>JAQFVV010000114.1:1584582-2813853 GCA_028023455.1 Epiperipatus broadwayi
ACTACATATATAGTTGTATTTACATAATGAACTCCAATGAAATAAGTCATATTTTAGAATAATACAATTTTGTGATAAAATGCATAAATTTCCAGTATGTGATATTTTGAATTTGTTGATATTTGCTCACATTCACCATGAGTATTAAATATAGTTCAGACTACAATATTTTTATAATAATTACAGCATTTTAAAATGCAATATGTTATGTCTTGCTTGACATACTGCATTTAATATTCATTTTTAAGCATAACATTTTTTATTGCTTACAATGACATTAGTGCTGCAATTTTTTCCCTGTATTTTAACTTCTGTAAAACTCTGTGAAATGATTTTTTTTCATAAATCAGATTATATATATATATATATATATATATATATCTGATTTATGAAATATATATGTATTTAAATATATATATATATATATATATATATATAATATTTAAATACATATATATTTTCTATACTGAACTTAAGGTAATTAGAAGGGACTTGATCTCAGTTTTCCAAGCTCTTTACAGTTATCCATACCACCTTCCTTAACCGATACACATGACCACACACATGTAAAAAAGATCTCCAATATATCTATTTGTGCTGAACCAGCACTCTTCAGTTGGACTAAAACACTATCTCCCACACATATATACAATATGTGCTCAGTTTATATTAAGATAGCAATCTCTCAAACTTTAATGGACAATCTTCAGTCTTCATCACCCTTCAACTCTTCAGCCACTCATTTCATTGAACATTCTATGGTGGAAATGCTCAAAGTTCTTGTTGATGTGATTATTATTGTCTTACCCATGTTGACTTTATATTACTCTGACCCCTCACACATAGGATCTTAATCTGTTCTTATGAATATACAGAATACAGACTGAATATGTAATATTTAAATTCATGTATATTTTCTATACTCAATGTAATTAGAAGGGACTTGATTGCAGACTTTCAAGCCATAACATTTTACACCTCCAATACACATGACCACATACATGTGAAAAAGATAAATGATCTCTAATATATATATTTTGTGCTGAACCAGATACTCATCAGTTTGTCCACATTGCATTTTTCCATGCATATATAAATCAGTGCTCAATTTATATTCATATAGAAATTCCTCAAACTTTAATAAACAAGTTTCAATCTTCACCACTCTCTAAGGCCACCCATTTCATTGAAAATCCAATAATGAAATACTCAAAGCCCTTGTTGATCACACTGTGTTTAAATATTACATATTCAGTGTATATTCTGCTCATCCCTTTTCAGTGCATTTAAATGGACAGATTAAGGTTCTATATGTGAGGGGTCAGAGTGATGTAAAGTCATCATGAGTAAAACAACAATATTAGCATCAACAAGAGCTTTGAGATTTTCATCATCAGATTTCAATGAAATAAATGGCTGAAGAATTAGAGGATGGTGAAGATTAAAACTTATCCTTTAAAATTTGAGAAGTTGCCATCTTAATGTAAACTAAGCACTGATTTGCATATATGTGTGGGAGATGGTGACCTGGATTAACTGATGAGTGCTGGTTCAGTGAAATCCATATATTGGAGATCATTTATCTTTTTTACATGTATGTGGGCATGTGGATCTTGTTGTATAAGATTGTATGAATAGCTGTCAAAAACTTGAAAGTCTGAGATCAATTTTTTTCTAAATATATATAGTAATAGTAACAAGTCAGAAGTCACATGACTTATTCCTTATTGTAAAGTTAAGAGCGTGCTAATAGCTCTAAACAAGCTTTTTTTATTTTTTTTATTTATGATAAATGCTATATAATATTTAAATATGTATATTGTTTATACTAAACTTAATGTAATTAAGAAGCCATATAGCTGCATTGCTATATTTTAAATAAATTAATAATGCAGCAATAATAATATTACACGCTCCTTACAGTTAAAATTAGTTAACTGCATGGGAAAATATTATTTAATCTTTCCATATGTTTTTTTTAAGAATAATGAGTAATTAGTAAAAAAAAAAAATTTTTTTATCACATGATAATATGGGAATTATCCGTATGTTTAATCATAAATTTAATATTTAAAATGTGTAAAAAGTTGTAAAAGAGAAAGAAAAGTATAAAGTAAAGTAAACATTTTTTAAATTCACTCTCTTCATTAATTTACCTATCATTTTTGATTTTAATTTTAATGTTAAAAAAATATTAAATGAAAAAAAGTTTTCTCTTTCTTAAGTTTTCATAAATTTTACTTATAAAAGAGATAAATGTAGTTTCAAAAGAAAAAAAAAGATTGTAACATTTTTTGTTAAATTTTTGTTTTAATTGATTAGAATTGTTTTTGTCTTTTCTCTTTATTTCTCTTCAATACAACAAACATAGTGTTTATCAAATCAATGAAATTAACTACCTTGTTTTTCTTTTGTCAGAAAAATTTTTTTTAATTAAAAAGGAATCTCAAAAACTATGATTCTAATTTGAGTTTTTGACTTGTTTTCCAATGTCAATGTTGAGGGAGGGAAATAGAGGAACAATTGTTTTTACAAATTTAATGTAATTGGTTATTTTAAATTTTATCATACAGGAGACAGGCTTGTCATTCGTTGAAGATGGGCTTGTTCCAAAATTAGGGTGTGAGTTAAAAAAGACCTAGATATCTTGTACGAAACAGTAATTCCTGATCTAGCTGTTGAAGAGGATAGTCAGTTCTGACCCAATAGCTGAAGAAGACAATAGGAGAAAAAAATTCTAATCAAGTTGCTTAAGAAGACAGTAGAAATTCTAACTAGTTTTTGAGGAGAGCAGTCATTCCTGATTCAGCTGCTAAAGAAGAAAGCAGTTGCAACAACTTAAATGTTTATAAATGTTTTTTATAATGATGTTTTTATTTGAAGCTAACATTTACTCTTTGTATTTTTAGGTATATGATACCTTACCAATCATGAGATTCCTTCATATATAATCACTTTTTTCTTTTAAAGCAAAAGCAACTTACTCTCATATGGCCAATTTAGATTTTTCTAGTATCTTAATATTCAAGATAATTTTACATAGATATGAGACTTGTTAGACTATTTTAGAGACATCTACTTGAAAGATTGGTTAATCAGTAATTATCAGACACCTTATTGCATCTAAATCTCCAATTACAAATCAGTTTCTGGCTTTGTCTTTAACAATGAGTTTTGGGATTTAAAGTTGGAAGCAATTAAGCATTTAAAAAACATCTTTAAAGTCATTACACTGTTAATATTCATATCATTCCAATATTTTGGAAGTTAATCCAACCTGTTTGGATACTTATATAAATCAGATTGGCTAGAAATAATTAATAATAATAGCATATCAGTTAATTTCTCAGCTCACACAATATATGACAAATAAAAGAAATATGTTATTTCAGGTACAAAGCATTAGGCTTATTTGAATTTTAGGTCTTTAGTTTGAATAATAAAATTGGCGTTACAGGTGTCTAATGGATGTTTAACTGCATTGTTTTTGACTAAATCTCAAAGTCTTATTGTGGAATGAAGATTCGAATGCAATAAACTGTTTGAAAAGTATTGCTTACTCAAAGTTACATAAGGGGCATGAGAGTAGAAAGCAGCTCTTGTTTTATCATGTATTATGTGAGATGAAAATTAAATGATTTGTTATTTGTTTATAAGTCAGCTCAAATTGAGATTAAAATAAACTGTATTAAAAGTATAACAAGCAATTACAAACTATAATCCATAATAAATGATTTGAAGATTTTAAAAACAGTAATGACAAAAATTATAAACTGAAATATTTTTGATCAATGTCAGCTATGTTTTTTTTAAAAGAAAATAGCAATTATATATGCAAGTGACTATATTTTAAAAGCCAACTTAGTATGGTTAGTTAGGTTGGCTGTTGGTGCATTCCTAAATAAAAGCTTGCTGGAAACTTTTCACTTATCCAAAGAAGGACAGATTCTATTCTTTAGTTAACTATCTATCTGTGGTGCTCCTTAAGTATATGATGTAGTGCTAAAACTTATTTTAGATCAGAAGTACAGTTACGACAGACTAAAGCACTAACAACTGGATTGTTAGATTCTATTTATATGTTGTTAAATAGTACACTATTTTGTAGAAGTTTACATAGTTTAGTGCGTTATAGAAGGGCAAATTTGGGAATTGAAGTAAATTTCATGAATGACAAATGTTAGATAATATGTTTTGTTTGGTGTACTGCAGTAGTGGGATGGTGAATTAAGGTTCAATTGGTCATTTTTAGAGTTGGAATGTAGTAAGATCTCCTGAGAGAAAAGCATTTGATTATTTATTTTATATTGCCTAACAACTCTTCTCACCTTTAGAAAAACGTATATATATATATGGGCATTTTAATAATGGGAGACTCTAAGTTAGTGAAATGGCTTCAAACTTCAGATTAGAAGTCCAGATTGCAACAGGTTAAATTAATCTGACACCTTTACTCACTAGCTATGTATAACGACCTATTTAGTGATCAATTCTGAATTACTAGTTATATTGGCTATGACCTACTCATCTATCTGAAAGAAAAATCTTAAATCCAATTTGATCTTATATTGGTAAGTATGATATAGCTAATAATTCTTAATCTATTTGCTATATACATTAATCATTGATCAGTGGTTGCATTATTTTCCTAATTTTTTTCTAGTTTTTAATGAATGTATACAATACTGATATATATATATATAATGATTGAGAATTTTTTTTTGCTTTATTTAGGCTGTCATTTTTGTTTATTTCTGTATAATTATTTTTCTTTTCTCCAACTATCATTAGCATTTCAAATAAAAAATATTTTTCGTATTTCATTCCAATTTAACTTTTAAGGATTTGTGATATGATGTATAAGATAATGGTTTACAACTTATATATAGTTGAAATATTGTCTTAGGGATAAAAGGTTTTGGAAATAATCGTCTAAGTTTCATAAATAATATTCATTAGCTGATGTGATGGATGCTTGGCGGAAAAAAATTATCTACTAAAAAAAATCTGATAGATTGTGTTGGCAAATAAAATACATATAGATGAAGTTATTTTATTTGTTATTAAAATATATAAATGAATGATTGGTGGCCTTGAGGCTTCAGAAATGGGTTTAGAACTCCGTGCGGTTTAGCTTTATAGTAAAGTGATTGACTCAAAGCTCAATTGTCACTTCCGGTGTTCAAATATCACATGATGCTCTAAGCAACTAATCATTCGATTGTTTTTTAAAATATGGCAAATCAATTGTATGACTCTTTATTTTTAAACACTTTTAGATTGGTTGAAAATATTTCTATCAGCGGGAAAAGAGTTGGCAATTGATTGTTTTTCTCTTTGCTTTTGTTTCATAAAGCTTTAAATTGCAGGACTAGTAAATGTGAGTCAGACTTTAGCTTGTTGCTGTGCAACAAAAAGATTTAAAACACTTTGAGGCTATTGAAAGATTCTGATTTTACTAGAAATGATACAAAAAAAAACTCCTTTCGTTTAAACTTTTTTAAATGAAGATCTGTTGTACGAACAGGGTGGAACAAAAAGGGGAACTTGTTGTGCGTATGTATTTATTTATATACAAGACACGATTATTAGTATTTTGTTTTATTAAAAAAAATTATAATATCAAGTTAAGTGAAGCTTATGCAAAGCATTGATTGTTTTTTTGCTTTTTAAAGTTTCGGCTTTATTAAATATTATATTAAATTTTACTTTTAACATCTGTCATCATTTTAAAATAATTTAATATTGGCATATTCAATATTATTTGATATATATTTGTAAATGTGAAAAAAATATTTTTAAACATTTTTATTAATTTTTAAATGTTCATATTATATTAACGATTATTTATTGAGCATGCGCTATAAAAAACTTTTTTTGGTCATATTGCCTGCTTTTGTATTGTTCATTTATTTATATTGTTAAGTTCTCTTCTTAAAAACAGGTGGAATAATTAGGCATTAGAGTATTACAATCTTTTTTTGGTGACAATTGATCATTATGATTAATAGCTTGTCACTTCTTAACACTTTATTCTAGTATCACAATTTTAGTGCTTCACCTCATTAATTTGCATATATGTTTGTATGCCCAAAGATAGGAAATAGTTTATTAATTAAATTGTCATATCATACATATATTGTTTATACATATTAATGCTGAGGTAGTCATACTGAGTAATGGAACTCGCTGCCAGCTAATAATTAGCCTGCCTCATGATCTCTGGTAAGACTATTCCAGCTATGTATTTAGCTTGCCTTGAGTCGAGTGCAAACATAGTAGTTTCCAGTTCATAGGTGGACTTGCCTCACTGCAGGGACATCGTGACAATGAGAAGAGATACTACCCTTGCTGATGGCAGCGGGTTTAATGAAGAGCACGTTCAGATTGACAGAAGTAATTGCTCTCTGCCTTGCCTCCAAAAGGCTGACTATTTAATGGCAGATCCCCTACCATACTGAAAACATGTGGATTTAGTGTACGAACCAGTGAAAGATTTAATCCCTTTGGATAGCAATTGGGTGCTAGCCAATCAGGTAAGGAGTATGAAATAGTCCACTTCTAAAGGCAAGGTCAGATATGACATAAATAAAAATAGGAACTCAGAGCATTGATTAGTGCTGGTATTTTACAATGTTTTATTGAATTACTGCTCATAATTCTATAAAAAGTACAATATTTTATTAAAGATATATTGTACCGAATAAAACTTTATGAAGAAAAAATAATGCTAAGAAAAAAAATTACTATATGTACTTTTAATGATAATACAGAACTGAACAGGTATTGTATTTAAATTGTGAAGAAAACTTGATGACATAAACTCATGTTTGAAAACATAATATTTTTACTAGGAAAAAAATGGCTGCCACTGTAACAAGATTTGTAAAATGTAATAAGTTCGTAAATTTTACACATTTAATTATTTATTTGTTTATATATTTTTTTCCAGATAGCTTATAATTGAATAGTTCATGGCTCTACTGTACATTTTATTTTTCACTTTTATATAATATAGTATTTTACATAATAAAACATTTTCTAAGCATAAAACTAAAAGTTTTATAAAATTTAAAAATTGTAAAGTATTTTTTATAGAACAAAATAAAAGTTATCAATTTAGTAGTGGCAAAAATAACAAATGTAAAAGAATCTTATGTTATATCAGCAAGATTATAGTTTGTCAAATTTAGCTTAGAATTTAAAATGGATAACAGTAAGTTGGGTAACTGTATAGATTATGATGTCAATATGGATTTAATAATATCAAAACAATTTAAAAAATCATAATAGACTGCTATTACATTCCCACAGGGAAAACAATATTGAAGAAATAGGGTATTGTATAATGGAAATTTAATTGTGATAAAAGTATGATACTTTGCTATTCATTTTATTTAAAAAATAAGGTATAAGTAATGCATATTAAGACTATAAATTTAAGACTATGTGCCTAAAATGTGACTGTAGGGACCTCCACAAATCTAAACACAAGATTAACGACTTTAAAAGACAAGAATGGCCACTCTTCGACCTAATTTTTAAATATATAGGTGAATCTAAAGCATTTGGATTTGAGAGTGTGAAGCTATTAACTACTTCAATGATTAAGTCCATAATTTCTATACAAACTAACATATGCAAAATCAATCAATTTACAACAAGTCAATATGAAGTTTTTATAATTAGAAATTTTTTAAAACAATTTAAAGTTGTAATTAATAATTTGTAAAGCACATACTCATTATGTAAGTAATATATATTAAGGCTATAACGTATGCACTTAAAATGTGACTGTAGGGACCTCTACAAATCTAAACACAAGATTAATGATTATAGGTGAATCTAAAGCATTTTGATTTGAGAGTATGAAGTTATTAAGTACTTGCAAATCAAAAGATTTCGTGTATGTTAGTTTGTATAGAAAGTGTGGAGGAGTTAATCAGTGAAGTAGTTAATAGCTTCACACTCTCAATTCAAAATTCTTTAGATTCATCTATATATTTAGAAATTAGAGTGTCTGCTGTTAATCTTGTGTTCAAATTTGTAGAGATCCTTACAGTTGCATTTTAGGGACATAGTCTTAATATATATTATTTACATAATGAGTATGCACTTTACAAATTATTAATTACAAAATAAGGTATATAATATCAGTAATTATGTGCTTTTAATTATATTATATAATGATATTATATAATTTATGAGAAGTTAATAAACAAATTTTCATTACAAAAATAAGATATAGAAAGTTTTTTATTATTTTAATTTTTTGAGAGAATGTGAATGATAAACACACACACACACATACAGTAAAAATATGTGTAAATGTATTTTCTCAATTTGTTAGATTATTTAAAACTTTAGGAATATAATTTAAAATATTTTTTAGACTATTTTGTAAATATATATATATATATATTATAAATAAAAGGATTGTAATAAGTTTAATCATTTTTATGTTCATGTATATATTTTATTAATTATATTTATTGTAATGTAATATAAATAAAGCCCATTGGATTGTTGTATTAAATAAATTTTTTTATTCATAGGAAGTTGTCTGTTTCAATTTTGTTTTAAATTGATTATTTTAAATAATTACAGCAAAATGTTATTTTAAGTTTGTTTATATTATAGAAGAATTTACACATGCATTCTATATAAATAAAAAGGCATTAGTGTTACATATATATATGATGAAATGTTCTGCATATTTGCAGATGAATAAATAATAGTATTCTTTTGTAATCAAAGCTTGCCAATAAAATATGCAATGTACAATGCATGTGAGAGGAGATTGAGACAAAATATAACATATAATATAGGTTGACTGTTTTAAAATAGCTGCTTTACATGGTTTGGTGCAGTGGTAGGATGCCAACTCTGGAATTCAAGATTCATGAATCTCAACTCGGCACTACTATTTTCAGTGCAAGTAAATTCTTATGAACTTTTCCATTTTTTTTATTACAAAAAGTATTAAATTTTACTTTGCAAATATTAGTTGCATGATTTTATTTTTTGTGAAGAATTTTAATAGTTATTGAAAACATCCTACAATAAAAAGATTTGTTATCTAAACTTAATTTGAAGTACAGTTTTTTTCTCTTGTAAAAAAATGTAATGGGTGATTTATATTATTTAAAAACTTTCCAATTTAATAAAAGTCTAAAAAATGAGAAAGGAGAAATAAATTAATTTCAAAATAATAATAGAAGATAGAACAAAAAAGATTTAAAAATATATAAAAAGTATGATGATGAAACAATAAAAAATAAAAGCATAATTTATTTTTAAGAACTGTTTTTTATAATGATTTGCACATCTATCGAATACAGTGAAGTAACCAATTATACTGCATCAATTTAACACTAAACATCATATGATCACCATTCTTTATGCTTACACAAGCTGTTTACACAGACACAAAACTCTCCATACAGTAGCACCATTCACTGCAAGCCAGAATGATACAAAAAAGATTGATTACTCTGGATTGCACTGAGTGGTGCTACTGTATGGAGAGTTTTGCCTCTGTATCAATATACATGACTTTAATTATATGCTATCCAAAAAATATAAACAAAGAAACAAAAATCTAAATAAACAAATTTAAAAAAATATTAAAATTTCTAAATTTACTACATTTTATGATGTACAAGCAGTTATTTTTTCATCTTTGACTGCTATACTTGATTACATTAAAAAATTTGTAAATAAATTTGCAGTACACCAGCAATTGCTTTTTCCATCTCGGAGTACTTGACACAATCATGTTTATTAATACAATTTATTCTGTTTATGTTGATAACACATACATTTTATTCTTGTTTTATTATCCTTATTGATTTTGATATGCAGTATTTCACACAAAAAATGTTTTCTAAGTATAATGCCAAAAGTTTTTCAAACTTTAAAAACATACTTAAATGGATACTGATTTAGAAACAGCAAAATAATTCAGATATCATAGTTTTTAATAATGAGACTATTATTATATTTCTATAAAAAATGACTTTGAAAAAAAATAGTGTATTTAATTGTGATAAAAATCAAATATTTTGTTATTTATTTTATTTTAAAACCAAGAATATAATACAGTAACTTTTTTTTACTTATTCTTATATTTCCAGTGAGTGAATGAATGAATATACATATTCAATAAAATATATATAAATGTGTTCCCTCAATTTATTAGTAATAACTATATTATTTTAAAATTTTGTTTGTATTATAATGTTAATTTATATATACATACTACATATAAAAAGTGTTCTGTTATTTATATAGATGTATAAGTGGGCATATTGAAATGTACTGTAAATTGGAATTCAAAATCAATATAAATTCTATTTTAATCAAAATTTATCAACAAAATATGAGCTATTTATTATATGCAGTGTACAATGTAAATGAGGGGGATTTGAATAAATATAATGGATATTATAACTCCACTGTGTGCCCATGATTGGAGGCTTGATTCTTCTGAAATAATTTTAAAACTCAAAACTCAAGTCATGGGTGTTTAAAGTAGATGTATTAACCATTATATTCTCCTAAAAAATGTAGTGATATGCATTTGAAAAAAAATTGAACTAATTTTTTTATTTTTTCCAGTTTGGATTTTTTTTTAAAGAAACATAACCCATGTCATTTTAGTTAGTGAATGGGAAATTAGATATTCTTAGATAAATGGTAAGGATCAAATAAGTGTTGGAGTGTAAAAATAAAACATGATTGCAATATGATACTGCCATCACTGTTAGTAGGGTGAGGGAGTGTGCTCTAAATCTATCATTACTTTTATTTTAAATTATTACCTTAATTAAAACCTCTTATGTGAAAATTGTGATTACTAATAAAAGTAAAAAAGTCAACAGGGATTGCATTTTGGCCTAAAGAAAATAGATCTGAATTTTCATAATTTGCTGGTAATATATATATTAAATACTTTAATTTTTTAATGCAGAAAGATCTTATTCATATTTCAATTATTTTTTATTAGAAAACTGTGAAACATTCTTACCTTTTAATACAGTGATAGACAAATTGGAATTTTCAAGAAATCTAAAAAAAAAGAAGACAAATTTAATAAAAAAATAAATAAAAGAGAGAGAAAAAATCCATATTAAAACGTATAAAAAGAACTTTTACATAAGTAATATATAAGACCTTAAAAGTAATTTAAATTTATAAGTGATTATAAAATGCATGTTTTCTTTTTCAGTAATAAAAAAAAATCTTATAAAACATCATTTTTATAGATAAAAAATTAAATGCAAAGTTAAATGATATACTGTTTATAAAAAAAATAAGTTTATTACTTATTTCTTTGATTAAATAAAATATTTAAAAAAAATCATCATGAATTTTTCAAAATTTACAATTTTATTTCAGTAATTTGCACAATATTATACCTGTTTGTATTTAAAAACATCATAGCATATGCATATATTATATTGGGAGCATTAAACGATGGTGCAAAAGTTATGTTACATTTGGGGTGTTGAGCACTGCTGCTAAAGGCCTTTAAATTATATAATTTTTATATTGCAAATCTTAACAAAAATTATAAACGATGTTTTTTTCTAAAATTAATATCAAGTGATTTATATACTATGATTGTATTCATATAGCCTTTATTCTCATCAAAATAACAACATAAATATTAACTGGTACCAGAAGTAAGGAATATTCTAAACATAAAGGGCGAAAGACAATTTTGTGCCAGTCATTGCAGTATGGTATTTAAGATGACCCAATGATGTATCACTACTGTACTTTTACTGGACTAATATAAGTACATAGGCCATAAAATATGTACATATGAATCAAATCTATTTTCATTAATTTTTCCTATCGCTGATAAGAAAACAATTGATATAGAAGACATAAAAGGTAATAATTGATCAAATCTGGCACAAAATACCTTAGGCTTACTCCTGAGTATATTATAATAGAAATGAAATAGAAAACAAATTATATATAAAGTTTTTATGTAAATACATTGCTAAAAATTGCCTGCATTTACCTTAATCATGCATATAACGTAAGTAAATATATTAAAGTCAACATGTATATGTGTACATTAAACTTTCATGTTTAACAATAGGATATATTTTCTATTTCTAAACATGTGTTGAAATAATGACTAATTTAGAACTAATGTTGTATAGCCAAATCATGTGTCTAATAACTAAAATTCAAATCTTGCAAATTGAAGAGACAAAATTATATATAAAATGTTATCTATTATCTTGGTAGACATTTTAAAAATTTTATGAAGATAGGGTTAAAGCTTCATTACTTTCATATTAGTTTAAAACTAGCATTTATTTTGAAAATAATAATTGTTTCACATCGTTGTTAGAATTTAAAATAACTGACTGGTTTAATATAAGGCAATTTATAAAGCATAAGCACAGATTCAATCTACATTACATTTCATTGTTTTGATAAACTGCTATAGCAGACATAGATAATTAGATCATAGCATCATCAATAAAATACTGTATTGGATTAAAATTAATATTTTTTACCAATTAAATAATATTTAATTAGTAAGAACAATAATACATATTATATTAATAATGTATATATAAAATAGATATTTATACAAAAATTATTTCTTTAATAATAATATATATAAAATGAATCAAAATGCAATGCCAAGAACAGTTTATTACAATAATTAAATTAGATTCAAGTTTTAACACTAAAATATGTAATATAATGGTATAAACTCAAATATATCTATAAATAATAATGGAATAAGTGATTAATAAGCAATTTTACAGAACAGAAAATTATTAGAGATATAAATTAGATAATGTGATAGATAAAATATATATACATAGATTTTTGTATATATGTGTATAATATTCGGTTTGTATATAAGTTAAGCAAGACTTGAATTTCAATTCAGTCTTTTGTAAGAATTCTTTCTTAGATAAAAATTCTGAAAATAGTACATTATAACTTTTTTATAGATACTTCCATATTTCTCCATTCTTTTTTATTTCATAAATAATTTCCTATAAATAAAGATACAATAAAATACAAATAACCCCCAAGATGCATTCCGTGCTGAAGCAGCACTTATCAGTTAACCCAGGTCATCATCTCTCATATATATCTTTATTATATGAAGAGTATTTATGTAGAGCAAATTGCCTCATTTTTATTTTCAAGTGTCAATTTACTTCACTCCTAACTTTTACGTTATCAACTTTTTGATAAACACGTAATGATTATTCCAAATCATCTATTAAACGATCAATAAAATCCTGTGCAACTTTTAACTTCAATGAATGTTTTGTAGTTCTATTTATGATAATAATTTTGTAAAGTTTATAAACATTTGGCAACTTCTGAAGCTCATGTTTTTCATCTTTCAGTAATTTATAGCATTTCTAAGTTTACAATAAACAGTTAAATATAAGGCTCAGTTTTTTCTTCTGATTGCTTATAGTGATTTTAGAATAGTTTAGGGTTGTTCTGAAATTATGTTAATATATAAAATTGACACTCTGCATTGTATTAGGTCAATAAATTGAATGTTTATATACAACCCAAAATAAAGTATAGGAAAACTCATTCTGTACTTTTTCATTTATTGATAGAGTTGTAGTAGCTTATATATATCTCATTGGATATTTCCGTAATTACCACATAAATTTCATCTATGTTTGAGCTACCACAATTAGTATTTAAATAAACAATTACCTGAAGTTTTATTCATTGCTAGATTTTCTAAGATGGTGACTTTTGGAAAATACTTAGAAAATCATGAGGTCTGTAATAAAAGAATTATCTAATAAAGATGCAGCATAACTTATGACTTATCAACAAAATCCAGTGCAACTTAACTTTAATGAATGTTTTGTAGTTCAAATTATGATTATAATTTTCTAAAGTCTGGTAAGTGAAGTTTTTTTTGAGTAATATAAATGAATGAACACACTCACAAATTATTATTTATAACTGGATTATTATAGTTTGAAAATTTTTTTTTATAATGGAATCTTAATTGTTATATCCATATACATGTAAAAAGCATCTGCATTGTAGTGTGTGTTTGTATATAAAAGCATGAATTGAAAAGTACTGTACACTTAATAAACAATATAGTAAATGATATGTATTCTATTCTAAATAAAACTTGTAAACAAAGTGAGAGTTATTATCTACTATACATGATATACACCAAAAAGTTTTAAAACAAAATATAGCAAATATTAGGTTTCATCATATAGGAAATATTAAATTATTATTTACTTAGCAGCTACTTATGAAACATGGACACTGCAAATTATCTATTACAAACAATAGCTAAGCATACTAGCTGAGATTTTTAAGTTTAATGAAATATAATAACACCTGTCTGTTCATTTTTATTTTTGAAATTATGGAATAATGATACACATCTAAGTATACCTAAATTATTTATATACTATTGTTACTAGTAGAACTGACCTTTAGGTTAAATACCAAATGTTCAAAGATAAATTGAGAGGAATATGAAAAGGAAATGTATTAGCTTGACAAACTTTACAATTATCAATAGACAATAATTAAGTTGATTTTAAATATAAAGAAATAATTTTCAAGAGAATTACAAAGCAAATATATCACACACTGCATCACATCATTATCATAGTTTTCTATTGTTTCTACTTTATTAACATAATTTCCAAGTGTGATTAGCACAGAGATAGAGTGATAAACTTTATAACCAAAGCAATCTGAATTAAAGTTCATTTACTAATCTGGTACTTAAACATCACATGACCTAAATGATTAATTATTTAGGTATTTTGGTACTAGAGCTGCAACATGGAACATATATTAGACCTACTGCATCTGTTCACATTCATATAAATCTGCTGATAACTTTTTAATCTTGGGATCTGACCACAATAACATGTACATGAATCTTTATATGACTTTTTTGGCAAAAAAAAGTGTACATGGATCTTATACATGATATTTTGGCAAGATTTACAAAGTTATCAGGGGTGGGGTTGATACAAATGTGAAAAGGATGCAGTAGGTCTAATACATGCTCTGTGTTGCAGGACCAAAAATAATTAAAAGTAAAAATATAATAAAACATAATAATGTGATTTGCGATCCTAATGAAATGACAGCATTATACAAAAAAATTGTTAGTTTAAATACACACTAAGCAAACAGTAAATGATTTTGGTTTTTAAATAACTAGACATTCAAATATGTACTTGGACACTAATAACTTTTAAGAATGATATTTACGATCTTAATGAAATGATGTCATTACACAAAAAAATTGTTAGTTTAAATTCACACTAAACAAACAAACAGTAAATGGTTTTTAAATAATATTTATGAAAACACATTAACTATACATATGACTTTCACACTAATAACTTTTACATTCCCAATCAAAAAAGAAAGTGATTTGCAATCAAGCAGTAAATAATTTTGGTTTTTAAATAATATTTATAAAAACACATTAAGTATACTCATACAATACTTACCATGTAATATATAACAGGAATTGTTGCCTTGACACAAAACATGTCACATGTTATATTATCACAGAAAATGGAGATCTCTACTAAAAATTTTCCCTCCGAAAATATAGCACTTAATTGCAGTATGCTGGGATTTTCAACAGAAATGCTAATAAACATACTTTTTTTTTTTATAAACTAATTAAACCAAAAATAAACAAAAACTGAAAATATATAACTGTATATGAATTTGAATAGCTGTTGTCAAAAAAAAATCTGGACAATAATTGAAAATGTCGAAGTATTACAAAAAAAAGATTACGTTGATTAAAAAAAACATGTTTTATCATGTATACTCGCAGGGATTATTTCCTTTCAATTTGATGCGATCACAACATTACACATTTATTGTGGTGTGAAAAGACCTTATATCTCCTCTACATTGCATCTCTAATACCAAAATACCATTATTTGACTACTTTTTTACACTAATTATTTTTAACATTCTTTATTCAGAGTATTGTTGTTTATACTTAGTCATAAATTCTCTTAATTTTGATAATGTAAAAAGCTTTGTTCTTTTATAATTAAGTGAATGTGATTATTTAATACCAAACCAAGTGTCCATAGTGACTATCACACCCTCCTTCTTCAATGAATATGACTTATAGTTCAAGCCTAAGCGAAACATCCTAATATTATTTTTAAATTTCTGATGAATTTTTAAGAAAACCTAGGATTTTTTTTTTGAAAAATATCTGGACAGAATAATCAGCTCTTAGTTAGTTAATCAGATTAAAAGTCCAATTATTAATTATCTGAAAAATAAAGATAGCAAAATAATCTAAATTAAAAAGATAAGCATCAATATTCAATCTATAAAATTATTAGCATTGCTGATGGATTCATGTTTTGTTTTACCTCTAATTGAAAAAAATGTAATGCAAAATAATAAGATAAAGCCAATTACTCAATGCTTTAATAGATTTATAAATTTAGATGATAATAGTCAATCCCTAAGCTATCAACAATCTTAACCTGTAATCAAATGAGGTTGCCATGACTACAGTTTGAGATTGTTGATAGCTTAAGGGTTGATTATTATCATGCAAAATAATCATTGTTGCTATAGTTAATGTTTACATTAAACCGAAAGTTATAATTATCTAATAATAATCTGTCCTATGCACTATAGCATGCCAAATTAAAAATATTATTTCTAAAATGAAGATAATTATGCTTAATCTGTAAGGATACATCAGGTAAATTCCATCTTATTTTTCAATTTATGAGAATGGGTTTCTAGTGGAATGATTATTATTTTCAAATTTACTAATAACTGTGATTATTTTACTTACCTAGTTAAACAGATATAATATCTTCAAGATTCTTGTTGGATCACTATTACATTGATATCCCTGGCAAATTTAGAAAGTTTATTGTTAACAAATTGTTTACTTTATCGCATTAGAATCCCCGTGCTAATAAAAAACTGAAACTTTTTTCCATATAATTCAAATCAAAAAATCAAAACTTATTTTTACAATCAAACAATCACATATTAAGAGGTGAATTAAGATATAGGTGAAGGCTCTTCAATAGCCCTTCAAAGAATAATATCGAAGGCTCATTGACACCTGGATAATCATAATTTTATTGATTTTTCAATTTTGTGCACTTATTGCAGACCAGTGATTGACTACTAGATATCTAAAAAAAATGCTAAGCTTGAGTGAAATCTGAAGGAATTTTAAGTTTTAGTTGAATTGAATTCAAACTATAAGTTATGGACATTGCTAAACAAATTTACTAACTATAATACTATGCTTTTTTTGATTTTAATGTTTACTTATTATTTTTTATACTTCACAATGCCATTAGTGAACTTGATAATAAAAAAAGTAAACTTAACTTTAACAGATTATGTTTAATGCATAGTTGTGCATTACGAATTGGTAATTTCAATCCTAAACATTAATGATAAATATAATAATTTCATTTTATAATTGAATAATTTCAATTTATTATAACAAACAATATATATAATTTTATTCCTTTCCCTCACTTATAAAAAATATTTAAAAAAAATAGAACTTTAATTGTCAAAATTTTAATTATTTACTTCACATTGTAATTACTGGACAATGTGCCTGCAAAACATCACAAACAAATATCTTCAGTAAAATAGCTTGAATTTTTTAATTTACTATCTTCAATTTATCAATAATTTTCAGTGAAAAAAAAGAGAAAACTGTTAAAATGCATGATAAGAAAGAGTCTAATAATACTTAAAATATAGCTATTTTTACTTGCAAATTAAAAAGGGATGAGAGGATTAAATATCTTGCTTTAATCACTTACTTATTCACTCAAAGCAAAAAGGAAAGGATATAAAAATATTTAGACTTTAATTAGTTCTCATTGTTTTATACACAGTATGTAATATTGCCAGAAATATTTATATCTTAATTTTAGAATTTTAAATTTATTTAAACGCACATTGATTATGTAAGTAATATAAACTGAACATGTATTCATCTCAGCATCTTTCTAGGCATATGTGTATTTTTCAAAAACCAAATTAGATTGAATTTTTCTCACATAGTATAAGTTTTATGCCACTTTTTGTTAGAGTTTCCACTGCATAGTCCAAGTGTAAGTAATTTATTTCTTTTTTGCAATCCATGATTATTTTCTATTTTTTAAAATAGATATAATATAAATTATTGTAAATAATATTTACAATAAAAAAAAAACAAATTTATTTCATTATAATAACAGATTATTAGTCTTGCATTGGTGGTCGAGAGGTCAGTGCGACTGCCTTGCACTTGCAGGCAGTTGCCCGGGTTGCGGGTTCGCGTCCCGGCTGATGCTATGACACTTAAAAAAAAACACATTGTAATTAAAAGTAGTATAAATAAAAGCTATGGTTATATATATTATTTTTTATACAAATATAATACTTACTGTAAATAATGCATGTAACAAATAAAATCATATTTATTTTATTATAATAACATCATAATTTTATTAAAAGGCAAAACA
Organism: Epiperipatus broadwayi; assembly: GCA_028023455.1. Lineage (NCBI taxonomy): Eukaryota > Metazoa > Onychophora > Udeonychophora > Euonychophora > Peripatidae > Epiperipatus > Epiperipatus broadwayi. The sequence goes on from JAQFVV010000114.1 coordinate 1,603,128, forward strand.
ACCTTCTGACCAATTAGAAACTCCATTTTATGCATCTATGATTATATTTTTTCTATTTTTTATAGAAATATAATATTTAAAAAATAAAATACATAAAACTACATCTCCCATGAGTGGTATCAGATACAGCTTTGATAGCATTTACATTATAAAACTACATTGTAGCTGTTTCAGATTAATATTCTTATCCATTTTTAAGAAAAAAGGGAATGGATATTCTTTTACTTTTTAACAACAACAATAACAAAAAAGTTTACTTTTATTTTTTTACTTATTAACAACAACAATAAAAAGTTTTAAAAAGTGTTTACTTTTAAAAAACTAAAATAAAACATTTTTCTTTTTGTTAATAAATAAAATAATATACACTCATTATTTTCTTTAAAAATGAAGAAGAAAATTAACTAAATTCTGAATAACTTTCCTCACTTTCCTTTTTGTTTTGAATGAATAATGTATTGATTTTATTTGTTATAAAAACACTAATTATAGTTTATGTATTTTTTTGTTAATTATTTTAATTGATATGTTATGGAGTGTTTAATTTTGTATATATAGATATTAAAATCATTCTGTATCATATCTGTATTTGTGTGGTAAAAATGTATATAATATGCAGTTTGCTATTTTTTTTTGCAAATTTTGAGTCACATCAAGGTTTGGAACTAAATGCCATAGATATGGCAGGACTACTATGTATTAATTTAGAATATAGATAGATTATGTATAAATTTGAATTTTATTTATTATGACTTGTGAAGAGAATGAACGAATGATATGTAAGTACCAAAAACCTTCAGTAATATGTTTGGGGCTCAACTTTAATAATTTGTTTTTTAAACATATTACTGAAGGTTTTGGTACTTGCATATCATTCGTTCATTCTCTTCACCAGGCATGTTTTGATTAATTATCTATTTTTAGGGGCATAGAAATATTTATGTTTTTCTCAAAATTATTTTATTGAACATGTGTTATTTGTTAATTTTAAAAAAATATTAAGAAATTGAAAATAAATTCAAGTTAACTCTAAAAAATAAATTTTTTTATAAATGCCATTTAATGAATTATTTTTTAAAATGTATATTATAACATACAAACATTAATATGTAGGGGTAATATTTTTATGTTAACCATAGAATTTTTGTTCAAGCTAGTAGATAATTATTTTTCTTAATCCTTTTGCAAAAATAAATAAAATTTGGGAATCTACCAGTGACAGAAGATACTGAAGTATTTCAAAATAATGGAACAGTGCCTGTGCAAAAAGTGTGCTAATAAGTATGATATGGAACTTTATGTGACAACAGAGATAATGGTGGTGTAATCTCAAAATTTCAAAGCAAGTATTTTATATATTACAATTATATAAAATTTTAATTAATTGCAATTATTCAGAATTTTGTGTAATTTATTGTTTTATTATGATCATCTTAAAAAAAAAAAAAATTAATACAATAATCATCTTAACAAAACAAAACAGCCATATTGTTTAAAACATGATGCCCCCCCCCCCCACAAACATGGATAATTAACAAAAAACATCCAGTGAAGAGAGCTAAGGAATGTTACATAAGTACCAGGTTTTTTTTTTATATAAATTGGTGTATATATTTTTCTTATCTTTTTTTTTTAAAAAATCCAATTATATTTATTGATAAAATTTTACATTTTTTTTTTTAAAAAATAGAGCAAGCTTATTCATATTATCTTGAAACTATTTACACTCACTTTTGGTAAATTTCTTTTATAATTTATTTCATTGAGCAAAGAAAAAATGTTTAGTTACCAGAATTAAGTTCAAATTATTTTTTTCTCAATTAAATTTCTAGAACATTTGTTATAATGACCACTTTTATGAATAACATAGGTATAACACTACATAATTCTTTAAACTGACACATATCTTCAATATGATATTTATTGATCTGCTCTTGAAGTAAAAATAATATTACATGTTTTATCTTGTATTGGAACATAAGTAAGAGGATCAGATTTAGAAAATAAAATTTTATTTGGAAGAATTAAAAATTGTGAAAACAAATACTAATGATAGATGATGGATTAATATCAAATTTAAAATAATCAGACCATAATTATAAAAAAGTCATTCTAAAATTATTATTTCATAACAAAAATTTCAAAATTGCACATTAAATCATAGTTTATTAAGTCTTAAAATAAAATTATTCTAAATTATAATTTGACATTTGAAAATTAAAAATTACATAGTAGTATATTAAATCTTTAAAAATTTAAGAAATTTGAATGAGATAGGTAAATATAACCACACAATATAATGGCATAGTGTTAATGCATGTATGCTTTGCCCAGGCTTGGAAGGCATTTCAGTTCAATCCAGGAAAATGGATAAAAAAATTTGAAATCAGAAACAGGTTAATGATTTTTTTCAATCCAGAATCAATCTAAATTAGCTTTCTAATAATCTTCAGTAAATGAGTATTCATCTATTATTAACTAAATGATAAAGGTCCCATGTTAACCTGAATTGACCAGATGATTGTTAATGGGTGAACTTCAAAGACAAATTACCCCCAAAATGGGATCAAATTTCTATGAGCAATAAGCTAATAACTATCACTACTTTGAAAAATAATTAAAGTAATATAGCAATTTATTTTAGAATTTTATGGTCTGTGATGAATTTATATAAATAGAATTTATTTTATTTTATCTGTATTTGAAGCTTTACTAAACATTCAAGAATTATTTTATATTTTTCTAAAGTAATCGACATTGGAATGTGAAGCATGGATAATCAAACATTGAGTCAAACAAGGCATTTAAATGAACATACTACTAAAAATTGCTTCTTGATTAGATGTAAAAAGTTTTCAATAAAAATAAAAAAAATAAAATCAGAAACAAATTTTTGTTAAAGAAAATTATAGAATAAAGATTACAAATATTTCACTATAAAAACTTCTGGTTGTACTATTCATTTCCATCTTTTTAAAATACCTCGTATCATTTTAATACAAAAAAAGTTATCTTTTCTTCTATTAGTTGACTTTAAACAAAGCAAGATTAGCTCAATATGAAATTTCATTACTATAAACTTCTTTTATTTATTATATATTGTATACTTCCTGGAATTCCTGTAGATTGGGCATAATTTACATTGAATTTGGACCAATATTTTTACTGGGTGTATACTATACTTTATTATTAAAATTTATTATGTAAAGTCTTCATTTTCAAAAATTGATCTGTATTCCATTTTTCTATTTAGTATATATGAAAAACCTATGAATGAATGATGATAAGGAATTAAAAATCACTAATTTTTCTTTATACAAGCACAAACATAAGAGAAAGACTCTGTAAAATATTGGGTACATGAGATTAAAGAATGGTATGGGCTATTTTACATTCATTTAGCTTTCCTGCAAGAAAGGACAAAACTGATAGAATTGATAAAAATAAAAAGCAGCCTAGTCCTAGAATGCTAAACTGTTGGTTTCTCATGATTTATGGAGAAAATGCACTTTCAGATGTATTGAATTACATTATTGCACTTTGATAGTAAATAAATTCTTGAACTACTTTATATTATAATAATCTTTTCATCGAATCCAATAAATTATATACTGTCCTTTTTTTTTTTTTAAAAAAAAAAACCTTATTTCTTCTTATCAACCATATATACATATTCATATCTTTAACACCCATTGTTACAATCACTTTTTTTTCTGTAGTCATTTTCAAGGATCTATAAAATTAACATTATTATTATAAATAAAATTAATATATAAAAATGTATATACCCTTATCATAAAAAACAATAATATTTCTTTTTCATCTATCAATATATCTTTTTTACATATATATTACATTATATAATCTACATTTATTTACTTCTTTTTTTTCTCCAAACTTTTTTCTTTTACATACTCATTTCTTTATATATATATATAAAAATATCAATAATTTTCTTTCTTTTTGTCCTTTTTATCCTCTTAATCAATTATTTTAAAACAATATCCTTTTTTATATCAATTTTAATTTGTTTTTATTTTAATATATCATTTATATAATTTATCCTATTTACGACAGATTTTTCCCTCTTTATATATAAACTTCTTTCTTTGTATAATTTTCCTTTTTCTAATATTCTTATCTTAAAATCTATATGTCCATATTTTTACTATGTATATTTCTATCATACAAATATAGTTTTAACATTATACTTAATTTATTCTTTATATTACTTAGAGATATTTTCTGACTCTGCACAAGTAACAGTTTCAAATTTTTTTAATTAATAAACTGTACATATAATATAAAGGATCTAATGATATAATGTCTACCTGTTATATCTACAATTTGAGTTTGAATTTAGACTGTATAAAATTTGGATAATTTTTTTTTTTCTAAAATGTTTAGGTTTTTTTTTTTTTAAATAGCCAATTTAAAGCCATCTCTGGTAACCATCCATTATTAATGATGAATAATTAGCAAGATGTTAAAACAAAGATAAAAATTTATGTAAACCTTCACCACTTGATCTGTTATTTGCCTTTTTTAATTAAAAAGCTTTTGCCATTTGGAGGTGTATTTAAAAGCTAGTTTATCTTTATGATATAAAATATATATTAATAAAATTATTTTGTATTATAAAATGGTACTTCAGTCTGCTTGTTTTTGGATTTATCAGCTTTTAATTTTTCTGACCTTAGATTTTAAAAAAAGAAGCATTTAACGATATTATATATACATAATATTGCATAAAACAATAAAATATCATTAAAATAATTAGAATAACTAATGTTAATTATGTTAATAAATATTTTTTTTTAAAAGGTGGAAAAAAATTCTTTATGTAGAATTCAAGTTTCCATTTGAACAGATTCATATAATTTTTTTCTTACTCTCAGTCCAAATATTTAATGTTTAATGCAGAGTATAAGCATGTTTTAAAATACATGCAATTCAAAAATGATATTTAAACAAACATGTAAAACAGAAACCATCAATTCATTTTTGACTTAAAAACCATATAACAAAAAAACAATTAATACACATACATATATGCAATGTTTAATTAAACAATAATATATAATATAAAATGATGAAGCTTTAACAATTAACTAATACAGATAATGTTAAGTTCTGTCAATAAACATTTTTCAAAAAGTCAAGGCATTAATATGGGATTCTTAGCACTGCAAAACCCTCCACAACAGCAGCACAATAATAAAGATTTTATTTTATTATTGAGAATTCTAATTAATATTTAGTAACCATTTATAATAAGTGTGTGTGTACATTTTGTTTTTAAATTTGTAAATAAATGATTTTCTTCACTATAAACTATCATATAATTTGTTTTATAAAAATTCAAAATGGCCATGAATGCATTCTAAATTAGTACCAAAAATTTGCTTTTAAAAAAACGATTTTGTTCTTGTCATTTATGTTAAAAAGTCATATGATACTTTAAAAAAAAAAAGTAAAAAAATAAAAAATAAAAATCCTGATGAAAAACACCCCAATCAAAATAAAAATATGTCAAGTTAAATATTTAAAAACAAATGGCACTTGTAAATTATTTTTAAAAAATATTAATATATATATATATTCATCCAAATCAATCAAAAAAATTAAGTTGTTTATTTTTTTGTTTGTTTTTTACTATTTTTACATTATATGCAGAATATTGTGATTGACTATTGTATAATTTAGTAAAAGATAGTGAATTTAATGCCAGTAGAAAGTGACACTACCCTGAAAAGTGTTGAAAGCCTTATTATATTACAATCATATATATTTTTTTGTTTACAGTTAGTACATTAACACTCATGTGATCAATCTGGATTAACTAAAATCTTTATTTCTAGTTGTTCAAACAAAAATTCCAAGTTTGTTTGTGATCTAAAAAATTTTCAAGTGCTTGGCCTGGACCTGAATCCTAACTCACAGGCATAACAAATGTAAGATCAACTCTACATCAGATCACTTAATCACATAACAGTGTAATATAAACATTTATTTTCTCCAACTGAAGTGCTTGCATGAATAAGACTGGATGTATATAAGTGAAGTTAAATTACCTGTTGAGAAACTGTTCTATTCTTTCTAAAGAATTGTTTTATACAAAGACTGTTCATACACCCATATCCATGAACCATTTAATAACTATTCTTTATTGTCTAGTTATTGTACCTGCTTCAGATAATATACATAAATATCTATTAACAATAGTTACTTAAAACAAAACATCAAAAATTCAATATTTTATTTATACACACACACACACACACATATATATATATATATATATATATATATATATATAATATAATGCATAAATATATTAAGACAATGATACATAGATGTGTGTGCAATATTTAAAGATGTATGGTATGAAATATATAAAATATTCAAAGTTAATTTTCCCTATGACCATATTTAAATAATATACTAAGTCTTGCAGCATTAATATCCAAATCATTGCAAACAAATGAAAGTGTTATATTTATTGCCTGCATCTGAAGAAATTGTATGAAAATAAAATTTAGACAATAATAAATATGAAATGAAATTGTATTTGTTGCAAATATAAACAACTCTTAAATGAAATTGGTTTAACCTAATATCTTCAAGGAACAATAATTAAATATTCATTTTCAATAATATTGAGAAAAACCAAAGTCATTATTATTCTATAATATTTAAATATTTGTAGTTGAATATTATATAAAATAGTCAGAGCTAAAGTCATGTATATATTTGTTATTAACTAAATTATTTCCAAATGAGTTTTTTAGCTGCTAGCAAAAGAGGACTCATTTTTGCTTGTTTAAAGAATTGAATGTTAACACTGTGAGATTTATCATATTATTTATTTATAGTTTGAGAAAAATTGTAACTGTGAATACTATAAATATATACATATCATTAATAGAAATGAAGAGTTAATATCCATTAAATAGAGAGACAAACTTTAATTCCATGTTGTCACCAAGAAATTCCCAATTACTACTAATTGGCAATTTCTGAGTCCAAACAAGTTTTACTCATAAACCTATAATAGTTCTTTTATTGGGAGTTTTTTATTGAAGTAAAGGAGGTCTTCTTTTACTTCAAACTCAAGTTCTTATATGGATTTAAAACCAGACACTATTTTTTATGAATGTGAATTGTCAGTTAGTAGTAACTGAGAATTTCTTGGTAACAACAAAGAGTTAAAGTTTCTTTCTCTATTTAATGGTCATTATCTCATCGTTTCTATTAATTATTATAACAACAATCCATATAAACATTTAATTCTCTCTCTCTCTTTCTCTCTCTCTCTCTCTCTCTCTCTCTATATATATATATATATATATATATATATATATATATATAGAGAGTTGTATGTATATATGAAGGTCAGAATATATATATATATATATACAACACTTTTTGCCTGAAGAAAGGTTAAAGAAATTGGGCATAAAGTATAGGTGAACTTTATAAATGATTAGCTGTCAATACTTATCATCACTTTAATACAATTTATTCAGGAATCTTAATATTTATAACTTTTATTTAAAAAAATCTTAATAAGGAAAGCTTGGTGTGACATTAACCCAATGGTCTATACTTCTAGTCTTGAATCAGGACATATAAGTTTTTTTGTTAGGTTTTAATCAGACTTAGAAAATTTCTTTCATATTTTCAGCTAATGAAACAACTCAGCTATTAAACAAATTTTGGCTGATAGGTAGTTAACTATCAATTCTTAGATAGTGAGTAAAGCAGCAAGAAAGAAAAATTTTCAAGCTCTCATTATTCAGTATTTTGCAAGTCTAGTCAATAGAGACTTCTCATTCACTGTTTATATATCACGGCTGCTGGAATACACAAAATGAAAATTTTTAATATATATATATACAGGCAGCTGCATATACAAAGTAATATTAAATCCATGGTTACAAGTTTTGATTGTTTTTCTTTTCATAATTTGGAGAGTTTTGTTGGGAATAATTGCAGCTGAGCTTTTTTAAATAATTTTTTTTTTACACCACAGTTAGTAAGTATTTGATTTTGAAAGTCCTCAGGCAGTGTTTTTGTATATGCAAACTTCAGATCAACTTATAGCATGTGAAAACATATTGTCCATTGTTAAATTCAGAAACGCTGATAATGCTTAGGATTGAATTTGTTAAAAAAAAAAAAAACAGGTCTGAAATTTATTAAATTTTATATCTTTTCATATGTGTCTGTGTATATATATATATTTCTATCATGCGATGAATTATTTTATACAGTTTAAAGAGGAAGCTATTATGCATATAATAAAAGTATTTTCCCTCTTTGATTTTAATTTTTTAAAATTACAATGATTCATTTTTGCAAAACGCCTTGAGTGATTTAACCCAGAAGGGGGAGCTAATGCTCTTAGATCGATTTCTAGCTAGATAAAAAAAAATATCTCGGTTTAATCAATTAATAATGGATCTTATTTGTAAGCTTCTAGTTCGATGTTTGAACAACTTATGACTTTCTATATATCTGACTGATTATATGATATATAATTTTTAAAATTATAAGATTTCAGTTAAATTAGGTCTAGTATAACAGCATTATATTTTAGCATTGTTTTTAGATTATAATTTCAATTACAGTAAGCAAAAGTTCAAGAAAAAATAGTACTTTTATTGTAATTAAAATATTATAAATTTAAAAATATTAGATGTCTATATTTAGTTAAATATATATATATATTTGCTCCCATTTTTAAAAAATACTAAATACAAAATAATGTAAATCTGACCCAAAAGGGTGGTATATTGATATAAACAGTCATTAAAAGTTTATCATCCCAATGTTTAAATGCATACACAGTCACACATATATGAGTACATATAAAGTGTTTGATTAAGTTTGTATGATCATAATAAAATAATTTTTATGATAAAAGGTTCACAACTTCATGAATCCACAGCTTTAAAGAATAGAATCAGTGCTTGTGTATAATCACATCGCCAGAAGCTCGATGGACATTTTTCTTTTTGATTATACATTTTCAAAAATCTCCAGTAATTCTTGAAAACAATATGGCTGACTAGAAGATGTATTTAATATTTCTTTATCTTTTTTTAAATATTATTATAAAAATGCAAGCTCACAATAAATAAAAAATGCTACTCATTTATTTTTAACATAGGAAAAACAATGTTAGGGTTTTTATATATAATAAACTACAATCTTATATATAAAATCCATATTTCTTTGTTATCTGATTGGTGAATATATGAATGTTTGTTTGATGTCATGTGTCAAATTCACCACTACTATTCTGCCATTAAATAAAAAATGCTGGGAAAAAAATCAGTATGAGTCCGTTTGACTACAGAGATCTAGAATACATTTTATGGTAAAGATTCCCAGACAGCTGCAGAAACAGCCACAAATGCTGATTTGTAATTAGGCATTTAGGCGTTCTGTGTTTCCATGGTTTTCCCTAATATAATTCAGCTGAATGAGCAATGTTTAATAAAAATAACATATATACATCAAATCTTAAAAACATTCATTAAAACAATCAATTAAATAAGAAAATTACAAATATTATATTTGATAAAAAGATATTACAAAAAGGACAGGCATTTTTGAATTCCAACATTAATAAATGGTATCTATTAATAAAGCTAAAAAAACTTTTATGACTAGTCATGACACTATTGAAAAATCATTAAAAAATTTTATTCAAAGGGTGCTCCAGTAAATATAAATATATATTTGTGCCTTTTAATTACTTTACCATTTTAAAGTTGTAAGCATCACTGCTGCTGACTTGTTGAAATTAAAATTTCTTTTGCCTTTTCTTTAAAATTATAGGAAAACCAAAGGAATGATGTATTAACAAATGCCATCATTCTTTGTGACTAGAATTTCTTTTTAAAATGGCATATGGCATGTTAAAATTGGTCAAAGTTTCAATTTTTTTATTAATAAGTTCATTGAAAAAAAAAAAAATTTATGTTCGGTTTACTAGATTGCATGAAAAAGACAAAGGCACAATTTTGGCATCGACCAGACTCCTTAATAAAATGGATTCAACATTCCTCAATGATTTATAATTTCAAAGCTTTTATCCTGAAAATAAATATAAATATTCAATTTTAATTTTTTTATTATTTGACTATTATCATTTTAAATTTTCTAATTATTTGATAAATGTGTAATTCATTAATGTGTTTGCATTTGTATTAGTGTGTCTGTTTAGTATATAAATTGTATTTCACTATAAACTCATCAACACTGATAAGAGTTATATAAATTATACTTGTATTCAAATATAACAAAAGTAGTAATTTATGTACAATGTAATTTTGGGGCTTGGATCCAAGTTTGAGGCAACCTTATTTTATAGACATAATGATTCTCAAAAGGTTTAATAATTTATTAGCATGTTTATATTTGTATTAGTGTGATTGTGTTTGTACTTGTATGTCTGTGTTTGTATAACAAGTAACAATTTTTATATATAAAATTAAGGTATAATAGAGCAGTGCAATGTAAATTTTAAGACTGATTGTCAGATGTACAGAAAGGTTGCAGTTGATAAAACAATCACAAAATTTACTGGGCATAGTACCATGTGAAAATATAAACTCTTAAAACCAATAAAGAGAGGTTTCAAGTAGTGTGTGTGGTGATAATCACAATGGTTATGTATATACCACATAGAATTGTATGCCACTAAAGAATCAAATCCTGATTTTGTCTCTGCCTTGGCATTAATGCTGTGGTGTCAGTAGTTTTTCCACATTTTCCATCACATTATTTTCAAGTCTATAGCTAACAAATGAGCTATATGCGAATAAATTATATCTCTGGGACAATGGTGTGCACAAAAAATATAAAATGAAGAGAGAAAATTCATTTTATCATTGATACAGACAGTAGCCTTCAATTTCTAGTTTTGGATAGACAAGAAGCCAATTGCTATGATGACAAATGCATATCCACCTTCTGGAATTGATTTATTTTATATCTTTTATTAGGATGAATCTTTTTCTTATAGAGACCTTGAGATTTTTTAATAAAATGAAGAATTCTTGTGTTACTAATTTTTTAAGTTCTGAAACTATGGATTACCTTAGGTAAGAAGTATTATATATGGTTTGAATGAGAATTTTGTGAAGAATTCAAAGAAATTATCAACAAAGATGTAATTTAAAATTAAATTAATGATAAATTAGAAATTATAAACAAGCAATAAAGTAATAAATTTTTTGGATGTTGAAATTTCTTTCTTGTTTTATACTTTTTTAATCTATTGATTTCCTTAGTTTTTCTATTTTTTGTCAATATATAACATTTTGCTGCAACATTAATAAAACTGAAATTATTGTGAAAATTGTGTCTAAAGTCAGTTTTTAAAAAATTAAATATGGTACCAAATATCTATAGTTAATGTTGTCAAATATAATAGATATATTTAAAAATGTAAATTTTAAATTAGCTTTATTAAAATTTAGAAATTTATTTATATAATATTAAAATGTTTTGTTTAATTTGCATTAAATCTTAAAACATTGTTAAATCAATCAATTATTATGAAAATGATGGAATGAAAGTCTGGAGTTTTTGTATTCTGCCATAACAACAATCTATCACACTGATGTACAATTTTCACATTTAAAATCTTTTGTTTAATTTAAATTAAATCTTAAAAAAATTTGATAATGCAACTAATTAAAAAAAACATAGACCTTTACAAGACTGTGTGCATCTGGTATCATAATATTACATATACATATATACAGTATGTTATAAAGCATTCTTAATAATAACAATACACAAGTAGTATATTCTAAATCTAATAAAAAATGCTATAATTAAAACAAATGTGAAATTAGAATTTACCAAAGACAAACAAAATGTAGACATGCCTGCTATTTTATAAATAAGATAATTTAAAAATAATTAGTTAATAATTAATTGAAAGCAAAGACTACAAAACAAAGTTTTCATTTTGATAAAATAAAAGCTGTACAAAATAATTCTCAAAAAGGAAAAAAAGTGCTTACAGTTATAAAGTATCAAAGGATAATATAACATTGCTTGATTCTAGTGATGAAACAATTGAATCAATGGTAATTTACAAAACTAAAAATTTTTATGTGCTAAAAATTGTCAAATAGTTATAATTAATTAATCAAAAATCTAATAATAGTAATGGTTCAAAAAATATTAAATCATTTTTAACAACATAACGGGTTTGAATTTGTAATAAAGAAAATTTATTTTTACAAGTTGATCCAATTTCTAAAATTGCTTTCAGATTGGAATGTGAAATTGCTATCAAATATTTTATCTCAAAATTACAACTGAAAAAGCATGAAACATTTGTTTGTTTGCTTTTTTTTTTTTAGAAAACAATAGTGAATAAACACACAGTTTTTTTGTAATTTTTTTATATCTTATTTTTCTTTATCTAACTACATAAATTCATTTATATGTTAACCAAAGAAAAATGTAAACTGAAAAACAGGTGTTCTTGTTATATTTTTATATTGGACTATTTTCATCATTTAATATGAGTATTAATATGAGTATTGAATATCTTTAGAAATATTTAACTTTTATTTAAATATTCCAATACATTCAACTGTTACTAATAGCATATCAAATAGGTTAGTATATGCACAATGTTTTGAGAGGTATTATTCTACCCTCTTTTTCAGATATTGCTGGGCTGACCAGTGACAGTACTAGCATGGTATTTGAATCTGGACTCTTTAGATTCTTGAGTATTGAATTTTAAGGTAATGTTCTAACCAATGAAGCTATTCTGGCAAAAGCAACAGTCAGTAGAATTTCATATACATATCTATGAGGTTCTTCCTGATTTTTCCACTTTTTCCTAAGAGCAAGATTGTTTAGTGGTTTCCATACATTATGTATAGTCACACTAGGTTGGCTTATAGGATTTTTTTGCCATTGTCATGTGAGAAGCTTCTTTAAATTTTCTTCTTTGTACCTTTTCTTCTCCATCCAATATTTTTCTATTTTCCCAATTGAACATATGGTCATTGACACATACATGGTCTGCTACTTTAGGCACACCTGTTTTCTCTCTTCTAATCATCAGTTTGTGTTCTTGAAAGCACTTTTCAATGGGATGACTGGTCTCACCAATATATGTTCTTCCACAGTCACATGGTATTTCATAGATGCAGTTTTTTTCAGCATTTCAAGGTTAGGCTTTGTAGATGATAAAATTCCTCATAGTGTGATATGACTCTGGGAAGATGTTCTGATGTTATACTGATTGTAGATTTTCCTTAATTTGTCTGCTATTTTTGGAATGTATGTGTACACTACAGTACCAATAATTTTCTTTTCTCTTGATGGTTATTTTTGTGATAGATACCTTTTTTGTAAGAGTTTTTTCTATCTAAATCTTTTCTTTTTTTAAATCACTGGTTTCTGAACAAACTTCTTTTGATCTGTTCCATAGTGATAGTATAACTCAATGTTTTGTGTTTCTGGTGTGATTGGATGTATAATCTAGATATTTTCCTGTATGTGTAGGTTTCCAGTAAACTGTAGTTTTGATTTTGCCATGAGGGAGTCTTGTCATAAAAATATCTAAAAATGCCAATTTTTGTTCTTGTTCTGATTCTATTATGAATTTAATTGTAGGGGATTGTTGTTGATGTGTGTCCAGAAAGTTTGTTGCAGTGCTTTACCATGTGGCCATACAAAAAATGTAGCATCCACAGATCAAAGCCAAACTTTAGGTGGATAAGAAGTAGCTTTTATGGCTATGGTTTCAAGTTCTTCCATGTAAATATTGCTAAACAGGGAAGACAATGGTGAGTCCATAGCCTATTCTTGTTTTTTTGGAAGAATTCTGTGTTATATTGAAAGTATGTTATTTTTATACAGAATGTTAATAGTTCCATTATACTATCAATAGGAAGAGCTGTTCTGGTTTGTAAACTATTATCACCATTTAATCTTTTCTTTACCAGATACAATGCTTTTTCACATGGTACATTCATGTATAAACTTTCCACATCAAATCTTACCAGTAAGTCAGTTCTTTCAATTTCATTTTCTTGATTAATTCTATAAAGGATCTATTTTATGTTTTTGATAAAGTTCAATAAAAGCATAATTTTAAATAATAGAGATAATTTTTATATTAAATGCTTTTATTGACCATGCACTAAAAATTATTGTTTCTTTTAACTTCAATTGAAGTTTTTAGATTTAACTTGAAATAAAAGCATGGGGAATTTAGAAATTAATTAAGTCAATCCCTTGTCATAAAGAATAAGAATTGACTGAGTTAATTTCTGGACTCCAATGCTTTTATTTCAATTAAATCTAAAAACTCCAACTGTGGTTGAAGAAACAATTATTTTATTTCTTTTTAGTGCACAGTCAATAAAAGCATTTAATATAAAAATTTTTTTTTATCTCTATTATTTTTAAGTATTAATGCAGTAACTGAAAATGTAAAACTATATCAAACATTAAATTGATTGGATACTTATAGTTCATATATATAAATCATTAGATTTTCTGCTATAAGTTAAAATGTATACCCCTTTATATAATATCATATTTAATATGTGTACATAATAATAATGTCTATATATTATAAATGAACTTAATATATATAATTATGTAAGTCATTAGATATTTCTGCAGTAAGTTAATATCTATACTGTTAATATTATATGAATTTTTATTTTATACTCTTAATGTATATATTATATTTAGTATGTGCACATAATTATATATGTATAATAAATTAGTAACTAAGTTTTCTATCTAAATGGATAGATTTATTTTTATTTTAAAACAATTGGTTTAAAAAAAAAGCGAAAGAAAAAAATTGTGATTTTTTTTTTTAACTTTTTGTGAATATTTTATATAATGCAAGTTTTCTAGTTTACTTTTTAAAAAAAAAATGTTTTTAAAATAAAAATAGAAACAATTTTAAATAGAAAACTTAGTTACTGATTTATTATACATATATAATTATATATAATTCTGTACACACACTAAATATGCAATATACATTAAGAGTTTAAAATGATTTTAAAAACGTTATTAAATTGAAGGGAAAAAACTTAAAATGCATCCTCATAACCATTATTTAAAATAAATGAAAATTTGAAGAATAATTCTTAAGTGTGATATGTGAAATTATTGACTATTTTTTTATATATTCCTGCTCTCTGTTCCACATCTATTAATTCTTAGACTGTTTTTTATGAGGCTCCTCGTCGACATCTGACATCACTCTAACTCAGCCAGTTTTTATACGAAAATATTCTGTAAACATGTATTGAATTCGTTTTTAAAAGTTCTGTATGATGGTGCCATCTTCCGATTTATTTTACAAGTAAAAAATAGAAAAAAAACGCATTTAAACCTAAACAAAGAAGGAACATTATTTGTGATTGGTTCTTAGCAAGCTCTCAGCCGAAAAAGACATTCTGATTGGCTGGAAAGAACAAAGAAACCGCCTGATCAAAGAAAATAAAGAAAAATGCTGAGATTTTCATTTCGAATCCAATTTTAAGTATTATAAAATTATATTTATGGAAACTAAAAATGATTCTCAGACAGAATAATAAAAAACAAAATTATTTTCGAAAAATATTGAAGATTTTAGTACAAATATTGAAGATGTAGTAAAAAGAAATATTTACTTTTCTATAACGTAAAAGTCGATCTTTTTGTTTATATTATAGCTTTTATGTTGCCGATATTGAATATTTTAGAATAAATAAATAGCAATTTATTTTTGAAAGAACTTTCGTTCTCTTCACAACTTGAAAAAATTAATAATATTCTTTTTATAAACGTATCTGAGTTGAATTTAATATTATAGGCGAATATGTTTTAACAATAGGCTTTGTCTTCAGTTTGTGAGTTGGCCAATTACAAGCTTTGATTTTTACCTCATACAACCAATGATTTAATTAGCGGTTAAAAGGTTAAACTAGTTGACATCATGAAAAGATAAGTGCTTCAATTAGATTAGGGTGAGATAATTTAGTATATATCAATTTTCAAGAAATTCTATTGAATTTAAAAATATTAAATCTTAATTTTAAAATTTCATTCTAACTTGAAAAAAATCAAAAGTTAACAAACAAACAAACAAACAGATTTTTCAAAATCTATAAAAGCATTTAAAAATGAAAATAATCTTATAGATAAAGTAGTTTTGCAAATAATGCCACCAACAACAAACAATTTCACATTTGATTTCAGTTTAATATATATATATTTAACATCAACAACAAAGCAAGAACTATTTTTAACCAAACTATTATGGATATGATAAATTTCATTAAAATGAAAATAATTTAAGATATTAAAAACCAACCATATGTATAGTATATATTAATTAAGAAATATTTATTAATTTATCAAAAAAAACAACAACAACAATATATTGAACATAAACTTATTTTTCTGATTATCTATGTCAACAAATGCTTATATTATAAAAGTGCAGAAATGTTCTATCCTTTAAGTAACATTATTATTTCTTTTGATTACTGATTGCTTTTAACATTTAGGTGCAATGATTGCAAACTAAAATCTTAATCTGATAAATGATTTTCAATTCCTAAAGGCTTGCATTATTATTGAAAATTTAACACTGTAGGTTATTTCCATGAGTTGACTTTCTGATTTGGATTTCTTTATTATGAAAAGGCATTTGTTCCTATAAGCATTTATACAGTGATAGGATTTTGCTATATGATGAGACTACATAATAATATTAAAAACATTAACTTTGAGAAGAATGTATGACAGATGATTCTATATTTCCAAAACTTTCTGAAGCACTTTTAGAGTAAACATTTTGGTGATTAAAATAAAAAACTAATGGGGATTATTTAAGTCATTTAGATTTTGCAGATGATATGATTGTTTTTACATAAAATGTTTAAAAAGTTATCAGATGAAAGTAAAAACAAGTAGGTGTAAAAATAAACGCTAAAAATCTTAATGTTCATGAATTTTCTCAGAAAAAGAAAAAAATATTGATAATTATAAATTAGAATAAGTTAACAATCACAAATATCTTAGTAAGATTATTAATACAGATTGAAATGTAGTGTATGAAATTAATGATAGAAATAAACTTGATTGATTTAAGGAAATATGATTATGTACTTGAAAAGAAAGCTTTTTAATATATCTATTTTATCAATTCTTATATATGGATAGAGACTTAGATACTTAACAGAAAAGCAATCTAGAGACTTCAGATTATTCAATGAAGTATGGAGATAAGAATATTATAAGTAATAAGAGAGTAAAAGTGAAATATATAAGTGAGAGAACAAAAAAATATCAAAGAGATCATTAAAAAAATAAAAGATTAAAATGAAACTGAACTAGACCTATTATTAAAAGAAATGATAAAAGATGGATAATGGAAATTTTAGATTCCAAAAGATTTAGAAAAAGATTGCATATGAGATGAAGATAGGAAAAAAATTTATGATGTAAAATGGATGAGACAGGCTATGAGTTTGAAAAACCAAATTAAATTTGGAAAGATCTTCATCTTATAGTGGATCAATAATAGTTAAAACAATGATGATATAACATACCCCATGACACAATTAAAAATCAATGTAAGCATTTAGGCATCAACAAAATATTTAACATACAAAAGAATTAAAATAAAAGGCAGTATAAATGAGTGGTGAATGAAAAAAAGACAGTCATATTATTGACAGAATGTAAAAAATAAAATAGATAAACAAAAGATGAATTATGATGATGCATATACAATTTATGCATTAAATTTAAGAGTTTTTAATTTGTTCATTTCTTTACCAAATTATGAGATGTTCAAATCATAGATACAGAAGGAGTATTAAAAATTTTCTGAGTTTTTTTTAACTTATATAAATGTAATATTTTTTACCAAAATGTTGAGCTATCAAAATCTTTTGAAATATTATTATTATTATTTATTGATTCAAGTGACAATGAATGTTTCTTTTATAATTTGATAGTAGTTATAATTTTACAAAAAAAAAAAAATCATATGCTATTCTTTTTATGCTGAAAACAGGTCATGATTTAGTTTAAGTAACTGGAACCACTGAAAACATTAATTGAAAATTTAAATTTTGCTATCAAGCAATATGGTGTATAAAACTCATGGCACAGTACTCAATAAAACAAAATAATTGTCATACACTTCTTCTTTCTAACAAATATTAAAATAGTTCATTTAGGAAAGAATATACTCTTGCAATTTCCATCTACCATTTCAATAAGTAATATTTTTTCATTTTAACCAGAATTATTCAAAGTATCAGTTAAAAAGTGTTCCTGGTCAATTTGTCATGCCTATGATTTGGGCATTGTGATCAGATTGAGTAAATCTTATATTTTTTCAAGTCACAATTAGGTTTAAGACTTTTCTTTAAACTAGACAGCTCATGACCAATCCAGCTATATCCAATAATTATCTTTAAAATATCATGTAGTGAATCTTGGCTAAGGATTCAAGGTTATAACTTAATCTGGTTTGATCAGATGAATGTTGGTACACTAACCGGCAGAAATAACATTATTTAATAGAAGTGAGAGAGGTATCATCCTGTTATAAGCACAGTGCTTATGGTTGCCTTAGCTTCAGTTTTTAGATTATAATGGATATTATACCGTATACAGTTTCAGTATTGGTAATGATAATCTCATAATCTAAAGGTTTATTTTAAAAAATCACTTTAATAAAATAAATTTGAAAATTTTCTGAATGAATTGAAGCAAATATCCATTGTGGTTATGTAAAATCAAAATAAACATGGACTCACACAAGTGGGGTTAAACATTTATTCAGTTTATATACAAAACGTATTTACATACATCTACAATAACAACTGTTATATCATTTTTCTGATAACATTTCCTGGTTATAACAACTAGTTGTTGTGCAACTATTGAAGCATGTGACTTCAGATGCCTTCTGGTTATGCCAACACTTCCAACTGCACCATGGCAGCTTGCCTTATATTCAGGTGTAGTAAATTCTTCCAGCCGTACCATGATAGCAGGCCTTGTATCAGGTTTAGTATCTAGCATGTTCTAATACAATGTTATAGTGCTTCATTGATTTACAATATTGAGAACAATATGCATATTTATGTTCAGCTCTGACAGTTACTTGGTTATTGTCTGATTTTATCTCCAAAAGAACTGTCAATTTATAGCCAAGTAACCCTCTTTAATGGGAACAATTGAAATCACTGAGCATCTTCATTTATTGACCTATTTCTGACATTGGATACTCTATATCAAAGACCTGGCTTCACAGTTAATAAATATTACATTTGTACTTAATTTTGTTACCGCAATTATTATCCACATACTCATATGGAAATTGCTTATTTTATCTATACATATATCCATTGTTCTATAGTGATTGATGAAGATAAAATTGAATCTGGACAAGTCCATTTGTTGAAGGTAATTTGAACCATAAAGTTTCCTTTCCCAAGTAAAATTAGTACTGGAGAGTATAATCATTGAGACACATGGATGGATATCTTAGTTGCTTCCTGGCTTATTTATATCTAGTTCCATTATCATCATTTTTGGATGGTTTATAAGTAGAACTGTTGTGACATCTTTATCAGTAGGTTTGGCTTCTTCATCAGGAAGTATAGTGTCTTCATCAGCAGGTCTGTTGTCTTCATCCAAAGATAATCTAGTGACTTTATCGGTAGGTCAGGTATCTTCATCCACAGGTCTGGGGTCTTTGAATTTTGTATACTCCTTACTGCTGTCTGGTCATTCATATTTTTCTTTAGTTGATCTCGGTAGCTGTGATGTTGCTATCTACCTACAGTTTGAATATTGTCTCAAAACCATCTGGTGATTCCACCAATGCATAAAACATAATAAATTGAATGCTTATCTAAAGTTTAATATTTCTTTCCTATTTTTTTACCAGATAGATTAGGCCTAAGAACCAACAGGATTTGTCCTGGAATTTAGACCCAATGTATTGTCAATCACTTAGGGCAGTCCTTCTTTATTTTATCTATGAGCTAGTTTACTCTAACAACTGCACAGTCCAAGTAATTGTTTTCTAGCCACAGTTACTTTAATTAACTATTGTTTGATAAAACTGGTATTTGATTGCCTCAGTAATCACTAATCATTCTATTACTATGATGCAGAGAGTGACTGCTTTTTTAAATGTTAATAATAGCCAGCTTCCATTTTGACACAATGATAACTTCAGATTCAGAATTCAGCTGGATTGTTATTGGCATATCATTAATCATAATTCTGTATTTGAAAGTCAAGTTAATGCCTCACACATTATTTATACAGGCATTGATGATATTTGATTTTATATTGCCTTTCTAGTTTTTTAGAATGAACTCTTCCATTTTTTTTCTGAGTGACTTGCTTCCTGTTTTTTTAAAAAAAAACCAAACAAGTAACTTCTAGGTGACTGCAACACTTACAATATCTATAGATTGTATCATGATGTAGACATTGGTATATGTATATTTTGGTTTGTCACACTGTAACAAACTATTACATTTTTATCATCAGTAGTAGATCCCTTAAGCTTGTTTTGATCTAAAAAAGCTTTAAATGGACTGACTTTACAATTCACATCTTTAATGCTGAGACTAATTTTGTTTAATGGGGTGGTCTGAATCACCATAAATTTAGTCAGAAGTACTTGTGAGACTGAAAACTCAAATGTGGTATTTGGACTAACAATGTGATTCTGAGCTTATGATCACACTCCACAAATGTAGTAATCTTTTAGCACTTAATTTAAAAAATCATTGAACTTACAGCTAAATGCAAGCTTTCTGAAATTAGCAGTAAAATCTATATGTCCCACCCTTCCTTGAAAGCAGAGATTGAAGTGATAACCCTGTATTATTGTTAAGGCTTTGGCTAAAAAAATAATGACAGTGCAAATAGTGCTCAGTTGAAATCAAACTCAGGTGAAAGCACCAGAGATGCTTGTGAATACAAGATTTCCAAATCATTATGAATATTGTTAATTTGACTTTAGGTTTTTAATTTGATTAGCTTGCAGGTAGAAAAGCATTCAAATCATGCAGGTTGGCAAATTTCTCAGTTAGCCTGGATCAAGCTATTTTAATATTTTGCATAGAATGAGTGAATTAAATATCTATAAATGAATTGAGTTTAATTATCTTTTATTTTATACATAAAAGACACATTTATTAATTACTTTTCAGTCAATTTTTGCTGAATTTTGTAATGATATTACTATGAAACCTGTCTCAGAAAATGTTTTTATATTCTCTATCATGAATGTGTGTAATTGTTAAGAGCATTGTAATGTTCTGATGAAAGAATGTAAATTGCCAACAATTCATATCTATCTCTCAGTAGTTTGATTATTATGTGCATGACTTTTAAATTTAAAACACTTTTTCAATACTTGTTTATTTTTTTAAAAGCCTTGAAACATAAGCTCTTAAGAACATGACCATCCAAAAAAGCATTTGATATTAAAATTGGTTGTAGATTTCTGAATTTCAACCATAATCTAGCGGAGAAACTGTGGCTTCTGATTTATATCATTCTAATAAACATTACAGCTACTGTGATAAAATTATCACATTCATATTTAAATTTTTGGCATTGTATAATATTGTGATTTTGAATTGCAGTACTGACAAAGAGTTTTGAGAATTCTATGGACAGCAAGAAAAGTGTCCAAATGGATACTTAATCAGACTTAACTTAAGTTTTTAATTGAAGTTACTAATGATCAAATTTTAAAAAGAAAACATTTTGATCAAATCATAGTTGATCCAAAATTCTTTAGAAAAAATTATATTTTGAAGATTTTTAGTGCAAAAAAAAAGAAAAAGAAAATGATCAGTTGTAAAGTAGATGGTTTCTTTCATTACAATAATTAATATATCTTTGAATAGTATATAATCCAAAAGGAGGACTAAAGGTAATTTTAGAGAAATGCTATTTGTGTAATCACCAGGAGTCAATATTAACTTCATTATATCTAATAATAGTAGAATTATATTATTATTTTCTTAACAATTACGGTTATATTTTTTGTAAACATTAATAACATATTAACATTATGTTAAATGTGGAAATATTTATTTTTATACCATTTATGTATTTATTATTTGTTAATAGTATGTCTTAGGCTTTTAAAAAAAATCTTATTTCAAATTACTGTTATCGATTTAGCTGAAAAATCAGTATTTCTTTTACAATTGCAAAAGTATCTACTTCATGATTTACATTAAAAACATTGTTAAAAATAACATCAATGTTATACTTTCTTATAACAGCTATCTTTGTTTTAGTTTTGTTAAAACGATTATCCCTTAATGAAAAAAATACTAATAAAATGTAATTGTACAATCAAACGTAGTGTAGGGATTCATGTTAAATTTATATATTTTATTATAATGAGGACATAGAATGTGTCTTCTGCTTACAATTGTGACTTTCATTAGCATAGTTTGATTTTGATAAGAATCTATTAGGTCATCATCATCATCATCATCAACCATTATCAATCCACTGCAGGATGAAGGTATCTCCAAGTTTAATTCATCTTCTCCGATCTTTAGCTTCTCTTTTCCACAACACCCCTGCACATTTTCTTATTTCATCCATCCATCTCACATGTGGTCTCTTTCTGGGTCTTTTACAATCTCTTGGAATCCAGTTTAAAATTTCAATTGTCCATCTATTATCATTTCTTCTAGCAATATATCCAGCCCAACTCCATTTCAATTTTTTAATTTTTTCAATAAGGTCAGTAACACCTGTTTGTTGTCTTACCCATACATTGCATTTTCGATCTCTTCTTGTTACTCCCAACATACATCTCTCCATACTCCTTTGAGTGGTCTGAAGTCTCTGTATTACTCTTCTATTAAGTGTCCAAGTCTCAGATCCATAAGTAAGAACTGGTAAAACACATTTGTTAAAAACCATTCTTTTCAAACACATAGGCATATTTCCTTTTAGTATCAAGTTATTTCTACCAAAAGCACTCCAACCAAGTTTAATTCTATGATTAATTTCCTCCATTATGTTTCCATCTGTATTAATAATCTGACCCACTGTTAACTTCTTCTAATTCTTCATAATCAATCTTTATTTTCATATTTTGAGCAAATCAATTAAACATTACTTTAGTCTTTTTAACATTTATCTTTAGTCCTACTTTTCTACTTTCATCTGCTAACTCCTGCAATATTTCCTGCATCTCTGAAGCATTATTTGCAAAAACAACTACATCATCTGCAAAATCTAAATGACTTAAATACTCTCCATTTACTTTCACTCCTTTAGTTTCCCATTTTAATCCACAAAATACTTCTTGCAGCACTGCTGTAAAGAGTTTTGGAGATATGGAGTCACCTTGTCTTACACCTTTCTCAATGTTGATTTTTCCAGTATCATTATGTAATCTAATTGTTGCTGTTGCATTTTTATAAATATTCTTTAAAATATGACAATATCCTGGATCTATACCTTGATGATCCAATGCTTTAATCACTGAAGAAATGTGTATAGAATCAAATGCCTTTTCATAATCTACAAATCCAAAACATAATGACAACTCATATTCATTTGTCCTTTCTATGACTTCTCTCAATACCTGGATATGATCTATTGTACTAAAACCACTTTTAAATCCAGCTTGTTCTCTTGGTTGGTGGAAATCCAAAGTTCTCTGTAGATGAGTTGTAATTATCTTGGTAAAAATTTTATATAAAATTGATAAAAGGCTGATAGGTCTGTAATTTCTAATATCTTCTTTATCACCTTTTTTAAATATTAATATTATTACTGCATTCTTCCAATCTTCTGGTACATCTTTATCATTTAGACATTTGGTATATAACTTTGCTAAAATTGTTTCTATTTCTTCACCTGCCTCTTTTAATATATCAATTATAATTCCATCATTTCCTGGAGCCTTTCCTTTCTTCATACATTTAATTGCATGTCTCACTTTTTCATTTAAAATTCTGGGCAATTCGGAAGATGTAATAGATATAGGAGGTACTTGTTCTTTATTACTATATAATTCTTGATAAAAATCTTCTACCAATTTCATGATGTCATCTCTCTTTTTAGTAATAATTCCATCTTTTTTTCTTATTGCAGATATAAATTTCCTACCAATACCAAAATGTTGTTTAACATTCTTGAGACTTTTATTTTCTTCTACAGCTTTCCTTGCTATTTCACAGTTATACTTTCTTATATCATTTTCAACTCTTTTCTGTACCATTTTACAAAATTTGAGATATTCAATTCTTTTAAATACATCATTTTTGTATATCTTCATATTCCTTCTTTTCTTCATAAATTCTCTAGTCTCAGTAGAAATTTTATTAGTCAATTGCTGCTTTTTTCTACCAGCTATCTTTGTTGCAGTTTTTAAAAGTGTATCAGTTATTTTCATATTAATTTCATTCAAATCTGAATCATGTTCAAAATCTCCTAACACTTGAAACCTATTTGTAAGTTCTAATTTAAATTCATTAGAATGTTTCTTAAGATTAGGAAAATCAACTGTAAATATTGTTTTTCTTAATAATTTTTGACTCTCTAGTTTTACATTAACATGTAACTTACACCTTACTAATCGATGATCAGTTCCTGTGTTAAATTTATTAAGAACATTACAATCTTGAAATATGTATTTTCTGTTAGTCAAAATATAATCCAATTCTGCTGAACCTTCATTTGGATGCTTCCATGTCCATTTCCTTTTAATATTTTTCACAAAAAATGAATTCATAATATAAAGTTTTTCTTTTTCTGCAAACTCCACAAGTCTATGTCCTCTGTCATTTCTATTACCATAACCAAAATTACCTACAGCAATTTCATCTTTCATTTGTCTACCAATTCTAACATTAAAGTCTCCCATAACAATTTTAAAATGTTGTTTACTTTGATCAAAAGCCTTTTGTACATCCATATAAAAATCTTCTACTACTTCATCACTATGAGAACTTGTTGGGGCATAAACCTGAATTATCTGCATTTGGTATCTGCTATTAAGTTGTATAACTAATCTTGCCACTCTGTCCGATACACCATCAATCTCCACAATATTGTTCTTCCACTTTTTATTTATAATGAATCCTACTCCACTTGTATTTCCAATATGTGTGCCTTTATAATAGAGTATATGTCCACTTTTTAAATCAATTGTTTCTTCACCTTTTCTTCTAACTTCACAAAGTCCAATAATGTCCCATTTAATATAAGACAATTCTTCTTCTAATTCTTGCAATATTCCTTCACTTGAAAGTGATCTGCAGTTGTAAGTACCTAAATAAAAAGTCATCATCAAATGGCAGCCTGGGTCCACAATCAGGGGATTCTTAGCACCCTCTGCCTTTGGCCACCAACCGCTGCCTTGGTTGGTGACTTTACAGCCTCCTGGTAATAAGGGCCAAGCTTTATTTTTGTCTGTCATAATTGTATATATGTATTGGAAAAATATTTATCATTTACACAAACATTCATTCTGCCTTATCAGACACTGAGAAGAAAGACCATGGTGTTTCTTGATCTTAAATTCAGAGGTAAAAAGCCAATAAACTCACCATGTCGGCTAATGTGTGTTGGTGAGTAGCCCATCCATGTTCGTATACTATATGAATAATCACATAGTAATAATAGCTGCAATGACAAGAATGTATGGAGTGGACATTAGGAATTTGCCCTGCTCGGTTCTTTTAAGGCCTCCAAGAGGAATCAAAGGGTCTCCTTTCAGTTAATAGCAAACTCCTTTCTGCAGCCATCTATTAGGTGGTTGTTTATTTATAATAATTTGAAGGAAAAAAAAATTAAATTTAATTATTTTTAAAAATTAACATTGATCACCGTTTAATAATTTCAACTTAATCATTATTAAAATTCTCAACCTTTATTAATCTTGGAAATAACCAGTTTTATTTTTGATATTTTTATTATTTGATGCTGTAATCGGTTTTTTTTTTCTGGAAAATTAGAACAATTTTCTTCAAAGGAATAATAATTGCTAAGACTTTCTTACAATTTTCTTCAATTGAATTTAAGTTTTTGAGTTGAAATATTTGAAAACATATTTATCACTATTTATTTATATTATTAAAGAGTTTGTTTTCACAGATGGTACATATTACATTACTTATGTTTTCATACCATTTCAAATGTTGTACTATATATTTGAGCTTTGATATATATTTAGAAAATCCACTCTAAGAGTCAAAGAGTGACCTTGTTTTTTCAATAAACAAAACAAAAGTAAACATTTACTATTAAAAAAGTAAAAAAAAATATTTACAAGACTAAAATGGAAGAAGTACTGCAACTTTAAATAATATAAGCAGTTTAGTGCATACTTTCTATGAAACCTGATACAGTGGTATGATAATAGATTATGGAGTTCAAACTCTATAAATCATGATCCAGATATCTTTTATGATGATCAAATTTCTTATAGACTTCCAAGTAATAAACCATTTGATTATTATTTATAAAAAAATACAAGAGAATGAGACAATAATATAATAGTAAGTATAAAACATTCATGACTATCACAATATAAACATAAATAAATTCATCATCAAGAGTTAATGAAGCTTATCTTTGTGATTTTGAATTACATGGAATTTCTGTTCATTAAAAGAAAAAAATATATAAATTGGAAGATAATGTAAGTTAGCTGGATAAGTATTGATGATCTAAACTTAAAAACCATGATTGAAATATGATGCAACTGTCAAACTCGATGCAAAGAGACACCATACCTTTTAAATGCCAACTCTATTACATAATCCTCACATATTACACAAAGTATATATATATATATATATAAATTTACCAGTAATAAACTATTATAAACAATCATTAAATCCTCAGAAGTACTTTCACTTAATTTCTTAAACCTTCCTCAACTGCCATTTTTTTTTTAAAATTTAATGGCAGTTGAGGCAGGTTTAAGAAATTAAACGAAAGTACTTCTGCAGATTTAAGGATTGTTTATAATAGTTTATTATGGTTAAATTTATTATTTTTATTATAATTACAATCTTGTTTTAATTAACGTACATTTTATCTATATTATATATATATATATTAAGGACTCAAGAACATTTTAATTTCAAAAATAATCTTTCTACAAAAATTGCAAAATATTTATTTTTATGAGAAAAATTAAACTTTAAATTTTATTAATTTAAATTAAATTTATCATCATAATCATTTGAAATATTATTATTCAAACTAGAGGTAAAAAGTTTTATAGAGTTTAATCCTGCTTTTCCAAAAAATAGCACTTCTTTTCCAAATCACTCCAAAATAATTATAACTTTTAGGATCATTTCTATTATTAATTTTATCTATTACAATTCCATTATATTAATAACTTGATCAAGATATTTATAGTTAACTTTTTCTAATTTATTTCTATCAATTTTTATTTTTTTCTGTTTTTGCAAGTCATAGAAGATTATATTTTAATCTTTCTAACATTTTATCTTTTGTTCTTTTTCTGGGTTTATCTCATACCTCTTGTAATATTTTGTGATGTTTTAAGTCACTATTTGCAAGAATAAACTCACCATTTGAAAATAGTGATTTAAGTAAATCTCTTTGCTTAGATTTTAATAAACCAACATTTGAAAAAGATTACAAGAGATTTTGTACTAGACCAGGGTAAATTGAAAAGTAAGTATAAGATTGATACTTTTCAATTTACCCTGGTCTAGATTGATTAAAGTTTATCTGCATATTTAATTATTTAGTTATTTAAATTTAATTTCTTTTTTAAAAAATGAGTTTCTAAATATTTTCTTCGGATATTCGGTTGTCACATAAAAATACTTGTTTTCGATGTTAATTTTAAAAGTAAATTTTTATAAATTTATTTATTCATATATAAAGCTTATAAATTTGACATCAACAAATCATTAGCATTATTAAACTTTCAGCAGAGAATTTTGTTTTAAACAATAAAAACAGAAATTAAATTTGAAATTAATAAATTAATTCTTTTTTAATCGCTATTTTTTTAAATCCAAGAAATGTCAAAAATAAATTTTTATACCATACAATTTTTTTATCTAATTTTTTTTTTTGAAGGATTTCACAGTCTGATTATAAATGCAGCATTATTTTAATTCTAAAAATGATAAAAAATAAAAGAGTAGTTTATTGTTTGCTAGTTTATAAGAAGTTCAAACATCAGAAATAACAGATGTGGTCACAGTATATGAACTTCGAATTTCAAAATTTATCAATCAATCTCTGCATCCATGTAGGGCATAATAAATCTAAATGCAAATGACCATTACACAAGGAAAGATTTTTAGATCCATTAGCCAGAAACTAAAACAAGAAGTTATTTTTGTATTATTCTCTGGTATTCATTAAATACTCAATGTTTATATAGATATCTCACAAAGTTACAAAAACATAAATTAACTGAAACTTCCAATGAGTTATATCATGCTTGCAACCCAGTCACAATCATCCATTAGCTCAGAAGTCAGACTATTCTCTCAGAGTGTAGATACATTAGAAACATACACTTTGTCATGCAATTCACCTAGTGTGTGTGGCATGGCAACTTCATATACATATTATTTCTAGAAAAACCCTCACCTTAATATTTTTTATATATTTTTTAATATTAATTACAATTCTATCACACATTACTGAAGTAAATGATCAAAGACATATGAAAAGGATAAATGAGCCCCATGATGTGCATTTTGTGCATCAGTTGACCGAGATCACAATCTCTTTTACATATCTTCATCATTTATTTCATATATATCTAGATAGCAAATTGCTATAGTTTAATTGAAAGGTTTCAAATTTTCTGCAGCACAATATTAATATAAACTATTCTAATGGAAATATATAATAACTGTATGAAGTATTTATCAACGAAACATTATCACTAGCTCAAATAAGTATTTTTATTTTAGTCTTATTTATTGGATAATGCATCTGCAGTGGCATAGATGGTATCAACACTTGATTTTTTTTGCCCATAATGACAGTGTTAATAAATTTCACACTTTTCACACAAGATGGGGACAGTATTTACTTTTAACCCATGGGGTGTTCAATCATTGTATTACATTCAGAAGATCAAAGCAGAGCTTTAGTTTCAACAACCTCTAAATATGAAATGAAAATTCAGTTCTAATATTATATGTAAAAAAATAAATAACTTAGATTATATGTAACTGAAAAGAAAGCAATTAAAGCTTCCAATGAATTATATCATGCTTGTAATCCAATCACAACTGTCCATCATCCCAAAAGTTAAACCAACCTCTCAGACACATACATCAGAAACATACACTTTGTCAAGAAATTCATATACCACATGGGTCATGTCAACTTTATACACATTATTTCTAGAGAAACCCTCACTATAATTTTTTTTTAATAATTTTTTTTTCTTTTATTAATTACAATTCTATCACAGATTACCAAAGCATATAATCAAAGACATGTGAAAAGGATAAATTATCCCCAAGATGTGCATTTTATATTAAATAGGTAAATATAATTTAGTTTTTTTTTAAACATAATACAACTGAAAGATATTTTAAATAAATTTTGATGCTGTGAACATTAAAATATTTTTAACTATAATGCTTAATATATTTTATTTTGTAGTACAAATAAAAAAAATTATGACAATTTATATGTTTGTTAAATTTTTGTAGTTTATTCTAT
Organism: Epiperipatus broadwayi; assembly: GCA_028023455.1. Lineage (NCBI taxonomy): Eukaryota > Metazoa > Onychophora > Udeonychophora > Euonychophora > Peripatidae > Epiperipatus > Epiperipatus broadwayi. Next base: position 1,632,906 of record JAQFVV010000114.1, read on the forward strand.
GAAATCATTATGTTTTTTGTTAAAGACCTGACTGTACTTCTTATATTAAACTACTGTTATTAAAACATCACATGATCACATCTACTTTATGCTTTCATAAACTGTTAAAACAGTAGCAAAAAATTTCCCTATGGAAGTGACACCTAGTGCAAGCTTTAGTAATTAATAAATCCAGGTATACTACTCCTAGATTAAAGATTTCTTATTGATAAAAGTCATAAGCTAGAACCTACAAAAAACACTGAATAGGAATTATAAAGCACTATTATCCAGCACCTATTGTGTAACAGAAACTGGGTTCAAACCCTGTTACAAAAAGAACGAAAATGTAGTTTGTAGATAATTTTTTTATTTATTTATATATTATTAGTCTTATATAATTATTTATAAAAATCGCACATACCAAGCGCACGTGTATTTGCTGGAACGAAGGGTGTGGGCATATATTATGAGTGGCATACATATATGTAGGTAAATATTATTGTTGAGAACAAGAAAGTAGAAATTTAGAAGACTTTAAAACAGATAAAAGAAAAGTTTCTTTTGCGAGTATAAATTTCCTGAATGAATTGGCCAAATGGATCGCATTGTTCAATAAAAAAAAGAAAAAGAAAGAAAGCAAAATCCAACGGCTTGAATGGATATATATATTTTTTGTGTGTTTGTTTTAATTAAATGGATTTTTCAGAAATAATTTTGATTAAGAAAAATGAACATGGAATGCCATGTTATTGAACTATTTTCGATCTCTTTTGTGTGGTTAAAGTTGACAAAAGGATTTGTAATTAAAAGTTCAGGAATTTAAAAAGAAAAAGAGAGATAAGTAAAAGTCAAGATCGCTAAATGGTTTTCCTTTTGTTGGACATTTTTATAAGAAAATCTATTTTTGAAACAAAGGAATACCAGCGATCAGGAGAAAGGCAACTGGGATTGATTAATTAATTTGAAAAAATGGACAGTTGAGCTCTGCTAGTCTTACGTGTAAGAAGTGCAGATATTCTAAATTTTTATTGAAGAAAATTTATTAGAAAAAGCTGTTACAGTAACTGAAAAGTGGAAAGTTGGAGAAGTGAACTACATATATGAGTGACCTCATGGATCGCATGGGGTAAAATCACCATCGTGCTTGGTCAGTGTTCAGACTCCAGCCATTTTAATATGCCACGTTAATATATTTTACAATCAACACCTCCAACTGCCATACATAACTAAAGCTATTTGAATCCAGTGTAGATTGTATGCCATTCCAGAATTAAGCGAAAGAAGAAGGAACAGAAGATTGAATATGCCACTTTAGTAGGACTAACGGAATGAAATGTTAAGTGGAAGTGATGGATGCCATATTTGCCTAGGTAGGATCCCCGGAATCGTTTTGCAAGTGCACTCGGAAACACATACACCAGTTATTCAAATTATACTATATCTGTAAATATACACTTTATGCCATTTTAAATTTTTAAATTAATCCAACCTAATTGCAAAAATATTTCATATTATACCTGTATTATTAAATGTTTTTTTGTCTTCTCCTTAATAATAATTCATTAAATATATTTATTATATGTATATGTGTGCCATTTATTGATTGTGTTTTTTGAATAAGTAATAGTAGATATGTAGCTAAATTATTGATTTAGTGCAATACACGTTATAGAATTTATGAATTCCAAAATCTTATACACATGCATGCTGGTGCGAATGTAATGATAATTTATAGCGAGACAGATTTGATAGAAAAGTATATGAGGATTGTAAAAGATTTAGTTTAAACTTTAATGGGATAACAGAAAATAGAAACATATAGAACGAATTGATTTGAAATTGCATTCCCTTTTGTTTCCTCTCCGGCGCATGGCACTACCACCCCTGAGCATTAAGACAGGCAACTAATTAAAAGGCTGAATCAAATAAATATTTAATAGACCCTATGATTCTTGTTGAATAACGAGATTGCGCTTGGCAATGAACAAACAAAAAATATATTCGTTGTCCGTAAACGTAGAGGTCTAATTAAAAGTTAAGTTAAAGCTGGGAGGGTTCGATTTTATTACCTGATGTGTATGTATTCTGCTGTCGGTTGCTTCACTTACCCCTTTGAATGACCCAAAGTTCGGGAAAACTTCGCATAAGGGGTGAATGACTCAATTTATTTTCGGGAAAACTTCGTATGGGAAGGGCCATTAGTAATACATGCGTCACTGTAAAAATTCACCCTTGGAAAGAAAGAATAACAGTAGAAAAATTGGTTTGATAAGGATAAAGGTTTGAATTCAGCTAAATTAAAATTTTAAAAACGTAAACGTACACTGAATAAGGTGGAAATTGTTTCAATTGATACTAAAACTTGTACTAGGTGACACTATTAAATGGGGAGGGGGGATTTGCTATGACATGCTCTATATCAGGGGTAGCCAAACTTTTAGATGTTGGGATGACTTTTTTGGTGTAAGTGTACCTGAGGGTAACTACATTTTTTCCAGGGCTTTGAACTGAAAACAAGAAAAAAAAATGTTATTTTTGCTAAACAAAAACCAGAACAGAAAAAAATAATGGTTCGAAGTTTTGATTTTTTTAGAATGTACTTACGAATTGGTGTTTTTTAAAAAAAATTTTATAAGGACTTTTTAGGTATTCACAAATATTGGTGTTATGAACTGATGATTATTTTTCTATTGAAGACATTTTACTATGACTACTATTAAATTATATCATCTCCCTCTAGTATTACAATTTGTCCATGTCACTTTATAAATTATTTATTAAATTATGATTATTAAATTACTTAAAAAACAATTATTTTCTAGAGCTGGTCCTGAATTTTAAAACAAATTCAAGAAAATATATAGGAAAAAAAGGAAAAAATCATTGAGAATGATTTAATTCTTTTCAGCTTCTTCCAACTTGGGTTTATTTTTGAGATAGTCAATAACAACAGGTATTATTTTAAATTTAACTATTTTTAAATGAGAATAATTTTGAATTTTTTCTTTTTTCATTTTTATATTTAAATCGGCTCTGAATTTATCACTATAATTTGTCAATGCTCATGTCAGCTTTGTGGTCAACTTCCAGGGATCTTGCGGTCGACTGGTTGACCATGGTCAATGTCTTGACTACCTCTACTCTATACATAGTATGTACTTTAATTAATATAACATTTTTATTTTAAAACAACTAAGAGAAATTTATCAACTTTTTTTCTGGGAGCAGAAAATATACATGAACTAGTATTATAAAAGAAATTGTAGCAAAATATACTGTCATGAAGTATTAAAAATACTTAAATGGCAGCAATGGGGTTCATAAAACTAATATAAAAAGTTGTTGCTTTTAAGTTTATGATTTCTATAAATTAATGCATTCCAAATTTTTTTAATGATTAGTCATTTATTACAACAGTTAAAATAATTTTATAAAGTATACACCTGGGTCTCTTTTTACATGGACTTATTTAACACGATTTTGAAGTTACACGATTCGTGTTTCACCGGAAGTCGAATTCCGATATTGTGCTATTACTTTAAATAATAAATTTCACGCACTCACGTTATATTGAAAGTAATAGCACATTATTGAAATTCGACTTTCAACTTAGTAATTTCAATATTTTCAGTGCTTTATAATAGTAAGATTTTATGCAATAATGAAATTAAAATTATGATTTCCACATTTTATGCATACACACATTAAATTTTACAAGATTATAATGTAAATTTGTTCAAACATTGTGCGTGTTAATTTTGCATTTTAAATCACATTCTGTTTTTGCTTTTTAAAAAAGAACGTTTAATCAATTATTAATCATTTAGTATCCGCAAGTTTATTTTTAAAAGGTGAGTAATAGCAGTGGGCACAATTAAAATTGAAAATTAAAGACAAAAATAAGAATTTAATTTTTAGTTGTTAGATTAATTACTAATTACGTTGTCACCAGAAAACCATTAATTAACACAACATGAGAGTGACATTGGCGCTAGTTGTATTTCATCTTGTGAAGAATCTGATTTTTTTATCAGTTTGCAAATGAACCTTTTTACCGGCAAATAGCGATAATAATTAAAATGTGTATAAAAAATATAAATTACTGTAAATTATGCATAAAAATATATTATTTTGAATAAAATTAAATATTATAGTTAAAAAAAGTTTGTCTTGTATCAATTTTTTTCAAATTTGAACTTTTTTATTAGTCATATTTTATTTCCTTATTTTTTTTTTGCACAAATTTTAAAGTAAATTTTATGTTGGTGCTTTGCTTTTATGCGAGTTTTGAAAAATCACAGTCTGTATCCCCCCTTTTTCAAGGTAAGTTACATCTATTTTTGCATGATTTCATTTGCGCGTGTTTTCTGAGGAACCTATCTATCATGTAAAACGAGACCCAGGTGTATATTCTTTGAAATCTATTTCTATAAATAAAACTAAGAATAATGAATATTTTACAATTAACAAGTTTTGCTAATAAGTGAAAGAAAGATATCTTTTTATTTTGATTCTGTTAAATTGTTATTCTATTTTGAATATTATGAGTTTTAAAACAGATAATCTAATCAGTTTACAAAATTATTATCTACATTTAAAAAAAAATCTACTTTAAATTTATAAAAAATGTATATGTTGACTCAACTACTTGAATCAATGAAATGACGAACATTTTTGCCATAATTAAATTTTAAACTTTTTTTTAAAAGTTTGTTATTGAGTTGGAGGGTGATGTAGATTGAAGACTTTCCATTAATGTTTTAAGACTTCCTATCTTAATATAAACTGAGCACTAATTATATATATATGGGAGATGATGATCTGGGCCAACTGATGAGTGCTGTTTCAGCACAAAATGCGTATATTAAAGATCATTTATCTTTTCACGTGTGTGATTATGTGTATCAATTGTATAAGATAGAGTGGCTAGCTGAAGGAAGCTTGAATGTCTGTGTTCAAATCCCCTATAATAAAATCTAAAATCCAAGTATGTAAATTATAGTTGTGTCAAATATAAAATAATTATTATAAATAGAAGATGAGAGTTCAATGATCACGATTTTTAAATAAAAGTATTCATTGCATTTTATAAAATATCCTTTGTCAGTATGTAAAGCTTTAAAGCTCGGAGTGCTGTAAATCCTCAATGCTATAGAAAAGTCATTTCTGATCAGTAGTAGTACATTAAAAATACTTTTTCCACTTTCACAAAAATTATTCTAGCATTCCATGATCAAGATGTCTTTTAATAGAGCCAAACTAAAGAATTAAAAACCATAGGATCATGGCAGCTCCCTCATATTGTAATTATATTTTTCAGTTTAAGTTAGCACAATGACATTTACTTGACATAAAATTAATTTGGGACTATTCTCTAACTAATAGTAATTAGAGACCAAAATTGATCAATTCTGGATAAATGAGTTATCTCTAAGATATCTACCTAAAAACATCTTAAGCTTGCTGATAAATTAAAAACATTATTTTAAGGTTCAGCCATCTCAGACTCAAACTCAGGTTTAAGCATGACAAGTGGATGCTCTAACCACTGCAATGATGCTATAAGATGTATCATTTAAGCTGTTTGAATTCAAAATAATGAACAAGTTTCATAAACATTCATTTTTCTAAATTATATATTTCTTTAATATTTTAAAAATAAAATCCAGTGATAAACGATATTCTACTTAGCAGTCAAATTTGTTATATTTAAACTAATTCTAATTTTTGTTTTTGATTAATGATATATTCTAATATGCGAATATTCTTGAATACGATTATTTTTTATCGTCAATATTTTCAGAATAAAATAAATGTTTTAAATGTAGTGATTTTAAAAGACAAAAAATTAAACATCTTAAGGATACAATCTTTTTTATTGATCTTAATTATCTTAAGTAGATAAAACAATATTTTTTTAATATATTCATCAAGTAGCACCAATATTTTGTATAAATATTGTTATTTCGAATATGAATAATAATTTTGCATTAAATTACATTTCTTAAAAATTTAGAAAATCGAATTACTAAATACATTCCAGCTATTCCACTTTATATTATTAAAATACCTAACAAAATTTTAATAAACATGAAAAATCATTATATGAGTTTCTCTTTTTATTCTATTACTTAAGGTTAATTATTTCAATTTTCTCATCATAATTTTATATTCTCGTATATCCGTGTGTATTCAATATGTTTATAAATGAGTTTATGTAAGGAGGAAAATATCATCAATAAGAGCGCTGAGAGGAAAAACACAGAAATATTCGGACTGATACCATTACGATTAATTTTTAAAAAGAAATTTAAGTAAACAAACATACCCCAATTCATTCAATAAAAGCTATGTTATGAAAATTTACATAAATGCAAATATCAATTAATTAAAATGTGAAATTTCAAAACCCAATATAAGGCTTTGTTTTAGTCTAACTTAATTCAAGTCTCTGGAGGAAAAGGAAAAGCAAACAATACTAGTGTAAAGCTAATTTCTCAACTGATCAATAAGCACTTTATCTCTTGCTATTCTTTCTCCATTTTCTCTCTTTCTTTAATTTATGTTTGCTGAAGAAATCGAAGCAGATCCATTCGTAAAGATTAAAAAAAAGCTAAATAATGAACCAACTACTTTCATTTTTTAAAGATTGCATTTAGTATTTATTTAGCAGGTTAAGTTATTGCTTCTTATTCAGACTTTATTTTCAGTGTATATGTTAGTATGCAATGGTAAACCATGGATTCTATTTCTTTAGGAGCAGGACACTTCAATCATCGTAATGAAAGCCATATCATACGATATTTGTATTTTCGATTTTATAGTCGATGCATTCATACACACTTGTTCATCTCCCACTAATCAAATTTTTACTCTTTATATAATAATATCAAGAATTCTATTTATTAATTAGAATTAGGTAGTTAGTTTGATTGGCTATAAACTGTACACCTGAAGGAAACATCCCAAGTCTGTTTGCAACCTATCAAAAAAATAATAATGTTTATCCTCCAGATTTGAACATGTTGTGGTCATGATAAGTACATGTATATAAACGAATGAGTCGTAAAAAATAGATAGTACAATTAATAATTTTTTAATATATATACCAATTATTTAAATAAAACACTTTCAATAAGTTTCAATTTAATCACTATAGATGTTAGAATAGTTTTAATTCCTCATTCAGTCAATTCATTTTTTTTATCAAATTCTATTTTTCAACAAAGTTGTTGAAATATGATCTTTCACTCATTTATTTAAAATATACTTCCTTTTAGATTTGTGATATTTACAATGTGCTTAACTTTACCGTAAACTTTAACAAATTTATCTATGAGTTTTAGTTAATGTTTTTCTGCAGTGAATGCATCATAACTATAAGCCCTACATAAATTTTTTACATAAAATTTTCCTAAATCAGATATCAAGTAAGATTTTCTCTATTTCTGATCTTTATAAATGAACATTCTAAGGTAAGCAATAATTGAAATTTCAAACATTGTTTAATGCTAGTTGATAACATATATATATATATATCCATTATTTTCAATCATTATTAATCTAGTCCCAACCAGTTCAAAGCTTTTATTCTCCATATCAGTACAGCAAACTTTCTGCTCTTATACATTGATTTCATGTATGATCTCTTTTTAAGTCTTTTATAATTTCTTGAAGTACAATTTAGGTTTTCAGTTGTTTACCTATTATCATCTCTTATACTAACAAGGCTAGTTCAATTTCATTTTAGTCTCTTAATTTTTTTATGCTGTTAGTGTTTTCTGTTTGTTTCTGAAACATGTATTTTAATTTCAATTTTTCTCATTAATCTCAAGATACATCTCTTGACACTTTTCTGAATGATTTGAAGTCCTTAAATTGTTTTTTAATTAATCTTCCAAGCCTCAGATTCATAAGTAAACAGTGTCAAAATATGCTGACCAAAATATTTGTTTTTTTTAAACACATCACATATCAACAGTCATTCAAAAAAATAAAAATAAAAAGAATTACTCTAAAGAGTTATGTTTTGTGATTATCATACAAATCAATCTACAAACCACAAAACCATATACTGGTGTCTTTTTTGTTTGATACTTTACAATGCTGTACTTTAATATCATTCAATGCAAATATTTCTTTCTGAAATCCTTTAATATCATGTATAATTGTTGTTCTCCCTTGTATTCTGCACTCTGCCATATCTTACCAATGAAAACAATTTTAACATTGCATTTCCTTACAGTGTTTATAAGATAATACTTACAACATAATCAAGATCTAAGTCTCTTATATAAACCATGCTCAAGTTCACCATAAAGTACTCCTTTAGAGAGTCTTATATTATTCCTTTGTTTTACATGTCTAACCCAAATAAAATGTAATTTTATAATAGTGGGTTCTATAATATCATATCCAATGACTTGAAAATCATATTAATTGAGTTTTTGATATTGTCATTGTATTTTAAAAATCACCACTTTCATTCAATAAATCAGATAAAATAACAGCCAAGTAAAACAATAACTCTTCATACAAGTTATTTAGTTGCAGTAATTATTCCTTGTAATGAAGTATCCTAACTTTTAACTTGTTAAGTACAGCAACACATTAGAGTATGTGCAGAATTTCTCTATCTAAGTTCACTTTTCTATTTATAATATCAGCAATATATTTAAATTAACTTACATTTTCAAGTTGATAAACTAAGTAAGCTAAAAGTTGCTATGGATTTTTCTTCCATCACTGACTGATGAAGAAATTGGCTTTTAGTTTATAAATATTATTTATGAAACCACATCTTTATCTGTTGCATTCAAAACCATAACTACATTCTGTAGATTATCTTTAGAACTGGCAAAAATATCATAATCATTAGATTATTGGAATCTAGTGAAGGTCTTGTTTTCATTTTTTATTACTTTAAATTGAAATTTTCATTTAACTTGTATTGCACCTTAATCCCTGGTTCAGTAAGATGCCTATAAATAGTTGCAAAGACTAATGCCATAAAAACTAAAACAGTGTTCAAACAAGTACACATCTTTATTTGACATGAATTTTTTTTCAAATACCTCAGACTTTTTATTCTACAGTAATAAATACCTTTCAGATCATCATGAAGAAACTTCATAGTATGAATAAATTTTGATGAACAGTTTAAGTAAGTCAAATGCCTTAACAAAATCAATAAAAACAATGTATAACATTTTCATTTGTTCCTGAAACTTTTTTTGTTGCATTTACATGACAACAAAACTTTCTATGGGGTAGTTCCTCATTCTATAAAATCACTTTGAGTCTCTAGTAAGCATTCATCTATGATTGAAAGTGACCTACTCAAAAAAATTATTGAAAGTATTTGGCTGTATAGAATAATAATGGTATTCCATGATAATTACTGGTCTCTTGTCTAGTCTCTTTATTTTTAAAATTTGAAAAAATAGAAGCATCATTAATATAATATTAGGCAGCTAAACTTCATTAGTTCACATATGTTTAAATAATTACAATATCTAGATGGCTCATTATAGCTGTTTTGACTTCACTAATGAATGAATATATTATTAAAAACAATCATCTCAATTTGTTATTATTCTGAAGATAATCAAAATCAGGTGTTCAAAATATTATTATCTTAAAAGAGTGCTTTTTCTGGATTTAATAGGATTGTTGGAACCATTTCTCTTATCTACACTTTGCTTTCAGTGCAGCAAAGAAAGATATAGAATGACTATGATCAGAAGCATCTGTATTTCCTTAGCAGTTTTAATCCATTGATCATTTTTAAGCTTTTTTATCAGTCATTGAACATCTACCTTCTAATTTTTATATTTATTATGAAATCCCACATTTATTTCTTATTCTGATAATCATAAATGGCATAAATTTCCTTTTAATAATGTTATTATTTTAAACATATAAATATTCAGGCATTTATAAAGAAAGGTAGATGGCTACCATTTTTTTACAACTGTCTGAACTTTTATATGTTTAAATTGCAAGTGCAAAGAAAAGAGATAATATATTAAATGAATTACATAATAACATTATTATCAACTATTTTTTTAGTGAACTATAAGAATAGATTTATTAGTATTCATAGCACACTTCTTAGGAGAATTTTATGTCTCAGAAACATGACAATCTTGAAAATCCAAATTAGCAATTTTAATTTTTAATACCTGATGAATATACTTCTAAAAAATGAACATCTGTTTTTTTTATAAAACTGATTAGAATAAGATTTCTTTTTAAATGTAACTATTATTTTAAATCTTGGAATATTGTAATTTATGATTTCTCCAAAAATATGTGCTCATGTAATAAGATCTTTTGCATTTTGATGCTTACCTATAATGTAATCTATTAAATGAAAACCACTAAACATCACATGATCACTATTTGTTATGATTGTTCACAACTGTTATTAAAACAGGTCCTGCCTAATAGGATAGTGGTGGCTATGGTTGTTAAAGAGCCAAAGACAGCAAAATGTATGGGTGCTGAACTGAGTTCAGACTCATATGACTATATAAGCTATTGAGCTTAGATTGAAAATATTGTGTTTTCAATTTCATTCTCATAGTTTTGTAGTTAAGTAGAGATAAAAGGTGGCTGCTGGAGGGTTGCATTAGATCCTAAGATCTAGGTGCAGTGCTCTCAGATCCAAGGCTCCTCACTGATGAAGGCCACAAGCCAAAAATTATTCTGGAGATATTGGATGAGTAGGCACTAGATAGGGATTTTATGCAAAGCCTTCTGGCATCCATTGATTACTCTGGTTGGCACAGAGCACTAATGTATGGAGAGTTTTGCCTTGTTTAATAACAAATTAAGATAATTGAAACTATTGCAGAAAATAATTTAAATTTACTTGAACATGCTCCAAACCATATTTATTTAAAAACTATTGGATTTTAAATTTATCTCTGTGCCTGCACTATTAATGAAACATAAAAAAAAGTAGTGAAGATACACTATGCTGGAAAGGTTATAATTAATTAGAAAAATTTATAGCATAGCATCGCTTTTGACCAGAAAAATAAAAATATTTTTATTTTTCTAATAAATTATAATCTTTTCAACATAGTATACCATGACTATTTATTTTTATATTCAAATTAAGGAAAGAAGTAATCTAATTATGGTATAATAAAGCATATTCTTTAATTTTTTGTTATCTATTATCACATTTGCTGCAAACAGACTTTGTATTCTTGGGTCCAAAAACATGCTCATATATATTTTTTATAATTCAAAAACATGAACAGTGCTATAGGATTTTTTAAATTCTATGTACATATTAAGATTTGTTCATTTTTCTTTATAATAATCATACAGGTAACTTGTACCTTGGCATTTAATCATGTATATACTTTTTCAACATTTCTTACTTTTATTTATTAATTGATTCAAAGTGACATGTGGAATTAAAACTAATGATGCTTGCTTTTCCTCACACTTTTCTCATTCTTGTTGTTATTTTAAGTATGGCTAGAAGGGTCAGTTAAGGTTTTTACCCCTAAATGAGTATTTTTATTATGATTACTCTTTATCTCATAATTATATTTTTTATAGTATGTTTAAATAATGTACATATATTGTATCTATATATTGTTAGATCTGTAACATATTTATCAACATTAACTTTTTTTTATCAGCCCAAATTTACATAAATTGTGTTTAGATGTAAAAACATATTTAAATCATGCATAAATTGAATGAGAATAGACAAATGATTTAGATACAATATATTCTTTAACATTAATACATTCAAAATCGTTAATATTAAAAGATAATTAATTGTCTTTCTGCAACTTGATAATAATGATATATCTGAAATAATAAGTGTAAAAACAAATCAATAGAGCATTAATATTTTAAATGCCTTAAATATCTGGATGTAATAATTAGGCATACTAGTTGTACATTGGATTATTCTATAAAAATAAAAAACCATTAATATTAAAAGTTATACAGATTCCAAGTCAGTTGAAAATTCTTGTATGCAGGATTTAAATTGTTTTTACATCATAATCAGAATTTATACAAATTAAATATAAATAAATATATTGCAATTTTGAAAGCATATTCAAACTATTTAATGACAGAAAAAAGAATAGTAATAATGAAAATATTCAATTGAAAAAGAAATTTTGAATGACCATTCTGCTTATAATTTCAACAACAACAAAAATATAAAAAATTTGATAAAAGGGGATATAACAAGATTTAACTTAACAGTTCCTATGAATCAATTAATTAATAAAAGTAAAAACACAATTTATTTCAGATAAAAAAAACATTCATAAATTAGTTTTATAATTAAATGTCAAGATCCAACTTACACATATAAATATTATGAAGAATTAAGAGTAAACAATAATAGGAAAAACAAACAAACAAACAAACAACGTGTGTTTTAAAACAAGCAAAATTCTCAATACAGTAGTGCTACTCAGTGCAAGTCAGAGTAATTAATGGATTACTCTGGCTTGAACTGAGTAGCATTACTGTTTGGAGAGTTTTGCCTGTTTTAAAAACAGTTATGAACAAGCATAAGAAATGGTGATCAAGTGATATCATTTGTATTTGTATAACAAAATAAAAAGGGACAGTCTGATGTCATTTACAGTTCTGAATCATTAAATAAATACATACTCATGTTTTTGACAAATTTTAAAAATTTACAGTGAACAGAATGACAAAAAACAAAAAAAGTAAATAAATTAAGCTTAGTTTATTACCTATGCAGATACATTGAGGAATTTAAAATTTAAGTATTCCATTAATGCAATATGGAGTATGCACAAGTATATTTAAATTATTTCCTACAATACATTTAATGGTCTAATCTATTGTAATTCTAACATATGCTTTTTGAAAATAGTGCTCCATACAGCAATTGCTTTTAAGGATTTAATTAATAAGTATTTTGAAATTTTTGCTAAGAAGCATTTATATTAATGTAAAAATTCATTAAATATAAAATCAGAAATATTAATGTATGTGTTTGAATCTTAAATTGATAATATAAAGCTAAAAGAGTAATCCAATTGTTATAACAATTACCTTAATGTGTGTTCTAAAATAATTTAAAATAGCATTTGATGGTTTGTATATTGATGTTTGTTTAGCAGTTTTGATGGAACAATTTGATTCTAAATATTTCCTATTTTATTTTTGCTCCTAGATGGCAGAAATAATTAAAACATAATTTTATTATACATAAGGATCAACTTGTACATATTTTTAGGGCTTATTTACACTACACAATAAAGTTGCAATATGCTCTATATTTTGTTTCAAGTCTTTGTAATGTACATTATATATTACATATAATAGTCATATTTTATCGATAAGATTTAATTATAATATGCATATTGTTTCTTGTACTGTAAGTGAACAGTATTTTTCACATGTACATATTATAAATAATATAGGTGCTTTTTATATGTATATAGTATGCATACTTAAATTAAGATTATAGTATAAACAAAATTTAAAAACATAATGTAGTTATTAACAATAAATTGAGAGAGCATATTTATATATAAATATTTACTGTGTGTGTATTCACTCATTCACATTTATTATAAAAAAAATACTGTTGCATATTTTTATTTTTTTTAAAATGATAAAATGAATGGTAAAACATTAGGCTTTCATTGCTATTGAGCATATTCTGGATAATATTTGTTTTAAAATAAATTTTACCATTTATGAAAATGTTAATAGCAGTTTTATTACCAGTAAGTTAGGAACTTTTTAATTATTTTAATGTTTTTAGGTTTGAATCAATTTCACAATCTATGCAATCATTATCCATTTTAGATTTTAAGGCAAACTATTCAAACCTTATGTTTTGTAATGCAATAAAAGAATATTTTCATTTTTTTTTCTGCCACTATTTTATTGGTAAAGAAAGCTACTTTAAGATTTTGCTAAAATTAAAAAAAATATATTTACACTTAGAAAATATTTTATTATATGAAATATTGTACAAATAAGAAATTGGAAAAGATAAAAAAAACAAAATAACAAAATGTATGTGTTTTTAATGTAACACCCCAAAAATGTTATTAATAAATGTGATCATATATAGCATTCTGACATAAAAAAAAATAGCAGCTATCATATTGGAAAACTTATTAAATTTATAATTTTTAGTTTTTCGATGTATTGTTTATTTATATATTTAGCTTTTATTTACCTTTTTTTGTATAGTATATAGTTGAAGTAGTGTATATTGATGCGATGTATATGCAGTTTAGTTATATTAGTAAAATAGCAGAGATAATTTTTTATTTCTCAAACTAATCTTTTGATTTTTAAAGTTATTTTTATTTTTTTTAAAAAAATCCAATCTCATATAAAATCCCTATTTTGTCTATTGAATGAATGACTGTCCACAGTACTGTTTAATTGGTTGTTTAATAAATTACCTTTTTAATTGGTTGATTTAACAAATTACAAAAATGACAAATTTGTCAGCTCCAAAAAAAAAAAAAAACTTATTGAATAACTATATCTAATTAAACTGGAATTTATATTATGAGCATTTTATGCAAAGGATCTAATTCCACCCTTTATATTTAATATTATGTAATTTTTTATTATGAAGCATATTTTATGTAAAGGAAGTAATTTCACCATTAATAAAAAGTAATTAGAAAAAAAAATCAGTACATGTGCTTTTAACTATATATAGAACTGAATAGGTATCATATTTAAATCACACACAAATATTGTGATTATAGTACATATATTTATGTTTGAAATGTGTTATTTAGTAAGAGCAAAAAATAGATGCTATAGTATTGTATTTATATTTAGTTTTGGTTAGCATTTTGACATTGTGCACTTCATGCTAATTTTGCCATTAATAGTTGTCTGCAATGCTGTCAAATTCAGCTGGGTAAGCTAGATTTCTCACATTTATTTCTATAATATTAAAATATTTTATATAATTTACAATAAATCTTTAATAACTGAAACACAGGCTTATTATATATACACCTGTGTCTATATATGTAACATATAGGGTATATGAGCACAGACTTTCACACAATCCACCACTCTCCAGTCTATCTAATAACACTGATACACTCAAGCACATATATGCTGAAAAGACAAATAATCACCAATATACATATTTCATGCTAAACCAGCAATCATCAGTTGGTCCAGATTCTCATCTCCCACACATATATACTATAAGTGCTCAGATATATATTAAGATAGAAAATCTTCATACTTTAATGGACAGGCTTCAATCTACTACACACTCCAACTCTTCAAACGTCCATCCAATTGAAAATCTGATGATGACATGCTCAAAGGCCACCCTACGACTGAGATTCTTGTCACACCCATGTTGACCTAAGGTCAATTTGAACCCTACATGTACAGGACATAATCCATTAAATACATATGCAAGGATGGGCAGACATCTCTACAATGTAATAACTGAAACACAGGCTTATTATATACACACCTGTGTCTATATATGTAATATATAGGGTATATGAGCACAGACTTTCACACAACCCACCATTCTCCAGTCTAATTGCTGGTTTAGCATAAAATATGTATATTGGTGATTATTTATCTTTTCAGCATATATGTGCTGGAGTGTATCGGTATTATTAGATGGACTGGAGAGTGGTGGGTTATGCGAAAGTCTGTGCTCATATACCCTATATATTACATATATAGACACAGGTGTATATATAATAAACCTGTGTTTCAGTTATTACATTGTAGAGAGGTCTGCCCATCCTTGCATATGTATTTAATGGATTATGTCCTGTACATGTGAGGTTCAGATTGACCTTAGATCAACATGGGTGTGACAAGAATCTCGGCCTCAGTGTGGCCTTCGAGCATTTCATCATCAGATTTTCAATTGGATGGACGGTTGAAGATTTGGAATGTGTAGTAGATTGGAGCCTGTCCATTAAAGTATGAAGATTGTCTATCTTAATATATATATATCCGAGCACTTATAGTATATATGTGTGGGAGATGATAATCTGGACCAACTGATGATTGCTGGTTTAGCATGAAATATGTATATTGGTGATTATTTATATTTTCAGCATATATGTGCTTGAGGGTATCGGTGTTATTATATAGACTGGAGAGTGGTGGGTTGTGTGAAAGTCTGTGCTCATATACCCTATATATTATATAATAAATGTTTAATTTTTTTTTTTTGTTAAATCAAGCAATTTAAAAAAAGATCTTTACATAGGTTAGGTACATGTTGTAAGAAATATAAAATACATTTTATTTTTATATCGTGCTTTTAGAATAATTTAAACTTATGAAATGGGAAATAAGAAAATATTTTTAATTATTCTACGTTACTCTAGAGATGGACTTTTTTTTTTGTTTAAATAAATTCATGGTTCTTGATATTTTAAAATTATTTTAGTAATGTTTAAAAATATTTTAAATAATAATTATGGTAAAAGTAGGTTTATTTTGCTGCAAGCTCTATTCTAACTCACAAATACATATATGAACAATTAATTCATACAATTTTTAAGCCTCAATTTAATTATACTTTATTTTCTGGTGGAAGGGTAAAAATTAATTAGTTAGTTGCTCAAGGGTCATGCAATCTTTAAGTATCTCAAAAGATAGATTGAGCTTTGATTCAGGAACATTTAGTTCTCAAATCCATTATTTAATCTGTGACAATAAGTGATTTAAACTGTACAAATCATAAATACTATAAGATAAAAACAAAATGTAAATTGAAAAAAAATCTTTATATATCTTAATCGTTATATATATAGTTATCCAATACGACATTCTTATCTTTAAATTGAATAAACAGTTTAAATCAATAACGAATTGTTTGATTTGCAAAAATATAAACTGCTCCCTGATTTGATCTTGTTTCTTTTATCACCATCATTATCAGCAGGCTTATACATAGCGGAAATATCTAAATATATAATAAAAAATAGTTATGTATATATGTTATAAAAATAAACTATTGGAATAATAATATAAACACAAAGCATATTGCTTTTAGAGTTCCTTCTTGTGAAACATTTAACAACATTTCTGGTTCTATGTTTAGTTATTTTAACTGATAATTTATATAGCTGCTTGTATTTGCTAATGAATCATGGTGATGGTAAAATAGATCAATCAGTAACGGAAAAAAGTTGAAGTTTACATTTTTACAAATCAAACAGCATATTCATGAGTTTTAAATATTGAATTACTTTAAAGGAAAAAATGTTGCATTATTTGTATTCATTTATCGTCTTTTCCATTATCATTAGCGATTGTAAGTGATTGTGAAATTTTAATTTTACCATAAAAAATAGAGAGAAAAAATCAAAATTAATATTATAAATAAATAATCTTATCAAATTTAGTGCAAAGAGGTGATCAACGGCATGAGAGATTTGGGCATCAACCCAAATAATTGAAGATAATTAAAAAAAAAAAGGAAGAGAATGAGGAAAAAAAACAATGATTATTAATTTAAATATAAATGTTAGTATTATTAGTGAATAAAGTTAATATTTTTTATTTAAATATTCATTCAATAATATATTTATACTTTAATATGAATATAAAATGATAAACACTATAAAAATGTTTTATTTAGCAAACCTTTAAAGCTATAATAATAGTAGAATAAATGTGATACTTAGAAATTGCATTTAAAGTTGTAAAGTTTATATATATAAAGCAAATACGGTTAGTACTAAAATAAATATAACAATTAATTTACCAATGACATTTAATAAAAATAAATCCTAATTCTGTTAGGAAAAAACAAACAGAAGTAACTGTAAGATTTAATTAAAGTTAAATTCTATCAAAAACCCCAATTAATTAATTGTAATTGTTAAGGGAAAAAGTAAGAAGAACAAAAAAACAAACAAAACGACAACAATGGATTAGTGATAGTTTCTGGATAAAGAAAAACAACAAGAAAGAAAATGAGTTAATGTTGATGAAAAGATTCATTCTCAGGTTGCTGTGGAATAATAATATACATATCAAGTTTATCAAAATTATTAATTGGTGCACAGTTTACGATCATTAGTTGGTCTTAAAATAAATTTAAAGTACTCTTTAGCACTAATTCACCCCTCTCTGGTGTGCTAAGTCAATTGATGTGCACCTATAATGAATCCAAAAGTAGGGAAGAAGTAGCTTTTGCTTATCCACGAAATAATGTATCATTATCTGCAATCTTATAGCACTCTTAGTAATAAAAAAAATTACTGGCCCTATTTCATGGTCACTCATATAATCCCATTCATAAGAGTGTTAGTTATAAGTATTGTAAGGCAGAATAAGAAAAATAGCTTTGAAATAGTTTAAGAAGATATTAAGCAAAAAAAAAAAAAGAACAACAATAATTTATAATATATATAAAAACAAAAAATATAACTTTAATAGGTTAGTTTTTATTTTATTAATAGGAAGGATTTTAATCTAATTTTTTTAAAAAAAAAATTATAATATAGAAAAAACAATGTAATTAATTTTTATTATCAGCAGCTAAAAGATTAAGAAAATTAGGCAGATTGATTAGGGAAAAAACATAAAATAAGATTGGTAGATTAATTAGAAAATATTTTTAATAAAATAATTAAAGTTTCTACATTTTAAGTTAATAATAGAAAAAAAAAAACAGGAGATTAATAGAGATTAAACTTATGTTATATAATTTTTTACAGTTTCATTTATAAAGTAAGACAATAATATATATTTTAATTAATAAATAAAACTATAATCCATATTTTATATTAAAAAAGTTAATTATAAAAATAATTTTTAATTAAATGTAATTATGGGTTTTTGTATGGGAATAAAAAAAAGGAAAAAAAAACAACCCATGCATACATAATATATATATATTGTAACATAATTAAAGGAGTTCAAATATTATAGATTCAATTGTAACTTAATAAAGATGATCAAACGATCCAAATGTATTAAATAATTAAGAAAAGATTCAAATATAAATCTTTAGCTTAATAAACAAAAAGCATTGTAGCTTAAATTAAATTATGAGAAGAATACATGAGTAGTGACTGTTAAACAAAAAGGTCAGACTGAGTTATCAATCATATTAAAGGTCATTGGATTAAATAAAACATACTTCTATAATTAGATTCCTCAAAATATCACAATATCAATAATTATAAACAAATTATTAATAACAACTATTATAACTCAGGTATATGGAAATCACGTGAGGTGAGTACACTAGTAACTCAATAAAATATCTGCTCAGGTATACAGACAGTAGATTTTATCCACTTTCATTTCTTGGTTTGATGTTAAGTGCATATCCAAACAAATACCAAGTGAATATGGTCTAGCAGGGCACCACTAGATTATTTGAATCTAGACACGGTTATATCTAATAACCTTTCACAGGTACCGGGTTTGAATCCCTTTTTGGTACTTTATTTCTAATAAACATGGAAGATTTTGCTTTTTGAGCCATATCACTGTATGCACTAATATCTAAGTAAGCATAAAACATCTTTAAACTAAAGTGGAATTCATTAGACATAAATCATTTCTTAGATCTTAGCATAACAAATGTGTTTCAATATTTTTTTTATAAGTTTTACTAGCTCAGATTACTATTAATTTAGGATGGCAATTCACTCATCCTTGCATGAAATAGATGATGGAATGGTGGTTATAATAATACTAAGAAATCACTAAATATTACGAAATCAATATTTATTTATGGCCTTTAAACATTTAAACAGCTCATTAATTAAAACGTGATGATGACGATGATGATAATGATAATGACAATGGTTTCAACCACAGCTTTAGGACTAAGCTTAATCATAAAACCTAATTGTTATAAAGAAATTCATAATTATTGTTAATCTTAGCATATTTAATCATATCTTAAACAACTAATATTCAACCATTGATGATGAATGATCACACTTGATAAAGACTACTCTTAATGTAATATATATGCCTCGTTTAATAACATAAACTAATATTTATTACTGCATTTCTAACATATACATAAAAATTTCTATATTTACATGAAAATTTATATTAACAATAACAACAATAATCATAATCGACTGTTTTAAAATCATAACATTAAATTTTAAATTCCTCCCCCTTTCCCGTAAATGTATTTCAAAAGTATATTGTATCCACAAGCAAAGTATTTCATATAAAAAAAATATTCACTCATTGGCACACATACCTTATAAATCTAACATGTAAGCAGAATGTAATAAAAAAAAATGTTAGTAGAATTGAAAGAGCAAGTTTTAGAAACAAGTTTTAAATTATTTTCTCCCCCTCTCTTCTACCTCTGAAATGCTATACTTTAACTTGAAACAAAATAATCTAATATTTTAATACTACTTATTACTTCACATTCACTCGCAATTATACACATATAAAAATATTATTATGTATGTGCGTGTTTTATCCCACAATAGCAAAATATTATTTAAAACCAAAATAATAATACAAAAAAAAATTATTTTACACATTAATATTTCATAACTGTAAATTAATAAACAAATAATTTTGATACATTCAAGATCATTTATGAAGCTCAAAGTTATTATTAGTAAGACATTCTTGTTTTAATCGATCTGAATAGTCTTTAAAAGTTCTTTAAATAAAATATACCACTTTATTGCTAAAAGTTTATTAAGACTCTGATATCATAAAGAAAATATATCAAAAAATTTTTTTATACTACCAGTTCTTTGTAGCGACTTCTAATGGGTCAAATTTCTCTTGTTTAATGTCTATCTTTGGCAGCAACAATTTCCACGTTTCTTTGGAACAATCTCTTTCTTAAAGTGTATAATTATTTGATGATGATGATCCTATTGAGGTTATTTGCTTTAGTGGACAATTTAAAAATTCTTATACTGACTTTAAATTTTTCCGTTCAGCATGATTCTCATCGTGGATGAAATACAGCAGTTGTTTTCATATTGTAATTTTTCTGGGGTTCAAACTCAGTTACTGGAACAATTAATTGGACTTGATGATTAATATTTATCAGTAGATTAATTCATCTCCTTTGAATGCAGGTGAATGTTTTCTTCTTTCTATTTAAAAACATCTTATTTCTCTGGTCAGTTGAAAGGTGTAGAATATTATTTTTCAGACAAGACATCTTTTCTTTCCTATATGATCTGCAGCTCCATGATGGTCAGGTCTTGATGGGACACATATATAATTTTTCTACCCCATCATTTCTTATATTTTCAACATTCAAAACTTCATAAAAAAATGATTTAAAAAAAAACTATCTAGCAGAACTAAAAATGTTTGTCTGCTTTAGTTTCAATAATTTTTAAAAAGTCTCTCTCACAAATATATTATAATAACAATAATCTAATCTAGTCTAATAACTAATAACTCAACTGATTTTCCAGACTGCTTTTATATCTGATTTTTGAGTCAACTCACCCAATTAGAGTGATAGTGTGAATTGCTATTTTTTGACCAACCCTAAAAAAAAATCACACACCTGGTTTCCAGACACTTTTGTCTTAAAAAAAAATAGACTTAATCCTTTTTTTTTACACCTAGGTAACATTTCAAATTTTTGAGCTTCTTTCTTTAGATCTTAAGATAAGACAATTTCAAAATTAGATACCACCCAGCTTAAACTCCCAAAGTGACAAACAATCATTTACAAAAACAAAATTGCTACAAAAATAGATATCTGATTCAACAGATTTCCTCTTTTAACATAAAATTGTACAAAAAAATAATTTGACAGATTTAACCCTTCCTTTTCTTTCAATATTTAATAAATGTAAATTTCTGTATGTAATGTACCCACATACTTTATCATTTCAAATCATTCATAAACTAACATTAAATAATATAATTGCTAGCTTAGTAATTATAACCCTATTATTTAAAATTAAATCTGTAACTTTTAAATCCCAATTACACTTATAGAAAAGCAAAATAGAAGTATAGAATAAGATATTAGAATTGATCAAGCATAGGTTAGTTTTAAAGAAAGTTAAAATGTTGAATATTTGAAATATAAAACAATTAAATAGTTTACACATACATTGCCTATACGTATGCGTTATAACTTTGCTTTTTAAAGAAAAATTAAAATTTGAATAGTTTAAATGTGTGTATTACCTTTCTATCAACACACAAACAAGTAAAGCATATAATTGTTGACCCACTCTCTTTCTATCTAAAGCTTTTAGAACTGGATCTTGTAGGGTTTAAACTTGGATGCCCTACAACTTCCTTTTATATAAAAAATGTGATGATGATTTTGTTTTACATTTTCCCTACATGCACATTACTATAAATTTAGTTAGTGACTAAATTGTAATGGCACAATATATATATATATATATATATATATATATATATATATATATATATATATATATATATATATATATATATATATATATATATATATATATATATATATATTTAAGAAATCATTCTTTGAAGCTGAAAACTATAGAAGCTAACATGACTTTCAGCAACTAAAACTGTTTGAAATCTATCCATGGAATTCATGTTAGCAATGTTATTACGAAAAAGTTTCAAGTCCCAGTGCAACTAGAAATATATTATGATGAACCAGCAAGTATTAATTCAAGGAATTTTTAATATGAAAAATTGTAAGCTAGAAAAGATTAAAAAGTTAAACTTTTATAAGTGAACATTGTAGATTTATCTCCAAAAATGTACATGAGTAATCATTAAGGCATGCATTTTAAAAAGCTCATAAGAAGTAACTGCAAGAATTTCTGCAAAATAACTATTTTACTATTATGCTGACAGATTTAAGTTTACAAAAAGGAAAAAAAAAACCCTTTCATTTATACTTATTATTTTATGAATCTTTTAAAACATTCTGACTTTATAAATGTATATATTTATATAATTAATATTATTAGTTAATCATGCATGTATTTTGTTTTCATATTATTGTTAATTGATGATTGTAATATATATATATATATATATATATATATATATATATATTGTAACTGAAATAATGGATATTTGTAACTGAATGAAGGACATTTGCGACAGAAATAATAATAAATTGATAGAAAATGATCCATTATTAACATATATGTTTATCCAATCTGTTATTTGTAACAGTAAGTAAACATTGTCACAGTATAGATAAATAGATGAGTGATGAAATGATAGTTGCCATAATTCAATAACTAAATATAACATTATAGCCCGATTGCAACTATCCTAAACATTAATTCTGTCACATTAGTAATGAAATAAATAAGTTATCTCATTTCTCCATATAAAATAACAACAATGACAATTAAAACTATCATCATTAAAGATTTAATAATATCTAAATATTGGGGATGTCATTTGAACAATAAAACATACTGGCCATTGTCATCAAATAAAAGAATATTAAATATAGCAACTGAATAAAATTACCCACTTTGAGATTCCTGGAGTGCATTATGCTTATCTCCCATACTAGGTTCTTTTAACAAAGAATCCTTCCTATTCTTCTTTCCAACCATATAAGACCATTCATGGTCATATGCACTCACTGGTGCTATTCATGACAACTTATAAAATATATATTATATAAAGTTAATATTATGAAGTTGGAAAGGGATTATATCACTTTTTATTCAGTTTAGCTAAGTATATGTGTTTTCCCATGAGCGCCACTAGATTGTTTTAAATCTAGATAAATATCTGTCTAGAGTGTACTGAGTTCAAACTCATTCAGTACATTTTTATCACACATGACTTGGATGACTAATGAAAAAATGACATTCTTACATTTTATCTATATCGATAAAATTACAAGATCCCAATATTACCAAAATTTATATTATAGATCAAAGACTCTTATAGACATTGCTAGCTCATTTACGTATATTGATGAACAGACATGTATAATCCTATTAATGGCTTCCAAACAAGCATGTGAAGACCATTATTGATATTGATGGCCATTTAACTAGATTATTTTTCATAATATAAAGGTAATAATGATGATGATAATAATGATGAATGATAATAATAGTGATATCATAATAATAATGATAATAATAGTGATAGTGATGATACCAGCCATAGCTTATTAATAAACTCACAACAATAAATTTATCTTTATAAACCTATAGGCATTTATTAAAAATTATCCTATTTCAAACTAAGATTTAAATATTACATTCACTAGCATTTATATAAGTTTATAGTTATTTACTAAAATACTTTTATAGTTAAGATTAGGATTTAATAATACTAGTGATGATGAATGATCATCATGAATCTCTATGCATGATATTCATCTTTCTATAAATCTTTATTTATTAAAATATATTAATTCTGTTAAACGTTAGATTGAGTGATTATAATTTATTAATGATGATGATGGCGATCATAACTCTTATATAGTATTATTTGAAACATTTTAACCAATAACACGATATCCATCTTTGATGAGGATGATCAAAATTCATGGACACAACACAATTTTAGCTTTCTACTATTGAACTATAATTACTAAAATTTGGTTATTATCAAGCTTAATCCTTAAATACCCAAAGATAAATTAACATTCTAGTTTACTTAACCTTTTGCGAGCGCTTAATATTTGCAAGTGATTGCTCAATATTTACGAATGATAATACTTAATAACTGCGAGCAATGATGATGAATTAAAATGATAGAATCAAGACAAGAAAAACACAACAATATTTTTTTAATAAGAACTCGGAAAACCAATTAAGATATATATAATTATATTTTATTAATACTATTACTCTTTCTTTCTTTCTTTAAAATCAAATCAATAATTAAATAAATGGCTTATTATTACATTAATTCAATACAAAAATTAATATAAAAATTTATATAAGCACAAGCAAATAAACTTAATATATAGGTTTGTCATTTCTGGATATTTTAAAATAAGCTGGCTTAAAAAAATACATTTTATGGAATGCTTACTTAAGTCTTTCCTAACTTATTATATCATAAAATAAATTTCATATGTATCCTGTGTGTTTTATTTCACTTCCATTCATATGTAAGCCTTGCTTTATAATTTCTCACACCTAAACTATTTATATATAACCTATTCCTTGACATGTTTGTATAAGCAGTTACACATGCACACATTCGGTAATGTTAACATATATGTTTAAAATGTATACCCACAAATTACATATATAAAAATATTTTTGCAACCTTTTAGCAAAAGAAAATAAAATACATGATATTAATTTTAATATGCAACAAGATAAAATAAAAAAAAACATTATAAATGCATATATTTATAGGTTGCTCATTATCATTAACAACTGAAGAACAATTAAAAAAAACATTTCAACATTACAATATATAATATAAAAAAAAATAATAAAAAAATAATGAAAAATTTAAGTTTAAAGATTTAAACTATGTTTGTGCTATGTTGTGTGATATTGCAAATAACTATAGATAAACAAGTCTTTAATGTTTCTGTATCAAAAGAAAAATTGCTTTGACCAGTAAATTAAGGTTTACTTTTAATAAGTAAGAATAAAAATCTGTTAAAGAAAGTTCATAGTTACCCGATCACTTTCACTTCTTATAAATGTCCTGAGTTTGAATTTTCAGACTGCTTGTCTTTGCTCCATAAAAAAAGAAAGTTATTGCAGATACTGTTAAGATAAACATGAATCAATTGACTTGCTTGTTTCTTTAATTCTAAAATTATTTATTGTTGATTGGCTTCCTTCTACCATTTTAAAAAGAGCTATTATAAATACTTTTTAATAAGTATGTACTGGTGGATTTGCTTGTCTCTCCCATTTTTTAAAAAAATAATCGCTGTAGACACTTTAGATGACTGAGGTAAACTTTAACAAAAATTTGATTCATGGCTTCAAACTTGGCTATATATGGATTTTATACATTTTCTCTTCCTCTTCCTTCCTCTTCTCCATTCATCCAAAGGTAATGAGCCTTTAATAGACCAGGAGCCAGAAAAGAAGCATTTCATATAGCTTGTGTGGTTGGCTTCAAACTCTTTCATTTTGTTGGTTATTATTTGATTGGTATATGAGACCACAGTAGATTAGTGATTTTAACTCATTCTGTATTAATCAGGAAGCAGAAAAAAATGGTTTAGCAATGCAGAGTCATGGTATTATACTCAGAAAAATATGTTAATCTCATTTCATAGAATTGTCAATAACTTCTTATAAATTCAATTTTGTTCCATTTTCCCTCTTTTTTCAATATTAATATTTCTGGAGATTACTTGTATATCCGCACATCTTCATCTATTTTGACTTTATACAAGAGTCTTTTCCTTCTTTTCCCTTGTTCAATTTTTAAAGAGTAAAAAAAAAAATCAAATCGCCTACTTTCCTTTTTTTTTCCTTATCAACATTAATAACGAGGAAAAAATTGAGTGAGAGTTACATCTCTGTTTAATAATTACATCTCTCCTTAATAATAATGATACTGAGTGACTTTTAAACATTTTATTCATTTTTATTGCGAATCTTTGGTCAAAAGAAACTGACCACCTGCATATCTTATCTTGAGATAAAAGATAAAAAATCAGAGTTTGACAAGTTGATGTACTATCGTGATTTTACAAGAAAATTAATAATCACGCTTTATTACATCAAAGCAACCCCTTTATAAAAATAACCTTAGATACAGATAACAAACAACAAAGCTGGCAATCCATAGTCACCAAAAATAGGTATTAAAAACGTTTTTGTGTTTATACAGTCGTTCGTATTCTTTCACACTCTTTTGCACGTGTACATTTTCAAATCTCAATCTCTTATCTAGATCACTTTATTTGACACTTTTCTTCTGATCTGCCTTATTTTAACCAAAAATAAAACTAAATAACTGAATATATTAATTATTTAATAAGAAAAATAACATATTAAAATATCATTTCTTACAGCATTATATCCATTCACCACTCATTAATTTATCAACTATATATTATACATATAATATACGTACACATAAATCTATATATATAAGAAATTTTTTTTTTTCTCAATTAAATAATATATGTGTGGGACATGAGAACATACATATATGTACAATATATATATAATACTAGGAACCTACTCTTCTCACTCTCTATAATATTCTACTTTGTAGTCCTACAGAACTAATTCAGGACCTACATGGAGTGCTCTAACTTTTTATAAAGTAAATTCTACATTTAACTTAGTTATTTAAATCAATTTTAGGTGAAGCACACAAATGAATGACATATCCATGATTACATATGATATTATTTCAAGCCCATCAAACTAATAATCATTAATTATATTTTCTGATTAACCTTTTGATATCAATCTCTGTAAGGATCAGAAAAACTTGACATTATTAAACATATTTATAAAGCCCAAATCACATAAATTTTATGTCCATTTTCAGAGAAAGAATGCTTTACAAAGATTCTTATAGAGACATCCATCTACAATTTCCTACCGAATACCCCAGTTTCAAGCTCAGTAATAACTCATAAGGATGAATAGCATACAGTAATAAAAACAGAGAAAACAAAATTTATAATTTATATTTACTGTGGAGTGAGATGAGTATATTTACTAAATAAAGTAAATAAAACCCACCACCACAATTTAAACCAAATAACATAGTAAAGAATACAATATCTAAATGTAATATAAGTGGAATTCCCTCAACTCTTTTTTTGACTTATACCGAGATATATAATAATCAATCTAAATAAAATTAAAAGTAATCAACAGTTAGGAATCTTATTAAAGTTAAATTTAAAACATCCTTTAAATATTCCATTGGTCATTTCGTCTTACCTTCATGGATAAATTATGAAAGAGTTTATATTATTCAATGGTCTAATTAAAAGCTGGTTATTGAAGATTAGTAGTTTCTTTTTTATTCTCTATCTAAGAATATGCCATATCAATCAGCAGCATCTTGTCCTATGGACAGGTACAGAGAGCAGTCGCACCATAAATTTATCTTCTGCACTCCATTCTCTTTATTGCCCAGCTTTTCAAATCCATGAATCACTTCACAGCTCTTATTTTATTCAGCGAAGTCAATCTTTTGCATCTTTTTGGCTTGTTTCCACTCACTATTCCCTCCAAAACTATATTCACTAAAAGTATTCTTTCTTTATAATACTCATCCAACTAATTTCTCATTCTAGCTTTCATTTAATCTTATTTTTCCATTTACTCTTTTTAAAACCTTTTAATTTGTCATTTTATTTATCTAACTAATTTTTCCTATCCTTTTCTATGCTCACATCTCAATGGTTTCCTATTACTAATTTTTTTTACTCATTATTCACATTTTACAACAATACAAAGTACATTCCATATATATATATTATTTAATTAACTTTTTCCATAATTCTTTTTTCAAAGATCCACAAATATTTTTTTTCTCTTAGTAAATGCATCCTTTGCCAGTGCTATTCTTTTTTTAACTTCACTTTTTCTATCCTTATTCTACCAACTATCCAAATATCTAAATACATTTACTTGTTGAACTATATTATGAATTTAACAAATTGTAGCCTTTTTGCATTTCTTCCTATCCATAAACTCTTGATCTTCTCAACATTAATCTTCATTTCATATTTCATACATCATTTTTTCAATTTATTCAATATTTACAGAAGACTCTTTTCATTTTGAATTATAAGAACCATATTTTCTGTAAATCTTATATATTTTACTATTCTACCTCTAACATTAGCTTTTCCACAATCTAAATACTATTTAATATCTTCTAAATAAATATTAAAAAGCACAAGTGACATACTGTATTCTTGTCTAACTTTCTTTCTATATACTCTTTATTAGCATATTTTTTTTCTAGTTTAATTTTTATTCATTGTCCAGTTTTCAAAATATTCCTATATTTTTTTTAAGATGGTTGTAAGTTTATTCCAGATTACTCTGTCAAATGCTTTTTCCAAATCTGTAAAACAAATACCAATTCCTTTATCTTTTTTAATATATCTCTCTGCAATTATTAACTACACCAATAACATCTCTTCTACTTTTACCTCACTGAAAATTAAACTGTTCTTCTCCAATATATTATTCTACTTTCTCATAAATTTTTTCAATTAAAATCTTCAATAAAACTTCAGAAGCATAAGATAATAAACTTATTGACCTGTATTTTTACATTTAACAGCTTTCTTCTTTTTAGCAATTAGAATCATTATAGTCCTCAAAAAATTTTCAGGCCAAACAATCAAATTGCAAATGCCAACTAATTTCTTCATAATAACTTCTCTTATTTTTTCAAAATTTTCATAGGTATTGTATCAAATCTAACAGCTTTACCATTTTTTATTTATTCATTCAAATTTACAACTTCATCTAACAATATATATATATATATATATATATATATATATATATATATTGTTAGATGAATTGTATATATATATATATATATATATATATATATAATACCTTTATTACAATCTTCAACATCTCCATTTTCAAATTCATAATTAGTTGAATTATTATTATTTTTTAAATACATATTAAAAATATTATTTCCAGCTTTTCAATATATCATTGCTATTAGATAATCTCTTTTCATTCTTATCATCAATTTCATTTGTTAACTTTTTTTTTTTTTACAGAGTGATATTTGTAATTCTATCAAATACCAAATTATATCTTTTTATCTATTGAGTTATCTCTATCTCTCTACATTCTTGTTCCAACAATTTTTCTCTTGCTAAATCTATTTCTCTTTTTAGTTCATTAATAATTTTTCAATATGCTCTTTGTGCTTCCTCAGTATTGACATTCTTCCATCTTGTTTGTACTTGTATATTTTTCTTCCATCTTGTTTGTACTTGTATATTTTTCAACATATCTTCCATTATGTTTTTAATAGACCTTTTTTATTCCTATACCAATGCTTATCAGAACTATTAATATATTCCTCATCTTTATCAATTTTATTATATTTTCACACACTAAACCAAACCTTCATTTCTCTATTTTTTTTCCAATTTATCTAAGTCCCTTCTCACATACTTTCCCCATTATTTTTAAACTCAATTTTAATTTAATCATAACTATCATCAGAATTTATATCACCACTAGGCAAAGCATATGGACCCATAATAGCATTCTTATATCTATCCTGAATCAATATATATATATACATTAAATCAAATATGCTGAAATTAAATGGATAATAATATATAAGTAAATCCCTATTTACAACCTTAATTCAGATCAGCCAATAAACTCACACATAGCAAACTCTTAACAATTTTGATATTATATCAAAATAAACCAAATAGTTCCTCAAGGACAAATGTTTTATGACATATTACACCACTTTTTAACTGACTGTCTGGTACTCCAATTCCAATTTAAGATCAGAATTCAATTTAAATTACGAACAAAAGCTGTCTTTATTTGTAAATCAGTCTAAAGCAGTGTTGTACATCACATAGGAACAATGTTAGAATATTATGCAGTTAATTAAAAATTACCCTTGCAAGTCATGAGACCATCATTAATTACATACAGTATGTGATTTATTTTGATACATGTCAAAATCGGGTTGTTGCCTGGTGAATTTATTGAATGGCGTGATTTTAACTTTTGTTAAAAGTTATGATTATGTATACAAACATCATTTAACATCTTCTAAACAACGTGAATATATAAACAAACATACATGTAGTAGATACAAATAATTAACTTTGAATGAAATTATTATTCATTTAATTATTTCTGTAATTATTATACATATATATATATAATGTATATAGTAATTGCGATGCTATTTTAATTGAATTTACAGTATAATGAAAGGTTTTACAACTTAAAACGTGATGTCAATTTACTTAATTTTTTTTTCTACTGTGAAAATGTTAAGTGTAGCTACAAATAGAAACTAATTTTTGTTCAAAGAGATTAGTTCTGCTCAATGCTCCACGGCGACTTTTCATTTCCGACATTTACAATCACCATATGCATGGAGAATTAGGTGAACAAGCATGCTAAAAAAATCCAAAACAAGAACAGCATTACCATTTCTTTTTGTTAGGCAGTGCACTTAAAATCTAACAAGCAATACTTTTTATCACAATAAACTAATCAGTAAAAAGAGTACATATATATAAGACATCAAAGAAACTAGATTTAACAATTTTTTTAAAATTTTGTTTTCATAAGATTACACACACACACACACTCTTATATATATACTTTTGCTTAATAATTAATGCTTTCTGAATAATTACTGTAATAACTCAATGATGTTTTTCATCTTATCATCATATCTTCATTACAATAATTCTTCGAAAATGGTTATCATTTTATCACAGAACTCTATAATTGTCTACATTCTGCCTTCAGGTAAAAACTTATATTGTCACAGAACAATGATAATACCATGACAATTTTTGTTTAGGTTATGAAATTACCTTTTTTTAAATTTTATTTAACTAAAAATCAATTGGGACATCTTTTGCTTGAAGTTTATGATTCTTATTCTCCTGTTTTAAACAGAAAACACAAAATACAAGCAGCACTTGATTGTCACTAACTTAACACAATTTATTTTAGAATCTTAATATTTAGAACCATATCACATACTCATGAATTTTTAATCCTCAGATGCACTATATTAGCTTCCTATATCTATCCAATCCATCTTATACAATCGATACACAGAACTATGTACATGTTAAAAGATAAATGATTTTCAATATATATATTTCGTGCTGAACTAGCACTCATCAGTTGGTCCAGATCATCATCTACCACACACATATATAATCAATGCTCAGTTTATATTAAGATAGACAATCTTCAAGCTTTAATTGGACAAGCTTCAATCTCTTGCACTCTCCATCTTTTCTGCCATCCATTTTCAGTGAAAATTTTGAGGATGGAATGCTCAAAGCTCTTGTTGTTGCCAATATTATTGTCATACCCATGTTGATCTTAAGTCAGTCTGACCCATCACACACAGAACTTAATACATCCATTTAATTATACAGAAGAGAGATGGGAAGAATAGACTGAATATGTAATATTTAAATATATGTGCATTGTCTGTATTAGACTTAATGTAATTATAGGGGACTTGACCTCAAGACTTTCAAGTTCCCTACATCTATCCAGTCCATCTTATACAACCAAAATACATGACTATATAATATGAAAAAGATAAATTATCTCCAATATATGTATTTCATACTGAACCAGCACTCATCAGTTTGTCTAGATCACCATCTCCCACACACATGTACAATCAATGCTCAGTTTATATTAATTAAGAGAGCAAATCTTCAAACTTTAATGGATAAACTTCAGTCATCTCTATTTTTCCATTTTCCAATACTTCAGTCATCCATTTCATTAAAAATCTGATGATGGAATGCTCAAAGTCCTTGTTAATACCAATATAATTTCATTAAGTCTAGTACAGACAATACCCATATATTTAAATATTATATAGTCAGCCTCTATTCAGTCCATCCCTCTTCTGTATAATTAAAGAATATATTAAAGTTCTATGGGTGAGGGGTCAGACTAATGTAAAATCAACATGGGTATGACAATAATATTGACATCAACAATGGCTTTGAGGATTCCATCTTTGGATTTTCAATGAAATGGATGGCTAAAGAAATGGAGAATGGAGAATATTGAAGCTAATCTATTAAAGTTTGGATATTTGCTATCTTAATATAAACTGAGCATTGATTGTATATATGTGTGAGATATGGGGATCTAGACTAACTGATGAGAGCTGGTTCAACATGAAATACATATATTGGAGATCATTTATCTTTTTCACATATATGTGGTCATATGTATAGGTTGTATAAGATGGTTTGGATAGATGTAGGAAGCTTGAAAGTCTTGAGATTAAGTTCCTTATAATTATATTAAGTCTAGTATGGGCAATACATGCACACACACACACACATATATATATATATTTAATAGTTCTAGATATTTAGATGTAATGTTTTGAAATTGATTCATTGGAACTGTTTTTTTTTTAAAAATATAATTGAATTAGCTATCCAGCTGCAGCAAATGACAATGTATTTTAAAATTAATAAGTTACCTCTTTAGTTTTGTCCTTTTTCATATATAATTTCATACTTGCCAGATTTATATGTCAATCAGATATAAAAACATTTAGTAATACACTTTTGATTGATTAAAGAATTGTAGACATTATCCCTGATATATCAAGGAGGACAAAGTTAAATAGATATCATATTAATTTTAAAGTGCATCGTCATTTGTTGTATTTGGAGGACTATTCACTTACATATAATGTATATAAGTATATTTATAATATATTTTACCATTATGCAATATGTAATTTATTATATACATATACATGCAGACAGTTTTTATATAATAAATAATAATTACTAAATATTATCACATTATAAAAATTACAAAGTTTATAAAAAAAGTGGCAGGATTTTCAAGACTTGTATAAAATCAGAACTAAGATATTAAAAGATTAATATACTCTTATCACAGACTAAAACCTATTGCTTTTTTTAGTTATTTAAGTAAATAATTTATCTTGACAAAAGTCATGAAATGTACAAGATTTTATTTTAGGGAATATCTCCAAAAATTTTAAAATGTATTATATTTTTTGTCAAGAGATATGAAGTTGTGATAACAGATTTTTAAAATATAGTTTTAATAATTTGTTAAATATTAATATTTAAAACTATTATTATAATTCTATTTAGAAAAAAAGTAAATTAATAACAGTTTTATAACCCACTTAATGAAGTGTTTTATAGAAACTTTACTCCCAATACAAGCATATAAAATATGCTGTTTAGTATTCTGTGAATATTATATGACATGTTTAAATGTTTTTTTTAATATTTTTTTTAAAAAATGAAATAAATTTTTAAACTGAAAAATTTTTATTTACAAACTTTACACAACAACAACAATAACTTTTTTTAAACCCTTGCTCCTTTCTAATCTTATTCAATGTAAATAAAATGCAAATAATTTTTCTTACTATATAGCTTTACCTTAGACATGTAGAATAATTAATACTTCCAAACTTCTTGCCTATAAGCTCATACAAAAACTTAATACAGTGGCACCATAAACTATACTATGTCTAACTACATAACTTCACTTATATGCTATCTAAAGAAGAATGTAAACAAACATGCAAAAATGTAAATAAACAAATGAAAAAACATTAACATTCAAAAATTTTATGATTCTTGACAGTCATATTTCTTTTTTTGAGCACCATCATTGGGAAAAAATAAAAATTGTAAACCAATTTTATAGCATACCAGTAGACCTTTTTCCATCTCAGATTGACATACATGATTATATGTACATTTATAAAGTTTCTTCAGTTTCTATTAAGAGCACATACATTTTATTCATCCTTTACCATCCTTTCCAAACTTGATGTAAAGTATTTTATATAATAAAAATTTTTGAGCACAATTCTTGATAAAGAGACTAGTCTATTATGTTTTTATAAGAGGTAAAAATTATTAAAAAAAAGAATATTACCCAGAGTGTATTTAATAAGACAAAGATCTATATTCCTTACTTTATTTTAAAAATAAAATACAGTATTTATTTTTTTAAATTTTTATTACTTCAGTAGATGCATGAGTAAACACAGTTCATATATATATATTGTGCCAATGCCAAATTGGCACATGTATATAAAATAATTTTGTGTAAAAATTATTATCAAAATCTTTCAGGGGGGGGGGGAAGAATTTGAATGTTACAATTAATTACTTTAAAGAGGGGAGAGGGAGTTTTCCTATATAAAAAAAAACAAACTAAGAGTTTATAAAAGAAAGAGTGTTATTATTATAAATTAAAAGTTAAAAATCTCTTTTCATTCCAGTTTAGTAGAATAAATCTGTATATATATGTGCGATGGTAAATAGAAATAAATGTTAGCTCATTAATAAGATAAATGCGTGTTAGAATAATATTAAAAAATAAATAAATATTGAAATGAAATGTATTTAAAAACACAGTGGTGGACTACTAATTAAAGATATGAAAACAACACATTTTAAAATAGCTACTACTAATCAAACAATCAATCAAAAAACACGTTGTCATAGGATTAGTTATCAAGGAATTTCGACAACACCTATTGCACTTATTCCCGGAGGATATAAAAATGAAAACAATTCACAGATATAAATAGCTAGATTTTATCGGACATTCAGTTGGAGTTTGCAATTCAGTCTAGTTTCCAGTGACAGTTTGCTTCAGTACAATTTCTATTATGTATACAGCAACCAACATGCACTGTTGAACAGCCTTGGAAATATACGCTTGTGCTTCAGCCTTTTGAGTCCAACAAGATCATCACAACCTGCCTGTGAAATAATGTCGGCATAACAACTCTGAAACCCTCCGTCAAAACGTGCAACTGTCTCCAAGAAGAAACCAACGGATTACCATAAATTCTCTTCAATAAACAAAATCTAACCGGTTAGATATAATCCATCAGAAGCAGCAGAAGTAGCCAACGACAAGAAAAAAATCCTAGGTATATGTTTTATTATTATCATTTACACGTAGTAGTCACCACTGTAATCCGTAAATATTCAAGATTCAAATTATATGAACTCTATCATACATAAAATGAACTATTGATATGTGTGTGTGAGTTTCAAATGCTATAAATGCTTTATTATTATGTTTGCGAATGTGAGATAATTTAAAATGTCAAAGATTATTTTTGCTTTTTTCATAAAATATACTATCATGTGTTAATTTAAAAATGTGCGTGTGTTAAAATTGGATTTATAAAATGTTTATAATGCGTTTATGTTAGTTAGTAAATTATCTTTAAACTTAAGTAATGTTGATTAAAATAAATTGTCTTTAAATTTAAACTTTATCTGTCGGTCAATTCTTTTTATCAATCTCTTCTTACCAATATTTTATTACTGATTAAAATTAGACTGGGCTAGTTAAGGGAATTGTTTCGAGTGCTGGATTATGAGCCTACTGCCCGAATATGTTAGTCTTCAGACTAGCTGGCGCCCCAG
Organism: Epiperipatus broadwayi; assembly: GCA_028023455.1. Lineage (NCBI taxonomy): Eukaryota > Metazoa > Onychophora > Udeonychophora > Euonychophora > Peripatidae > Epiperipatus > Epiperipatus broadwayi. Next base: position 1,668,991 of record JAQFVV010000114.1, read on the forward strand.
GGTTTACCCCGAAACAAATAAAGTATTTGGATAGTAGGGGTTTGAATCTAGCAGCCGAGATGGGCCATTGTTGATAGTTAAAGCTATCAATAAGATCTCCCATTTTGCTCGAACGTGCCGGTTCGTTCACGTAACCTTTATAAGATTATAAATGTATTATGAAGGAGTTTGAAACCGGCCAAAACTTATATATACGTATAAGTAGGTGGTTTCAGCGGTTCGACCCGGTACATAAATGGCTTTACCCAACGTTTGGGGCTGAACCTAAGAAATAACAGTAAATAAATGCTTTGTTTCTTGTTTAAAAATAAAAACCTTAAAGAAATCTAAATTACGTAGGTAAAAGTGTATTAAATTAAAAATAAAAAAAAGAATTGACCAAAATTTTTTTTTCTTACTTCTTTAAATGAAAAGAGATTTTGTGCTATTTACGTTCTGTTAAATAAATGACAGTTGGGTGTTTGGGCGGAGTTAAAGCATTAAGATCGGGTAGGATAAACGGACAAAGGAGGGCGGAGCCAGCGTGTATTTCCAGTTTAGAAAGAAATCGATAAAATAGAAATTAGTAAACTTATGAGCGTGAATAAAATATAATATTAAAGAAAAATAATATAAAAAAGTAAAGTTTAAAATTATAAATATGACAAGAAATAAACCTAAAATGGAGACTCAAGGTAAAAAAACAGACAATGTTCCCAGCGAGGAACAAAATAAAACCGAAACTAGTGAAATAGAAAAGATGCCCAGTGAAGAAAAAATAGAAACTCAAGCGAAAGAAGTAGAGAATGCTTCTAGTGAGGAACAAAAAGATAAAAACAAAAAAGAGGTTGAGCAAAAAGAAGAGAATAGGGAAGTCATAGCGTTATTAACCAGCATGTTTGAAAAACTAAAAAAAACAGCCGAAGAATATAAAAAAATAGCTGAAGAGCTTAAGAACTAAAATAATGAAATGAAGAGTAAATTGGAAGGGCAAGCTGAAATGCTTGAAAAGTTAAAGGACCAGAATGAAATGGGCCAGAATAAAATAAAAGAAGAAATTAGGGAAGAAATAGAAGAGATTAAAACACAAGTAGAAAATCAAATAGAGACCGCTTACCAAGCAATTGAAAAAAATAAGATAGAAAATAGAAAAGTAATTCGAGAGATAAAAGTCAGAATGACAGATTTAGCATGGAAAGTAAATCAAAAGGATAGTAAAAACACAAATGGAAATAAAACAGTATGACCACTTGAGTGCAAACATGCACATTATAAACAATCCGGCAATTGTGAACCAGTTTTTGAAAATACGGATATTTCCTGGCCATCAAGGTGAAGCTCCTATGGAGCATTTAAATAGTTTGGAGTGCTATTTCACTCTAAATCAATTAAGTGAGGAGGCTATGATCGCAATAGCTTGTAGCCATATACAAGGGGGGTCTCAATCTTGGTGGGACTCTTTATATAAAAAACCCATCACTTTTGCCGAATATAAAATTGCTATTTTAGCTAGTTATTGGAGCGAAGATTATCAGGAAAATCTTCATCACCAGATCTTGCAAGATAAATGGCGACCTGGTGAACCGTTTGTTTCTTTTTTTAGAAGGCAAGTGGCGAAATTACGCTCTTTAACAGCAGACCCACTATCTGAACAACAAATTGTCAGGATAGTCCACCATAGTTTTCCTCATAATGTTGAGCAAATGCTCATAGGAACTGAAAGGAAAACAGTGGAACAAATGGCGGAATTGTTGAGCGCTTTCGACAGAGCTAGACCAACTTTTGACACGAGAGATAGGGGATTCAAACCCCAACTTAGAGAGCCAGCTGTAAACACCGTAAGATATAGACATAGGTCGAATTCGGGGAGTCCCCGGAGGAGACATTATTCTAATAGTCCCGAGAGAACAAAAATCTTTCGAAGAACCGACAGCGATCCTAACATCTCTCGTACTAGATTTAAGGAAAGGCCCAGGGGTGATTCTCAATCCCCCAGCATGAGTGGCTATATGCAGAAAAAAAATATAATAAAGAACCACCAGACAAAAATTAAAAATATGTAATCTGACAGATTCGCCGGCTTGACCTAGTTATTAACGACCACGGACTCGGAATAATGGAAAATGTTTAACAAAGTTTAATGAAATAAATGAAAAAACGAGTATCAAGTTAGTTGAATAATTAAAAATGATTAAAGGTAGTCTCAGTAAATAAATAATAATCTTAGAGTTTTTAAAATGTTAAAGCAACGATAAAACGATTTATGTCAAAACCCTCGATTATGTCTTATCGATGATATTGATATCCCAGCTCATAAGTCTAGAACATAGCGGAGCGTGACATACACAAAATAAATGTGTAAAATCAAATTAGACAAGCAAAATGATTATGTCAAAAACCCTCGATTATGTCTTATCGATTCTATTGATATCCCAGCTCATAAGTCTAGAACATAGCGGAGCGTGACCTAAAAAAAAATGTGTAAAATCAAAATTGACCAGAAAAATGAAAATGATTGTAGAATTAAATAAATGAAAAAGATAACAGGATTTCTAGAATAAAATCAAGTTAGATATTTGCATAACAAATGAATCGCAATAAAATAAAACAGTTTTTTTTTTTCTGAGTACGCGCACATTAAAATAAAATAGTTTTGAATATACGCAAGTTAATAAAAGTTGAATAAATAATGGATCGTAATATAATAAAAATAGTTTGTCTGAATACACGCACATAGATAAAGAAGTTAAAATAATGGTTTAAAAATAGTATCGTAAAACTAATATTTAAAGTAATGTTCGTAATGATTAAAAATCTTATTTAAATAATGTTTCTTAAGGGTTATAAATAATACTGGAATATAAATGAATAGTGTAAAATATTGTTCATGTAAATTTAAAAATAAGGTTGGAAGATTATTAATAAAAAAAATAAAAGTCAATCTAAGGTGTATTAAGAGTGTGTAAGTATACATGTGTATATACGCGCACATACACTGGTAATATTCGGTAAATACGATACCTTATGATGAGTATCTTAAATGTATTTATCCAGATATCCTTTTAGGTTATTTTCTTGGTACTGCTGCACCTTATGATTGAGTGCAAAAAGGGACTTATTTATTATAGATTCCCTGTAAGCAAGTCCAGTAATAACTCGATATCTAGAATATTAGTAGGTGTAGAATTATGCTGCACGTATACACATGTGTTAAATAAAGATGTTCGTAATGATTTACAAATAATATTATAAGATTAGTAATAAAAATATAAAGTCAATCTAATGTGTATTAAGAGTGTGTAAGTATGCATGGGTATATACGCGCACATACACTGGTAATATTTGGTAAATACGATACCTCATGATGCGTATCTTAAATGTATTTATCCAGATATCCTTTTAGGTTATTTTCTTGGCACTGCAGCACCTTATGATGCGTGCAAAAAGGGATTTATTTATTATAGATTCCCTGTAAGCAAGTCCAGTAATAACTCGATATCTAGAATATTAGTAGGTGTAGAATTATGCTGCACGTATACACATGTGTAGGAATTATCTAAAATAAAAAATTAATAAATCTTTATAGTCAACAATTAAAATTGCAAGAGATAAAATGGTCAAAAATGACGCATTTTACTCTAAAACGGAGGGGGGTGTAATGTGCCAATGCCAAATTGGCACATGTATATAAAATAATTTTGTATAAAAATTATTATCAAAATCTTTCGGAAAAAAGAATTTGAAAGTTACAATTAATTACTTTAAAGAGGGGAGAGGGAGTTTTCCTATAAAAAAAAAACAAACTAAGAGTTTATAAAAGAAAGAGTGTTATTATTATAAATTAAAAGTTAAAAATCTCTTTTCATTCCAGTTTAGTAGAATAAATCTGTATATATGTGCGATGGTAAATAGAAATAAATGTTAGCTCATTAATAAGATAAATGCGTGTTAGAATAATATTAAAAAATAAATAAATATTGAAATGAAATGTATTTAAAAACACAGTGGTGGACTACTAATTAAAGATATGAAAACAACACGTTTTAAAATAGCTACTACTAATCAAACAATCAATCAAAAAACATGTTGTCATAGGATTAGTTATCAAGGAATTTTGACAACACCTATTGCACTTATTCCCGGAGGATATAAAAATGAAAACAATTCACAGATATAAATAGCTAGATTTTATCGGACATTCAGTTGGAGTTTGCAATTCAGTCTAGTTTCCAGTGACAGTTTGCTTCAGTACAATTTCTATTATGTATACAGCAACCAACATGCACTGTTGAGCAGCCTTGGAAATATACGCTTGTGCTTCAGCCTTTTGAGTCCAACAAGATCATCACAACCTGCCTGTGAAATAATGTCGGCATAACAACTCTGAAACCCTCCGTCAAAACGTGCAGCTGTCTCCAAGAAGAAACCAACGGATTACCATAAATTCTCTTCAATAAACAAAATCTAACCGGTTAGATATAATCCATCAGAAGCAGCAGAAGTAGCCAACGACAAGAAAAAAATCCTAGGTATATGTTTTATTATTATCATTTACACGTAGTAGTCACCACTGTAATCCATAAATATTCAAGATTCAAATTATATGAACTCTATCATACATAAAATGAACTATTGATATGTGTGCGTGAGTTTCAAATGCTATAAATGCTTTATTATTATGTTTGCGAATGTGAGATAATTTAAAATGTCAAAGATTATTTTTGCTTTTTTCATAAAATATACTATCATGTGTTAATTTAAAAATGTGCGTGTGTTAAAATTGGATTTATAAAATGTTTATAATGCGTTTATGTTAGTTAGTAAATTATCTTTAAACTTAAGTAATGTTGATTAAAATAAATTGTCTTTAAATTTAAACTTTATCTGTCGGTCAATTCTTTTTATCAATCTCTTCTTACCAATATTTTATTACTGATTAAAATTAGACTGGGCTAGTTAAGGGAATTGTTTCGAGCACTGGATTATGAGCCTACTGCCCGAATATGTTAGTCTTCAGACTAGCTGGTGCCCCGGGGTTTACCCCGAAACAAATAAAGTATTTGGATAGTAGGGGTTTGAATCTAGCAGCCGAGATGGGCCATTGTTGATAGTTAAAGCTATCAATAAGATCTCCCATTTTGCTCGAACATGCCGGTTTGTTCACGTAACCTTTATAAGATTATAAATGTATTATGAAGGAGTTTGAAGCCGGCCAAAACTTATATATACGTATAAGTAGGTGGTTTCAGTGGTTCGACCCGGTACAGTATATATATATCTATATATATCTTCTTAATTCATTATTAATAATTATATTATTGTTATTTTTTATATTTAGCTTATATTATAATTTTGATTTATATATATATATATATATATATATATATATATATATATATATATATATATATATATATATATATATATATATATATATATATTTTAAAGAATCTGTATTATATATATTGCTGTACCCTAACAGTTCAATAAACAATACATATTCTACTTTAATCAATGTTTATCAACAAATAGAAGCTATTATGCTATGTACATCTGATAACAAGGGGAATGAATGTGCGTCTTGGAACAAAATATAGCTTAATTCAAGGCTCCATTGCAGTTATAATAATAATTCATTTTTATATATTTAAATCTGCAATAAATATTAAATATATGACAGAAAAACCCAGAACTTAAAATTGAAAAAATAATAATTAATAAATAAAAAATATATAAACAAGGCAAAACTCTCCATATAGTAGTGCCACCCTGTGCCAACCAGAGTAATGAATGGATTCCAGAAGGCTTGTGCTTAAAATCCCTATCTACTGCCTACTCATCCAATATTCCCAGATTAGTTTCTGGCTTGTGGCCTTCGTCAGTGAGGAGCTTTGGATCTGAGAGCACTGCACCTAGATCTTAGGATCTAATGCAACCCTCCCCGCAACCACATTTTATCTCTGCTTAACTATAAAACTATGAGAATGAAATTGATAACACAAAAATATTTTTAATCTAAGTTCAATAGCTTATATAGTCATATGGGTCTGAACTCAGTTCAGAACCCATACATTTTGGTGTCTTTGGCTCTTAAACAACCATAGCCACAACTATCCTATTAGGCAGGACTGATTACTCTGGTTGGCATAGGGTGGCACTACTGTATGGAGAGTTTTGCCTTGTTTATAAACAATTATGTGCTAGTATAAGAGATGGTGATCATAAGATGCTTAATGGTTTTAATACCAATCTTGCCTAATAGGATAGAGATGGCTATGTTTGTTTAAGAGCCAATATGGGTGCTGAACTGAGTTCAGACCCATATGACTATATAAACTATTGAACTTAGATTGAAAATATTTTTGTGTTTTCAATTTCATTCTCATAATTTTATAGTTAGAGATAAAAGATCATTGCTGGAGGGTTGCATTAGATCCTAAGATTGAGGTGCAGTGCTTTTAGATCCAAAGCTTTTCACTGATGAAGGCCTTTAGCCAGAAACTAATCTGGGGATATTGGATGAGTAGGCATTAGATAGGGATTTTATGCCCGTCTTCTGGCATCCATTAATTACTCTCGTTGGTACAGGGTGGCATTACTGTATGGAGAGTTTTGCCTTGTTTATAAACAATTATGTGCTAGTATAAGAGATGATGATCATGTGATGCTTAATGATTTTAAATAAAAAAAATCATTAAGTATATTCTTAATATATATATAAAGAACTAATTTGTAACTATAATTGTCAGAATTTTTTTAAAAAACACCAATTTCAAATATTTCATAGTAGCCATTTTAAAATTAGATCAGATAAAGTTGGTATCTTGTTGAGTCATGGTTCATCAAATTAAAGTAAAGATAATATATATTTTCTAATTAACTTTTGATTGACTTTATGGCATTTTATTAATTTTTTTTTGTAATTATCAAGGAATAAAACTTTGGATTTTTTTTTTGCTGCTCTGTGTCTGCCCTTTTTGCAGCCTAATTAAATTAATAAATATAATCTATAATTGATTATCTTTAATTTTAATAATGATATTAAATCTTTTTTTTTGCTATTATTTTCATTTAGATAAATTAAACAATTCTATTATTCAAAGGATTCTATTAAAAGTTAGGTAAATAAATCATATTTTATTTAAAGTAAAATCTTTTTCAAACTGTTTTTAGTGCATTTTATTACTTTTTGATCAAAGTTTATTTTTAATTATGTAACAAATAAAAACATTTTCTACATTTACAAAAACAAACATTTTGCTTTGTAAAAATAAGAATTTCTTTTGTTATGAAACTATTAAACAAAAATTAATTAAGTAAATAAATTGTATTTTAGATAATGTATATATATTTTCAATTTATTTCTAGAGCACTTTATTACTGTATATAATTAAAAAATATTATTTGTGACATATATGAAAGTCTTATTTGCCTTGGATATTTTAAAGACATCTGATATAGACTTTATTTTCAGAATTTTTAATTAACTTTATTATAACATGTGATTAAAGTTTATTTTATTTATACATTGATTGAAACATGCATTTTTTGTTTAGATTGTTTTGATGCTCATAATACAAATCTTGGGGAGATCAAGATATTTGCTACAGTCAGAATTATATACTGAAAAAAAAAAGTAAATAAATCATATTTTCAATGTACTTTATTTACAATACATGATAAAAGTTTGTTTTTAATTATATAGTAAATAATTGTTATGTAGCAGTTTTTCAGCAAGAATTTCACTGTTTTATTTTATGAAAACACATTGCTTTTATGATATTAGCATCTATGATACCAGCAGTATTACAAACTGCATAACATTAAAAATGGTGAATTTGTTTTAAAATCTCTATAGAAAATAATTGACTTTTTATTGAAGTAGTGAGCACATAATGTTGGTGATTGTTATAGTAAATTTTCATATAAAAGATCCTTACATATAAAAAATGTAATGGTATTTATTTCACTCTACTTCAAATCATAGATTGTAAGCTTAAGTAATGGATATCAGATTCTAGAACAAATCAGATCATAAGATTAGTTTTTAATCATTGTCATTTTTTTTGGTAGAAGGCACTGCTTTGTACAATATCCATTCAGCAGCTATTTTTTCATATCCACTATGTTAAAATTTTAATACATTATAGTTTAACTTCAAGAACATTTATTTCTTTGTATTTAAACTTATCACTAAAACAGTATATATAGTGTAGATAGTATTTACTGTATAAGTTATTTATAAAAGTTTTTTGGTAAAAAATATATATACATACATTATTCTTTAACTGCATTTGTCAGTATTATTTTCATGTCTCCATTCCAAAATAATCTGTTGTACACATGAATAATCAATGAATATAAAATTATATTACTAAACAGATCTCCAAGTAAATTTCTAGCTGTTAGTCCTTATCAGTTGAGATCACTCTTTTTACATAACAGCCATTTACTATTTTTTCATTCCTAGAATAGTTGATTCTGGAGAAAAATAAGTTATTACAGATTTAATGTAAATTGGACAAATATGTTACATTGTTATATATTATTATTTTGGCCAAAGAGTTCAAACAAAGATTATAATATTTGTTAAATCTAAGTTTTCTAAAATATATATTTACTAAATTAATATTAGATATACAGAAAAGTATATTTGGATTCAAAACATTAAGTTATGTTTACAAATTTTAAAAAATTAGCTTGTTAGTAAAATGAAAATTAAAAGGGATCGAAAACTGTATTCCAATAGTTGGTTAAGTTTGCAGTAGGTGGCTGTAAGGTAGTAGGGCTACTGCTATCAAATCCAGATTATAAATAAACTAGAAAGGCTATGTCTTTCTTTGTTTTATATCTTTTTTCTGATAAAAATCAATATAAACATGTCTGAAAAAGCAATGTATATAGATATGTGTATATATTCCATTTTACTGACATTTTAAATATTCTGCAGACATTCTTTTAAAATCACTATAAATCTTTATATATATACGGATTGCTAACTCAATTTTTTTTACAATATCTTTTTCTTAATAATCTTTTTACTTGACAATCTGTTGACTACCACTTTCTCATAAATATATGATTTATATCATATATATATATATATATATATATAACACCACCGATATATTTTATAAACCGCCATTGTAGGCTTTAACCCGTAGCTTCGAATGAAGATATTTGTGAGCATGGTTTGATTCCATCACACGCGCCAATCTTACACGTGGATAAGAATTATCTCATCGAAAACGTAAATAAGGGTTCTGGTATGTATATCTATTTATGGTAGTGCACTGAACCAGCTCAATCTCAGGGTTTGGGGACGATAGTCTAACTAGAGAACAAAGCTAAAACAATACCTAACTAAGTCTTATATGTCTATTATTATGTACGATAGTTTATTTGTTATAAATCCATTAATCTAACCCGGATCTTATCATAAAATTTATTCTATTTATGGCTATACCCATTACCAATAAATCCCATTTATACACTCATATAAATATATCAATATTCAAGCGCACAGCCCATTTATTCTGATACACACATATAATTCATACACGCATCAAAATAGTGCAATTATACATCAGAGCTGTTTATTTAATGTTGTTATTTTATTTAATTTTAAAAGAGACCCATTATAGTAATTAATATTGAGGTAACACTAGTTTCTTTATTAAGACACATTCACTGAACATATATTTTTGTGCCATGTCAATTTACCTTAGTTCACGCGATCAAAGACAAGTCCGCATTTATAACTCTCCAAGAATACTGGTCTGGTAGATATAACGGATGGCAAACAGTTCCAATAGAATATATCAAATAGCTTATCCCAGAGGTGGAGTAGGTGATTCACTCGCTTTATGACAGGGTCCAATTTTCAAAGATCTTTCATCACCATTACACTTGACATAATTTCTTTATTTTAATAATGCAGTTCGTAAGTCCGCTTCAGGTGAGTTCCACGACAAGTGTCCACTGGACTGATTAATGAAACTTGCACTACAGAATTACCCCAACATTTTGGGTGGGAAAATATTAATGATTTCTTAACAAAAAAAATTACACGTCCACACAATCTGTAGTTCAAGCCACGTCTCCTTTTTTTTCTATCTATATCTCTCCTTTCGAGCACAACAAAAAGTTCTTTTGTTTTTCACTTTTAACTTTGTAAAATTTTCTGTGTATCCGATACCACTGACCAGTTCTTCCATTGTTCTTCAAAAATACCCACTTGACCAGTTTTCAGACTTCTCGATGCCAGTTATTGACTAAACTGCCTACAGCAATTGATTCATTTCTATTTCTGTCCTCATATGTTCAAGAGATTAATTAACAAAAGAAAAACACGTGTTACCGACAATATTATTAAAACTTTAAAAAAAAACTTAACGGATAAAATATATACGAATAATCAATTACAATTTATACAGCTCTATATATAATTGATTGTAACCATCACCGATAATACATATGCATATTGTACACTTGCACATACAACTATATTTACATATGCATACACACATAACTTTCGCACTCCTTGTGACAGGGTTCGAATGACTATTTACATATATATCTTTTCGCATATAATCGCTCCATATCAACACTCTCAATTAGCACTATTGCCTTATCTCTTGTATTTGAACCCCGTCTGTTACAATATATATATATATATATATATATATATATATATATATATATATATATATATATATATATATATAAAATTAAAACTGTCTATATATATATATAAATCAAATATAATATAGCATGGGCAAGAACATTATAAGCTATGATTTGATTGACTATTTACCAAGTGATAGAATACTATTTTAAATATTTTATATCACTATATATATATTGAAAAAGAGGTTATTGGAGATTGGAACTGAAATTGAATTCTTTTGAAGTTACTTGTTACTTCAATATTGTAAAGTAAAAATTCTTATTTCAACTTATTTCAAATAGCAATTAAAATGGAGGAAAGACACATTAATATTATAGAATTAAATAAAAAAGAGTACAAACATCTAGAAGCTATATGGTAAAGTTTTATAATGTTTTATTTAACTTTGAAAAAAAAAATACACACACATATAAATTGCTATAGAAAATTTAGTTTAGTTTTCAAGTAAATAGTTTTTTTTTAAGAAAGAAAAATATATATTTATTATAAAAAAAACTTAATTTTTTTTATTAAGATAAAAATATTTATGTAAAAAAAGATTTAATTACTAAATTCCAAGTTAAAATAAATAGAAATGATTTTTTTTTTTTGGATTAAATGCTTTTTTTTTTTTTTTTTTTTTAAACCATGCAATAAAGAGCAAAAAAAAAAAGTTTTTCCAATCACAATTGAATTTTTTAGATTTAACATTGAATTTTTTAGATTTAACATAAAATAAAAGCATTGAGATCCAGAAAACAATTAAGTCAATCTCTTGTTATAAAAAATAGTGATTGACTTAATTAATTGCTGGACCCCTCATGCTTTTATTTCAGGTTAAATTTATAAACCCCAATTATGGCTAAAGAAACAACTCTTTTTTTTTTTTTTGCTTTATAGTGCTAAGTAAAAGCACTTGATATATAAAAAGAATTATCTCTATTTATTTTTAACTTTTTGGTATTTGCGCGCAGTAAATAAAAATGTAAAGCAGTATTCTACTTGAAATCAACTTGACCCTATATATATATATATATATATATATATATATATATATATATATATATATATATATATATATATATATATATATATATATATATATATATATATATATATAGGTAGATTACTTCTGGTATAAGTTAATAAGCTTATTTTGCGAACTCTATATATAACAAGTTAATATGTATACCTTTTATGTATACATCATATTTAATATGTATACATAATATAGGGTGTATGATAAACTATTAAATTACTAAAAATATTCTTTTAAGTGAAAAGTTTTTAAAATTTTTGTTTTTGATTGAAATTTTTTCAAGAAAAAAACCTTACTAAAACTATATTGTAAATGAACTTCTCTTAACATTTATAATTTTAATTTAAATTGATTTGACATTAGTTTGTATATAAATCACTCAGATATTTCTGCAATATGTTAAAATGTATACACCTTATGTATATATTACATTTAATATGTGTACATAATTATTCATATATATATAGCTTTAAGAAACTCAACTTTCTGTTGAAAATTATTTGATATTTTCTTTTTATTTTGAAATTTTTTTTAAAAAAAGCTTAACAAAATTATAAATTAAACTAATCTTTTTATTATTTAAATGAAGCTTAAAAAATCACTTGTATTACTTATAATATATTGAAGTTCTAAAAACAATTTTTAAATTTGATATCAAAATATTAAAAACTTTTCTGCCCTCTGTTCCATATCTAAGAAACTAGGTTATTTACTTAAAATATTCTAGAGCAGTAATTAATTTATTGAGTACACAGAAAGCATATGTAAATACTTTTAAACAGGCTTTAATCCGTATTCAATGCACTTTAAAATTTGTAATAATCAAAAATATTTTCCAATAGAGGGAACCTTCCAAATCATGATACAAGATAGTAACTTTTATAAAGATAAGAGTGGCCATCTTATCTTTATAACAGTTATTATTTTGTGTCGTGGTTTGGAAGGTTCCCATTATTGACAAAATATGCTTGATTATTGTGAATTTTAAAGCACATTGAAGCCTGTTTAAAAGTATTTAAAATATTCTATTTTATTTATCATTTTGGTAGTGATTAAAAACTATATATAAAATTTCAACAAATTATATTTAATTTAAATCTATTAAGCCACAATTTTAACATGTTATTATAACTTGAATTGAAACAAAAAAAATCTGTATATTGCCCTCTCATAAGTCTTATTTAAAAACACACTAAAGTTCTAAGAACAATTTTTAAATTTGATATTAATATATTCAAAAGTTTCCCATCCACTGTTCATTATCTAAGAAACTGTATCACTTATATAAAATATTATAGTCCCACATTATTTTACCTGGTATTTCTTTCTTATGTACAAAATATAAACAAATTTTATTGAATTTAAATCTATATATATTAAACATTGATTCTAAAGTTTTATTGTAACTTCAATAATAAAAAATGATTATAATAATTTACAAATAAATAGAGATTGTAACTTAAAAGAATTTAAAAGCAAACAGTCTACAGGATATAGTTAATCAATTTAACTATGGTAATGTTATTGAAATAAAATTTTGTATTGTTAGAGATTGAGAATCAAGAAAAATAATTAATCTTTAAATTATAATGGTTATCTGATTTGTCATATTGAATTTTAATGTATATGTGATTTCTTTGAATTGAACATTTCACATTTTCACAAATAAAAAATTATTATAATGCACTTGATTTATCTTGGCAATTAAAATTTCATTTGATAAAATTTTTATATAAATTGTCTAAAACATTAATTCTTCACTTACTTATGCTTTCTTTATCTTTGTGATGATCATCAATGTCATTAGAATGAAACTGCTAATGTGATAAGTTTAAATCTTCCTAGAGTACTAAAAAACTCTCCCAGTTCAGATTAGTTACTTAGATTCATCCTCAATATAGAACCCAATTCAGTGGGATTATTCTTGGTGGCTGCAAGGGTTGCAGTATTACAATACAATCTATCTATCTATCTATCTATCTATCTATCTATCTATCTATCTATCTATCTATCTATCTATCTATCTATCTATCTATCTATCTATCTATCTATCTATCTATCTATCCATCTATCTATCTATCTATCGATCTATCTATCTATCTATCTATCTATCTATCTATCTATCTATCCATCCATCCATCCATCCATCCATCCATCCATCCATCCATCCATCCATCCATCCATCCATCCATCCATCCATCCATCCATCCATCCATCCATCCATCCATCCATCCATCTATCTATCTATCTATCTATCTATCTATCTATCTATCTATCTATCTATCTATCTATCTATCTATCTATCTATCTATCTATCTATCTATCTATCTATCTATCTATCTATTAATTTTTTTGTAAATAGTTATTTCCTAGTATAATTGTTACTATACAACAGTTGGATAATGATGTTTCACCATATTCATTCTAAAAAAAATATATATTGTAACTTGCATGGATTTCTGTTAAATACATTCTAGTTAATTCAAACTATGCATAAGCTAAACCCACAGGTATAGTTAAGTGCATGTGTGCAAGATGTGCAAGAATTTCTATAAAAATGAATACAGAGATATGTGTATGTGTAAAGATATGTACACATACATTCTCAAAGTTGTTCTACAAATATAGACTATTTTCTTCGAAGATTAATATTTAGTTTCATTTAGTTATATATATATTGTAATCTTCCCTAATAAACAATAAAGTATAATAACGATAAGATATAAGACTTTCGATCTGGTTTGAAACTTATAATACACAGAAATATAATATAGACTTCAGGGACGATTACAACATAGAGGTTTTAATATTGAGAAGCTTATAAAATACACTTCATAATGGCAATGCTATTGTAGAAATTATCCATCTACTATCCTATTATAATCATTAGGAAAATCCCTACAACCAATAACGACTAACATAATATTTCATTTTAAATAATGACTTAACTATTCTTTTATGATTTAAAAAGCTATAAAATAATAATATTAAAAACACAAACTACGTTAAATTAATATAATTAACGCTATCCTATGGATATCTCAGGGATCATGATTATTTTGTTCTAAAAGATAATATAACAATCATATTAATAATTAAATAATTGAATCACAGAAAGAATTTTGTTGAGATTCAACTATTTGAATAAAAATCACATTTACCATAACAAAATTTAACTAACTTCCTATTTGAAAAGTAACCTAATTATAATAAAAATACATTAAAATTAACGATCATAATTTACTTCTTACTTTCACTTAAATAATTTAATTTGCTTTCCTACGATTTATTCTTATTCTCATATAAATAACAATCACCGTAGAATAATCATTTTATTATAATTGACAACTTTATCATCCAATCATTATGTCCTATTTATCCATTGGAATTGTATTTTTCAGAATTACAAACATTATAAGATATTTTATCAATAACTTGTACTTTGAAATAATATAATATTCCTAAATTTATTCTATAAAATAAACTTCAATACTGGATTTCAAAATGAATATGTGACTCTTAAAACAATATTAATTCCTGTTATATGCTCTCTATTTGTAATAATAATACTTAATTCCACATTTCAAATAAGTCTTCAAGATTCTTTTTATATTAGTAAAAATATGAAGTATTACAAATTCCCTTTAATATAATTACAATTTAAAAGTAATTAATAATATATCAATTATAAATTCTTGAATATAACTCTTTAGATAAAATATATAATAAATATATATATATATATATATATATATATATATATATATATATATATAACTCTATTGGAGATGGTGTGCTTTATGGATATGACTTTGTGATGGAAATGACTCAAGACTGTAATAAAATTACTAATACAAACTTTAAATGAAAATAATCATTTATTTTACGATAATAATACTTAATAACCTTCAGGTATAAATACTATATTACATAAGTAATTAACAAAAATAATTATTTAAATATTCCTAAATTTACAATAAAATTATTTACATTAATAACAGATAAAATAATAATCATTCCATACATTCTAGTCTTCACCTTATATTTATTATTTAGTTCATAAAAATAATAAGTACATCATTATTACCATCATATATGCTTTCTTAATATTATTAAACAGTTTTATCATCCATGAGTTATCTTGTGGAGTTATTTTCTTGGTCATCATTCCATAGTTATGTTATATTTTATAACTCCAAATATTTTAATAAAGTTATAATATATTAATTATAATTCATACTTAAAGTTTGTATGAAAATATAGCACTAAAGTTTTACTAACACAATTAGTGCTGTTGTGATAATGTTAAAAACAATATAAATAATGTATTTAAAATAAATAATGAAATCAAGGATTCTTTTCATACACTATCATTCTTTTTATGCATTCTTCCTCTCTTTCATATACATTTTCTGACTTACTTTGATCTTCGGTATCATTATTTAAACAATAATTTATTCAGATTTTAACTGAATATAAAGTATTTGTTTGTGAATGGTCTTATGATTTTGATGCCATTTTGATAAAACATAGAAAGAAAAAACTATAAAATTCTTAAAAATATGGTCAACATTTGATATTTATTATATTTTTATTTCACAGAAACCTTCACAGATAAAAATTGATTTCATTACAGTACTATATCAAAATATAAGAATGGAGGTCTCCTTTCTTTATGAGGTGTCATACTTTGGAAATTGGTCATTTTTTAATGATCTTACCCCAATATATCCTGGCTTATTCATCAAGCTCTTACAGTATATACAACACTCATGTTTCTGTGGAAAATCCTTTCATTTCCTTACTATCTACTCAGGCATTCAGGATATTTTATCCAATCCTGGAATTTCAACTTATCTTTCTATACTTTTTCTTCAACAGCTACGACTATAAACTACCTCTGAACTAATACTATAATCAAATCTTCTACCATATATTCATCTATAAATATTAAAAATCATGTTACAAAACAAATAGTTTATCTTTACCATCATCAATATGATACTTTTTCTAATATAACAAACAAGATCATAATTATTTTTCCACATTAATATTCACTCTGTTTCTTACTCTTATAGATACCATTATATTTTGTAGTAGATTTATTATTATTATTATTTTCATAGAATCCTATAATTTTTGACTCTTCATCAGTATTTTATTCCACTCATTAAATATACTTTATTATAGTAAATTTTAAATTTCTTTAAGACACATTTTACCACAATAAACTTTTAAAACTTTATATCTACTAAAACATAAAATTAAAAATATTATATTATCTACATACACTTTTATTTTATAACCCATATATACTCTATTCATTCTCTAAGAATATTTTTCATGTTTTTAATGGAAACAATAATAATAGATTAATACATCTTAATATTATAAATTAGTTGCATATAAAATTATTTCAGTTATTATTAATCCTAATCTATAGTATTATATTTTATATCAAAAAATATCAACAATAAAATCTCTCTCTTTTTTTTTTAAAAAAGAACCCAACCCACCTCCTAGTTTAACATCACCATAGTAACCAAACTGATGCTTTAAAATTCCTCACAAGTTTTATGTTTTTCCTCTCTCCTTTTTGCTTAAAAAATACATGCACATTTAAGTACAATATTTTAAAAATAATATTAGCAATAACTTACTAAAAGTCCCGAATCAAATGCACCCTTAAATACTTTTTTTGATCTTGACATGTTTAAAGTTAAATGTACATAAATATACTCTGGAATAATATAATAACAAAATATTTTAATGAATATCCACAACAAATCTTAACACCAATTTTCCAATGTTAAAAACTTTAGAATATGTCAAGTTAATTTATCAATAAGTTTTGCTTCAACTTATCCCTTCATTTTTTCTTTATTTAGTAGTTTTATAGGTTTTAAATACACACAAATAAACTAAGATAACTTTACAGTATTGTAATATATATCATCTTTATTATTGACAGTCACTATAAAAAGATTAAACAGATTTTCCTGTTATCCTTTATCTTTTTAATATTGATTTCTTATTACAATATAACTTTATTTGCTAATATAAAAATACTCTTCATCTATATAAGATTTCATCTTATATCAAAACATAATAAATATTAATTTTTATATTTAGCTATTCTATAATTTAATAATCATCAAGTATATGCTAAATATTTTCTTCTTTTAATTTTTCAAAGCTATTTATAACATTTCAGTTATTTAATTCAAAAAGAAAATTAATTTTCACTAGACATATAACTAACTATTCACAAAGTAATTATTTTAATATTTGATAAAATAATTTTATAAGTTTATGAAATTTATATCTCTGTATATTTAAAGGTTTTCTTCTGTTTTAATACATAACTAATAGAATTATCTAATCTGGTATACATAAGCAAATGTTCTCTTACATGATAGAAGATATATTGCCCTTTAAGTAAATGTAGTTTACTTTATATTTTTCATGATTCCTCCAAATGATACTATTTTAAACTTTCTTTTTTAGAATTCCTTTAGGTATTATTTTAATTATAAGACAACTTTCAAGACTGTAATTATATCATGACAAAGAAACTGGTTTAAGCTCACTCCAAGATATTAATATTACTATTAAAATAAGTTATATCCTTTTGCAGTGTTTAATTATTCATTTTACTGTTCAAAAAATTAAAATATTTTAATTTTTTTAAATACTTTTTCTGAACTAAAGTGAAACAGTTATTAACTTTACTTTTTGATGTCTTGATTCCTTAGTTTTTTTGCTCTTTTTACCTTAAATATTCCAGACAAAGTAATGTCAAAAAATTAATTAATTAAATTTTATTGGTCAATATCTAAAATCAACTAGTAAAATTTTAAACAATTATTTTTTTTGAATATATTTAAAATAATTAAAATTGAAAAATATTTTTACAAACCCAACCAACTTAAATAATTTTTATAACTGACATTTTAAATATAATTCTAATTTAATATATGATATTGTTAATTGAATTTAAATGTTTAATAATAAATAGTTATATTTAAAATATATTATTATCTGGTAATGAATAATTGTACATTTTTTATTTACTATAATTCTGTACTAAGAGTAGCACATTTATCATTAAAGGATCACTGTAATGAAAATAAACCAAGGTTAAATTTATTACTATTGCATAAATAAATATGTTTGTATAAATTAAAAACTATTATATTGAAATTATATAATGGTTTATAATATAAATAATTATAAATAAAGAATAGGTATTACATATCTCTATAGAATTACACCTTTAAATTTGATATAGTAAGTTATTTATGCATGTTACATTGAACTTTATAGCATGACAATTGTCTAAATTTGAAATTTAAAATTTTGAGCTATAATATACATTTTATATTCTACTTTTACTATGGATAACCAATCAAAAGGTTACAATATATATATATATATATATATATAGTCAATATGTATATATTATATTTGTATTCTTATATTTACAAAAGTATAATATGTAATTTAATAAATTAGTATTTTTCATTCTTTAAAATAAAAAAAAAACATTGTTGAAAAAAGACAGTTGACAAGGTAATGACCTCTGGGTTTACATGCACTTTATTGAATTAAAGAAAATGAAGTTAACTTAGTGTTTTAATATCAAATTGTAATGTAACAATATAGAATAAGATACGCTTCAGCAAGCTCATGCAGTTATATATAAAAAAATAATAATTCTTTTTTATTAGAAGATTAAGGATTCTATTCTGTTAGCTATATCATCACAAAGATTTATACTATATTTGATTTAAAAGAACAGTGTATAAGATAAAATCTATATTTTGAATGACTTAATATTTATTAGAAGAAATTTATAATATTTTTTTAAAGAAAGTAATTTGTATGTATTTTTGTGTTCTATAAAAATCGTTCTAATTGGAGTTCTAAAATGTAAACTTCATTTTAAAAAAAACATGTTTATAAAAACTTCAACTAAGTTAAATTAATGTACTTTACATTATAAGGACAATGCAAAGTGAGTAGAACACAGATTTATCATGGGATATATAAAATGTGCTTGCCTAGTCAAATATATGTGAATAACATCTTTTGCAAATGCCTTTAAAATTATATAGAAGCAATATCTTCAAAATGGAATTATAATTGTTAATAAAGGAATTGTGTATTAATGAAGTTGACATCTACATACAAAGAGGAAACTAAATGTCAACTTCAGATATCCTATTATTTTCTTCAATGTATAACAACAAAGGAATTGCATCTTCGAAGTATTTTCATTTGTGAATACCAGGAACATCTAAGACTATCGCATTAACTTTTATAAATACCATTTAAGTCTTTAAAAATTATAATTGGGAAACATTAATTTCATTTCCTTTATTATTGAATTCATTTCATTAAAGAAATGAATAATAAGAGATAATTAATAATTTAAAATATTTTTGTTTTTATTTATAATTAATAAAAATTTAGATATAGGTTAAGAATTATTAATATGAGAAAGGCATGTAAAAATAAAAAAGGATAAAGTGAACTTAGAGATAAGAAACTAAATTATTTTTAAATTCACATACTATTATTTTTTATGACATGACACTTCTTTGTTTATACTAATCCAAACAGTCTAATAACCATTATGTATGATAAGTGGATAAATGACTAACATTGATATGAAATATATATTTTTATATTAATAAACAAATTACTACAATCATTTTAACGAATGAGAACATTATATACAAATAATTGGATTATTATTTGTATAATCTAATTATTATATAATAGCGTTAATATAGTAGTCTTAATATTTATATACTTATATTTTATATACATTATAAAATCATGTAGTGTTATAAGTTAGAAAATATATTTACCGTAAGTAAATAGAATATTTATATTTTTAATATAAGAAAGTAGATATATAAATAATTTTTTATATATTATAAAGTTTGAGTTATTTATTTGTTAAATAAATAATTATTATGTTTTTTTATATTAAACTAAATGAAGTCTTTAACCTTATTTTTTTTATTTATTTAATTTTATAAGAGAAAAACAAACATTTAATATAATAATCTTTATTGATTATTATATTAACTTTATGAAACCCATTTTAAAGAGTTAGTGAGATTTGTTATTAATATTACTCTAATATAGTGATAGAAACCCCTGAAGAGAATTAATTGTTAAACTTCCCTGAGTTCGAAATTTGAGTATAATGGTTAAGTCAATTAAGGTGAAAATTGATTTGATGTGGTTTAGATATAATAATTTATTAATAATAAATTATTTGAAACATATAGTTTTATATCAAAATTAAATAACATCATTCATGGCATCCTATATGAAGGTCTTAAATCTGATTATAGTGAGATGCGACTGCCTTAACGTATCTTGTTGAGTGGGTGCTTACTGTTACTATATATATATATATACAAATAAAATGCTAGTTAATAAAAGGTATTGCAATAACAAGAAAATAATACATATAATGGTAATTAACTATTATACACCATCTTTCAATCTGCAGAAGTACTTTTAGTTAATTCCTTAACCCTCCTTAACTGCCATTAAATTTAAAAAATCTAACAGAAGCAAGCATCATCAACTTAAATCCCATGAATCCCAAATTTTAATTTTAGCAGCTTTTCTATTAATGATATTCATTTTAGTTCTATTTATTAAAATTGCTTCCTTAATTTTTCTTTTATTGTGGTTTCTCTCTTCATGAAAAATCTTAACACTTTCAATATCAAATTTAAATTTATATGCGTGTGTCCTTTCATGATACAGGCAATCATCAAATCATTATTATTTTTACTTTTCACATGCTTGTTTAACAATTCATGCTTCTTTAATCTTTTTTCAATATTGCACCTCAATTCATCTATATATGATAATATACATCTACAAAAAATTTGATACACAACATTACTTTTCTGCTTGACAGGTATGGCAATTTTAGAATTATTCACTAACTTATTAACATTATTTGTAACACAAAATGAAACATTAGATGCATCCTTATATATCATTAAAAAAGATATTGAAAAAAAAATTACCCAGAGTATATTCGATTTTAGTGTAAGCTATTTCGTTATTTATTCATTCTATTTAAAAAGTAAACATATGGTATAGTAAATTTTTTACTTTTTATTTTTTCAATGAGTGAATGAGTGAACCCACATTCATTAAACTATGTGTATGTGTCACTCAATTTATTATTAATAACTGTAATTTTATTATTTTAAAAAAAATTGTTTATACTAATATATGCATAACTATATATTTAAAAAAGCACCTGTGTTATATATATATATGCATGTTGAAAAGTATTACATATTTGCTATTCAATAAACAATACTATTCAATTCTAATTAAAGTATATCTACAAAACATGAGCTATTATTATACATGAAGTTTGTGGGAGTGGGGGTGGGTAGGGGGTGGAACGAAATATAGGATACATCACAGCCTCATTACAATTGAAATTAAAATTAAACAACAGTTATTTAGTATACATTGACTAATTAAAATTAGAAAAATTTGAAACAAACTATGTTGTATATATTGTTTTATGTTATTAGTTTCAAGAATCTGATTAGTTCTGATACAATAACTCTTGTTATATATAATCTATAACTATATTTTATTGTATCCATTGTTTCTTTTGTTGTAAATCTTTTATTAATTTCCAGAAATGAATTATTTAGATACAATAGTTTTTTTTTTTTTTAATTATTAAATTGATTCTAAAAGATTAACATTCTTTTAGATAAAAATTAGTATAAATAGACTGGATAAATTAGTCAATAATTTTTTTCATTATACGCTTCAGAATGTAGCTATGAGCTAGTTCACTACAAATACAAACCTTTATATGAATTGCTAATCTGTATTAGATTTATCTTAGGTAGATAGCTGACTTCATTAAGACAGCCGGTAACCAATCATAGGATAAAAGTCAAATAAATCTGAACTTTTGTGATAAAAACAGTTATATTATCTACTCTTCAACAGAAGCTACAAAAAATCAAGGATAATTCATAATATACATAGACCATTATTTATTACTTTATTTGATACAGAGCCAAAGACAAAAAAAGGATTTGCTAAATTTTGGCTATTAATAATTATGGAGACTGCTGAAATCTGAATTATAATGAGAACTATACTTTGCCAATATGAGGTAATTGTTAAAGTTATTTTGAATTTATAGATATCATGAACTTTGTGCGAATTTTGAAATGAACTTTCTTATATATATATAAGCCTATAGACTCTCTCTCTCTCTATTATATATATTGTCATTTACAATTTGTATAATATAATTTTATATTTTGAATTAATGATTATTTATTTATATACTAAGGTTAACGGTAGTTAAATTATTTAATGAAATATTAAAGTTTAATTTGGTCATTATGTTAAGATGAGAGAACGAATTTTGGGGGCTAAGCTTTTCTAGTAATTAGCTTTCTTTCCACGAGTTTAAAGTTTAACAATAAGTATCTAGTTTTAATTTTAGGGATCACTCATCCTTTCAAGTTAAATCATATCATTAGATTTTGGAGTAATATATATTTAATGATATTTAATTAGACTTTTAATATAATACACATAATTTAGATTATGAAATTTTAAATACAGAATTGATAAAAACACACACTTATGATATCATTTAAATGAATTAATATTATATGGATATATAAATAGAAGCTAAAGCAGATAGCCAATAATAACATCATTTTGTTTATTAAATATTATAATATTGTATTAGGATCAAATGATATTAAAAGGAGCCTAGAGATTTGTTGATAACATATTAAAGCTAATGTTAAGGTGTGTGTATGTATCATATTAATTAAAGAGAGTAAGTTTGAATTTATGAATTAAGCATTTTAAAAGCAAATTCTGTATCTCATGCAATATATATATGTAATATACAAATCAATATATATATCAAAATACAGTACAATTTATATAAATTATATTCTTTTAGAAGTCCTTTCGACTATACACTTTGTAGTCTTTATCAACTATATAACGTTGAATAATCAAAACGAGACAACCCTTAACAATACCCATAGTTCAATTCAGATTTCCCACAATTCTGTTATCTTAACATTTGATGACTGGCGATTCATTAACATTTGACGATTTCTTGAAATCAACATAGCCTCTTTTATTTTACGTTTATTATGACAACGTTCAATTTGAATAATTTTCATATTTTTATAATCAAATTTAAATCCATATTGACAAGATTTATTATGATCAAATATAACAGATGATGAAGGTTTATTTACATCTGTTCCATATTGATTCTCTTTTTGAATTCTATTATATAAAAGCATATGTTCTTTTATTCTCTTCTCAAATGTACACTTAGATTCACCAATGTATTGTATGCCGCATCCACATATCAATCTATATATAATAGAATTTTGATTAAACTTTGAATTTTGAATTTTAGAATTATTAAGCAATCTATTTATGTTATTTGTAGAGAAAAAAAGCAATATGACACAAACCATTATAAATTTTCCTAATAAACTTAACCTGCTCATCTGATATAAATGGCATTGAAATCCATTTCATTTTGCTATTTTTATTTTTAATTTTATTATAGTGTTGATTTCTTTTAAATCCTTTAATAATATTAGCAATTGCATTTTTATAATAACCAATTTTCAACAAGTCATTAACAAATAAATGTACATTTTTAATTTTATCACTAGAATATTTGCATAATTTTTCATTTCGAAATAAGAATGATTTCAATCCAGACAGCTTATGACACATAGGTACATGTGATTCATATGGAATAAAACCTCTAGTTTCAATTGGTTTAATTAACATAAGATAATCCAAACTGTAATCATTAAGAGTAACTTGAATATCCAAGAATTTTATGGAATTGTATTTCTCTTTAGTTATAACCCATTTTATATCCTTAATCTCATTTAATTCATTAAATAAATTGACTATTAATTCTTGTTTTCCACAAATAAAAACATCATCCACATATCTATGATATACTTTAATTTCTTGATATTTCAATTGTTTTAAAATTTTACTTTCATATGTTGATATAACAAAATTACAAATTTGAGCAACAGCAGGAAGACCCATTGGCCAACCAAAATTCATTTTATAATATTCATTATTAAAATTAACATAAATATTTTTATCAATAAACTGCAATACTTTTATAATAAAATTTATAATATCAGACTTTACATTTTTTGAAACAAGAGCATTATAAATAATATTAATTGACTCTATTCTATCTATTGATCCATACATTTCATTTATATCAAAAGTACAAATTGTGTCATGTAAATCTATATTTATATTCTTAATTTTATCTACAAAATCAAGCGATGATGAAATAGTATATTCTCCAAAACCTAAAATATTTGAAGTAATAATTCAATATATCTACATGTTTGATAATAATATGCACCACCAAAATCAACCATCAATCTCAATGGATAATTTTCTTTATGTAGCTTTATATTCGAAAATATCCTAGGGCAAATAGCAGATGATGGATATAAGTTATAATATGTATGACTATCAATAGCTTTATTCTTAGCTTTTTTTAAAATTTCATTTATAAATTTCATGCGAGATGTATCAATATTTATTATTTCACTATTTTGAAATTTAAGCTTTTTCATTTGATCCATAACTTTTTCATTATATTTTGCTCTTGTAAACAAACACATACGAAGGCCCTTGTCCTCCTTTAAACACACTAAGTCATTATTTAATAGGAAACTTTTAAATTTATTAATTTGACTTAACCATTTATCATTCCTATTATATTTAAAGTTTTTATTTTTAACTTCTTTAACAATGTTATTACAAATATTCGCATCACACTTAATCACACTAAATGAATGTTCTATTGCAGAATTCAATTCAAGATTACAATCTTTTCATCTACCACCAACATATTTCGATCCGAAATTTAAAATATATTTTTGACTGAAATCCTTTGATTTCAGTCAAAAATATATTTTAAATTTGATTTCAGTCAAAAATATATTTTAAATTTCGGATCGAAATATGTTGGTGGTAGATGGAAAGATTGTAATCTTGAATTGAATTCTGCAATAGAACATTCATTTAGTGTGATTAAGTGTGATGCGAATATTTGTAATAACATTGCTAAAGAAGTTAACTTTTAACTTTATTTTTACAAAAAAAATAAAAACTTTAAATATAATAGGAATGATAAATGGTTAAGTCAAATTAATAAATTTAAAAGTTTCCTATTAAATAATGACTTAGTGTGTTTAAAGGAGGACAAGGGCCTTGTACATGTTTGTTTACAAGAGCGAAATATAATGAAAAAGTTATGGATCAAATGAAAAAGCTTAAATTTCAAAATAGTGAAATAATAAATATTGATACATCTCGCATGAAATTTATAAATGAAATTTTAAAAAAAGCTAAGAATAAAGCTATTGATAGTCATACATATTATAACTTATATCCATCATCTGCTATTTGCCCTAGGATATTTTCGAATATAAAGCTACATAAAGAAAATTATCCATTGAGATTGATGGTTGATTTTGGTGGTGCATATTATTATCAAACATGTAGATATATTGAATTATTACTTCAAATATTTTAGGTTTTGGAGAATATACTATTTCATCATCGTTTGATTTTGTAGATAAAATTAAGAATATAAATATAGATTTACATGACACAATTTGTACTTTTGATATAAATGAAATGTATGGATCAATAGATAGAATAGAGTCAATTAATATTATTTATAATGCTCTTGTTTCAAAAAATGTAAAGTCTGATATTATAAATTTTATTATAAAAGTATTGCAGTTTATTGATAAAAATATTTATGTTAATTTTAATAATGAATATTATAAAATGAATTTTGGTTGGCCAATGGGTCTTCCTGCTGTTGCTCAAATTTGTAATTTTGTTATATCAACATATGAAAGTAAAATTTTAAAACAATTGAAATATCAAGAAATTAAAGTATATCATAGATATGTGGATGATGTTTTTATTTGTGGAAAACAAGAATTAATAGTCAATTTATTTAATGAATTAAATGAGATTAAGGATATAAAATGGGTTATAACTAAAGAGAAATACAATTCCATAAAATTCTTGGATATTCAAGTTACTCTTAATGATTACAGTTTGGATTATCTTATGTTAATTAAACCAATTAAAACTAGAGGTTTTATTCCATATGAATCACATGTACCTATGTGTCATAAGCTGT
This sequence comes from Epiperipatus broadwayi, assembly GCA_028023455.1. Lineage (NCBI taxonomy): Eukaryota > Metazoa > Onychophora > Udeonychophora > Euonychophora > Peripatidae > Epiperipatus > Epiperipatus broadwayi. Next base: position 1,695,955 of record JAQFVV010000114.1, read on the forward strand.
CTGGATTGAAATCATTCTTATTTCAAAATGAAAAATTATGCAAATATTCTAGTGATAAAATTAAAAATGTACATTTATTTGTTAATGACTTGTTGAAAATTGGTTATTAGAAAAATGCAATTGCTAATATTATTAAAGGATTTAAAAGAAATCAACACTATAATAAAATTAAAAATAAAAATATCAAAATGAAATGGATTTCAATGCCATTTATATCAGATGAGCAGGTTAAGTTTATTAGGAAAATTTATAATGGTTTGTGTCATATTGCTTTTTTCTCTACAAATAACATAAATAGATTGCTTAATAATTCTAAAATTCAAAATTCAAAGTTTAATCAAAATTCTATTATATATAGATTGATATGTGGATGCGGTGTACAATACATTGGTGAATCTAAGTGTACATTTGAGAAGAGAATAAAAGAACATATGCTTTTATATAATAGAATTCAAAAAGAGAATCAATATGGAACAGATGTAAATAAACCTTCATCATCTGTTATATTTGATCATAATAAATCTTGTCAATATGGATTTAAATTTGATTATAAAAATATGAAAATTATTCAAATTGAACGTTGTCATAATAAACGTAAAATAAAAGAGGCTATGTTGATTTCAAGAAATCGTCAAATGTTAATGAATCACCAGTCATCAAATGTTAAGATAACAGAATTGTGGGAAATCTGAATTGAACTATGGGTATTGTTAAGGGTTGTCTCATTTTGATTATTCAACGTTATATAGTTGATAAAGACTACAAAGTGTATAGTCGAAAGTACTTCTAAAAGAATATAATTTATATAAATTGTACTGTATTTTGATATATATATATGATTTGTATATTACATATATTGTGAAACGAATACAGATATCAAACTTTATTTATTATATATATATATTGTGAAACGAATACAGATATCAAACTTTATTTATTATATATATAAGTTCCAAATAATTTTAATGGTAAAGATAATAAAATATATATCTTAATTAATGGATAGTGCTTTCAATTACATTGCAATCCTTATTAACTATAAAATAATGCAAAAATTTAATATCGTATGATTTTCCATTAGCTGTCTTTGTCAGTATATGTTATTTGTTTATTTATTATAATATCTTTGAATTTATTTATCAATATTGCTTCCTTAGTTTTTCTCTTTTATGATTTCTTTCTTTCATTAATATTTTTGTATCATTACATTAAAAGTAAATTTAAAATTATAAGATTTTTTAAGTCAAAGAATATTGACGCATTGTTTAATTGGTTATTTATATAAATATTTTATACCCAATTATATAATAATTGGTGTTCTTTTATCCTTTTTTTCTAGAGAACATCTTATTTTGCTAATATATATGATTTTTTTACAGCTACATATAATCTGATAAATTATATTACTTTTTTGCATTTTAGATATAACACTTTTAGAATTGTTAATTAGTCTCTTTATATTTGGAGGAATGTAAAATGAAATATTATATCTATCATTAAATATATTCTTAATTAAGTTAGATTGAATAACATTATTTATGAATGTCATACATATCCCTTTTTTATTATCTAATTTTGTATTATAATTATTCTTTTTATTATTAAACCAATTTAATATATATAAAATTTGGTTTCTATCATATCCTACTTTCAAAACCTACTAAACATCATATGATCACCATTTCTTATGCTTTCTCATAACTGTTATTAAAACAGACAAACCTCTCCAAACAGTAGTGCCACCAAGCCAGAGTAATCAATGAATGCCAGAAGGCTTGTGCATAAAATCCCTATCTAGTGCCTACTTATTCTAAGATCTAGATGCAGTGCTCTCAGATCCAAAGCTCCTTACTGATGAAATCCACAAGCTAGAAGCTAGTCTGGAAATATTGGATGGGTAGTCACTGGATAGGGATTTTATGCACAAACTTTGTCATCCATTAATTACTCTGGCTTGCACTGAGTGGCATTAGTGTATGGAGAGTTTTTCCTGTTTTAATATCCTACTTTCATAAGTTCATGAGTAAAAAGTTCAATATTTTTATTTTTATCAATATTTTAATTTTTATACTGACATACACAGCTCATAATAAATCATGTGATATTAAACTTTCATATTACTATACAATTGATAAGGATTATTATGTAATTGAAAGTGCTACAGATCAATTTAAATATATATTTTATTATTTTTACTGTTAAATTATTTGGAACTTATATATAGTATTTATAGTTTTTACACACACACATATATATATATATATATATATCATTTATAAGTGAGATAGCAAATAAATTATTTAAATATTTGATGATGAAGTTTATCTATAATGTATTTTAAAATGGTTTAAGTGCTTTATTTATATATACAATGAAGCATACTTATATTGCATTTAATTATATTTTACTCTCTTCAGTTATTTATAAATTTTGAAGCATATTTATAGTGTATTTAATGATGATTATGTGTCTTAGTTATTTATGTCTCTGATAATAATTTCCAAGCATTAGTTTTGAATATGAATAAGGATTATAATAATATCTATGTGAGATGTTATTATAGATTTACACGCTCAGAATTCATGTTGCATTTTCCTACTATAATATTAAGTTTTGGAATGATATTTATGCTCACACACCTGACTTGGTTGTGATACATATAACTTGTGTAAAACTAACTGTATTATTGGTACAGATTATTTTTATATGGTCTGAGATGATTTATAGGGATATGCAGAGAAAATATTATATACATCTGGATATATCACATCATGTTGTTGATGTATTGCCTATTGATATACAACTTCTATCTAATCTATGGATTTAATAAATGTTAATATATAAAAGTTAATTATAAAACCTAATCTTAAAGACTAATTTTATATTAAATTCTAGATTTTAATGATTATTGATGTGTAATAAAATATTTATTATTCATTATTTTGTAGCATGAAATTCATTTTTAAACTCATCTTTAATTAGATCATATAATTTTTTACTACTATTATAGATAAAGTAAAGAAATTGAATTATCAAATTATTGCAGAATTAATAGGACATTCAAAGTTCTTCCATATCTAAAGGACATATAATAAATATACTAGTAATCATTGAGGTCTTTGTAAAAGATTGGGGTTGAGATTATATATAAGTCAGTAAAACTTTAAATATGTATTGGTGTAAGTTAACAATATATTTACTTATACATCTACATTTAGTGCTACTTTCTGATGAATGACATTGACCACATACATGATACCTCAATTTAACCATTATAATATGTATTGACACCATTTAGTCTATACATAATGATTCTTCTGGCATAATTATATTGTAATAATAAAATTTGATTTTTTTTTTTAGTTTCAGTCAGATGTATGATATTTCTTTCAGATAACCAGATCACATATAATGCAATTGACTATCAATATTAATTAATAATTGAGTATCTATACATTTTTATAGATGCATTAAAGATAAACAAATATAAAAAAACTTGGCAGATAAAAGCCTGTGAAGTAATATCCTTTTCATTGTTTCTTTACAAAAATTAATTAGTGAAACTTTTGGATTGCAATGGGTTATTTAAAAGCTGCTTTACCCTTTTGCATATTTATGTGCACATGTGTGTGTGTCTAATAAAAGTTATTCATATTTAACACTAACTTGATATTTTTATAATAAATATTTTATTTATTACATGTTAATGTTGCAAATCTTTCATTTTTAATTATAAAATTTGTATTACAATTTAAATTTTTTTATTATTTTATTTAAATAATTATAAAATACTAAACTTTTTAAAACATAAATAAAATGAAAGCATTTCCATTTTCATATTAACATATAACAGTTTTTAGAATATAAATTAGAACACTAATTAAAATTTTATAGTTAGATTGTAAAAATATTTAGTTTTTCAATGTATTTTTTAAAAGAGAACAATGTCCACAAATTTTTTCACTCGTGTACACATGCTGCATATATATGCTTTAATAAACAATGGAATTTTTAAATTCAAAAAAAAATTATGAATTTAATTCAATATTTTTAGCATGCTTTTGACTCATTTTAGGATGAAGATCTTGTTAAGTTTAAGTCAGTTTCTCTGATCAAAACTTCTTTTCTTTAGATCAATCTAACAAAATTCTTGTCCATCCATTTCACAAGTATCTCTTTGTAGATCTTGCATAATTTTTAGAAATATTGTTTAGGATATTAACTGCTCATTATTATTTCATTTAGAAACATATTAGCTTTTTAGTTCTATTTCAGATTTTTAGATGTAAGTGATAGTTGTTTGTATGTTATTTTCAATTTCTGCTTGATAATTTTAAAAAATACATTCTATGTAATTTGTAAACTGTATACTCTCTATTATATATTTAAGTGTTATATTCATAATGAAATCCTAGTTAGCATCCATTTATTAAAAGAAACTTTCTTTTCCAATCATGTTGAATTATCTTATTTTAAAACAAAATTATTTTTATCAAAAGTATTCTATTTAAACTTAATTTTATGATTAATTTCTTACAGTATGCTTCTATTTGTATTAAAATAATATGATTAAAATATTTCTAGTTGTTACCTTTTCTTTAATTAATTATTATAAATCTTTATTTTCTCTTTTTGGGAAAGATCACTGGACATGACTTTGGTCCTTTTAGCATTTATTTTTAGTTTTATTCATTTGCTTTTAACTATAGTTTTTATAACATTGTCTAAAGCTTTGAAAAATTATTTGAAAAATCTAAAGATGTTTAAATAAACCTCATTTATTTTTAATTTATTAGATTGATATTTTAATACACAAAATCATATCCCTTAGAATGGCTATAAAATATTTAAAAGAGAAAGAATTTTCATTATATATACCGCTGTACCAATGATGATCTTATTCATGTCATCATGCATTCTAGTCACTACTATTGTATTTCAATGAAAATTCTTTAGATTTTGATAACATTCTAGATTTATGTTTTGACATTTTGAAATTGTCATCATTGCATAAATGCTTCCAGAATTAAAGATCTTTTTATAATCTACAAATCCAATAAAAAATGCTAATGTAGATTTATTATTATTTTTTATATGTCTTTTTAATATTTATATATATAATCAGATGTTCTTGCAATAACTAATAGAGGCATAGCATTAAATATTATTGTTTTTTTTCCATATGTCATAGCATCTGCCGGGAGGTAAACTCACAACCATCTGCAAACAACTACTTGCTTGCAAGGCATCTGCGCTGACCTCTCGGCTATCAACGCTTGACTAAATATTATTGTTGAGTATCTGTATAGTCAAAAAAACCATTTATATTATTTGAAAAAAATAGTTTACAAATATGCAATAAACAAGAGACATTTTTATATTTATACTAAAAGAACATAATTATGGTTATATTTTTACATTAAAAAAACAATTATGGTTATATTTCTATAAAAAAAAAAACACTATTGAAATTATCTTAAACTGAAATATATTACCAAATAATGAAAACAAAATTGTGATTATAATTATATTTACCACTTCCTCATAATCAGTGATAAACATATTGATAGCAATATCACTTTATGAGTGCTAATATTATTTCTCTTTAGTCTTTGTCTTAAAAATAATTTTTATAAGAATGAATTATAAATTCTGTTTTTGCAAAAGTTGTAACATATTACTTAACACTTTTCTAAAAGTCTATTTCTGTCTTTATGTGTTAACTAATATATGATTTATACAATTAAAATATTTCAACCCACCGTTCATAAATTATATTTATATATATAAAAAAAGAACATTTAAATCATCACAAATGGAAAGAAATTTAATATTCTGTTGTTTTTTCAAGTATTTAAACAAATCATATAATATAATATACAGTATCATTATATAACAGTAATTCAATTCCATTTTTTAATTTAATATTCAAGTGCTAAACAACAACTCATATCCAATTACAGGTTGCACATTAAATTAGTAAAGAAAATAAACACAATGTATATAATACAAAAATAAAAAGAAGATTAACAAAGAAATAAAAAAATATATAATCAAATAAAATAAATTTAAATTCGTCAATAATGACATTTTAATTTAAAAGTATTATACAATTGCTTAAGGCCTAAATCAAAATGATTACTAATAAAATTTGATTACATAAAACAGATAACCTATATAAAAGAGAAATTTGAAGGACATTGGAATAATAAGCTTGACTATAACAGGCAAAAGCAGACTATGTATTGTGTTCATAATATCTAATTATAACAGTTAAAATTATATCAGATAGAATAAAGATTTTGTAAAGGTACTTAAGATCTTTGTATTTCCATCTAGAAGAAAGATGAAGAACAACTTTATTTTGCAAAAAAATGTATTTGGAGAATTTATTAAACACTGATTGTAATAAATCACATCATTGTTTAAAGTTAGGATTTCAAATGATTGAACAATATTCAATGATGGGAAGAACCAATAATTAAAATAATTTAAATTTTGTATCATCATTAAAATAATAATTATACCTATCCATGATTTTAAAAGCTTTGCTAACAATCATTTCTAAATAAGAAAAACATGATCCATCACTAGAAAATAAAACTTTCAAATCTTTTGAGATTCAACACAATTAATTTTGTGAGAATTAATAAAATAAAATAAATTAAAAACATCAGATTTTTTTAGAATATAAAGCAAATGAATATTTACTAAAATTAATAAATTTTAAATTGTGCTTTACACAAAAAACTAAAGCTTAGTATTATTAGAAAAGAATTACATGACTGAGCACTTTCAGAGAACTTAAGCCTTCATATTCATAGCCTATTTTAGGAATGTCAGCTTACATTGAGATTTTAACAAAATTTAGTGGCAATTTATGCAAAATTTATTCAAAGTTTTCTTTCATAAAGACCATTTTTTGGAGATTTCAAAGCACGATTCTTTTCGGTTTATTGCATAGTTGTCATTTGCAATAAAGCATTCCTCCTTTATCTATGCAATAAACCCAAAAGAATCATGCTTTGCAATCTTCAGGAAATGGTCTTTATGAAAGAAAACTTTGAATAAATTTTGCATAAATTACCACTAAAGTTCACTTAAAACCTCAATGTAGATTGACACTCCAAAATAGGCTATGAATATGGAGACTTAAGTTCTCTGAAAGCACTCATCTATATAATTCTTTTCTAATAATACTAAGCTTCATTTTTTTGCATAAAGCACAATTTAAAACTTACCACTCAAAGGTGAAATAAAAAACAAGGATTTTATTAAAATTAATAAACATTATTTAGATGACACCAAGCATTAAAGTTATCAATATCTTTTTGAAGAAGAATGTGATCCATCACTGATATTCATCTTTTAAATATTTTATAGTCATCAGCATAGAACGAAAGATAAGATTGCAAGCAATTCTTAAGGTCATTAATATAAAGGCCAATAAACATGGGTGCTAAAATACTAACCTGAAAACACCTAAATTACATCAGATGAAATATTATTGTTGATTTTGACATATTTTGTACAACTATGAAGAAAGGATTAAAACCAATAAACAAACATTGGTGGTTAGCATAGTTGCCTTCCAGGCAGCTGGCTCTAGTTTGCTTCCTGGTTAATGCTTTGACATATGAAAAAAAAACATTTTATGTAATTTGTAAGGAAGAATATGGTCTACTTTATCAGAAGATTTTGATAAACCAAAATAAATAAACATAAATATAGTATAAAAATAAGTGAAAAAGATATTTGACGAAAAAAGCTTTCTGTATTATTTTTTTATAAAATATATACATTATTGGTGTTATATAATAATATTTTATTTTATATTATATTGTGTGATTGATTCTCATAAATGGTTGAAATTTATAATAAATGAATCAAAGCACCAAAGCACTTTCTGTACAGCTCACTAGAGGACTCTTCAATACTCATATATATATAGAAAATAATTTTTAATGTAAAATAATTCTTAATGCTGTAAATCAAAAATCTCTGCCTACATTATATGTGAAGATAGTACTTGCTATTGTACTGAAATGTTAGTTATATAAATTTTATTTTATTTTATTTAAACTATATATTTTATCAGAGTTTTGTAATCCTTTTCAAACAATACAACAAAGAAAGGGATCAAATCAATGAATTTTTCAAGCATGCAATAATTTTAGTCAAAATACTTTTTACTCCTATATGGAATTTCATGCTAAATAATCATAAAACAATCATTGTTCATTCATAAAATATTATTTTCAACATATATGTATGCTATGACATTTAGAGTATATATATATATTTAAAAATGAAAAAAAAAAAACTAGTTAAGAGACTCTAAGATTAAGATTTTGACAAAATTAAAAAAATCAATACATAAAATTACATTTGCTTATGTTTATGCTTTGTATGAGATATGTTTAAAATAATATTTATAATTAGAAAAGAATTGTAAAATATTTTATGAAATCTATTTTTTGATAAATCCCTCATGGTTATAATTAAATACATCTGAAAACAAACGTGATTATGTAGAAATATCTGAAAAAAGCACTTGTTTGTAAATTTAAGTGCTTTTTTGTAGAACTTATAAAAGGCAGAACAAGTACAAAAAAAAAAGTTTAATTATTGCAGTGTTATTTTATACAATCAGTTGATAAAGTTGTAGTTAAAATGTATATGAAAGTGTTTGCTCTTCTGTATTAAATAATCCTACTGTTTGAATTATTTGTTCTAAGTCACATGATGCTAAAGAAATTGGAAAATATAGATCAATTGCTCATGTTTATTAAAAGAATGCTACCCTATCATCATATTTTTGCCCAAGAATTAACATGATTGCATTGGAAAATATAAATCTGAAATTTCACTAACTAAAGTCATAGACAAGCAATTATTTGCACTGGAAAATTATTAAAATGGTGCTGATACAAAACTAAGCAAAATTAAAATTAACTTAAAAAAGAAATTCTACAATATTAGATATAAACCTATCTCTCTAAAGACTTAATAAAAGCGTACTTTCAATTTACTCAGTTAAGTCTGTCTTAGTACCATTATAATATTTAAAATGAAAAATATTTAACTTCTACTAATAATGTTAATATTGTAATACTTTTTGTTATAAATCATTATATGTTGTATATTTGTGAGCAATTGTTTATAAATAGATGAAGAGACAAATTTAGCAATTTGTTTTAAAAGAATCTGATATACATATATGAAAATTAAAAAAAAAATGTTAGTATTGCATTTAAAAAGAAAATATTTTAAATTTCAATTCTTCAGTGAAAGGGAGAGAAAAAAAGAGGGGGGAGAGAAAAGAAGAGGGAGAAAGAAAGAGAGAGGGAGGAAGGGAGAGTGTGAGAGAGAGGGGAAAAGAAAAAGAAGAGGGTAGGGAAAGGAAGAGAGAGAGGGAGGAGAGGGGAGAGTGAGAGGGAAAAAGAGATGAAGAGTAAAAGGAGAGGGAGGGAGAAGAAGAGAGAGGAGAGAGAGAGAGTGAGAGGAAGAGGGAGTGGGGGTGAGAGAGAATAAAAAAAATATTATAAATACTTTGTTAAATTAATCTTGGCTTAAAATTTCTCAGAATTAATTATTTAATTTAAAATCATAAATGATTTGTTTAACTTTTACTTAAACAATTATATTTTATAAATTATTATTTATGAATTTCTATTGTCTATTAATTTATTAAAGTATATATGAAGTTAAAAGTGGAAAAGAAAAATAAATTTTTGTAGTTTGAAAAGAACAATATATGCATAATATATTTCATTCAATGAAAAGTACTCTTACCTGATTCTTGATACATCATCAAAAATTTCATTCTTTCAATAGCCAAAACCTACAATAAAATTTTAATATATATATATATTAATTTTTTGATATGATTTATAAACAATAATTACTAGTGAAAAATACTAAAATTATCATCTTTAAACATCAAATAAAACATTTTTTCCTGTTTATTTCAATTTTTTTTTATTTTTCAAAGAATTTTAAACACTATAAAAACTGGCTGTAAATTTATATTGTAAAAATAATATTTTATTTATATTAAGTAATTACAATTTTAGAAATATTTTCATTTAAAAAAAGTTATTTCTTTTAGAACAAAGTATTGAAATTTTCATTATCAGTATATTCATAAAAACATTGAAATACTAAAACTTTAAACACTACACAATATTATGGAAATGTATACAGTATGCATTTATTTATATAAATATTTCTATGGGTGAATGGTTGAATCATATTTTTATATTATCTTAAATAATAGTCAATAATATGTTTAAAAATACATATATACAAGCAACAAAGATTACAAATTATAAAATTATCATAGAAAAGCCTTTTCTGGCAAATTATGTTTTTTGCCTTTTCATATTGAAAAGGACAAAAAACATAATTTGCCGAAAAAGACTTTTCTATGATAATTTTATATTTGTAATCTTTGTTGCTTGTATATATGTATTTTTAAACATATTATTGACTATTGTATACTTGAAGTACAACATAAAAAAAAATTGGTTTTAATTCTGATTCTTTTTCTGTATAGTAATTTCGACATCTTAAATAAGAACTATATTGACTAGTACTAATATTTGCATTTAAATCCTCTTGAAATAAATATAGATCTGTTGTATTGTCCAGAATGTCTTATGATGCAGATCAAATACTAAAAAAACTTGTCAGTAATTCTACGATAGGAGAAATTCAAATATTTTCAAAAACGTGGCAGGGAAATATAGAAAACAATGTACATGATAGTAAATTTCAATAGAAAAATTTCTGGTTGGCATCAAAGTACATAATAAAAAAATACAACAGATCAGTATATTTTTTTTCTTCTTTTCCATGTGTCAAGGCATCAGCCGGGAAGTGAACCCAGGACAACTGCCTGTAAAGCAGCTGTGTTAACCACTCAGCCACAAACACTTGACGAGTATATCTTTCAAGTCATATACATACTTTTTTTTATCAAAAAATCATATGCGTATATATATTTCAGATTTTCCTTTTTTAATTACACATTCATGTATAAAGATTGTTTATAATGTTTTACAGAATTTTTATTATTTTGTTTATCTTTATTTTTTATTTATCTATTACAATCTTTTTTTCTCCAAAGCTTATTATAATAACTGATTTATAATAAAAAAAACACTTCTTTAAATAAATATTTTATCAGGAAAAATACAGCAATTTGTCTACCATAAATTTTAAAAATAAAACTCTAAGTCAATTGTAAGCTTGACAGATTAACATCCTAAGAACTAGAAGACAATACATAACTATGATTAACAAATATCAAATGTTTTTGAGTTGGTTTTAATAATCTAATAACTGCTTTCAAAAAGAAATTTATATATATCTTCTTTACTTTCAAGAAAACTAAAAGCAAACAAGAACTCAAATTTTATTGCATTTGTAAAGAGATAATACAGCTAAACAAGTTACTATATCAACTGTAATTAATACAATATGCTTCAGCGTATAAAGGCAAAATTACTAAATTCTAAATCTTAATATTGGCTAAGCATTTTCAGAGCCTGTTTACTTCATTTTCATAGCCTCAATGTGCTATGAATATGGAATAAACAAGTTCTGAAAGTGCTTAGTTAATATTAAGATTTAGAATTTAATAATTTTGATTTTATATGTTGAAGTATATTGTATTAATTACAAAGAACTGGTGAAACAAATTTATTATTACATCAACTGTAATAACTTTAACTCACATTTATATGCTTCAAATTACATAAAAATAGAAAATAAATGTTGTTGTTGATGATAATGACAACATATTTGTAATTTTAATAATGTATAACTGGAATAAAAAATATTTGCTTATAAAACCATCTCCCCCCCCCCCATAAGAGAACTTCTATTGATACATATCTTTCTGTTATATTCTAGGTCTAAACATTATGGAGAAGTATAAGATCATAATGAATCATGAATCAATAAATAAAATAATGGCAAGAATCAACAAATTAAAGCTAGTTAATATAAATTGGCTATTTACATAAATTAAAAATCAATAATTAGTTATATTAGACAAAAGAAGTAAAAAAAATATCAATATTATCAGAGCCCAGTTATATTTTCATATCTGCATTCCAAGTATCAATATTGAAAAATTAACATTAACATATTAAAATTCAAATATTCTAATATCTAAATGGCATGGTATATATTTTATTTACCATATATTTATTTATAAATATCAATTTAGAAATCAATATTGTCTCCAAACAAATATAAATATTATCAGTATTAAATATATATTTGTAGAAGAATATAAATGTTTATTTATGAATACCTGAATGTTTAGAATAAAAAAATTAAAATTTAAAAAATGTTTCATATCCACATAATTTAATAATTTATTTGTAAGAACGTTATCTCTTACTTATTTTTTGTTTAGGTTAAAATAAAGGTATTAAAGCATCTAAAATATTTTAAATATTATGCATATAATCTCAAAAATACCTAATTATTCAAAATAAAATTTAAAGTCCAGAATCCTCATTCAATTTTACCAGTTTTTCTTCCAAATTAATTTTTTCTGCCCGAATATAATTTTATCATGACAATTAGATATAAAACTGTAATTTTTATAAATCTTGGTTGCTAGATAAAGTATGTAAAAATTCTGTAGATATATGAACAACTTTCCATTTTTAAAAATAGTTTCTCTCATGTAAAACTGTTGATTCTTGTAGGCATTAACAGTTATCCTGAAGATTTTTTTTTAATAGCAATATATTTGTATTACTTTCATAGACAGACCAATTTTATTTTTAAAATCTTATTTATTTGGTGTAATTATTATTGGAATTATTTCTATTCTCACTGACTATTGATACAATTTTTGCAGATATAGTGACAGTATTTCAGGAAGGGGTCAAAAGCAATACTTTTTTTTTTAAATTCACTAATTTGATAATTTTAAAATTATAGGCAAAAAACATCGAACTCTTATGAAGGTTATTTTTGAAATAAAGAAAAAAAAATATTTTAAGATAACAAATACCACCTTAGAATATTCACATTTATATCAGCATTATTATGACATTTTTAGAATACTTTTCATGCAATGTATTATTTTATTGTCCTTATCTAGAGACTTATACACACACCATTTCACAACAATTTAGAACTTTTGGGCATTTAAATAAATGTCTCTCATATATATATTATCTTAAATCATTTTTCATATATAAATAAATTAATTATAATTTATTATAGTAAAATAACTCCCAATTTGCAATATAAATATTTATGAGGTCCATATTAAAATAATAATTATTAATATTTTAATTATGATTATGATCCTCTTTCTATTTCATTATTTATTTGATAATTCACTTACAATGTAGAGATGTCTGCCCATCCTTGCATATGTATTAAATGGATTATGTCCTATACATGAGGGATTCAGATTGACCTTAAGTCTGTGCTCATATACCCTATATATTACATATATAGACACAGGTATATAATAAGCTTGTGTTTCAGTTATTACATTTAAGTAAAAACAATTCAAACACTATTTTATTGACTTTTTTAAAAATAAATATAAACGTTTTAAAATAAAACAAACTTATAAGCAGGAATTGAAAATAGATACAACAAATTTTTTTTTTCAAGATAATATAAAGTCTCACATAAGGTTTTTATTATAATAAATATATTGACACTGTACTATCTTGTGTAATACAATTAATTGGTTCTGAAAAAGTAATATGTTGTGGAAAAACATGCTGATTAATATATTATTTCAACGATTTTTACTGAACTATATTAAAAAATAAAAGATAAAGTTACCCATGAGATTATTGCATTTATTTCTAAAAATGACAAGAAATGAAAAACATAGTTCATGAGGAAAAAGAAAGGTTTTGTAAAGCTCTTGAAGCTGAAATTCTAGATAAAGATGAACTAGCTGAGTGGTTATCAATGATTAAAGATGATCATCATAAATGATTAGAAGATATCAATATGTTATTTGCATAATTAGATGAACACAGGAAAAAAAGATGTACTGGATTATTTATGAGGTAAAATTAATTTTGAATTGATGAAAGAACCAGTCATTACACCAAGTGGTATAACGTATGATAGAAAAGATATTGAAGAACACTTGCAGAGAATTGAACATTTTGATCCAGTAAAATGAAGTGATCTTACTCAAGACTAACTGGTTCCAAATTTGGCAATGAAGGAATTTGTAGATACATATTTATCTGAATATGAATGGGCAGTTGATTACTGAAATCAGGAAATTAGAGTTTCTAATGATACAATTTAAAAATTTGAATCATTTATAAAGTTCACAGTACAATGATACTTATTACCCCAAAAAAATGAATAAATATGTTGTTGGGTTTTTTTTTATGTTAAACATCTGAAGAAAGCAGATAGAAAATTTTCATATTTTTTATTTTTATACTATCACAGTAAACTAATGTATATATAATGATATAAACAAAATAAGAAAATATATTTTATTTTTATTTTTTTTATACTTTGCAAAAATAAAAAAAAAGATTCTGTTGTATATATATATATAAAATAAGAAAAATATTGTATATATTTATTGTTTTAAAAAATTCAACAATAAATTATATATATATTCTTCTGTTCATCTCTAAGTGTAACCCTGATATCAAGAAACATAATTTTCAATCTCATGTCAAACTTGAAAGCTTTGTTGTTGATATAAATGTTGTTCTTAAAAAATTATATATTTTTATCTTTTTAAAACAACATTAAAAAATAAATTTTAATTGTTTTTTGATGACCCTCACTTTGTAAAAAAGTTTATTATTAAGATTTTCTAAATATAAATCATTATGGATCAATAATATTTAATTCTCAAATACAAAATCATTTGCACAGTGTGATAAAACAAGCTGTATAACAGCTACTAATTTTATTCCTATTAATTGAAACTATGAATGATTAATATATTTACTCAAATTTTTATTGTAAATAATTATTTCAAAATTCTATATTTATTTTAAAATTACAAATCATATCATAGCAGAGATTCATTCATTATCTGCACTATATTGTTGAATACAGCACTAGAATGGAAGGCTCAAGATTCAAAGCTTCCCAGATTCCCAAATAAAAAAAAGTTGGATTAATTAAATGAAATTGTTAATTAAATGAAATTGTTATTCTCAGTCTACTACTTGAATTGTCAATCATCCCTATTCTTTTTCAGATTTATTGATTATCTATACTTAAATGAGTGTATATAACCTCAATTTTTTATATGTAATTAAAGAACAGAAATGTAGTTGTACAAACACATAATATCACAATAAACATAATTGATGACATGAAAAGTTTATAATAACCAAATCATATATCTATGTAAGTGACTTAAAACTGTAAAGATAAAAAAGATAGAATAAATAAATAAATAAAGAGAGTTGCTAAAAAAGATTGTTCATATCAGAACAATGGCTATTTATAGTTTATCTTCATAGTTTAAGTCATTTAACTGTTCACCAATGTAAAATTCATTAATATCTTAAGTTCAACACTCATATTATTAGTAACAGTATGATTTTAATCATAGTTTTTATTTTTTAAATATTTTTTTGGCTATTGTAAATCTTTTTTTATGCTAGTGAATATGAATATTTTTATTAAAAATTTAATTCTCTTTTTTAATCAGTTCATTAAACAAATTGTCAACATGCTTGACAAAGTTATAGAATTTAACATGCTGTCTTGACTTCAAATCCTTTTCTGAGTATATTATTTCTGTGTATTTTTTAAAAATCCTAATAATTTATCTTCTAACCAGTATTAACAACTAATAACTTTCATTTTAATTGATAAATGTACTTTTCAATATGTATTAACACAAATAGCTATACAAATATGCAGTAAAAAATTCAATCATAGTTTGATAATTTTAAAACTTATGTTCAAATTAATAAAATTTTATTTTAGAGGAAATCACTCATTATCACATTTAAAACTTTTATTCACTCAATTGTTAACATAATGTAAAACAGCTAGAATATAAATAAATTAAACTGCATAACTTCTACATTCAAAAAGACACTAATTTTTTTACAAATTTATTTTAAGGATTTTCTAAATAATTGTGATTGAATGAGTAAAAAAACTGAACACAATGATAAAAGTCTATTTTGTTTTGAAATAAAAATGGGAAAACATCTTATTGGAACACAACTCTGGGAAAACATCTTATTGGAAAACAACTCTTCTCATCCACAACAACTGAATTGCTTTCCAAGATTGATCATATCAATTCAGATACAATTTAATATTAGAATTACCAAATATTTTTAAAATAATTGCATAGAAAACTTGTATTAAGACAATATAAGCACTATGAACAATTATGTATTTAAAAAGTAATGATAAAAAAAGATTTTGTAGTTGTGAAATTAAATAGAAAAAATGTGAATAAAATATTTAAATTGTTTACTTACTTTTTTAATGTGGAAGTTCGTTTATGATTCTACAACTGTAGCAAACTACACAGCATGTAATATACAATGAATATAATGAATTAAAAATTGTTTCAAAACCAAAAACAAGTATCTTATAAATTTGAATTATGTACATCTTAATTTCTTTTATTGACTGTTAAAAGTGGTATTTAAAAGAAGGTTTAATTAATGTCAACATAAAATAAATATTTGAATGAAAACTTAAATAAGTAATAAGATAGAGTAAAATCAGTTGAAGCCTTTTGTGATGTGGATGTGGAAATGGTTGAATAATTTTGTTACATGAGATCATGACTTCAAAAGTTGCATAAAATAAAATAAAATATTAAAAATATAATACAAAAATTATAGCCATTGTATGGTATATCAACATTTGTCAGTAGCCCATATGTGAGACTCCAAGGGTTAAAAAAAAACTCATTCTTGTGTCAAATAAAAGTTAAAGTTATTATGCCTAGTAAAACAATTCATTTCTCCTGTTGTGTCTACTGGCAAGCATAGTCATGAATGGTTAATCACTTGGGCTTTACAGTGTGAAAAATGAATTAACTAGCTCACAAAAATAAAATCAAAAAGTTTCTATTCAGATGTGGTTGATAATAAAATGAATTAAAACTCTAGAGCAAACATCTCAGTCTGTAGGCCTTGTCAACATGACCACAAAAATAAATTTACTAAAGTGCATGTAAGCACTTGCCACATGTAAGGGGACCACCAAATGGTTCCAGCATCTGTGATCAAATTTAAAAGAATTTTAAACAGTAGTGCTTCAAACAGAAGATGGTTTATAGCAACAACACAGAAACAAAAACCATCTAAGCATAAACTATAAACCTCCAGCCTGCAGTAAAAAATCTATGAAATTCAAAGTTACTAGAATGACAAATGAGGACACCAAAATGATGAAGCCAGGAAGTGACAAAGATGTCCATCTTAATATCTTAATGTTTATATTCCCAGGGCTAATTTTTGACAGGTTATAACTCAACTTACCTTCAACTAATGGATTAGTACAGATTCCATTTTATCTTGATTGGATTGAGTATTTATATATATATATATATATATATATATATATATATATATATATATATCAATATATATATATATATATATATATATCAATAGATAAGATATATTGAATAGTAGTAACAAGCCAATAGATAATGGTGCTCAATAAATTCTATTGCTCTCATTATGGAAGGGAATCAGTCTATAAATTGGCAATCCATTTGTAGGCAAACTCAGACAACAACAAATTATGAGCAGAGCCAAATGGCAGTATGTATATTGTTTATAATGTGGCTAAAGCAGTAAGGCAAATTCAAGCTAAAACTGGAATCTTCTAGATCAGACATGAGGAAAGCTGTCATAGAACATCTGAAGGTGCCACCATATGTATGTATAATGCAAGCTATCATGGTACAGTTAGAAGTATTAAGCAGACCTAAAAGGGTATCTGAAGTTTCTTACATTAATAGTATTGGATGGCAACCAAATGTTACATTGAGCTAAGGTAAACCAAACATTATTGTATATATTGTAAATATATATTTATGTGTTTGTTTAATAAATAATATTTAATCATATTTATATGTCTGTGCTTATTTCATTCATATACTATAAAAATACATTCCTTCTAATTGAATTAAATACAATAAAGACAATATACTTGTATTTAAATATTACATATTCAGCCCGTATTCTTCCCATCCCTAAGGTCCTATACATAATGAGTCAGAGTGATTTAAAGTCAACATTGATATGACAATAAGATTGATCAACAAGGGCTTCGAACATTCCATCATCAGATTTTCAATGATATAGATGGTTAAAGAGTTAGAAAGTGATAAGATTGAAACCTTCCCGTTAAAGTTTGAAGATTTTCTATCTTAATATAAACTGAGCACTGATTAGGAGATGATGATCTGGACTAACAAATGAGTACTGGTTCAGTACATATTGGAGATCAATTACCTTTTTTACATATATGTGATCATGTGTATCGGTTTTATAAAATGGAGTGGTTAGTTGTAGGGAGCTTAAAAACATGAGTTTATATCCCTTCTAATTACATTTTTTTCAGTATAGACAGTACAAAACAATTCAAAACAAAGCAAAACTCTCCATACAGTAATGAGATAGTGATCATGTGATGTTTAGTGGTTTAGAGACAGTATACTTGTATTTAAATATTAATAATCTTTCTAGAATTTAAATTGAGGATGCTGGTTGACTGAAATTTAGATAAGATCATATGCCATAAAATTTTCATTCTTCAGTGAGTTTCTTTGCACCCTTGACTATAATGTGTACTTTATGCCTACCTTAATTTCTAATTACTATTATATATATATATATATATATATATATATATATATATATATATATATATATATATATATATAATGAATTAGTTTGTCATGATTCTGACGCATGTCATCTCCTATTATTACATACAGCTCTACAATGAATTTATTACTGAAACCTAAAATTCCTTTTTTATATGTGGTTGAATTTATGTTTTTTATCTCACTTTTTTCCCTTTTACAAATATTTAATTGTAAAATTTTAAAGATCTTTGGTAATTGATAAAATTTAATTAGAAAAATCTAAATTTTATCTGGGGAGGGAGAGTATTTATCAAATGAAAAAGATATATTTTTTTCTATTACAAAATGCATCTGATATTTTTAAATAGATTAACCAGTATGATTTGTTGCTCTAATTTACCCTATAAAACTATTGTTGTTATTATTTTTATTTATATATTTTTTTTCTTTAAAAAGTTTTCTAATTGGTTAAATTATTTCACTTCACCGAATAAATTATTCCATTAGAAACATAAAATGTCAAAACAATTTATTTTCTGATAAAACAGCAAAAACATTTCAAATTTATAAAAATATGTGATTTAAATTTTAAAAATAACTCGTGTGGCTTAAAATAAAAATTATTTTGAGACTTTAAAACATCTCAAATTATGAATATATGTATAAAGTATGCAGTAGTGATATTAAGATTTAAAATGATGAAAAAGAATATATTAGAAATTATAAAATCATCACTATTGTATTTACTAAAATTATACAACCTCGTTCTCAGAAAACATCCAGAAACACGAGAAGTGTTATCACACACATTAAAAAAAGAGTTAGATTGTAAAATTGTGAAAGCATTTTGTAGATTTTATAAAACAAGTATTGTGCAAAAAGTGTTATTAAGAAAACCAGTCAAGATAATTAAAAGAAAAAATAGTTTTAGCACAATAGATTACATTTTAGTATTAAGAGGCATTATAAAAAGGATAAAAAAAACCATTGAGTTTTATTTTACATTGTATTTGTAAATTATGTGAATAATATATAACTACATAAGAATTTTCATAATGATTAAACCATCAAACCAATAACAAGATATAAACAAAGCCAAAATTGTTAAATTCTGAAGAATTTTTGTGCCTAGATTTCATTGATAATAGTGCACTGACAAAATCTTTTTCATAATTTGTGGCAAGTATGTTTTTGGGTTAAGTTAAAAAATTAAAAGGACAAAAATAAATAGAGAGTACTTCTCATCTAGATTGTCTAAATTGTGTTTTTTTTTTTCAAAAAATATGAGCTTCAGGATATGTTTGCCATCAGATAAATGTGCATGTGAGAAAATTTCATTCTTTCACTTTAATTACAAACTGCTTGCACTTAATAAATAATATTTACATACATTACTGTCAATTTCATAAGTTCTGAAAATATTACTTCATTGTAAATTAACTGAAACACAGGCTTGTTATATACCTGTGGCTATATATATGTAATATAGGGTATATGAGCACAGACTTTCACACCACCCACCTCTCTCCACTCTATCTAATAACACTGATACACCTAAACACATATATGCTGAAAAGATAAATAATCACCAATATACGTATTTCATGCTAAACCAGCAATCATCAGTTGGTCCAGACTATCATCTTTACACACATATATAGTATAAGTGCTCAGATATATATTAAGATAGACTATCCTCATAGTTTAATGGACAGGCTTCAATCCACTCCACACTCCAACTCTTCAACCGTCCAGCCAATTGAAAATCTGATGATGGATTGCTCAAAGGCCACCCTGAGGCTGAGATTATTGTCACACCCATGTTGACCTAAGGTCAATCTGAAACCCACATGTACAGGATATAATCCATTTAATACATATGCAAGGATGGGCAGACATCTTTATAATGTAATAACTGAAACACAGGCTTGTTATATACCTGTGGCTATATATATATGTAATATAGGGTATATGAGCACAGACTTTCACACCACCCACCTTTCTCCACTCTATCTAATAACACTGATACACCTAAACACATATATGCTGAAAAGATAAATAATCACCAATATACGTATTTCATGCTAAACCAGCAATCATCAGTTGGTCCAGACTAACATCTTTACACACATATATAGTATAAGTGCTCAGATATATATTAAGATAGACTATCCTCATAGTTTAATGGACAGGCTTCAATCCACTCCACACTCCAACTCTTCAACCGTCCATCCAATTGAAAATCTGATGATGGAATGCTCAAAGGCCAACCTGAGGCCGAGATTATTGTAAATTGAAAGTATTCAAATTGTTGATTTAGAAATAATAAGTAGTGAATTAAATATGAAGATGTTTAAAAGCTTCATGCTCTTAATTCAAAATGTTTCAGACTGGCTTATATATATATATATATATATATATAAGCCTAAATTTATATATATGTATGCTTATAGATATGGCTTATATATATATATAGAAATTTAGGTAAAGAAGATGATGGTCCCACCTTTTTCTTATAAAATCTCTGTCTTGTGTTGTGACTTGAGAGCTACCTATACAGTCATTATTACATCTTATTGACTGTTATATAAGAATTCTAAATGCACATGTGAGAAGGTTTCAGCTTTTTACTTTAATTTAACTATTAGATAAAAAAAAAATTAAAGTTAAATATTAAAAGAACTAAATTAATGTCCCCCCAAAAATAATAAACTTTGATGATAATAATAATGTGGTAATAACTATTATATATACTCTTGTTCAGATTATCAATACAAATGCAAAGATATTGAATAAAATTAATTATAGAAAGAAATGAGCTTAAATAAATTACTTTTGATAAAGATAATTTAGGATTAAAAGGAACAAAAAAGTTTTAATAGTGATTACTAATATAAAAGCAAACAACTTAGCAATTCTTAGAGAGATACACACACAAAAAAAGAGTCATATTAGATGTTATTCAATTTTTTAAGTTTATAAATAAAAACAAAGAGCTTTACAAAGTTTGTTAGAGCAATTAGCAAAGCTCTTTGTTCTTAGAAAGATACATTTTGTGAATAACAAAAAGAAATCAAAAGTTGAATGCATGTGTCAGAAAAAACTTAGAACCGCTGACATAATTTAAAAGAAATTGGAATTAAACTAGATATGTTATTAAAAATGAGCATAAGCAGATAATTAAAATCTTAAATTGGATTTCAAGAGATTGCAAAAGATCTAGAAAGTACGCCACAAAAGGCATTGGCTAAATAAGATAAAGAAATTTATTGGAGTAATGTAAAAAATATGGATTGAAGGAACTGAATTAAACTTGAAATATCTTCATCTTGCAATGGACTGATACTTACTACCTCAAATCTTCTTATTAATTAAAGATGTTTACATATGATATTTGAGTAGAAAAACTCTATTTATGGATGAAAACTATTTGAACTAGGAATATAATCCCCAATAAAATCATCGTAAAAGACATTTTAGTCTGCCATATTTTTAAATGTATATTTTTTGATTAAAAATTTTACAAACCAAATGTAGTCAGGAATTTTATAAATTAAGATAAAAAACCACTGCTTCATTGAAATTACAATATATCTTTCTTAAAGCTTACACTTTGTTAATTTGTAAAAATGACAGAAATATAGATGAATCTATTAAAGCACCCTACACCAATATGTCCACAACATTTTTAATTCAAAAATCATATACATGTATAAAATCATATTTATAAACTTAATATACATTATAATAATATAATGCTGGCTGCAGAAAGGAGTTTGCTATTAACTGAAAGGAGACCCTTTGATTCCTCTTGGAGGCCTTAAAGGAACCGAGCAGGCAAATTCCTAATGTCCACTCCATACGTTCTTGTCGTTGCAGCTGTTATTACTATATGTTTATTCATATAGTATACGAACATGGATGGGCTGCTCACCAACACACATTAGCCAGCGTGGTGAGTTTATTGGATTTTTACCTCTGAGTTTAAGATCAAGAAACACCATGGTCTTTCTTCTCAGTGCCTGATAAGGCAGAATGAATGTTTGTGTAAATGATAAAGATTTTTCCCAATTATACAATTATGACAGACAAAAATAAAGCATGGCCCTTAATCCCAGGAGGCTGTAAAGTCACCAACCATGGCAACGGTGGGTGGCCGAAAACGGAGGGTGCTAAGAATATCCTGGAGGCGGACCCAGGCTGCCATTTGATGATGACTATTTATTTAGGTACTTACAACTGCAGATCACTTTCAAGTGAAGGAAGATTTCAAGAATTAGAAGAAGAACTCTCTTATATTAAATGGGATATTATTGGACTTTGTGAAGTTAGAAGAAAAGGTGAAGAGACAATTGATTTAAAAAGTGGACATATGCTCTATTATAAAGGCACAAATATTGGAAATACAAGTGGAGTAGGATTCATTATAAATAAAAAGTGTAAGAACAATATTGTGGAGATTGATGGTGTATCAGACAGAGTGGCAAGATTAGTTATACAACTTAATAGCAGATATCAAATGCAGATAATTCAGGTTTATGCCCCAACAAGTTCTCACAGTGATGAAGTAGTAGAAGATTTTTATATGGATGTACAAAAGGCTTTTGATCAGAGTAAACAACATTTTAAAATTGTTATGGGAGATTTTAATGCTAGAATTGGTAAACAAATGAAAGATGAAAGTGTTGTAGGTAATTTTGGTTATGGTAATAGAAATGAGAGAGGACATAGACTTGTGGAGTTTGCAGAGAAGGAAAAACTTTATATTATGAATTCTTTTTTTGAGAAAAATGTTAGAAGGAAATGGACATGGAAGCATCCAAATGAAGGTACAGCAGAATTGGATTATATTTTGACTAACAGGAAATACATATTTCAAGATTGTAATGTTCTTAATAAATTTAATACAGGAAGTGATCATCGATTAGTAAGGGGTAAGATACATGTTAATGTAAAACTAGAGAGACAAAAATTATTAAGAAAAACTATATTTACAGTTGATATTCCTAATCTTCAGAAACATTCTAATGAATTTAAATTAGAACTTACAAATCGGTTTCAGGTATTAGTAGATTTTGAACATGATTCAGATTTGAATGAAATTAATATGAAAATAACTGATACACTTTTAAAAACTGCAACAAAGATAGCTGGTAGAAAAAAAGCAGCAATTGACTAATAAAATTTCTACTGAGACTAGAGAACTTATGAAGAAAAGAAGGAATATGAAGATATGCAAGAATGATGCATTAAAAAGAATTGAATATCTCGAATTTTGTAAAATGGTGCGGAAAAGAGTTGAAAATGATATAAGAAAGTATAACTGTGAACTAGCAAGAAAAGCTGTAAAAGAAAATAAAAGTCTTAAGAATGTAAAACAACATTTTGGTATTGGTAGGAAATTTATATCTGCAATAAGGAAAAAAAGATGGAATTATTACTAAAAAGAGGGATGACATTATGAAATTGGTAGAAGATTTTTATCAAGAATTATATAGTAATAAAGAACAAGTACCTTCTATATCTATTACATCTTCCGAATTGCCCAGAATTTTAAATGAAGAAGTGAGAAATGCAATTAAATGTATGAAAAAAGGAAAAGCTCCAGGTAATGATGGAATTATAATTGATATATTAAAAGAAGCAGGTGAAGAAACAGAAAAAAATATTAGCAAAGTTATATACCAAATGTCTAAATGATAAAGATGTACCGGATGATTGGAAGAATGCAGTAATAATATTAATATTTAAAAAAGGTGATAAAGAAGATATTAGAAATTACAGACCTATCAGCCTTTTATCAGTTTTATATAAAATTTTTACCAAGATAATTACAACTCGTCTACAGAGAACCTTGGATTTTCACCAACCAAGAGAACAAGCTGGATTTAAAAGTGGTTTTAGTACAGTAGATCATATTCAAGTATTGAGAGAAGTTATAGAAAGGACAAATGAATATGAATTGTCATTATGTTTTGGATTTGTAGATTATGAAAAGGCATTTGATTCTATAAACATTTCTTCAGTGATTAAAGCATTGGATCATCAAGGTATAGATCCAGGATATTGTCATATTTTAAAGAATATTTATAAAAATGCAACAGCAACAATTAGATTACATAATGATACTGGGAAAGTCAACATTGAGAAAGGTGTAAGACAAGGTGACTCCATATCTCCAAAACTTTTTACAGCAGTGCTGCAAGAAGTATTTTGTGGATTAAAATGGGAAACTAAAGGAGTGAAAGTAAATGGAGATTATTTAAGTCATTTAGATTTCGCAGATGATGTAGTTGTTTTTGCAAATAATGCTTCCGAGCTGCAGGAAATGTTGCAGGAGTTATCAGATGAAAGTAGGAAAGTAGGACTAAAGATAAATGTTAAAAAGACTAAAGTAATGTTTAATCGATTTGCTCAACATATGAAAATAAAGATTGATTATGATGAATTAGAAGAAGTTAAGAGTTACAAATACCTTGGTCAGATTATTAATACAGATGGAAACATAATAGAGGAAATTAATCATAGAATTAAACTTGGTTGGAGTGCTTTTGGTAGAAATAACTTGATATTAAAAGGAAATATGCCTATGTGTTTGAAAAGAAAGGTTTTTAACAAATGTGTTTTACCAGTTCTTACTTATGGATCTGAGACTTGGACACTTAATAGAAGATCAATACAGAGACTTCAGACCACTCAAAGAAGTATGGAGAGATGTATGTTGGGAGTAACAAGAAGAGACCGAAAACGCAATGTATGGGTAAGAGAACAAACAGGTGTTACTGACCTCATTGAAAAAATTAAAAGATTGAAGTGGAGTTGGGCTGGACATATTGCTAGAAGAGATGATAATAGATGGACAATTGAAATTTTAAACTGGATTCCAAGAGATTGTAAAAGACCCAGAAGGAGACCACATGTAAGATGGATGGATGAAATAAGAAAATGTGTAGGGGTGATGTGGAGAAGAGAAGCTAAAGATCGGAGAAGATGGATTAAACTTGGAGAGACCTTCATCCTGCAGTGGATTGATAATGGTTGATAATGATGATGATGATGAATATAATGCTATACATGCATTTTTAAAATCAACATTTAAATTATTGAACAAGTAATTAAATTTAAAAAGTTGCTAATTGTTGCTCTGGTGAAATGAACGCATAAATTCAGAAACAAACAGTTTCTTACAAATTGTTATATACAATCAGTAATACTAATATTGTTTTGAAAGTATCTATGCAGGGTAAATACCTTAAAAATAAAATTCAATGATAATTCTAGTTTCTAACCAAAGATATTATATTGTTTGCATCATATACCTAATGGCATATTTATTTTATAAGTAAAATATTTAACGCATTTATTCACAATAATTGCTTTTCATTAAATTATTCACTCTTTATTAGATTCAAAATTATTATATTTATCTTTAAAATAGTTTACTTCCCAATATATATAAATAAACACAAAAACTTATAAGTAAAGTTTAAAAGAGAAGTTATAAATAAATATAATAATAAGCTGAACGTTTTCGAGAATCCATGCCTCAAAATCGTAGCTTTTTTAAAAATATATAATAAAATATATGCAAAGATATTTTTCTTCATATATCAAAGCAAGTGTCTTTTCTATTTATAGCATCAATATTTCCAATAATGTAGAATTCTTCTTTTATTTTTCTTTTATGATCACTCGATTCTGTGTATATAATTACAGAATTAGCAGGTGTAAAATTGCTCCTTTTTATATTTATACATAATAATCTCCATCTTTGATATCTTCATTTTTTTCAATTCACAAATTACGATTTTATATTTTTAAAAATTAGTTTATTTTTTTATAATATCTATAACAGTATATTTGAAATATGAGTAAATTTCAATCATATAGATATCATAAAGCAAGCTAAGTTAATGTATGTAGATTTCTAAAAGCCTTATATGTATATATATATATATATATATATATATATAGATATAGATAGAGAGAGAGAGAGAGAGAGAGACCCATATAGCTATCTGGCTTGATAAGCTGAGTTTGAAGACATTTACATGTCTAAAAAATTCATGCTTGCAAACTGATAGAAACTTGTTGCATAAACGCTTGGAGTTAGTGTTTGGGTCTAGTTTCTAACTCTTATCCTTCACTGATGACAGCAAATCAGCTTGAAATCAGCTGATCTGAGGTAGAGCCAATGAAATAGACAGTTAATTCTCTGATGTTTATGTAAACAAAAATACGCTTGTTTGGAGGTCTTGGTAAAGCTCCATCTATTGATCATATATATATAAGTATATTGGCTCTACTGAACATAATGTAATTAGAAGGAATATAAACTCAACTAATACACATTGGCACATAATGTGCAAAATATAAATGATCTCCAATATATGCACTTCTTGCTGAGCCGTGGTTCAGATTACCATCTCCCACACATACACACACACACACACACATATATATATATATATATATTCTGGGCTCAGTTTGTATTAAGATAGAAAATCTTCAAACTTGATTGGACAAGCTTCAATCTTCTTCACCCTTCAATTCTTCAACCATCTATATCAATGAAAATCTGGTGATGGTTCAATGCAAAATACATATATTGTAAATCATTTATCTTTTTCACGTGCATGAGGTCATGAGTATTGGTTTATAAAATAAAGTGGATAGTTGTAAGGAGCTTGAAAGTCTGAGTTCAAATCTCTTCTAACATATATATATATATTAAAGAATTTATTAAGACATATTATGAATATTAAAACAGTCACTTTTTAAAATTTTGCACAATGTCTAAATATTCTAACTATACAATCGATGGACGTTAATTATGGTTTTAATATATATATAAATTAAACTCAACTCACATATCTTAATGTATGAGAATAAAAAAATGTACAATAAAATATTAACAGCTAAATCATTACATCAAAAGTGTGCTAACCTGTTAATATTTTATAGTATATTTTGTTTGACATTGATGTGTATTTTGATATATATATATTGTTATATGTATATTTGTTCATTAATAAATATAACTCTCACGCTAAAATAATTTATTTCAATATTAACTGGTTTTGGACTTATTAATTCATTATCATATCTAAAATATGCATAATCACAAATCTTATATAACAATTTTATATATAAAATAAAAATAATTAAATGGGAATGATTCATTTTATAAAACTTTAATAAAAATATTTAAATGTCACTGTTAAAAATGCAGTTTAAAATATTAAACTTGAAAACAAATATTTTATTAGCAAAATCAGACAAAACTAAATTCTATTACAATATGATTTACAAATATTAAAAAAATATCATTAGCAATTACATTTTAATATTTTCAATCAAAAATAATATTCAACACGCACCGTTGTGTGTGTATTTATTAAAATATTTAGATGTTTAAAAATAATTCTTATTTATACATTCTATTTCAGTACTTGACAATGCTGTAATAAAAAAATGAATTGAATTTTTTATTCGTTCTCTTTTGCATATAAAGAAGATTATCGTCGATACTTAATGCAGAATGTGTGGATGAATCAATCCAACTATTATTTTTTTCTGTTTTTAACATTGGTGAGATTGATTTTTATTTAATAAAATAAATAAATTTATTTTTTTAAATTTTAACTTTGTTATAAACATTAAGTGATCTATGTAATAAAGTAATTCATTATGTAAATATATATAACAGTAAACACAATCATTTTAAATAATAAATGGGGCTACAACAAATAATACATTATATATATATATATGAATTATTTTATTACATATAGATTGTTTACTATTTATTATAAAGTTAAAATAAAAAAATAAGTAGGAATTTCTTTATTAAATAAAAATTAATTTGTTTAATCAATAAAAAACAAAATAATATCTATCTATCTATCTATCTATCTACCTATCTATCTATCTATCTATCAGTCTATCTGTCTGTCTGTTTGCCTGCCTGCCTGTCTGTGTCTGCCTGCCTGTCTGTCTGTCTGTCTATCTATCTGTCTACCTACCTACCTACCTACCTACCTACCTACCTACCTACCTACCTATCTACCTACCTACCTACCTACCTACCTACCTACCTACCTATCTATCTATCTATCTATCTATCTATCTATCTATCTATCTATCTATCTATCTATCTATCTATCTATCTATCTATCTATCTATCTATCTATCTATCTATCTATCTATCTATCTATCTATCTATCTATCTATCTATCTATCTATCTATCTATCTATCTATCTATCTATCTATCTATCTATCTATCTATCTATCTATCTATCTATCTATCTATCTATCTATCTATCTATCTATCTATCTATCTATCTATCTATCTATCTATCTATCTATCTATCTATCTATCTATCTATCTATCTATCTATCTATCTATCTATCTATCTATCTATCTATCTATCTATCTATCTATCTATCTATCTATCTATCTATCTATCTATCTATCTATCTATCTATCTATCTATCTATCTATCTATCTATCTATCTATCTATCTATCTATCTATCTATCTATCTATCTATCTATCTATCTATCTATCTATCTATCTATCTATCTATCTATCTATCTATCTATCTATCTATCTATCTATCTATCTATCTATCTATCTATCTATCTATCTATCTATCTATCTATCTATCTATCTATCTATCTATCTATCTATCTATCTATCTATCTATCTATCTATCTATCTATCTATCTATCTATCTATCTATCTATCTATCTATCTATCTATCTATCTATCTATCTATCTATCTATCTATCTATCTATCTATCTATCTATCTATCTATCTATCTATCTATCTATCTATCTATCTATCTATCTATCTATCTATCTATCTATCTATCTATCTATCTATCTATCTATCTATCTATCTATCTATCTATCTATCTATCTATCTATCTATCTATCTATCTATCTATCTATCTATCTATCTATCTATCTATCTATCTATCTATCTATCTATCTATCTATCTATCTATCTATCTATCTATCTATCTATCTATCTATCTATCTATCTATCTATCTATCTATCTATCTATCTATCTATCTATCTATCTATCTATCTATCTATCTATCTATCTATCTATCTATCTATCTATCTATCTATCTATCTATCTATCTATCTATCTATCTATCTATCTATCTATCTATCTATCTATCTATCTATCTATCTATCTATCTATCTATCTATCTATCTATCTATCTATCTATCTATCTATCTATCTATCTATCTATCTATCTATCTATCTATCTATCTATCTATCTATCTATCTATCTATCTATCTATCTATCTATCTATCTATCTATCTATCTATCTATCTATCTATCTATCTATCTATCTATCTATCTATCTATCTATCTATCTATCTATCTATCTATCTATCTATCTATCTATCTATCTATCTATCTATCTATCTATCTATCTATCTATCTATCTATCTATCTATACTAAATGACTAATTAGTTATTATAGATAAGTTATAGCATTGTAATTCTAAACAAACCAATAGAATAATAGCAGTCTGGTGTCCAGGAAACACTAAACTAAGAGCTAAATGATAATTTTATATGTTTATTTTCTGCCTAATTGTAGTGTTGCTGCTGTTCTACTGGTTTGTTTAAGCATAAAAGTTATCCAAATAATCATTTAAATAAACTGACAGTTAACATTCACTTTCTTATATAAGTATTAATCTATTAGTAAGATTGGCATTGATACAAGAAAGTGGATTTGCAAATTTATTTAGATGATTCTTTGGAATCTGAATTGCAAATTATTACACAGTAACATTTTTATAATTGTTCTATGAATAGATTTATATTATCAGCATTATACATTAGATAAAGTGCAATTTATTATGGATTTATTAAAATATTAGAATACATATATACTAGATAATCAGAATAATTTTAGAAGTCTGTAATTGACATGGAAGTAACTACCTCCCACTGCGTTATATGTATAAAAAACAATGAAAGAAAGAATGGTATTATTTTCTCTTTCATTGTTTTGAAGTCACATAATTGAATGAGAGGTGATATATATATATAAATTAACTATTTCTAATACTTATATATAATGAGAGGTGATATATATATATAAATTAACTATTTCTAATACTTTTATAAGTGAGCTTCCTGTTAAATTACATATACAATGACATTACATGAGCTTTTAAATAAATATGTTTAATACAATAAACATTATTTTTTAATTGCATTTGAGTATCTGCCAGCTTTCCAAAGATAATATACAATTTATTCTAGAATATTTTGATTATATATATATAGTTTGAGATTGTTGATTGTTATTGATATTGGAATTGTCTAATGGCTGATTAGTTTTTAATAATTAATTATAAACCCATTATAAACCCATTTAGCCTTGAACATTATTACATTTATAGAGGAGATTATTGCAGAGAGCTTGAAAGTTTAGGCACAAATTTCCTTTAATTACATCCAGATTAAGTATATATATTATACTTGTATTTCAATATTGCTTTAAATGCAGTTTGTAATGTTATAATTGACTATTTATTAGGCTGCATTCAAATTAGGTTATATTCACATTTAATGAGATTTATTTAAACTTCTTTGCTGCAGTAATTTCAATATCTATGGTCAAGTTGCAATCTTTAGTGTCTATATAAATATATTGGACCATAAGGGATTTCATCTTTAATGTTAAAAGAAAACTACTTTGACAATAGTATGAGATTGTTGATTGTTATTGATATTGGGATTGTCTAAATGTTGACTGGTTTTTAATGATTATATATATGTAATTTAAAGTACTATATTAACTCAACACAATTATTGTACATACTCATTAACTAGAAGATGTTGACAACTTTTTAAATGAAATTGTACATACATATTAACTAGAAAATTTTGACAGCTTTTAAAGTAAAATATTAATATTTTTAGCAGGATCTCTATGCATTTTATAGAAAAATTTCTGCTTCGATGTAATCAGGAAAAGAATTGAATATTTTAGTAGTGTATATTCATTAAGTGAATAATCTCTAGTCTAATGAATGGCTAATAAAAATTATTAATGCTGTAATTGTGATAAAATTCTGAGACTAAATCAGCTTCAAAAATGCTGTATTCTATACTTTTATTAAATATGTGCAAATATCAACAGGAATCTTTAAATAAAATGATATCAAATTTGTTAAAAAACAATTGGGTTTATTTAATCGCTAATTAATTGATTTTTTAAATATATATAATTACTGTAATATTAAAATTATATATATACTCTCTTGTTGCGGTAGGTCGATGTTTTGAATTTTAAAAAAATCAGAATTATGTTTTACATGTAGTGAAGTGAATATTCATTCAAATAATTCTTACAATTTTTAATAATTATATTTTATGATTGTTCTGTATCTTTGTTTATTTTTTCTGAGTTCTTGAAAATCAGTAGATTGAGAGTATATAATATATTAAATTAATTATTTATGTATGCTGCAAGAACGTTTTCAGTTTGAACTTTAATGTAGTGATATATATATTATATTTGTTATACTTTTATGTAAAAATAAACTGCTTTATATAAAATAAAATTTTAGCTAATTATGATTTTCAATTGATAATGTTTAAGAATTTGACACAGACAGTGGAGAGAATTGTTTTAAAATTGATATTGTGACTTTGTATTGATATTTATTAATATTTACTAAGGCTCTAACCTCAAGAATATGCTTGTAAAAATGTGATATTAGGGACCTCTACAGGTCTTAACCACAAGCTTACGATTTGGAAAAAAAGAGGGAAACCCTTCTTTACTTCAACATACTTTCTATTTAAATAGGTAAAGCTGAAGTGGTTAGATCTGAGAATGATTCAATACTTCACTGATTAAGTCCACATTTCTTATTACACATTAATACTCATGAAATCTTTTGATTTACAATGAGTCAATGGAAAGATCTTATAGTTAGAAATCTATTATGATAATTTAAAGTTGTAATTATAAATTTATTTAAACCCACATTGATTACGTAAGTAATATTTACTAAGGCTGTAACCTCAAGAATATGCATGTAAAAATGTGATATTAGGGACTTCTACAGTTCTTAATCAGTGAAGTACTGAATAGCTTCACACTCTCAGATCTAACCGCTTCAGCTTCACCTATTTAAATAGAAAGTACGTTGAAATAAAGAAGGGTTCCCATCTTTTCTTCCAAAGCATAAGCTTGTGGTTAAGACCTGTAGAGGTCCCTAACATTGCATTTTTACATGCGTATTCTTGAGGTTGCAGCCTTAGTAAATATTACTTACATAATCAATGTGCATTTAAATAAATTTATAATTGATATTTATTATAATTTATAACTTGAATATAATATAACTCAGTTATTGAAAATTTTATCTTATTAATATTTTAATTTTTAAATTGTTTATGTCAGGTGTAATGGCTATCATCTTCTAAAGAAAATGTTTTCTTATTGCAACCACATTGTTCTATCTTCAGCAGTTCATTCATATCTGTATATGAGAAACATTTATTTTCACTGAACACATTCTTAGCCTGTCTCTCAGTCATCTTCATAAAATTTTGCATTCCAAAATATTTTGTAAATATCTATTATGTCTTAAAATATGATCCAAAAAAATCTTTCTCATTTTCATCATATTCAGTCATTCTTTTTCATCCAACTTCAAAGCCATATTTCCATTTATTCCAATCTTTTCCTTTCTTATTTTCCTCAAGGACATATCTCACAGCCATAAGTCAATATACCTCAAATGAAAGTTTTAATTCATTCTATTTTTTGTATCAATATTTTTATTTAGTAATAAATTTTTATTTTATTTTGAAAAACATGTTTTGCTAACATTCTTTTTCTTTTAATCTTAACAAGAAAATCTTTGTCATCACAAATCATACTTCTAGATAATTAAATCCTGTAACTTGCTCTAAACACAGTATTTATCGGCATATCAATCTTTTTATCTTCTGTCTATGCATCACTATCATTTCAATCTTATTAATATTTAACTTTTAAAAAATTCTATGAGCAGATTCAATATCTTAAACATTTTCTTTATTTCTCTTTCTAAGTCTGCAAATAATGCAATATCATCTGCACTATGAATACAATGAATTTACCTATGGTTAATTTTAATTCTTTTAGTTTTTTTTATAATTTTTATTATGTTCACATTAATTAAATTGAATAATTAGAGTGATAATGGATATCCTTGTCTTGCAGATTTTTTTATATTAACATGCACTTTTTGACATTTATATAAATTTAAAATTAATCATCTATTTTTCCAATCAAGGCCAATATTCTTCATCATTTTAAACAACAACTTCCAATCTATTTTGTCAAAAGCATCCTCCAAATCAATAAAAGCTATATAAGATTTTCTACTCATTTCCAATCTTCTTTGCAAAATCATTATCTAGCTTCTTTTATCAGGTCTAAAACCACATTGATCTTCATCCAATTTCTCATCTATTTTCTTTTGCATTCTGTTTTAAATTATTATAAGTAAAAGCTATTGCTCTATAATTTGGGCAATCATTTGCATTACCTTTTTTGGAAAGACAACACATCTTGTAGTCATAAAATCAGAGGCTATTAATACTTTTTTTTATAACAAGCTGTTATTACATCAAATAATTTATTTTTGATGACATCACTACAATTTAATTTGAATACCAGCTAAATGATATATCACTTTTTATCTTAGTAATTGCATAATCAAATTCATCTCTTGTTATTACAAGTCCTTTTTCATTGTCATCATTCTCTATATAATCTCTTATATTTACATTTATTATTTCTGTTCTCCTTTATACAAATCTTCAATACACTTTCAAATGGTCTTATCTTTCTTGTTTTCAAAAAGTTATCTTTTTTTCTTTATTCTAACAACATTATTAAATGTTCTTCCTTTAAAAATTTTTGATTTTTTTCAAATATCTCTTTAATCTTTCTAACATTTATGTTGTTTTCAATTTCTTCACTTGTCATATTGGTCCATTTTGCTTTCTCAATTCTGCATTTTGTTGTTATTAAATAATCTTTTTATCTAATTTCATTCCTTTTTTAAATTAAATTCAATATTTTATGAGTCATCAATGATTTCTTAGGTTTTAGTCTAATTTTTCCCAATATTTTAATTGAAGCTGTCTTTATACATGTCTTAATATTCTTCCATTGCATATTATCAATGTCTATTATAGTAGTTTTATAATTAAATTTCTTAGCTATGTTATGATTTTGTAATTTATTTAAATATCATTTATTTTGAACAAATATACTTTTCCTTTAAAATTAATATTACATTTTGCCAAAATAAGCATATAATCACTATCTAAATCAGCACAAGGGTAACCAAGATTAGATTATACCTAATTCTTTCATCTTGGTTTTACTATAATATAATGAAGCAAACATTTTTAAAGGTCTCCAAGAGTCTTTTCATAAATAATATCTTCTTTTGCACACCATAAAATATATTGGATATTTCCATCTCATTTGTATCCAAAATTCAATCACTCTTTCATCTTACAAATTCATATCACCTAAACCAAATCTGCCCACACATTTTGAATTCTTATGTACACTTGCAGACACATTAAAATCATCCATCAAAATAATATTACCATTATCATTGACAAGCTGTAACAATGCCAAAGACAAATTACCAAAGGAAGATATCTCAAAAATAATCTATGAGCTATAGTGCTGAGGTCCAGGGTAATATATTATGGTAAATTCAGGCCAACATCATTACTAAAATTGTGTACCATAAATACTTATATAAGCACACAAAAGAAAACTCTGAATACATGTCTGTTTTTTGGGAGCATGAAAAAAGAACACACAGTCATATGTGACAACGGAATGAGAAAGGTGAAAGAGGGATAGTTCATAACTAATCACAAGGGTGTCATAAACAGGAGAAAGAACAGTATTCAATGATATCACAGATGGAATATGTAAATGAGCTTATTTTCATAATTATCACAAGAAAAAAAATTATATAAGAAATAGCAAGCCAATAAAATAAGAAAGCTATGATTATAGTATTTGGCACAAAAAGTGCACCTAGTCAGATAATTAAAGCCAGATAATAAAACAGAAAGAAGAGGAAAAGCTGTCCAATTCATCAAGCATAAACACATATATGCAAAAATATTACCTATATAATGAAATTAAAATTAAAATGATATATATGTATTTAATTATCACATATCATAAAAGCCTCTTGAGCAAAGTAGTTAGAGTATTTATGCGCATCAATTATAACAGAGTTCAAATCTAAATAAAACTTGACTATTTATCCAGTGTCTGAGAAAGATAAGGATTTATTTTTAGTCTAACCCATAGTCAACATAAAAAAATGCTAAATTATTGTTTGGTAAATAGCTATTATCTATTTTTAAAGATAGTGTAAACAAAAAAAGAAAAGAAATAATAAGCTCTATTATTTGATGAACCTGATAATATTCTATCCATAGCAGTTTTTCAAAAGGGATATGCAGCATATTTAGCAGTAAACTATTTATAGACAATTTGATTTTTTAACAGTTTATCTAATATATACTAATAGATTAATTTTTCATATTGATAAATACAAGACTACAATAATAAAAAAATTCCAAATTTAAACATTAAATAAACAAACAAACCAAAAATTTAATGCCTGATGATGTAAAATTTCCTCCTTAAAAATAGTGAAGTGTAAAAAATTTTCAGCTAAAAATTTCCTCAAAAAATCTTCAAACTTCATTTGACTTTCAGAACAAGGTCATAAATCTTAAAGGTGAATACACTAAACCATACATTAGTTGGCTTTGAATAATTAAAAAATAAAAAGGTTCTAGTAAGTTATCAATAACTATTATTAAAACAGGCAAACCTCTCCATACAGTATTGCCACCAGTGCAAGCCAGAATAATCAATGGATTTCAGAAGGCTTATGCATAAAATTCCCATGTAGTGTCTATTCATCCAATATGAGGTGCCTTGGGTCTGAGAGCACTGCACCTAGATCTTAGGATCTAATGCAACCCTCCAGCAGCCACCTTTTATCTCTACTTAATTACAAAACTATGAGAATTATATTGAAAACACAATAATATTTTCAATCCAAGCTCATTAGTTTATATAGTCATATAAATCTGAATTCAGTTCAGTACCTATACATTTTGGTGTCTTTGGTTCTTCAATACCCTATTAGGCAGGATTAGTTTTAAGCCAATAAACATCACATGATCCCCATTTCTTATGCTTGCTTATAACTGTTATTAGAACAGGCAAAGCTCACTATATGTATTGCCATGCACAGCAAGCTAGAGTAATCAATGGATGCCAGAAAGCTTTTCCATAAAATCCCCATCTAGTGCATACTCATCCAATATTCCTAGACTAGTTTCTGGTTTGTGACCTTCATCAGTGAGGAGCCTTGGATCTGAGAGCACTGCACCTAGATCTTAGGATTTAAAGCAATCCTCTACTTAACTACAAAACTATGAGAATTAAATTGAAAACACAATAATATTTTCAATCCAAGCTCATTAGTTTATATAGTCATATAGGTCTGAACTCAGTTCAGTACCTACATATTTTGATGTCTTTGGGTCTTCAATAACTATAGACACCACTATCCTATTAGGCAGGATTGGTTTTAAGCCAGTAAACATCACATGAATTAATTATGAGTTATCATTGTATTTATTTATCATTTTGTTTTGTTTAGTTAAAGATTTGAATGAAAAAAGTGGGAAAAGTTTGATAAATTAATAAAAAAATTCAAAAGATGGAGCTTGGAATCCAAATATCTCATTTATCTAATAAAAATCAATATCAAGGCATTACCTACCAATGTGCAAAAGAGAAGATCAAACCATAAACCATTTCAGGTTTGGATGTGTTCAGCTAATGCAGCTCAAAAAAAAATATTAATGAGTTGGGTCAAGATAGATACAGCTAAATTATCTAATCTAAAAGTAAGTATCAGAAAGGGATCATAGCCAGAAATTAGATGACACTAATTCTAGATCATTTGACATGGCTTACTAGATGTAAGCTAGTGCTTAATCCTGATACATTTGATCGTATTGCCTCATGCGGAAAAAATTAAAACAGACAAAAACAAGAGATGAACTGATAACCACAGAGATCATTTTCTCTATGACATGGAACATATTGGATTTAAACTCGCCATGTCCCCAACCAATGGTAGGACATTCCTAACAGGGATAAGAGAAGAATAAAAGGCTAAAGTCTGGAAATTCCAAATGAAGGAAAATAAAACCATATCAAATAAAATATATCCCAGAGATCTATACAGCAACTGCGCCAATGGTGAAGAGATAAAGAGACTGATGATTAAAAGATAATATGATCAGCCTGGACAATTAAATTTAAAACTATATGTTAGAATATCATAACTGCTAGTGTAATAACGTAATTATAATAAATTATTTGGGAAAAAAAAAGTGGGAAAAGTTTTTACAAAACGTATATATATATAGCAAACTGTTATTTTAAATCTTTTTTGCTGAATTTCTCTTACGTTTTAATGGTTAGATTTTAGTTAAATTTATAGATTCATCTTGATTTCTATCATTTTGTTGGAAGTCTGTATGCCTTATGTCAGAGATCAACTTTAACAACAAACGTAGCTTCACAACATATTCACATGAACGAGTATGTATGCATATAACTTCAATGGCACTTATAATAAGAACTAAAAAGAAAACTAATTTTTATGTCAGATTTTTTAACCTTTCACTTTATTTAAAAACTAAATTAAATCAACAACCTGAAAGAAAAATGAGGTAGTTTTATTTTTAGTCAAATCCTAGTTAAACTTTACAAATACCTTATAGCAAAAGTTTGCTTTTTCTTAAATCTATAAAAATGATTCTAGTTCTTAAAGTGACGCTCAACATTTCCCAGCTGCATAGTATAATCTTTTTAGGAGTATACCTATCTCTAACAATCAGTCTGAGTTTCATGACACACTATGAAAAGTCCAAACTCTTATTATTGAAGCTCTCAGTGGACTTGCTGAAATATTTAAAGTGTTTTAGAAATCTTGCTGGTGATGGATAAAAGCAAAGAATTCGTTCTTGAAATGGCAGGAGAATAAAAGAGCAGAATATTTCCAAATACTCCAAATCCTTCTATTTTAAAGTTATACTTGAAAAATGTTATGTAAGAAAAATGATGGATTTTGCAAAATAGCAGCGTTTGCTATTTCATTTTCTTTGAAATATTATCAAAATAATTATATAATGAAACAATTAAAATTGGCTATTTATAAAAATTTAAAGAAATTAATTCCTGTTTAATGGATATGTGTGTGTTTCTTGTGTTTTTATATAAATAAAAACAAGATAAGACAGTTTTTAAATATATCATTGCAGGAAAAGAAGGCATTTTACACGGCTCCTAATACAAAAAAAAAAATTCACAAAGCATGGCATGTACTGTGTTCGAGGATTGGTGCATGACTAGTACAGTAATTAGCTATATAGCCATTTTCAAGCCAAATCTGAGTTAAATTAGTGACTAGCTATCTGAAAGAAAAATCTTGGGTTTGATTAGAAATTTAAATAAAGTTTACAAATTTTATCTGGGATGGATTTGAAATTTTCATAGGCATGAAAGCAATTGTGCTATCACTATTCCATGAAACTCATTTATTTATATATTTATAGACGTATTCCAAATACAAAATGTGTGTAAGAATGCATATATCGATATATTATAGAAGTGAATATATAAATAGCACAACTAAAAATTGCTCATTTTGTAAAAAATTAAGTAGAAAAAAAACAAGACTCCTCATCTGCAGTAGCATTACGATATTCATCCGAATGGTAAAAGATTAAAACAGCGGACATTTCAGAGACTCACCATTAGAAAATGTTTGAAACATTATGTAAGGTAGCCTGGCCATCACAGAAATAAATGTGTGTGTATATCAAATGTATAAATAAAAGTAAATTTGGAAAAAAAAAAATCAGACAAATAAAGCAGCTTACAAACCACAAATTTAAATTACAATATATCAATTAATTTATAAGATGAATAAAAATAGATAATTATGCAAATGATAATAATTATATTGTCCAGTTGATAAAATGATAAATTTATGATCTAGCATCAAATTGGTAGGTTGAGCACAATAATTTCTCACTGAGTTTCAATCTAGTAGTTTTAATTTTTAGCCTAATACTCTTTTTACTATATTCCATAGATCATAATAACTTTGTCATTTTTTTTATGTGTCAAAGCGTCGGCCGGGAAGCGAACCCCAGGACAACTGCTTGTAAGGCAGCTGTGCTAACCACTCGGCCACCAACGCTTAACTAGTTGTCATTTTTGAGTAACTTTTGAACTAATAAACCATTTGATCATTTTTATTTACTACACTAAACTTTACACATTATATAATTGAGTTAATGATCAATCCTTTATATGATCATTATGATGTGTAATACATTCAGACAAGCTATATTGAAAGCAACTGTGGAAGCTGATAGGAATATGTGCAAGAAAAGAAAGAAGTTAAGTAAACTTAAAAAAGTGGAACTCATAAGTCTTTAATATAAATAGTATAGAATAGAAATTTATTGAAAGGTCTAAATTTGAGGTCCACAGATTACCTTTTGGAAGCTGAATAATGATGATAACTTAATGTAACAAACTGCTAAACCATTTTAGCATTTTTAAGGTATATGCAGTCATTCATGGGCATGTGGTACTGTAGTTTTGATGCATTATGAGATGTTCAAAGGTTGCTTTTGGGAATTATCCAATTCAATTCCAAACTTGTTCAATTGGTAAGAGATCTAGAAATTGAATTAGATAAAAAAAAATATTTACATTTTAAATGTGTTTGTGATGTATGAATGTTTAATTTCTTGCTGAAAAAATGAAAGTTACCTATCTGAGAAGCTGCTATACAGGCCATATTGTTTTATTTTTACGTGCTAGTAAATTCTACCAGGAATAACGTAATAACGTATTACTGCAAGTGATAGACAAACATCCCAAGCCACTTTAATTTATTTTTAAAAGAATGGAGATTATGAATGCAACTGCAGGCAACTGATATAGATGTTCTTAAGACTTTTTTGTGTTTTATTAGAGCATCCCTCTTCTCATCTCGTATTACAACTACTCATCACCACAAAATGTCAGACCACCATCTGTCATTATGTTGGCATTTTGGAACTACTTTACTTTTAGTAAGTTTAACATAAACACATGGAAAAACTTAACTTCACAGACACACACATACACACACACACATATATATATATCATTAAAAGTCAGTCAACGACAACAGTTTGCCCTTTATAGTTAAAAGGAGGTTGCCTTGACAATAGATTGAAATTGCTGATTGTTAATGATATTGGGATTGTGTAAGTGTTGACTGGCTTTTAATGATTATTTAAAACTCATTTAGCCTTGAACATTATATATATACGATTTTTTTAAAATTTTCATTTCACCAATCAATTTCTGAAACATATGAATAAAAATAACTCAAAATAACAAATGAATATATCGTTCACTTGAAAATAATTTTATATTTGTCTAAAACATTTATCTTCTAATTAAATTAAAAAATACTATATGTGAAAGATAAACAAAAACAGACATTTTATGATACATATAGTTTAATAACGCAAAGAGATAATTAATTCAAGATGTAACTGCAAATAGTGAGTTATGAGAAAAGTTGACATAGTAAAAATAGCTGTTCCACTTTTTTATTTGCAATTTATATTAAATGCATTTACCCAGATTACTCTACTTTATCTACTGACCAGTTAGTTAATAATAATTAGATAACCACTTAGATTGGCTATGATATAACTACTAAAAAAAAAAGACTGATTTGCAATCTAAAATAATTTAAATTAAGAATATGCCAAGTAAATACAACTATTACGATACGAGAAATCGGAAAACAATAAATTATTATTGGCAGTGATTAAATATTATTTATCACTTGTTTTGTAGTACTTTACTGCTGAATCATCTCCTCTTAACATCAATAATTAACATCCATTCATATTATTACAAAATGCAGTAAAGTTTATGTACGAAAATTTGACATTATTAACAATTTCGTAATCAATAATTGCATGAATTCTAAATATGAAGTCATTTTTAATAATTAACAACTGTAGTGCAAACATAAGCAATATTTTTAATTCTACATTCTCTTCTCGATTTCAAAATAGTTATAGGTTAGCTAGATCCGATTACCAAGTTTGACTGCTTCAGTCATTAGTTATTATTAATTATAAACAACCTTGTGATTCATTGTAGTCATTTATGTTACCCCAACTATTTGTTTTTTAAAACTATTTTCTGAAATCAGACAAGTATATTCTGATACTAATCTGGATTTTTAACTTTTCTCTGATGCCACTCTAGACTTACATTGAATTTGTAATGCTATTAGCCCATATCTATTCTCTGATCTTACTAAAAATACACATTGATTTTTTAGTAGCACCAGATTTATTTCCTGGTATCATTTTAGATATACATTGATTTTAAAATGACGCATGACCTTTTTATTTATTTTCTTATGTTATTCTGACACAAAATTATTTAACTATAATTTAAATATTACTAAATATTGGTAAGGATTTTTGGTTGGTAGTATATCAAAATATATTATACTTAAGTATATTACTTGAGACTCTATAATTCATATTTTTTAAATGAAAAAAAAAAAAAAGGTAAGTGCGGCAGATGTATTTAATCGACTAGAATAAAACTCTTTTTAAAAGTTTCTTCAGTTGAAATTCATTTCAAAAACTTAAAGCTCTGTAGCTAATTAGTGGTAATAATGGGATAGATATTCCGGAAAGTATGGTATATTCATATAAGTTAAACTTAATATTAGCAAAAAATTATTCTTAATAATTCCCTATCCCATAGTTTAATACAATTATTTATAATGTACTTTATTAAAATAG
Organism: Epiperipatus broadwayi; assembly: GCA_028023455.1. Classification (NCBI taxonomy): domain Eukaryota; kingdom Metazoa; phylum Onychophora; class Udeonychophora; order Euonychophora; family Peripatidae; genus Epiperipatus; species Epiperipatus broadwayi. Next base: position 1,738,821 of record JAQFVV010000114.1, read on the forward strand.
TAAATGATATCCTATATATAAATCCAAATTACATACCACATGATTACCAGCTTACTTTCAACTTTTGCATTAGAAGCAATAATATTTTCCAATGACTCTACAAGAGAGTCATCTATTGTAATCTTAAGCAATCAGTAGATATTAGATAAGTGTTCCAATAAGGTGCCAACACTATTGGCAGATTTATAAATGCAAATTAGATTGGGTTCAACATCTTAAGATATTTGAATCCCAGTTTATTATATTAGTTTGACTATAAATGAATACTCTCACTTTCCAAACATAACATAAAGTCTTTGCGAAAAGATAAAATGAATCATCTATTTTTTCAATCCAAACATTTATGTATGGGAAAATCTTAAATATTTGGAAATGACAGCATGAAGATATTAAACAATCACTTTAAATTATCTTTACTATGCGTGAATGAATGATGCTTGCGACATTTCTAGAATTTATGATACGTCATTCTTATTAAATTAAATGTATGTAAATAAGACATTTATTTTATATAGCATTATGTTTTTATAGATTGTAATATTAATAAGTGGCTATTAAGTGAAGGCACATGCACTTTGTAGATTTAACTATAAATGAATACTCTCACGTTCCAAACACAAGATAAAGTCTTTGTGAATCGCTATCTTTTTATAGTAAAAAGTAATTTAAAGGGATCGATTAACATCTTCATGCTCTCATTTTCAAATACTTAAGATTTGCCCATATATAAATGTTTGGGTTGAAAAGATAGATGAATCATTCTATCTTTTCACAAAGACTTTATACTGTGTTTGGGAAGTGAGAATATCCATTTATAGTTAAATCTACAAAGTGCATGTGTATTAGATTATTGACTTATTAATATTACAGTTTATAAAAACATAGCACTATATAAAATAAATGTCTTATTTATATATTAATTTGAGTTTTGTTTTTATCAGTGCATCTTTCACTTTTAACTGATCCATCAGCCTAGAAATCCGACCAATTTCCCATACTAAAATACTTATGAAACACAAACTTTTTCAAGTAAGCCATCTAAGATGCTACAATTTAACATCATTTGCACATTATTTTTTTTAGAGATCATATATATATATATATATATATATATATATATATATATATATATATATATATATATATATATATATATATATATATATATAAAAGCTTTTAAACTTTTATTCAATCACATATTACCAAGCATATAATTTATGTAAAAAATAAAAATGATTGCAAATAGCCATATTTCATGCTAGAACAGCACTCATCAGTTGACCTAGATCACAATCTCTTATAGATATGTTTAAGAAACTGTGATCTGAGCCAACTGATGAGGGCTGGTTTAGCACAAAATATGCACCTTGGGGATCATTTGTTTTTTTCACATGTCTTGAATCACATGTTTCAATAAGGTGTCATTGAATAGAAATTTAAAATCTACCTACCTACCTACCTACCTACCTACCTACCTATCTATCTATCTATCTATCTATCTATCTATCTATCTATCTATCTATCTATCTATCTATCTATCTATCTATCTATCTATCTATCTATCTATCTATCTATCTATCTATCTATCTATCTATCTATCTATCTATCTATCTATCTATCTATCTATCTATCTATCTATCTATCTATCTATCTATCTATCTATCTATCTATCTATCTATCTATCTATCTATCTATCTATCTATCTATCTATCTATCTATCTATCTATCTATCTATCTATCTATCTATCTATCTATCTATCTATCTATCTATCTATCTATCTATCTATCTATCTATCTATCTATCTATCTATCTATCTATCTATCTATCTATCTATCTATCTATCTATCTATCTATCTATCTATCTATCTATCTATCTATCTATCTATCTATCTATCTATCTATCTATCTATCTATCTATCTATCTATCTATCTATCTATCTATCTATCTATCTATCTATCTATCTATCTATCTATCTATCTATCTATCTATCTATCTATCTATCTATCTATCTATCTATCTATCTATCTATCTATCTATCTATCTATCTATCTATCTATCTATCTATCTATCTATCTATCTATCTATCTATCTATCTATCTATCTATCTATCTATCTATCTATCTATCTATCTATCTATCTATCTATCTATCTATCTATCTATCTATCTATCTATCTATCTATCTATCTATCTATCTATCTATCTATCTATCTATCTATCTATCTATCTATCTATCTATCTATCTATCTATCTATCTATCTATCTATCTATCTATCTATCTATCTATCTATCTATCTATCTATCTATCTATCTATCTATCTATCTATCTATCTATCTATCTATCTATCTATCTATCTATCTATCTATCTATCTATCTATCTATCTATCTATCTATCTATCTATCTATCTATCTATCTATCTATCTATCTATCTATCTATCTATCTATCTATCTATCTATCTATCTATCTAAATGAAATTAAATTTAAGCATCTCTAAAAAATAATGTGCACATGAAATTAAATTGTTATATAACATGTGCTATATAAAGTTTTTGTCCATATGTACCTATAGTGTGGAAGGTTTGTCTGACTTCTGGGCCAATGGATGGTTATGATAGAATTGAGCTAAAGATAAATGATGTACTGATAAAAACAAACTTTACAAAGCAAATTATTGTGCAATGATTGTAAAACCTTTCACAAAGTATTGAAAGTGGATAGAAACAAGTTCCTACCTTGCCCTTTAGAGTGGTGTAGTGAGAGTTCAGATACACTGATAAAAACAAATAACTTATATTAGCTTAAATGATATAAAAAGGGGGGGGGGCAGGACTGACATGTGCAAACCTAATGCCCTTAATTGATGAAGGGTAATAGTCAGAAATTAATTTGGAAATTTAATTGACACTATTATAAAGTCAAACTTAAAAATAGATGACTCTAGAAGAGAATAATGGAGTTGATTACTGCTTCAAATACAGATTCACAATTAATTATTATATTCTTATTTGCATAACATATGCCTTTTAATTTCCCCCTGAAAAAAACTACTATATACCTGCCAGTATTATAATCTACAAATTATAATAATTTATGGAAAATTAAATGGAAGAGAGAACACTATTTTTTTTAAAATTATAATTCATTAAATAAAATAAACCTATAAAATTCCTTGATTTGTACATAGACACAAAAATGTACATGCTCTCAAGCATATAATTTAGTATACACACAATGCTTCTGTAATGTAGACAAAACCATTCACATCTGGTGCTCTTATATCTAGATCTTCAGACTCATTTATGATGTATGGGTTTTATCAGTAAGATACCTGAACATGGGCCTTATTAGATTTAATTTATCTTTCAGATTATAGAAATATCATCTGAAAAACAAAAAAACATCTCATAACCCCCCCAGGACCAATTTTTTTATTTTTTTATTCTGAGCATTCTAATTCATAACTTCCAGCTTGAACAATTAATATATACTACAAGACAGTTGTGCTTATATATTGGACGATTTCCATGATCTAATATAAGTATTGAATGTCTTCAGAAAAATGTAACTTTATTTAAATATTTCAAATACATTCATAACTGTGATAGGTCTTAAATTCAAAATATACTTGCTACATTACAATCACCTTCAGAATTATTCATACAGCCTCAAGCTCATGAAGTTCTGATGCCTATATTTCCTGTAAAGAACCATATTGTAGAAGAACAAAGTCATGAAGTTCTGATGCCTGTACTTCCTGTAAAGAACCATATTGTAGAAGAACAAGCTGACATGCAAGTGATTATAGATAATAAGTCACACTTAATGGACTCTGATTCGGATGGAATTATGACAACAAATTATTCTTATACTCGTCAAAAATCCAAAAGAAAGGCAGGAGGAGGTAATAGGAATTTTATTGAAAAAACACATTCAATGACTTCTGAGGACTTGTCAGACTCAAATAAAAGTTCTTCTGGAAATGAATTGTGCAAAATAAATGTCAAGAGCAAAAAACTTAAAGCTGACAATCTGAAATTTTCATTAATTAAATCTCAGATGTCTGACATCACTTCTAAAGGGAATTCAAACATGGACAAGATTTCTACAAAAAAAGTCACTCCTCAAAAACTTATGGATATTGAACATAATATTAATATTACAGATAACCTTGATAAAAAAACATGATAAGATTGAAGAATCGTCACTCATACTCTAAATGGTTTTTTTTTAAATATACACAATATCTAGACTCAAGCTAATTCTTTAAATTTTATATATATATATATATATTGAATGAAATTAAAAATATCTGGCTTAAATGTCCGTGGGCTTAACTCTGATAAAAGAGTTGATGCTCTTGCTCACTGGACAAAGAAGTTTTTGCCTCATTTAGTTTGTTTGGGAGAGACAAAATTACATATTAATTCAAATCAAAAGATAATTGACAAATTGCACAGATTAGGCTACTTTCATTATTCTACATCTAATAGCCCATCAGCTGGGGTTGCTCTTCTTATTCCTTTCCAATCTCTGATACAAAATTTCAGAATTAGCTTTTTAAACTCTAATTTAATCTTTATAACCATTTGTATAAACTCTTTCAAATTCAATGTAGTTTTTCTCTACTTAAACAAAGATATTGGGCTCATTCATAATCAAATACATCTCATTAATTTAGGACTTATCTCAAATCCTTTTCCTACAATTCTTCTTGGAGACTTCAACTCTACTTATGACTGTTTCAATTCAAAATTTTTACACCTTCTAAATTCTCATTTCATGTGTGCACAGGGTTTTTCCCACATGATGCATGTTCATTTTATACAAAGAAATTTTCTTCTCTTATAGACCTATTATATTACTCTCCGGAACTGCACTTCTTCATCAATCCATCTTTACAACCATTACCTTTCTCTGATCATCATGCTATTATGCTTGATCTGACATTAGACTTACCCAATCAAACCTATGTACACCTTAAATCTACAATAAGAATTTTGCTAAAATCTGCTACACCAGAGGCAATTATCTCTGAAGCTTATATTTTTTTCAAGAAAATAGACATCCTAGCTCTTCCACCAGCTGAATCTTGGTTTGCTTTTATAAATATTCTTAGTTCTTTAATTTCTCATTACACCATAAAGAATAAAGGACTGATTGGGTTACTTAAGAAAGCAGATAGCTTAATTACAACATTGAAAGATATACCTCCAACACCAGCATCTGTACAGGTTATTATTGACCTGAAACAACAATATGTAGAGACACACCAAATCCTAATAGACTATCTGGCTACTAAAAAGGCAAGGCTTTACCTCTCTAAACCTCATAACTTCTCAAGGGGATATATAAGGTGGGCTTTGGGTTTTCAAAGTAAGTCTAAAATTCCATCAGCAATCACAGTGAATAATATAATTTTCTCGGGTAATAGCATGATTTTACAAATTTTAAATCATTATAAATGCAAGCTAGTAGATGTTTCACAGAATTTGGTGCCTGATACATCTATATATTCTTGTGAGACAATTCATGGTATTAGTAATGATGATATTAGAGCTAAACTCTCATGCCTGATAGAATACACCCTGGAATACATGGAATACCAAAATTCATGTTCAAACATCTTGAAGCCTTCACAGTACCAATAGTGAGTAGAATGGTTGATCTACTTGCCTCAGGTCCCCTTACTATTGATCAACTCTATCCCATTGCAATGGTCCCATTTCTTAAGAGTGCTATTATCCCATCGCCTCTGGAGAACCTTACACCAATCTCGATGACTCCATTGATTATTAAACTGATTGAAGCAATTATCAAAGATAAAATTCAAAATCTCATTCTGCCTTTTATCTCTAGTTTTCAATTTGCAAAGAAAGGTAGTTCCACAGCTGAGGCACTCTGCCTATTCAGGTTAATTACGGATTATACAAGAAAAAATAAAAAGTCAAAGCCAATAGTTGTCCAACTTGATATTTCAGCTGTTTTTGACTCAGTCAGAATTCCTCAACTAATACATCTTCTAAGTGGTCTGAACATTCCCACAGGTATAATGAACATCATTACTAACCTTCTATTAAACAGACATATTGCAATTTCATTAAATGGAAAAATTTCAAACTTATTCACACCTACCAAGTCGATTCCACAGGGTTCTCCTCTTAGTCCCTTACTCTTCATTCTGTATATAAATCCATTCCTTAAATCTTTAGAGATGAATCTTCCTGGATTGTACATTCCTGGTATCAATAAATCCATTCAGCACATATCCTACATGGATGATGTGGCAGTGTTCTTACCCTCTAGAAAATTCATACTGAAACTAATTCAAATTATGGACAATTTCACCATAGAGTCAGGTCTTGCGTTTAACCTTAGAAAATCTGCTGTATGGAGACTTTCATCTGGAAAATCCATTCCATCCTTTTTCACAGCTATGCCACAAAAATTTTTGGGTTTACCAATGAGTCTCTCTCATGCAGCAATGAGGAAATTAATACAAGACACTATCATGAATTCTGCAAGAAAAATAATTGATTCACTTTCAAAAGTTTATACATCATTATTTGCAAAAACAGCCCCTACTCAACATGTTACTGTTCCCCAGAATTGCTTACTACATGCCGTTCATTAAATTTTCATCAAAATTTATCCAGAATATAAACTCTCTTTGCTCTAGATTAATGTGGAAGGGTAAAACTGTTGCTATTAGCTTAAGAAGAGGGCAGAGACCAACAAGACTTAATGGCTTGTCACTGCATTCACTTCATGTTCTTTACCTACAGAAATCAAATAACCTCATTACAAGACTTAATGGGATTTTTCCTGATGACTCACCTTTTCTATCTATTCATCCTACAGATACTCCACCTCCAATTATTGGGATGCCTATCTTCTTTTTTTTTCAACAATTATCCCAGATCATAGCATTCTCACCTGTACAAACTTTGCCATTATAAAGAAATATAAAAGATGTAATCTAGAGCCAAAATATTTGGACTTTCTTCTAAAGCTAAATCTCAATGCCCTTCCAACAAGCCACTTTCTTGTGATGTATAGAGGTTTTTCATCTTTGGACCCTGTTTGCTCACTCTGCCATAGGGAGGATGATACCATATTTCACATTTTCAACAATTGTTCCTCTCTTCAGGGCTGTAGAATATTGATTAATAAAATTTATACACCAAAACATCCAATTATCAACACACTCATAAAAGGTTTTGCTTATGGGGATTTTGCAATTATAAGAAGTGCAACTTTCATCACTTTCTGTCTATGGTTTGTCAGATGCTTCATAATCTTCAAGTCTGTTATACCTGATCCAACATTAATTTTTTTACAAAAATTAAAAGATATCAAAGAAAGAGATTTGAAGTTAGCTCCTCACCTAATAGCAAATTCCACATGGAATCTTATTAATATTGGACATTAAGTAATTTAATGGTCTATAAATGTATTACCAAATTTAATGTTATTTTATAATTTTTTTCTTTATTGTAAACATAGTTAAATAAACCTGTTTTTGAAACTACATTCAACTGTTGGTAATAGACACAGATTGGTATAAGTACAATATTTTGAGAAGTATTATTCTCCCCTCTTCTTCAGATATTGATGACCTGACAAGTGACAGTACTTGCATGGGAATTGAACCAATATCCTTAGATCCTTGAATATTAAATTTTAAAGTGATGCTCTAACCAACTGGGCCAATCTACAAAAGAGGTTCCAACTGAATTCCACTTTTTCCTAAGTGAAAAATTGATTAGGAATTTTCATACATTATGTATAGTCACACTAGCTTGACTTATGAGGTTTTTTGTACCTTTTCTTCTCTATTCAATATTTATGTATTTTCCCTATTGACAATATCTTCATTGTTACATACATGATCTGCTTTCTTAGACACATCTGTTTTTTTCTCCCATAATCATCAGCTTGTATTATTGCAAGTGCTTGACTGATCTCATCAAATTTCATTCACATGCTATTTCATAGATGCAACCTCCTCTTTTCAGCATTTCAAGCTTAGGTTTTATGAATGTTAGAGTTCCTGTAGAGTGGTGTGGTTCTGAAAATCTGTTCTGACATTATACCAGTTGCAGATTTTCCTTAATTTGTCTGTTATTTTGGTATGTGGAGTATAATGCAGTATCAATAATTGTTAATTTCTTTTGATACTTTTTGTTGTCTTATTTAAGGTTTCCTTAATAATAGCTGATGGATAGTTATTTTTCATAAGAGTATTCTGTATAGATCTTTTATTTTTTGAATTTACTGATTTCTGAACAAACTTCTTTTGCTCTGATTTCTGAACAAATTTTTTTTGCTCTGTTCCATAGTGATAGCACAACTTCATGTTTAGTATTTCTGGTGTGATTGGATGTATAGGTTAAATTTTTTCCTGTATGTCTGGGTGTTTTTTAAACTGTAGTTTTGATTTCTCCATGATGGAGTCTTGTCACAAGAACATTTAAAAATGCCAATTTTTGTTCTTGTTCTGATTCTATTCTGAATTTAATTGAAGGGAATATGCTGTTGATATGTTTCCAGAAAGTTTGTAGTAGTGATTCACCATGTGGCCATAAATCAAGAAACCAAACATTAGGTGGATATGGAGTAGTATTTATGACTCTGGTTTCAAGTTTTTTTCCATGTATATATTGCTAATCAGGGATGACAATGGTGAGCCCAAAGCATTCCTTGATTTTGTTGGAAAAATTCTGTGTTATATTGAAAGTAAGTTGTTTTTATGAAGAATTCTGTGTTATATTGAAAGTAAGTTGTTTTTATGAAGAATATTAATAATCCCATTATACTATCAATATAAAGAGTTGTTCTGGTTTTTAAGCTATTATCACCATTTAATCTTTACCTTACAGTAGACAATGCTTCTTCACACAATACATTTATAAATAAAATTTTCCACATCAAAGCTTACCAGTAAGTCAGTTCTTTCAATTTTCATGTTCTTATTTAATTCTACAATGTATTGAGAATTGACAAAGGACTGGTCTTGTTAACCAGAGGTCAATGAACTTTGAGAAGAAATCTTGACAAATTTTGGCAAGACACAAGTCTATAACTAACAGTAGGTTTTAATCGAATATGATCCTTATGAATTTTAGGTATACCATAAACATGAGAAATTTTGCTGAAATATAATGTTAGTTTACTTCTTTCTGAATTATTGAAGTAACTGCAATCCTTTCTGAGTAATGTTCATTCTAATCGTATACCTAAAATTCATAAGGATCATGTTACATTAAGACCTATTGTTAGTTCTAGATATTCACCTTGCCAAAATGTGTCAGATTTTTTTCAAGGTTCTTAGTCTTTTGGCATATAAGTGCCAGTTCTTTGTCTGGGATTCTTGACACTTTGTAGAATTAGTCAAGAACATGAAAATTGAAAGAACTGACTTATTGATAAGCTTTGAAGTGGAATGTTTATTCACAAATATATCATATGAAGAAGTATTATCTATTGTAAAAAAATAAATAATGATAATAGCTTATAAACCAGATCAACTCCTTATATTATAGTATAATGGAACTATTAACATTTTGCATAAGAACAATTTACTTTCAATGTAACACAGAATTGTTACAAAAAAATCAAATAATAGCTATGGGCTCACCATTGTCACACCTAATTAGCAATATTTACATGGAAGAACTTGATGCCACAGCCATAAAGACTACTTTCTTTTAACCTAATGTTTGACTTCACTATGAAGATGATACATTTGTTGTATGGTCACATGGAGAAACACTATTACAAACTTTTTGAAACACATCAACAACATATCCAATTAATTCACAATAGAATCAGAAGAAGAACAAGAATTGGCCTTCTTAGATGTTCTTATGACGAGACTCTCTCATGGCAAAATCAAAACTACAGTTTACAAAAAAAATCCACACATACAGGAAAAAGCTTAGCCTATATATTCAATCATACCAGAAACACAGAAATGAAATTATGATATCACTATGGAATAGAGCAAAAGAAGTTTTGCTCAGGAACCACAACTTTGAAAAAAGAAAAATCTGTCTAGAATGAACTCTTATGAAAAATGGTTATCCTCCAGGTGTTATTAAAAAAACCCTAAATAGACACCTAAAGAACCATCAAAAGAAAAAAAAACAATTATTGGTACTGTAATGTAACCATACACATCAAAAATATCAGACAAATTAAAGAAAAGTTGCAATCAGTATAACATAAAAACAGCTTTCCTGAACCATACCACACTACAAGGAATTCTAATATCTACAATTCCTAAACTTGAAATGCTGAAAAGAAAAAAACTACTTCTATGAAATACCATGGGAATGTGGAAAAATGTATATTGTTGAGATCAGTTGTTCCATTGAAAAGCATTCACAAAAATATAATCTGATAATTATAAGAGAAAAACAGATGTGTCTAAGGTAGCAAACTATGTATTTACCAATGAAAATATGTCCAATTGGGAAATACAAAAATTTTAGATAAAAAAGAAATTATACAAAGAAGAAAATTTAACTTTACATAAAGTATAGAAACCACTAATCAACTTTGCTCATAGGAGAATGTGAAGAAATCAGGATGAACCTCATAGATAAATATATGAAATTTCTACTGACTGTTGCCTTTGGCAGGATGGCTTATTAGTTAGATCATTATCTAAAATTCAGTATTCAAGAATCTAAGGATTTAGGTTGAATTCCCATTCTAGCACTGTCACTGGCCAAGACAATAACTTCTGGAAAACACATCTCAAAACATTGTGCATATATTGACCTGTGTGCTATTATTAACAGTTGAATGTATTTGGAATATTTAAATAAAATTAATTTTTTCTAAAGATAGTCAATAGTTATGTTAGATGATGTAAATAGTCCAAAATATAAATGCAACTAAAATACCATCATCACAAACCTTCAGGAAAACATTAAGTATTCAGTATGGACCTGATACTATATCCAACTTTAGACATTATGAAAAATTGTCTCAAATTGGCCAATGTATAAAATCATTTAACTTTCTTATGTATATCTGAAGAAATAGTTCCTAAAGGATTGCAATTAAAACTTCCAGTTCACTCCCAGAGAGCTGAGAAAATTACTCAAGAGAGCAACCAAAGCTCTGTCTAAAGAAAGAATAAATTCTCAAAGGTTTTCCAAGTATCAAAGCATGCATTCCATTAATAATGTAGAATGTTTTCTAAAAAATACATTTATTGATGAAGACTTCACAAAAGTTTCTCAAGCAGTTACAAAAATCATATGCAACATTACATGGAAATATAAGAGAATGCCAAACTAAACAAAAATTTTCAAACTTACATGGATATATTAAAAATCATAATGTATCAAACAGTGTGCTACCTTCATCTTTTAAAAATCTCAGCTCTAAACATCTAACAGATACTGAAATTTATGTTCTTGAAAAAGGATTAAACTTTACCATAATACCATCTAATATCCCTTTATTAGATATAATGGCAGCCACTGAGGAAGACATTCAAAAATTACCTTAGGAGAAACAACAAAATTATGTTGAAGGATAAAAAGTACACTTGACAAGCAACCAAAACTGAAGTCAAATGTTATATGATGAGAGGAAAGCAAATAAATGTCTCAAAATAGATAAATGTATTATTATTCTTTCTGCTGACAAAGATAATGCAACAGTTGTAATGGATACAACTGATTATGACAACAAAACACAAAAACCCTTCACAGCAAGCCATTACAGAAAAGTGGCAAAAAATCCAATAACAAGAATAGAAACAAAGTTACAAGTATTATTCAGAAAGCATCACAGGTACTTCAGTGATTCAGAAAAAAGTAAACTAACATCATATTTTAAAAAAATTCCTCATGTTTATGGTCTACCTAAAAATCCATAAGGATCATGTTCCATTAAGATCTATTGTTAGTTCTAGCCTTGCCAAAATTTGATTTCTTCTCAAAGTTCTTAATTTTTTGTTCATACAATATCCAGTCCTTTGTAAAGGATTCTAGATGGTTTGTGGAATTAATTAAGAACATGAAAATTTGAAAGAACTGACTTGCTGATAAACTTTGATTTGGAAAATTTATTCACAAATATACTATGTGAAGAAGCATTTTCTATTGTAAGGAAAAGATTAAATGGTGATAATAGCTTACAAACCAGAACAACTATTCCTATTGATAACATTCTGCATAAAAATAGCCTTCTTTCAATATAACAGAATTTTTCCAACCACATCAAGAAATGGCTATAGACTCATCATTGTCACCACTGTAGCAATATTTACATAGAAAAACTTGAAATCATAGTCATAAAAACAATTTTATATCCATCTAATGCTTGGCTTCACTATGTATGTGATATAGTTATTGTATGGCCACATGTTGAAGCGCTACTACAAACTTTCTGGAAACACATCAATAACATATCCTATTCAATTAAATTCACAATAGAATCAAAACAAGAACAAAAATTGGCATTCTTAAATGTTCTTGTGACAAGACTATCTCATGGAAAAATCAAAACTACAGTTTACAGAAAACTAACATATACAGAAAAATACTTAGCATATACATACAATCAGACCAGAAACCCAAAACATGGAGTTATACTATCACCTTGGTAATAGAACAAAAAAGGTTTATTCAGAAACTAGCAATTTGGAAAAAGCAAAGATTTATATAAAAAAAAATCTTATAAAAATAGTTATCCATTAGCTCTTATTAATAAAACCTTAAATAAACAACAAAAATAACCATAAAATCAATTATTGGTACAGTAGTGTACTCATACATAGCAAAAATAGCAGACAAATTAAGGGAAATCTGCAATCAGTATAATATCAGAACAGCTTTCCATGGTCATTTCACACTATGAGGAATTCTAACATCTACAAAGCTTAAACTTGAAATGGCGAAAAGGAAAGCCTGCATTTATAAAATACCATGTGAATGTGGAGGAATGTATTTTGGTGAGATCAATCATCCCATTGAAAACACTTGTAAGAATGCAAACTGATGATTAGAAGAGAGAAAACAGATGTGTCTAAGAAATGTATATACCAATAAAGATATGTTCAATTTGGAAAGTACAAAGATACTGGATAGAGAAGAAAAGGTATAAAGAAGAAAATTTTAAAATGCTGCTCACATGATAATGGTGAATAACCACATACGTCAATCTAGTGTGACTATACATAATGTATGGAAACCACTAGTCAACTGTGCTCTTAAGGAGAACGTGGAAATCAAAAGAACCTCTTAGATAAACATATAAACTTTTTACTGATTTTTGCCTTTATCAGGATGGCTCAGTTTGTGTAAACATTTTTTTAAAATTCAATATTCAAAAAATGTAAAAGTCTAGGTTCAAAACCCATGTTAGTACTGTCACTGGTCACCAGAAATACCAGAAGGAGAGGAAGAATAATACCTCTTAAAATGTTATGATACACTAACCTGTGTACTATTACTAATAATTGAATATATTTGGAATATTTAGATAAGGTTAAATTTTTCTAAAAACATTCAATACTTATATCAAATGGTGGAAATAATCCATTATATATATATATATATAAAATACATATTTTGTGGATTCATCCATGTTAAAAACTTTTAATATTAATATACTGACGTTTTGACTTGGTCACACAAGCCATCCACAGAGTTATGGCTTGTGTGACCAAGTTGAAACGTCAGTATATTAATATTAAAAGTTTTTAACACGGATGTACCCGCAAAATATGTATTTTATATATTTAACCCGTGCCAATCTTCATTTTAACATATATATATATATATATATATATATATATATATATATATATAAAATACCATCATTATAAGCCTTCAGGAAAACACTACATCATAATACTTATTAAATCCACATGTAGTATTATTCTATTCATATCTCTAGATTTATTTTTGTTAAAAGGACTTTTGTTAGAAAAGAGATTGAATCTGGATGAAAGCAAATTGATTATTTAAGCACTGATATCTTGATAAGAAAAAAGAATTTAAAAAATGATTCTTGAAGGTACATTAAGATCAAAAGCTCCAAATATAATGGATCCAGAACTATGCTTCTTACTGATGCAGTTTATAATCCACAAACTTATATAGGAACAAAGATAGAATAGAATTACATGTGAAATTAATCAACATTGATTTTTAATATCTATTAATTACTCAAACTTTCAATCGTTGGCAGTACTGAAGTAGAAAGATGAGAATGGTTTTATGATAACTGATGCCACCCAATGTCAACATATTTTAAACTGTATCTATTCTTTACCACTGGAAGTATGATTCATGCCATTTAAACATTCATATATGCTTATTTATCTCAGTATCCATAAATGCAATAAAAGCTTTATTGGCCAATAAATTTATTATATAAAAATAATTATGGTTGTTAAATAATTATTAAAATGTTTTCGAAATGTTGATAACTTTATTGAATCTTGTCTTCCAATTATTAAATAAAGAATTAAATAGGCTTATTCTCAGAAAATCATGTGATGTTTGAAAATTAGAAATGATATGCTGAGCTTTTACTGCAAAACTTCAACTATCAACTATAATAAACCACACTGGTCTAAATAAATTATCCTAAAATGCAAACTTTTTGTAAAAAAAAAAAAAAAGTTCTGTACAGTAGATCGCACAGTAATAGTAAGATGGAACTAAAGGCTAAAGATCTCTGGATCAAAGTTCCATATGACACTTTAGTGCTCAAAAATCATTATTTGTAATTTATAAAAATATAAATATTCTTAACTTCTAAATATGCAATTGCTAAGCGGAAGTATCCCAGTAGAAAGTTACTTCCGTTTTGCAAGTATAAATTGTTTATATATATATATAGTAAATTATTCAATTACATTTCATCATTTTAACATATCTATATTTATATTTATTATTTTTAAATATTGTTAAACTGATTTCATTTAAAGTTATTTGTGTAAAGCTCTGAATTTTGAAATGCATTCTAAGTTTTAAGGTATGATTGTGCATTATGACTTTACAACATGTAATTTATTGATCATATGTTATTTTATGACTTGAGAATCAATTTTTTATATATTTTATCATTGTAATGACAACTATATTGAATTTAGACTAAATGATTCATTTATGTCAAATTTGAATAGGGTTTTCAAAAGTTATAAATGTATTTTAATAAAAAAAAAATTCCCAAAAATTCATGAAAAATAAAAGCAAAATTGAAAAAGACATCAAATTCAAATATATTTTTTATATGGAACCAATTATACAACAATTTTAAAAATATATTTTTTTTATTGCATTAGTTAAATAATCTATAACAGAATTACTATATTTTTTCATATGCTTTATATATCTTGAAATTCATGCTAATCTATAGTACCTTGGCATTATTTTTCAATATATTATAAAACTGCTTGGATAATATTTTTTTTAAAATAATAAATACATTACATGTAGTACTGATTTAATAGCTTCATTTATTCTTTAGTTAATTAAGCTCTAATCTTTCAAAATAATCATTATGGTCAGTGGATCATCACATATTTCATATTTTGAATTGAAGAAAGAGAATAAAAGAGAATATTATAATCAAATAAATATCTGAGGAAGAAAAGAGAGTATATTATCTGAAAAAGAGATATTCTAACAATCATAGACTAATATATATATATATTGTATGATTTTTATTATGTTAAATACCAAAAAAAAAAAAAGATTTAAAAAAAAAATTAAAATCAACTATAATTTTTATCTGGCCAGAATATAATTTTATGTGTAACAATTATAAAAAAGATTCATCACATTTAGTAATTATATATATTTCATCCTTGATACTTTTAAATAAAGTAAGTAAAATCTGATTTACATAAAATAAAATTCTAATCTATTATAATTTATAGTTAATGCCTTACATGGTTTAATGAAATTGTTAAATGGTAAACTCTTGAAGTTCAACACAGCATCACTGCTAGTGCTGGAATTTTTTTATGAGCTCCCATGCAATAAACTGTTTAATAATTTTTATTCTGTGTGGCTTAGAGTAGTGGTAGAATGGTAGTTTAAGGAGTTCGTAATCAATGGATTGTGATCCAAGTCTGTTATTTCGTATGAGCAATTGAATACTGATTATTATTTGTGATCATTGATGTTCAAGGGTTTGCACAACTGAGGAAGAAGATAACTCTGAAATAATTCAGGTTATCTATTGCACCTGCACACACACACGTGATGCCACATGTCACATGGATATCAATAGAGAGTATTTTAAGGCTCTAACTTGTATATTGTAAATTATATTTCTTAATATAATAAATTTAAAATGGATTATTTACTATAAATATATAGTTTAAACATTCTGTGATATTTTTATAACATTCATTTTATAATATACATATGTATTTATTTTAAATTACGATTATTAAAGCAAAAACTTTAAAAGCTATATTAGTTAAAAGATTATAAATTTGGAATATATGAATTAAATTATAATTTAGCTCATAGTTTATCAAATTTAATTAAGTAGTTTTTTTTTTTTTTGCATAATATTTCGAAAACAGGAGGCAGGAAGGTTATACCATCCATAAACAGTCTCCTCAGTTTTAAATTAATTTAAATATTTCATTTCATTTTTTTTTTTAAAAAAAAAAAAACACTTTTTGATAATCAGTCTTTAATTACCATTATTATATTATTATCTTCTTAAATAACATCACTGGTGTTTTAAAAAAAAAAGAGCCATTTTTCATATTATTATTTGCAGTATATTAATGTATTTGTGATTTTAGAAATCCATGTTTAAAAAAACATTTTTTTTTTTTGAAACACCAATCAGTAGTTACAGAGAAAATTTTGTCATGAAAGACTTGTATTATAACAGATACCATATTTTTATTAAGTATATCTAAATATATTATATATAAAGATTATTATAAAATTATTGTGCAGTTTACAACTTTTAGGACTTCTTTTATATACATACTAAAATTCATAAATTTTTTTATAAAGTTTTATATAAAATTATTTTTGGGATTGTTAATGTTCAACAAAATGTTACCAGTAATATACAAAGTGAAATAGGATTCTTGCAATACATTGTGTATATCTAATGATTTTTTTGCTTTAAAACACGTACGTTTTTATAGCAGTTATGAGAATTTAAAACTACATAAGAACTTTATAATAAAGCTTACAATTAAACAGGTTTTATATTTTACATATGAAAATTTATGCTATAACTCTTAAATTTAAAATGATGAAATCAATTATTAATTATTTGTTGGACTATTTCCAAGACCTAATATAAAAAACTGAATATTTTTAGAAAAATTTAAACTGTCTAAATACAATCACTTATTAGTGATAGCACACAGATTAGTATTCAACACAATATTTCACAACAAACTGAGCTATTCTTTTAAAGGCTACAGTCAATATAAATTTCATATACTCATTTATGAGAGTTCTCATGATTTTTCATTTTTTCGTAAGAGCAAATTTAATTAGTGGCTTTCAAACATTATATACAATCTCACTGGGTTGACTTATGGTGTTATTTGCCATAGTCTTGTGAGCAGCTACTTTGAATTTTTTTTCTTTATAATTTTTCCTATCTATGTAATATTTTTGTATTTTCCCAACTGATCATATGTTCATTGGTTCATACAATAATGCAAAAAAAAAAAAATGCAAAAATATAAGAAACTTCTTATTTGACTCAAATAAGTTCATAAGTCAACACAGTGTGATTGATTGTACATAAAGGCTGGAAGCCATTAAATTAACCTTGCTTTTAAAAACAAATGGAGAAATCAGAAAAACCATCATAGATAAGTAAATGAGATTTCTACTGAAGTTGTCTTTGGAAGAATAACTCAGTTGGGTAGAGTTAAGAATTTAAAGGTTTAGGTTTTATTTTCTTGCTAGTACTGTCACTAATCAGGCTGCAACTTATGAAAAATAGAGGAGAATAATACTAATCAATATGTTATGTTGAATTCTAACTCATGTGTTAATACTAACAAATGAATGTATTTAGAAAGTGTAAATAAAGTTTATATTATTTTGAAGACATTCAGTTCTTAATATTAAAGGTTGGAAATAGTCCACAAAATAATTAATACTAACCTTCAGACAAACACAATAGAATAAAATGTATTAAAAAATAATAACAACTATCAATTTTTCATTGAATAACTGTTTTTTAGTATTAATACTTTATTTCTCAAATAATCACAAAAAGTCATGTCATTTCTATTAATATACTGCCACAGTAATGAAAAAAACAAAACGAGTACCAAATGTATTTCAGTTTGAATCACATCTTGTAAGTTTAAACAAATCATCACATCATACCATTGTTTTATGACATGTTTGTTTATTCCTCTAATGATAATTTTATATTTTTTCACTTTAAAAGCAAAAGTTAAATTGAATCTTCATATATAAATAGAATTCATCAATTACAATTAAAAGTTGGATTATTTCTATTATCTAAAATTAATTGTTGTTGGCTTAATAAACTTTATTTAAACTTTTCAAATACATTCAGCAATTAGTAATACTATAATATAATGTTTCAAGTGCTGGAGTGACAAGTGATACAATCATGGGAATCAAACCTAAGATTTGTAGATATATAAATACTGAAATTTCAATAATATTCTTATCAATAAAGTTATGGTTAGAGTGTCACCTAACATTCAGTATTCATGAATTTAAAAATTCTAGATTTGAATCCCATGCTAGTACTGTCATTGGTCAGAATAACAATACTTGTTGAAGGGAGAAAAATAGTATTATTCAAAGTGTTGTGTTATATGCTAACTTGTATATTTGTTATTACCACTAGTTGAATGTATTTGAAATGTTTAAAATAAAGTTTGAGTTTTTGTAAAGACACCCAACAATTAATTTTAGATAATGAATAGTTCAACATGTAACTGTAAATAAAATGCCATCATTACAAACTTTTAATAATGCATAAACTTTAATTTATATATTCCCTTAGATAAAAATTTTGTTATTATTAAAAAAATTATTCACATAAGAAGATATGATAGCTATGATCTTTTATAGATTGCAAGAAAATCAAGTCATGTATTGTGATGTTCTAACAAGCTTGTTAAGAGCTATTGATATGATCATTATATAATGACAGTTTATAAAATAAGGAACAACTTTTCAATACAATTAATATGATTTTTAATACTAAATAGATATTAGTAATTAATAAAGTTGTTTAAAGATATAAATTATCTATGAGTGCATTGAATTATTATTAAAACCTAATATATAGTTACTATAACATGCCACCATTCTCTGGTTTAAATAGAATAATTTTAATAGAAATAAAAGAAAGACTCTTAAAACTTTCTTCATTTTATTATACAATCAAAAAAACTGAGATTTCAATAATGAAATTATCATATTATTTCTGATTAGTACATTAATAAGTGCAATGTGATCTTAGTTTTAAATTTGATAACTATGTTGGGCATAAACTGATGTAACAATACCTTCTTAAAATCTGAATAAAAATAAAAACAGATGTTAGAATTTATATTATTGACTTTCAATTAAAGTAGGAATTGACTTAATTAATTTATAAATCCCATATTTTTATTTCTAGTTAAATATATAAACCCCAACTGCAATTGAAGAAATGCCTATTTTCTGGCTTTTTAGTCTGCAGTAACCATGAATAACAATGTTCATTATAAATATTTATTATATAAGTTTTTAGCATTTTGATCTTTTTAAAATTATTCCAAACATCAATTTAATGTTTTAAAATAAAAGCAAGCGCATTAAATAAAGATCATTTACAATAATTTTTATTTGGAAAGCAATTTTTTAAAAAAAACTTCCAATAAAAGAAATAATGCCATGCACTTTTTAAAAAATTAAACCTTTATAATCGAAATTTGATTATATTTGAATTTTAAATAATCACTGAAATACTTTTTAATATAATCTTTTTTTAAAAATATATGTGTATATAACACTCTCTTGCATGTATTGCTGAAAACATATCAAAATTTGACATTAAAATATTTGAAATTTTATCAACAAATCCTTTATAATAAACTAGAAAGTCTACCTAAAATATTTTAGTATCATATTAAATTGCCAGTGATTTATAACAAATATACAAAATTTGAATGCATTCTATTGGATATAACTGTAATAAATCTTCATTTTAACATTTTACCCAACTAAACCAACCAACAAACAGAGATTATAACTTAAATAAAGTGTTTAATTAATAATAATAATAATAATAATAATAGTAGTAGTAGCAGTAGCATCAATAGCAGTAGTACAGTAGCAGCAGCAACAGTAGTAGTGATAGTAGTAGTAGCAGTAGTAGTAATATAATAATAAAATATTAAAAAAAGAATGATGAAAATATGCAGTATTGATACAAATAACTTTTACCTATCATGGATAAATAGATTATAACTACTCCTATAATTTGAAGAATATTTATATAAACAATTTTAATGGCTAGGCTATTTTATAGTTAAGTATCATGTCAGATAAATGTTCAGTCTTATAAGAGCTACTTAATAGTTTGATTAATATGATTAATTATTCGAACAATAATTGTTAATACATTCACAGACTTCAGTATATTCTCTATTAGAAGAAAAACATCATTGTCAAAAAGAGTGAAATACAATAAAATAAATAATATTATTATTCAAGTCTATTAAAATGTCATTTCACTATATATTTTTTCAGTTGACACATTTTTTTTTTACTGTATCTATTTATTTATGAATTTTTGTACTACATAGAAAGATTATACAAGGCAAAACTCTTTCCATACAGTAGTGCCACCCTGTGCCTTGTTTAATAACAATTATGTGCTAGTATGAGATAGTGATCATGTGATGTTTAGAAAGATTATACATTGCTATGGCTGTACTTTTTAAATAGAGTGACTAAAACAAATTTTCAATTTATTATGCATCTTTCTCTCTCTGTCTCAAAATAAAGAATAACTGGAAATAATATGTGTTTGATATTAGATTAATGGACCTTTTTTTTAAGACCACATAATGATTCTTTTCTAACTGCACTGTCAAATTAATATTTCTGATTCCACCTCAAGTATAACTATATCCAAATAAATTATTTAGATTATTGAAGTTATTTAGTCATCTAAATCAGTTCTGAAATGTTTAAGAATTAACTTTAATTCTAATTTTATTTTGCAACATATCCTATACATCACAAATCTAATGTAGATAAATAATTAATAAGTCAAGTTTTTTAAAATAAAAGTTTAAATGTTTACAAATAAAAATAATAACAAAGGTCTTAAAACCTTTAGTTATTCTTAATTTGTATGCAAACACACTAACAAAAGAGAGACTTCATAAATTACGTCAATCTAACAATTTATTATTTACTGCTTTTGTTTTAAGAATCATTAATTATAAAGAAATTGCGATGTTCAAATAAAAAAAAACCCATTAATACCCACACACATAAAAACGGCATTATATAGATTGTTGAAAGACAAAAATCTCTAGTATTTATTGGAGTGAAGCAATAAAGAAGACATAATCTGTAGATTAGTTAAATACTGAATTTTTATTCATGCTTTATTGACCATCTAAAAATAATTAAATATCCATTTACTGTTAAATATGATGTCTCTAAACTGTTGCAAATGCTAACCATCACACCATGAGGTCTTTGATTCAAACACACATGAATTCTTACAATATATAAATACAAGAATGAGGAATGAATTCTGATAAACGATTGAGACTATAATAGTAACTAGCACTCCTTATATTTAAATTTTAATCTAATACATTGCAAAGTTACAATTTTCATAATAAAAGTTGATATTAGTTTTTTATTATCAATTATTCTATTATTTTTTGTTTACAGAAATATTATGAATTATTTTTTACTTAGATTTCTTTTTAATAATACAAAATTTATTAATGTTAAAATGCTAAAACATTTTTGTTTTAGTAAATTTATAAACAACATTAATTTAAAAATATTAGTTTAAACTAAATACATTCAACTGCAGCATATTTTTTTAAAAAAATATAAAGCTAATAAAATTAAAAATAAGAAGTTATTTTTAAAAAATTCAATGACAAAATCCGGTATATATAATTGATTTAATAATAACGTGAAAGGCAAAAACCTTCTATAGAAGTGCCTTAAAAATGCTTATGACTGCATGTGGAACTCTCATTTCAAGAACACAAGCCAGAACTACCAGAAAAAGATGGTATCCACCTTCTTCTCACTTAAATTTATATATAAATAAGTCATACTCAAGCATTCAGAACTAAGAGCTGAAGCTTAAAACATGTTTCAGTAGAAGGTTTTAGCCTTTCACGTTATTATTAAATCATCTGCAGCACTTAATAAATTTTATATTTACATAATTGATTTAACAGATTTTATGTTAAATATCAAATAAATACTACATGATTTTCTTTGACTACAAGAAGACATAGGTTTAAAATCTTGAGGTTTTTGATTGTCCAATTATTAATTTAGATAGTATAAGAAGTTAAAGGTGCTTCTAATTACCACTGATTGTGTAATTGCATTTTTTCTCCTCATTGCAGATAACTGATATCCCAAAAGAGAGGATTTTGATGTAATATTATTATATGGTCTTTGTTGATTACACATGTTTCAATCATAGAGTGAATTACTACTTCTAGTACAGATATAACGCTATAAATTCTGTCTAATTTAGTATGTTTATATTCTGAAAACTGTTTATTTATAAATTATTTTTAAATTTTATTTAATATGCAATTGTTAACAAAGTAAACAAACCATTTTAAGATCTAAATTTTTTTTTTTTTGTTTTAGAAGTTTTTTTAAAAAAACAAATTAAAAAAGTTAAATTTTTAATTAACCATAAAATAAATATTATTTAAAAATTAATATGGAAGAAAATAAATTAAAATTATATACATATAATGAAGCCTGCAAATTGCCAAAAAATAAAGCAGCTTTTTTCAAATAAAATAATATATTAGCATAATATATACCATTCTACAATTAAAATAATTATTATTTATATAATTAATTTTAGAATAAAATATTGATTTTATTTTGAAAAAATTGAAAAATAAAATCTTTTGTTATTATTTCTGAAATTAAAAAAAATGCAGAATATTTATTGATTATTAAAATGCAGCACAGAAATTAAGTCAGCAGCAAGATAAGTATTTTATTTCACACCAATTTACATATAAATAATCTTGAAAACTAAATTAGAAATTAAATAAATTAAATTATACCATTACTTATCTCTAAAAATTCTAGTAAAATTTGGTTAGAATCTTTAAATATAAAAAGTGATAGAGTATAATCCATTTATAAATGCAAAACTCTCTATATAGTAGTGCCACCCACTGCAAGTAATAATTAATGGATGCAAGAACGTTTATGCATAAAATCCATATCTAGTGCCTAGGCATTCAATGTATCCAGACTATTTATAGCTTGTGACTTTCATCATTGAGGAACCTTGGTTCTGAAAGCACTGCACCTAGATCTTAGGACTTAATGCAAACCCTTCAATAGACACCTTTTACTATTTTAATTAGGTGTAAAACTATGAATTTAAAATAAAAACCCAATAATGTTTTCAATTCAAGATCATTGTATATTCATATAGATCTGAACGCAAATCAGGATCTATACATTTTGGTGTCTTTAATTCTTTTTTAATCAGAGTCACCATTATCCCATTTGGCAGAATTGATATCAAACCACTGAATATCACACGATCATTATTCCCTATGGAAACACAAGCAGTTAAAACAGAAGATAGCCTCTCCATGCAATACTGTAACCCAGAACAAGCCAGAGTAATCAATGGATGCAAGATTTGTGTATAAAATCTCTCTCTAGTACCTACTCATTCAATATCCAAAGCTCCTCACTGATGAAATTTACAAGCTAGAAACTAGACTGGGGATATTGGGTAAGCAGGCACTGGATAGGGATACTATATGGAGAGTTTTGCTTCTCTTTTAACAACTTGATAGGGAATAGTGAACATGTGATCTTGAGTGGTTTAATACCAATCCTGCCAAATGAGATGATCATGACTATGATTATTAAAAAATCAAAAATATCACAATGTATAAATGTTGAACTGGGTTCTAGATCTATATGTCTATACAAGTTAATGAATTTGAATTGGAAAACAACATTAATGTCTTTTTATTTTGGATTTATAGCTTTATAATTAACCACAAAGATAAAATGTGATTTCTCAAGGGTTGCATTAAGTACTAAGATCTAGGTGCAGTGCTCTCAGATTCAAAGTTTCTTATTAACAAAAGCTGCAAGCTAAAAACTAGTCTGGGAATATTGAATGAGTAGATACTAAATAGAGATTTTATATACAAACCTTCTTGCAGCCATTTATGATTATGACTTGCAATTGATGACACATAGAGAATGGTAATCAAGTGATATTTAGGCATTTACATATGTACATGTTTTGAAAGCAGATTTGCATAATTAGATAATAGAAAACTAATTCTAAATGGTAATGCTTCATTATAACTGGCAATAGTTTGTCATTTTTTTGCCATCAACTAACACAATTAATTCTATTATCTCAAATTTGGAGCTATATTATAAAATAATGAAGTTACTAATTCCACTAGAATAAATAATATTTTCATCAAATTGTATATAAAAAAGAAATATTGGAATTTAAATCAAGTAGCAAGGCATATAAGCATAAAACATTTTAGTAATATTAAGGATTTTTACAATAATAACATGTACATATAATGAATAAATAATATTTGTAAACTTCTGTAAGATTATTAATCCAATTTATGAAATATTTGTAGTTCAAAATTTCCATTTTGTAACACTAGAAAATTTTAATTGAAGAAGTTAGAATAAATTGTGTTGGTCAATATTCTGTCCACTAAAAGTAATGGGATTTATTTATCATTACTTTTAACCCAGAAAACATCAGTCAATATATATTATTGTAAATTTCTTATAGAAAGGTTTTTAGAAAATATCAATCAATATATTGTGACAGTCAGATGATGTATGTTGGTTTAACCCAGTGTGAATACTAGGTGAAAGTACCTTGAGGCCATCCATATGTGAGATATTAAATCAAAAATACTATGACCTCTGCCCTATTTTCCTATTCTCGAGGCTAATTACGAACAAACAACATTATCTGAGACACACATAAATTATTTTCTCACCAGCCACAAAGCTTAGCAACAGAGGTAGAGACATGGACGGAAACACCTATGGAGCTAAATAGTTAAATGTGCAATAAAAGTACTAAGAAACGTGTTTTGCGTGCCTGGATCATTGGAAAAGTAAAATAAAGCATTATAATAAAATTTGGAAACTCAAGCTTTTTATAGTTAAATAATATGTTTAATTAACAACTTTAAAATATGAATAATGATTTAATGGCCTCTGCTATTCCCCTAAATTAATGAAAACTAATTAGACAATAAAAACAGATTAATATGTTTGCGGTCTAAATCTTTTTTTCCCAATTTTATTAAAATTGTCAACCTGAATCTCCTCAATAAAGTACAATAATAAAAATCTTTCACAAAGCATTTTTTTATTGCTTTGTGCTAAAACAGAGTTTAAAAATTATTTAAAATGTATATAGCTAAATCTGATATACATAATAAGCTAGTGGCGGACAAAAGAAGCGTTATCGAGGAGATCAAGTTGGCAAACAAAAGGAAACTTACTTGTATTGAATTTTACAAATATAATGAAAATTAGAAAGAGATTTAAATGAAAAACTAATCTTTAAACTTAACCGCAATGGAATATGAAATATTTATAAATGTTAAGTAATGAAGAATAGCGAAGGAAAAAGGGTTAAATATAGATAGATGATCACATATATATATATATATATATATTTAAGATTAGTCTAATAAAATGGTTACATTACAAATGTCATTAAATAAAATAATTCATAATATAATTCAATTAAGAAAGGTATAAAAAAAAGGGTAGAAAGAAAATAGTTCAATGGAGGAGAGATATGATTACCGTCCTAGTTCCTTGCTCCTGTTCGGCGGCATCGTGGCTTGATCCAACTGTCGATAGGTATTTGTCCGGATAATGAAAATGGAAATATGTAGCATGGTTTCAGAAAAGTCCTACAGACATGGCACAGAGTTCAGATCACTATTAGGTAGATACTATGGCATTTTGGATGGTATTTAGGAACCTCAGCGATAGGCAAAGCTATTTATTTGCCTAGCCAAGCATAGTAGAATCCATCAAATTTGTATGACTTTTAGCTTGAGCATGTTCAAACTTCTCCATGATTTTGAAGATGACAGTTGTTTAACTTTTTGGAATAAAATCTCCACAAGCAAAATCTGAAAGAGTTCTCCAAAGAGAAATCTGAATGCCAGCAAGAAAACTTTGAATGCCAGCAAGAAAACTTTGAACGCCAGCAAAAAAATTTTGAATGCCAGCAAGAAAACTTTGAATAACCAAGTCTTTTGTTCTCACTTCTATTTATACCCTCTTTGTCAGCTATCTTCTATTGTTTGTATGGTCTTAGATCTTGATAAGCCCCCATGCTCCTTTGTTTCAAGGTAACATTTTCTAAAAATAACCTTTACTTTTTTACTCTAAATTTCTTTCTTTAAACTTTGAATTTTATTAATTAAAAAAAGAAAGAGAAGGCCATCTTTAATTTGCCTTGAATGGGCTAATTAATTAAAAATATACATTCTTTTAGAAAATGTTGGTGGGCTTATCTCAAAATCAAATCATACTAAATATTTGAACAAGATTTAAAAAGAAAAATACATTCTTATTTCTTTTAACAAAATAAGTATTTTATTTCAGCAGAATTTTGCATTAACTCACATATATACGCTTGACGTATATATATATGTTTGACTAATAGATTTTACAAGTAATTTTTATTAACAGAAATCTAATCTTAGAATGGAATTTATTTAACAAAATATTTAAACGCAATACAAATTATATAAACGTAATTAATTTTAGCTTTAATGCAAAACCCTGCTGATATTGAACTATAAACTTAATTCAGGTCTGTAATACTAACTAAGTTTATAGAAGGCTGTGAAACATGGATCGGACTTCAGATCCATTGCTTCAATATATTATTGTAAATTTTTTATAGGGAAGGTTTTTAGTTATTAAAAAATGTATGTATAGTGAGCCATGAACTATGCTATATTTAGTTCCAAGCTCTTCTCATGTTCAATAAATATAACATATAATAGACAGTGTTGTCCTGAAGATTTGTGATGATGGTGTTTTAGTTGAATTTATATATTATACTATTTCCATCATCTAATATGAAGATTGAATGTCTTTAGAAAAATTTAATTTTATTTAAATATTCCAAATGCATTCAACAATTAGTAATAGTACACAGGCTAGTATATGAACAATGTTTTGAGAGATATTATCCCCTCTTCTTCAGATGTTGCTGGCTTGACTAGTAATAGGTACTATCATTGGATATTGAACCTGGATCTTTAGATTCTTGAGTATTGAATTTTAAGATAATGCTCTAACCACTCAGCCATCCTTTCAATTAGTTGCTTGTACATTTGGTCAATTCTTTTAAGCAAATAATTGATGTCTGTGCTGCTTTGTTTTCTATTTCTCTATATTCTCAATTTGTTTGTTTTGTCTTAATATTTAACTTTGTTAGTATTAAAATGCACAAAAAGATATTTACATGCTTTTCTCAATTTAGGCACTCATATTTTGGGATAATATCAGATCATTCTATTTTTATAAAAATTCAAATTCATTATAAATATGGCCACTGATGCTCATTTCACAGCTTTTTGTTTTCTTCTCTCCTCTTTGATTTATTCTAAAAATAAATAGCAGAGACAGAATCTATTGTTTTATAATTTATTTATTTATTTTGAGCAAGAACTACTATAGGACTAACAATGCATTAGAAATACCTATTGATAAGATCATACTAAGATTTTGAAAATTAGATTATTAAAGAAATCTCATGGAAATTTGATTTTTTGAGCATCTTTTTCATATTGATTCCTTAATACAATCCAAACTTTGTTTATCAAAAATTCAAAGCTTATTTTAAATGTGCAATTTATTTGAAAGATTTATCCATAAGGAAATAGTAACTGAAATACTGGACAACATTTTTTATACTACATCAAGCATGGTTAAGTGTGAAGTCATTTAAAAATATATGTTTCATTACAAATATTGACTTTTCTGACAGAGCTCGAGAAACTCCATGGTTGTCCAACTCTTCAAAATGGAGATTATACATGGTAATGTAGTGAAATGCAGTTTAACACCAACAAGTAAATAAATCATTCTTCATTTTTTTTGAAATGGTTTTGTTTTGAGTATAATTCTTAAATATTGTAAATTTTGATCACCATTTTGTCTTTTTATTTAATTAATATTTCTCCATGAAAAATTTTTTATTATCCTATTTCAAATAAAATGCTAAAAAAAAGCAAATGAGTAAAACAAAATTTATAAACTTTATCCATAATGTACCACTATTTCTGATCCATCATATTTTGTAGCTGTGGCAACCTGTGTGCAGTGATAGTTTTACTATCTCATTTTATCTAATCTTAACAGTAGCAAACTCTCCATACAGAAATGCCATCTAGTGCAAGCCTTAGTAATCAATAGATGCAAGAAGATTTATGCATGAAATTCTTATCTAGTGCCTACTCATCAAATATTTCCAAACTAGTGTCTCTCTTTGTGGCTTTTATTAGCAAGAAACACTGCACCTAAATCTTAGAATCTAATACATCCCTCTAATAGCCATCTTTTATATATTTAGCTAACTATGAAAACACAATAATCCTCTTCTTCTTCTTTATTTTTGCTTCCTTTATATAATATCAAAACTCCACTCTTTTACACTTTATAGCAAAATATATATTTATTTAACTGATTACAGTGATTTATTAATATAATAAATTATGATAGAAAGGATATAAAAATAAAAAATAAATAAAAATAAATATATAAAATGTGTTTGTATTTATGTACTGTTTAAATCTGTAGATCTGACAAAGACTGCTGGGAACAGTTGAAACTATAATTAATTAAATAAATATATATTTTGCTATAAAGTGTAAAAGAGTGGAGTTTTGATATTATATAAAACAATAATGTTTTCAATCCAAATTCATTTGCTTGTATAGCCATATAGAACTGAACACAGTTTAATATCTATATATTTTGGTGTCATTGATTGTTAAAACCACAGTCACCATTATCTCATAGACATGATTGGTGTAAAACCAAAATATCACACGATCACCATTTCTAATGCCTACACAATCTGTTAATAACAGTAGCAAATTCTCCTTAAGCTTTAGTAATCAATGGATGCCAAAAGGTTTGTCCATAAAATCTCTATCTAGTGCCATCAGATAAGAGAGCATTGCACCTAGATCTTAGGATCTAATGCAATCTTCTGCAGTAATCTTATAAGTGAATTGTATAGATTGAAAACATTATTGTGTTCTTATTTTGAACTCCTAGATTTGCAGTTAACTAAATAGAAAAAAAGTGTCTGCTTGAGATTTGCATTAGATCCTAAGAGTGCCCTCAGATTCAGGACTCCTCATTAATGAAAGGCATAAGCTAGAAACTAGTCTGAGGATGTTAAATGACTAGTCACCAGATAAGAATTTTATGCACCAACCTTCTTGCATCCATTAATTATTAAAGCATGCACTGGGTGTTGCTACTGTATGGAGAGTTTGCAACTGTTATTAGCCATGTGTGGAAGCATAGGAAATAATCATAGTGTAATGGTTCAATTGTTTTATACCAATTCTTCCTATGGAATAATGATGGCTGGTTTTTGAAAAACCCAAGACACCAAAATGTATAGATGTTGAACTGGATTTAGATCTATATGACTACACCAGTGAATGAGCTTGAAAACATTATTGTATTATCTTATTGAATTTTTAGTTTTATAGTTAACTAAATAGGCAAAAGGTAGCTGCTGGGTTGCATTAAATCCCAAAATCTAGATGCAATGTTTTCAGATCCAAGGCTTCTCATTAATGAAAGCCACAATTAAAAAACTAATCCAGGAATATTGGATGAGCAGATACTATATGGTGATTTTATGCATAGACCTTCTTGCATCATTGATTACAAAGTCTTGTACTCAATGGCACTATTGTATAGAGAGTTTACTGCTATTATTTGCAGCTTGTGTTAGCATAGGAAATGATGATCATTGATGTTCTGGTTGTTTCATCCAATCTTATTTTACTCAGCAAAACAAATGAAAACACATGGAAACAACAACATCTATAAATTTTTTTACTAATTTATAAATAATTACAGTAAAGCTTTTGAAATAAAGAACTTTTTTTCTTAACAAATGAATAAATAATTTAGATTTTTTGTAATAAAAACTTTCATTGTGATATGACATACATGCTTAAATAAAAATTCATATAAATAAATTTGTACATTTACCCTATATATAGCACATATAGATTTCATGCCCACAATACGGGCTTGGATTCAGATCAGTTAAAGTTAGAATTTTTGTCAGCTTCTAATTAGGCATAGAGATTTCTTTTCAGGTATCATATGATAGATATCTCTCAAATGTTTGTGTATAAATGAATATTTAATTATTCTTAGCTACAGACAAAAAAAAAAACTTTTCCAACTATCATTACCCAGAAATTGGCAAGCCTGGCGAACGGTCTTTGCATTGCAGTGGTTTTACCAATTACATTCAATAAATCACTTTCATAATTAATACTTTATTTTAAATATAAGGCTAATAATAATATTCATTCTTAAAAAAGACTGATTCTTTTATATTAGGATTCTTAAACTCAAATGAAGCAGACAGCCAATCAATTAAAGCGTATGTCAAAGGTGGGTTATATTTAATATCATTCTGTAAATGTAAACATTAATTAAAAATAGAAAAACTCTAACAAAGACCTTTTTGTAGCTGGGTCTTTATAACTTATATAAACAATTACACCATCACTTAAATTTTTAATTTATAACCATTTTTATATTCAAAATTTAAAAATATGTTTAAAAAGTATGTCATATTTTATTTATAGTTTAAAAAAATTATTAAAATACTTAATTTCGATTTACAAAAATAGATTTTTATCTAAGAATTTTTTAGATTTGTTCCTGAAACCATGTCAGTGAATATCTCTGCTTTTTTATTTTGTTTTACGGTATGAAAAATTATTATACTACGCTTCCAACGCACACCAGTGAAACTATTATTTTAATTGTTTTAATTCTGGCCTAGCCCTTTTGGGGCATATTTGCTCCCATAGTCATAGCCTGTGTCACTCTTCATTCTGTGTTATCGTTAGTGTGTGCAAATTATTTAACTAGTCCATTTCTTGGAGATCGAAAAGCAGGAATTCCCTCTGATGGCCTTCGAGTCATTTCACAATGAAATATGCTTCTTTTATTTTGTGTACTGCATCATTTCTTTCCAAGCACATGATTTTGGCATTGGTGGGTTCAAATCTATGATTAGATGTCTTGGTGTTCTAGGAATATCGAACTACTTCGTTTTTAGTATGCGATCTATTATATACATATATGTGTTGTGCTACTCTGGTGGAGACAGTAGATCAAGTTTCTCTATAGTACATAGCTCCATAGCTGGATTGTGGGCATGCTACCTTATATACCACCTGGAGGTTTGGTTTGGATTGATTTAATCTTTGGAGTTGTTAATAAGTCTGTTAGTAGCTGGGGGCAGGGGGGTTCAAAAACTTACTTTAAATTGTTTAGATAGGAGTTTAACTAGGTCTCTGGCCACTTTGGGTATGCATGGTTATACTATGTGTGGTTTATCCTCTTCATTCTGGTTGTTTATTAATTTTTGGTGAAACTTCTTGATACCTGTCTGCTATTGTTCTGTTTGAATCCCATGCTTATCAAGTCTCTGACATAGCATGCAGTGTTGGTTTTCCTGTTTGCTTCAAACTTACACAAATGTTAATTTCTGAACAAGAATGTGGATAGTCCTGCCAATTTATGTACCATAGGTGCATTCAAATTTGGATGTGGTGTAACCTGTGATTTCCAATGGCTTAATAATCATTCTGTAGTTGAGTATTTCTCCATCTCTTTGCATCTGTAAATCTAAATATCTACCTCCTTTGTCTCATTTTTCCATGTGCAATTTAGTGCTAGGTTTGTAAATTCTTGCAGATCATTTTGGACACTCACTATTATGTTTTCAGGTGCTGCTATAAATAAATCATCCACATATCATGTGTATATTGTTTTAGATGCTATTGCCAATTATTTAAATATTGCTAGCTGTTCAATGTGATTGAAGAAGATAGCTGACACAATCCTGCACATTGCATTTAATTTAAAATCTTATATCCATGAGCACAACTTTGACTTATTAGGTTTCATAATTAAAAGTAATAGATGTTTCCGAAGATTGACAACATATTTGCACAATAAGTTTTATATTTGGGACATTTATTGCCAAGGTATTAATGAACATTTGGTATGCCAACTTCATTATATTTAGGTTTTAGTTCAGTATTGCTATAGAATCCACATATCTTTATTTCTAATTCTTTAATATCAATTTCAATATTAATTAAAGAAGTGAACTGACTACTACTGCTACTGCTATGGCTATGGCTATGGCTATGGCTATGGCTACAGCTACTGCTACTGCTACTGCTGCTACTACTACTACTTTTACTACTACTACTACTACTACGACTATGACTACGACTACAACTACTACTACTAGTACTACTACTGTGACTGCTGCTGCTGCTACTGCTACTGCTACTGCTGCTGCTACTGCTGCTACTGCTGCTACTGCTACTACTGCTACTACTACTACTACTACTACTACTACTACTACTACTAATAATAATAATAATAATAATAATAGCAACATTAATAGATCTTGTCTTTTACTCATCATCACTGCATCACCTTCTGCAACAGAATATATGTCTCTGAGAAGAGGAATTCTGTCGCATTTGTTGGGATAAGTACTCTTATTGTTTTTGTTAGGTTGTGACTTTTATAAATATCTTGTCTTTCAATGTTGATCATGTAACAAAAAATCAACCACCACCTCAAGGCTTCTGCAATAAGCTGATCAGCTACATCAGAGACTAATGATGATGACTCAACACACAACACCCAAATACACATAAGAAAGCTGACTGATGCTTATAACAAGGCCTGTGAATCACTGAAAGAATATCTGAAGATAAAGAAAAGTAAGCTTTGCATGGCACAACAGCACACATGGACTCACAAGTTTATCAAGTGGGCTTTGGGTTATGTACCAGACATAAAAGTGCCAATGGCCATACAGACGGAGGATGGTAGGTTCACTGGCCATAACATGATTATGCCATTGTTCAAATATTTTCAGGATACGTTATGTGTAGAGCCTTGCCTTTTTTTCAGCCAAAAATGTTTGGAGAGGTTGAGGGTGAATTAACAGTTAGTGAAAATGATATAATAGAAAAAATGAGAACTATCAGCAATGCTTGTCACCCAGGTGGCCATGGGATACCACTGTTCATTTTCAAGCATTTAAGTTTTTTTACAGCTAAATACCTCAAGGTTTTAGCAAACCATCTTGCTCAAGAAATAAAACCAACCACAGGGATATATCCCATGGCAATAGTGCCATATAATAAAAAAAAGAAAGGCATACCAATGCCAAATGAGCTTAGACCAATATCTATGGGCCCACTTCCTATTAAAATATTGGAAAAAAGTATAAAAGATAAGATTGAGCCCTATATTTTACCAACCATCAGTGAATCATAATTTGCAAAGAAGACATCATCAACGGGGCAAGCAGCATTGTTATTCAAGACCATGATAATAGCCACCAGGGTGAAAAAGAAATAGACCACAGTAGTGGTGCAAATAGATATTGCTTCAGCTTTCGATTCAGTGAGAATCCCTGTGTTACTGGATATGCTCAAGCAGACTAAAATACCTAAAGGTCTGCTATATTAGACTGCAAACTTGATACTGAGCAGAGAACTGTATGTTACTATGAATGGCCGAAATTCACCTTCATTCATCCCAACTCAATCACTATTCCAAGGGTCTCCTCTGAGTGCATTAATGTTTATTTATTATATCAATCCTCTTATTGAAAAAAATCAATAGCACATTCATTGGAGTTCAAATACCTTGTACAACACAGAAGATTGCATGTCTCGCATACATGGACAATATCACAGTTTTCTTGACATCAAAGAAGCAAATAACACAGCTTCAGGCAGTGCTTGAACAATTCTCAAAGCAATATGGATTGAGCATAAACCCAGAAAAGTCTGTGGCCTGGATGCTACTCACTGGAAAGCCATGTGGACCAATGTATTGAGCAAAACCAGCTCCATTCCTAGGCTTTCCTTTTTTTCTAGGAGCCACTGGAATGAGATGTCAGATCCAAGCCAAGCTCAAAGAGGAAGTCAAAAGCATAGCTGAATCACTCTCAAAGGCATATTTGTCCATATATGCAAAGGTGCAACTGATTAACAAACTTATAATAACCAAGAAAACATATTACATGCCTGTAGTTGAATTTTCAAAAAATTTATGGCATGCATTAATTCCATATGTTGCAAGCTCATCTGGGGAAAAAAGACGGTGGCAATTTCAATGGCAAAACTGAATCGCCCTCTTATAGCAAATGGACTGGGATTACATAGCTTACAAACATTTCAAACATTCAAAACAAGGAATGCTATAATTGCTATACTCACTCAATTTCCTAAATTAAGGCACCTAGAGCAGATAACACCTACAGATAGACCTCCTCCAAAAGATTGTTTTTTGGCAATCACCATCTACCAATGCAGGAGAGAAAGAACAATTCCAGATCAATTGGACCAAAAATATAAATATTGGAAATATATAAGTTTCTACATCAAAATAATTATAATGAGGAGATCCCATCAATACTAGAAATAGGAAACAAATATTTGATCAAGCAATACAAAAAATGGCAACTAGAACCTAAGTTTTTAGATTTTATAATCAAGATGAATTTGAACACTTTACCTACTAAGTATTTTTTACATCACAGAAGAATGTACAGGTCAGTTAATCCATTCTGTGGCCATTGCCATATGGCTGAGGAGACTTTACAGCATATAATTTTCAACTGCAAGGCCTTGGAGCAGACTAGATGTATTTTGCAGGGCAAATACAGGAAAAAAATACTACAATGATGCAAATTATATCAAATTACAAAGGTAGGTCTATACCAGCCATAAGGGCCTCAACGTTTGTTTTATATGCACTTTGGTGCACTAGGTGTGTATTCATATTGGGTAATAACCCCAGAAGGCATCCAGCCACATTTGAAATTAAGTTGAATAAAATTCAAGTTAGAGACAAGCAGATCACCAGCCCGGATATTTATGCAGCTACTTGGTCCCTGCTCAGGCAAATAGCAAAGCTATAAAAAACAAAATTAAAGAAAGGATGTCCTGATTATGCTCCTATTGGACAATAATATGATTAATTAACATTGATAAAGTGGATAGAATCATGTAAAATTACCCGGACAGATATGCACTTTTAAAAAAATGAATATTGTAGACTTGAAATTGAACTAACAATAATAAGATTCAACATGTATCTTGCTATGGCATTATAATACTATGTAATTATTGGATCAATAAAGTTTATTATTGTTGAAACTTAATAATAATAATAATAATAATAATAATAATAATAATAATAATAATAATAATAATAATAATAATAATAATAATCATCATCATCATCATCATCATCATCATCATCATCATCATCTATTTTCCAACTGATTGAAATTAAAAAAACCTTTTTTCAAATTCAAATTTGTAATGCTTTAATTTTAGGAATGTAATATTCAACATCACTATTTTTTTTGAAAAACTGATTTAAGTGTAGGAAAATATGTTAATTCTTTGCCTGACTTTCTAAAAATAAAGATTAATTTATGTTAGCTAAAAAAGCAAATCATTGAACTAATCTTCGTCAATAAGCCAAGTAATCAATTTTTTTTTGAATGAAGTGAACACATCAAATTTTTAAAGAGTTTAAAAAATCTTTTTAAAACAATGCCATTACTAAGTCACTTAGTTTCCATATAATATAGCAAACTACTGTATTGTAAATCCAATTCAATAAATAATGCATTAAATTGTTGATGATCCAAGGCAAGAGAGAATATTCAATTTCTGTTTTAATTACTAGACTCATGACATGCTCCATCTTTAGGTTTTTTAGCACAAGGTAACTCCTGGCATTTTATGCAATGAAACAATATAAGTTTATCCTTGCACAATATTCCCTTTTCATTTGAGATTTTATAAGTCCCTTGATAACACCAATCATAGTAGGAGACACATCTATAGTTATACTTACTAATTGAGACCAGTCCACATGTGCATTTGTAAGATTTTTCTTAATAGAGAAATGTAAATCATTTCCTGTTATTGTTCCTGTCATAGTCATCATATCCAATAGATCTTCAGTCACATTTATATCATCATCAATGCCACAAATATATATTGCTAACTTAAAAGTATTAATACTGTCTGTCCATTCATCAATAAGGTCTTTAAAGTACTCTGCTATATTTTCAATATATTCTGTGACTATATTTCTTGATAAATATATACTTTGAAATGCTTGGTTTTTTTTTTCAGACATATAATTTTGACTGCATTTAAAATTCAGTATTTAATAAATTCTCCATCAGTAAAATGTTACAAAGCTCTTACAAATTTTTCTCTTAAGACATAATTACATTTAACAATTGCATCATTTGTTTTTTTTTTTTTAATTTCAAATAGATTTATTAAAATTCAGTTCATTTTTTAAATCTCTAAGTTTGTAATCCTGAATCTTTTCTGTATATGTAACATAATTTTTATGGTTTGTTTAATGATGACATTTCAGGTTATATTTCTTTCAATAGCTATACTCTGTGTACATATCAAACATGTTGGAACACTTTTTATTTTCATAAAGAAATATGCCTTTTCTCATTTTACTTATAAAGTTCTGCACTCTTGATTTATATTTCTTTTATTTTAACTTTGAAATCTGATATTGTTTTGGGAAAAAAATATATAAATTATTGTGGTAACTTTTTATTAGCACACTATTAGATTATAATGACAAAAATGACTGCATGATAAGTAACTTCCATTCAATGTTGTCACAATTTGATAATTAAAAAAATGATACAAAGAATTAAAATAATATACTTTGCTTTTGTTTAAAGGAGACATAAAACATTTTGAAGTTTGAATTTTTTCTGTTTTAATCCCCACAAGATGTTAGAAACATTAATTTTTAGAAAAGAAATCCTCATAGCCACAAGCTGAATGTGAAGCTTTCATGGCATTTATCTGACTGGTGGGTTATCACTTTGTAACCCTTATTTTATATAATAATTATAAGATTTATTGTTTATAATGAGATGGAGAATGAATAAAATGATTTCTTCTTAGATGAAATCGGAATATTTATACATTACTATATGTCTAGAAACTCTATTAGCTAAGTTGTTTATTCCTTTCCTCTGAAGTTTTTTTATACAACTATAACCTCATCCTCTTTCATCCACTACCTCCGAATCTACAATCATAAAGCATTCTGATAGCTCTGACACATTCCTTTTCTATTCTTATTTTATTTTAGTAAAAACTTTTTTTCATTATTTTATATACTGTTTTTATGTTTTTCAATTTTATTATAAAGGCCTAAATACTCTCCACTCACAAATTTTATATGTCTCATTCCTCTTACCTTATATTTCTCCCATTTGCAATACATCTACAATTTATGAAGGAAACCTTTCAACATTTGACTATTCAAATGGAAGATTCAGCACTAAATTCTCCAAAACTTTTCAACTTGAGATCTTTTCACTATCCTATATCCAAAAATAAATGTTCAATATTCTCTTCATTAATCTCCATATAAACAATACCTCCAATTCATATAGAAATTTATGTGATATTTGAACATCATCTACATGGTGAACTCAGTGGAAAATCTAATCAAGAATCTTTAGTTTTGAGACAATTATTTTTAAAATATATATAAGTTAGTTGTTAAAATTACCATCACAATTCTTTTTTTTATCTTTATAATATAACTCTACAACTTTTTAAAGTGACAGATTCTTAAGTTAAAGGTTCTCACATCAAAGATCAATTCTATCACTTTCAGGATTCAATGTCACATGGCGTCCATGTCATAAATCATTCCATTATTTTATTTATATAATTCTAATATTCTGTAATATAAAAAAATATAAAGTTTCGCCGTAAAACATATTTGATATACAATTATCATCATTGATGTCAATTTTTATTAAAATTTTAAAATTATCTCTTATTTGGAACTAAGTTATATTGGTTAATAATTTAAAGTTTGACGAAGTTAGAATACATAGATGTACAAACAGAGTTATATGCTATTTAATCACATATATAATAGTATTGAAAGTCAATAAAAAGAATAAAATTATATACTCACAGATGGAATGTGAATTTAGTTTATTTTTACTTCTGCCATTTATGACCCTGATTTTACAATTTGCTTAATACCTCATTTAAAGTCATGCATGTTGCTAAACAGGAATGTTAAATCCATTATTACTCTCTGTACAAACCAATCCTAACTACGACTTCAAACAAATAAAAATTAGCATTTTAAAATAAAAAAAAATTAATATAAATGTTAAAGGCGACAAATTTAAAAATAAACAAACATAATTAATAGTTTGCTGACTTTTATTTTTAATAAATCTTAAAAAAAGAAAGGAAAAATATATTAGTCTTAAAAATGCAGAATGTAAAAAAAGAGTTGCTCAATTTTATGTATGCATTAATTAATATATTTGCATTAACTTTTTTCAAGAAGATAAAGTAGTCAAAGTATTAAAATATGACTAGTTACTTATCTTTGAAGGTAGTTTTGACATCATCTGTTATCCACTCTCTTAATATAATTTAATCTAAAATTGAAAGTTAGTGCTTCATTACAGAATATTTAGAGGTTCTTCCTAAAATAATTTTTATTTTATTTAAAAATAAACTTCTAATTTGAACATGAGTTTATAATTTATTTTCAAAATAAATTGCTTTACATTTTGAATTTTCTCATTTTATATAAAGAAAGAAGAATAAAATAACCTTTTCATTAACCTTCTTTTGAAGAAAATATGGTGTTATCATATTAATTACATATCATGTAAAGAGAATTTGGGCTTTTTAAATATTTATTTGATTCTACAAATAGGAATATCTAAATATCTATTTGCCAATCTATATTGGATGTCTAGATGAATGAGTCACCTGAAAACAAATTCTTAAGTTTAACTGGAATCTATAAAATGTTCAAATTTTAATAAGAGTCTTGACAGCATCTGTGTTTATATATATACATAAAATAATAATCAACAAAATAATTTATTACTACTGCTAATACTACTATTATTATATTAATCACAAATTGTATTTGGAGAATTGTATCTTGCTTATTCAGAAATTTTTTAACATAATATATCAGAATTAGAAATAGTTTTCTTCTGTACAGCATGAAATTACATTTTGTAATGATATTATTGTGAACATTTGTCATAATTATCTTCTTATATCTCTGCTTCATGATATAAATATTAATTAAAAAGCCAATAAAAAATAAAGTCAAAAATGCAAAAAAATTGTGAAAAAACCCTATATGGGTTTAAAATTTCATTTCACAGCACATTCTTGAAATACGTGAATAAAGGCATCTAACAAAGGTAAATAAGTCCAAATATGCATTTTGTGCTTAACCAATATTCATTGGACGATTAAAAGCTCTTACATATGCTATTATTTTGTGAACATATCAAGTTACTATTATTTGAACTTCAAGTATAGGCAATCCTACACTCATATCTTTAATACTATCTACATACCTTTCATTAGACTGGATATTATCAATTATTTCTAGTCCAAATATACACTTTAACCTTAGTTAAAGATTAATGCATTTTTTAACATCACATATAATCATCAAATATTATTAATATAGTTCATCTCTCTTTTTTCCATCTATACTAACTTTTTTGAATATAA
Source organism: Epiperipatus broadwayi (assembly GCA_028023455.1). Taxonomy (NCBI): domain Eukaryota; kingdom Metazoa; phylum Onychophora; class Udeonychophora; order Euonychophora; family Peripatidae; genus Epiperipatus; species Epiperipatus broadwayi. The sequence goes on from JAQFVV010000114.1 coordinate 1,779,028, forward strand.
TTAAAATTTCTCTTCCATCACACATTGTTGAAATATATAAATAAAGATATTTGGAAAAAATAAATACTCATCAAGAAGCATGAATCAGCACTTTTTATTCTGAAAACTTTAACTAAAAACATTTCAAAATATAGCATATAATATGAAAATATTATGTTCATAAAATAAAACAGTATATAAAATTCTAAATACAAATAAAGTCCAACTTTTTTTAACATCAAATAAATTAAATAACAGTTCTTTTGCTTTTTTCCTTAATCTTTTCATAACCATTACATTGGAGTGTGAGTAGTTAAATTTGTCCACTAAAGTTTTATGGACAGCAAATATATTCATCATAAAATATACAATTAAACTTTTCATACAAGTCTCCAGTTATAATCAACAAGTTACTCGAAAACCATCACTTTTTACAAAACCATAGTGAATTTACAGTCATTTTAAAGCTTAAAAAAGTACTGTAAGATGCTGCCCTCTCTAGAATTATTTTACAAGTAAAAAAATCAATTATAATTAAATTTTAGTTTTAACAATGGAAGAAGGTGGTCTTTCCTAGGCACTGATTGGTTGTTGCTCATATTTATCAAAAGAGATTGCTTGTCAATAATTTTCACCACTCCAACTTTTTTTGATTTTGAAAATGAAAATGATAAGTTTTAGAGAATTTTAAAAGTATTTCTTGACATTTAAATTATTTAGATAAAATATGCTGAAAATAAAATTATTTTAGAAAAATAGTTAAGATTTTAGTAAAAATTATTTACTTTTACACAACGTAAAAGAAATCAATGACATCTGCAAAATTTTTTAATTTGTTACAAACTTTCTTTTTAGATCTTCCACTATCAAATATTTTTATAATTATAGAAATTTAGTTTTGAAAAAACTTTCATTCACTTTCATAATCTGACAAATTATTAATATACTTTTTACAACCAAAACTAAAATGAATATATTATTAAAAGATGAATATATTTTTACTGCTGGTTCTGTGATTGACTAATCGAAAGTTTAGAGCTTTAACTTACTCATCCAATCAGAGTTTCAACACTTAAAAGATTAAAATATTAAAATTTAAAATATCAACTATGACATATAAAAGTACTTCTGGATATCCTTAACAAAAATTTCAGAAAATATGATAGCAAGTAATAAAATAAATTTATAGCCATTCATTAAATATATCCATAAATTTAAATTATGGTATGTGTTCATTATTTTATAATAAATATCTCTTTAACATTTAAATACAGGTTTTTCAAAAATTAATCCATCAAAAAAATTATCTTAATTTGTTGTAATGAAAAATTATTTTGCAGGAGAATGCTTTTCTAAATTACATTTATCCAAAAACACAAAACTATTTAGCAAGAAAAAATATTTATTTCAAATATCATATTTATAACTACAACAGTCTCCATAGTAACATGCAGGTGATAAGAGAACTTTCTGATTTAAAATATTATTGCAGATGTTATAAAAATATTTAAATGCAGAAAAATCATTTAAATTTATTAAAACATAATGACTTTTTCAAGCATATTTTAAATTTTATTTATAAATGAGAAACTTTTAAATTCTTCATAATATTTATCAAGAAATTTGTTGCAAGTTGATTTATTTATTACCCCCTCTTTGAAAAAAAAACGATTTTTTTCTTTCAGGGGAACAAACAGTCATAATAAATAATTTTTTTCATGCTGTTTTTTTTTATTAATAATATAATGTCTTTTATTTAAATACAAAAAAAATATTATTGAAGTATAAAAACTATTATTAATTTAATATTCTTTGGTAGCTTAAATAAATTTCTTTTTTAAAATGTTTGATAAGATCTATACTCATCATAACAAACTTAATTCTTTATCCTAGGAATCTAATGTTCTTTACTCAAAGTAAATAAATTCTGGATGACATTTTATAGGAACTGAGTATTTAAATAAAAATATCAGAAAATTATTAATATTATTAAGATCATTATTGCTGCTATAAATTTTAAATGTATTGTGGCAAATTTAAATTTAAAGCAGATATTAAAAGATGCCCTGAAATCAACAATAGTTCTTGCATCATAACAGTGATATTAATAGTAATGACTTTTGAAGTTGCTCATTGCAAATATTTTGAAATGTAATATTGGAAACATTTTAATAATTTTAGAGTGTTACCAATAAAACTAGCAGGTATGAAGACTTTAGTTCATTGAAGTTTAAATTTAGAAAAGTGTTCCCAGATTAAATTTAACCTAACATACTTAAACTAAAGAAAGATTAAAGATTTTAAATAAAATTATACTTTTAAAATTTAAAATGACTGCTATAAATAAAAATAAAATTAAACCTGATTGAGTACAAAAGAAGAGAGAGCAAGTGACAATATCACCTACTTATAGTAGTAATCAGATGATCACTTTAAAATGCTTGTGATTAATCTTTTAACCCATAACCTCTTCCTTGTTTAATTTGAATCCTTGACCTATTTATAACTAGGGAAGATTTTCAAGTTAAAATATACTTAATTAATATTTAATTTAAAATAAATCTAACTTTTGTCTAGACAATTAAAAATTAATTAAAACACTTCCTGGTTGCAAATATAATTACTTAAAAATTACACTAGGATAAAATAAAAATATTACATAATTAAAATTTACACTATATCTTTAGTAAAACAGATATTACAAATAATATTTAATATATTTATTTATCATTATTTTAATCTAGACAAATCTCAAAATATAAATTTAAATTGTCTTTTAAAAGTGGACATTGAATAATATTTTAAAATAAATAATGTTAAAATTTTCCTCATTTATTCAGATATTCATCTATCTCTTACTTTAAAAATTTTCTCTTTTATTATTAGCTCTATTAATTCATTCTATGTAAATGAATTTAAAATATTTAACTAGAATTTTATGTCTTAAAATTAAAATGAATTAAAATATCATAGCTTTAATTTACATACTAGCAAACCAAAATATAAAGATTGAACCTTGTTTCTTAATCTTAAAATTAATCCAAGCTTTTTAAAACATTTTAATTGATTAAATCATAATTAAATTAGCATTATTATCTTAAAATGCATTGTCTATTGTATATATTACCAGCTATTTAAATATTTAAAGACTTTAGTATATTAACTTAAGTTTAAACTTATAATTTAAACTGTACAATCTATAAAAATATAATACAGCATTTTTATACAAAAATTATGACATTATACAGCATTAATAAAAATATATTAATGACAGAATTATACTAAATAATTATTTTTTTATATGTCTTTGCACAAAATTTAACTTAATATTTAGCTTTTGCCAAAGGTAAAGGTTATAATATATATTAGAAAAAATTTGAACTCAGACTTTTAAACTCCCTACAATTATCCATTTCATCTTATACAAATAATACACATGACCACATACATATAAAAATGATAAATGATCTCCAATATATGTATTTGGTGCTGAACCAGCACCAATCAGTTTGGCCAAGTTATCATCTCTGACACATATATATTCAGTGATCAGTTTATATTAGGAAAGCAAATCTTCAAACTTTAATAGACAGGCTTCAGTTTTCTCCATCCTCCAAGTCTTCAGCCATCCATATTTTTGAAAATCTGATTATGTATCAGTCAAAGCCATTGTTGATGTCAATATTATTGTCATACTCAAGTTGACTTATAAGTCACTCTGACCCCTCATGTATAGAATTTTAATATATTCATTTAAATGCATAAAAAGATGGTCAGAAAACAGACTGAATATGTAATATTTAAATACAAGTGTATTGTCTATATTGAACTTAATGTAATTAGAAAGAATTTGAACTAAGACTTTTAAGCTCTTTATAGCTATACATTCCATCTTCTTCAACCAATACACATGACCACATGCATGTGAATAAAATAAATGATCTGTAATATAAATTAAGTTCAGTATTGTATTTAAATATTATATATTTAGCCTGTATTCTGCCCATCCCTTGTCTATGTATTTAAATGGACATATTAAGGTCCTATATGTGAGGTGTCAGAGTAACTTATAATGAGTATGACAATAAGTTGACATGTCAGAGTAACTTATAATGAGTATGACAATAAGTTGACATTGACAAAGGCTTTGCATTCCATCATTAGATTTTCAATGATATGAATAGTTGAAGAGTTGGAGTATGGATAAGATTGAAGCTTGTTCATTAAAGTTTGAAGATTTATTATCTTAATATAAACTGAGCACTGACTATATATGTATATATGCTGATCTGGACCAACTGATGGATGCTGGTCCAGCATGAAATACATATAACAGAGATCATTAATTTTTTACATGTATGTGGTCAGGTGTATGGGTTGTATAAGATGGAATGGCTAGCTGTAGAGAGCTTGAAAGTCTGAGTTCAAATCACTTGTACAAATACATTACTACATTTATGACAATTATGTGTCAAAAGCATGCTAACACTATAGTATTTTTATTGTTAATAAAGCTTGGCTCTTAATACAGTTTTTGTATTTGTATACATATTATATTCATGAAAATAAAGTGTTCATAAATTTTAATAATTACACTAAGTTCAGTGTAGACAATATACTTATATTTAAATATTATATGTATTTATTTTTGTTATGAAGGATTGTCAGAAAAAACCAAGGCTACCTTCAATCTACATTTTAGTATTAGAGATATAATATGAAATCAATAAATAAAAGAGATCATATCAAATTATGATACAATATATTTGCAGATCTGTACTTAATAGTGTGAGAATATTTCGCTTTGATTCACAAATGTCAAACTTCTTGCAATCACAACTTTGATATCAACCGCTTCAAATAAATACATTAATAATTATAACACATCATTTATTAAACTAAAGATTATACTTGGCCTAGATGTAAACTTTAAACCTCATTCAAGGATTAATATATTTGTTTTTTAAACATGAATACATGATATAACTCAACTCCCTCTCTTTTTTTCTCTATATCTTTTCTTTAGATACACTATCATACTTTCATTCCACCTCACATTCTTGAAACATATAAATAAATACATTTTAAAGAGATTAATAACCAGATGAATTTCAAATTAAGTAGCAAGAACTCTTCAATTGGTCCAGGCCACAATCTCTTATGCATGTTTCCATCATTTATTCATTGTTTTAAGAATATCAAATTGTTATACTTTGATTTACAAATGTCAAACTTTTCATATTCACAACTTTGACATCATTCACTTTAGATAGATACGTTAATGATTATTATTAATCTTTTATTAAATTTGTGTCTTTATTAATATATTTAAAAAATGCGTTGCGAAGTGAAAGTTTTAAGTGTATCAAAAAAAAAAGAAAAAAAAAAGAAGATTGATGTAATAAATATGCTGAAATTATTTATGTGGTAAGATAAAATATATAAAGAGACAAAATTATAGGTATAAAAATAAATAAATTAAAACTGAATTACTGTAAGAATATTGGATACAATCAGTAATAAAAATATGTAACTACTATCTACAAATAAAGATAACTGTAGAATCAATATTTTTAAAAATACGATGCCTCTTTCTAACTCTAACTCCAACTAATATTGCAATTGTATTTTTTATTTTTATTTGGTCAGTATGCTTATATACACATTAACTTACGAAAAGTAAGCTATGTTAACTAAAATTGTCTACCTAAAAAAAAATACCCAGCCTGTCAGTAATTGCAAAAAATGTCAAGATTGATCCAGTAATGGACTTCAAAAGCATTGACAGGCAGATGCTGGTGACTACACATAAAAAAAGATCCTTCAGTAAAGCATAAACTGCTTTTTCTAAAAACATATTATTGAAAAATTGAAATACAGGCATTCTTCATATACCTGGAGCTTAATTGTAAATATAGGAAATTTGAACACAGACTTCCAAGCACCCATCAATTACCCATACTATCTCATACCACTGATACACAGGACCACACGCATATAGAAGAAGATAAATAATCACCATATTTTGTGCTAAATCAGCACTCATCAGTTGGTCCACATTATCATCTCCCACACATATATAATCAGTGCTCAGTTTATATTAAGATAGCAATTCTTCATACTTTAGTGGACAGGCTTCATTCTATTCCAACTCTTCAGCCATCCATACCATTGAAAATGGGATTTGGGCTTTCCATCATCAAATTTTCAATGGTATGGATGGCTGAAGAGTTGGAGCATATTTAGGCCTGTTCATTAAAGTACGAAGATTTGCTATCTTAATATAAACTGAGCCCTGATTATATATATGTGTGGTAGATGATATTCTGGACCAATTGATAAGTGCTAGTTTAGCACGAAATACGGATATTGGTGATTATTTATCTTTTCTATATGTGGGTGGCCATGTGTACCAGTGGTGTAAGATAGTGTGGATAGTTGAAGGTGCTTGAAAGTCTGTGTTTACAATTGTAAAATGTGAATTCTTAAGCTTTTTTTTTTAAAAAAAAGAATAGCTATCAATTTATATTAAAAATATCTGATAAAGGATAAAAGAATAATTAATTTTGAAGCGGATTAGTCAAATTCTTGAAGTATCTCTCTTAAGATAAGTTCTCTATTTTAAAGATTACAAATTATACTCTGGCCTTGAAAACAAACTTACATCAAGTACTTTCAGTGAATTTAGTTTATTATGGAAAAAATCTAATATGTAAAAACATTATTATTATTCTTTAATAAATACATGACTTATAATATACAATGAAAAATGTATGTTTAGTTTACCTAAGTGAATATGTTTATTATAATAAAATTTTAACAATTATTAATTATTAACAATATGCTTACGTGTATTAATCTAAAATTATATTATTACAAAAACTTGTTATTTATATATCTATGTTTGATTTAATTACATCAGGGATGCCCAACCCATAGCTCGCGAGTCACATGTGGCTCGCGCGTAACTGTTTAATGTGGCTCGAATTGCACTCTTCAAAAAAATTGATAAAATATTTTATGTTCCTTGATGGCACATGCACACACTAAAAAATAAACATTTTTACAATACAAACAATAACGATATGCAGTGTCAGGTTTCACATTAAATAAAATATATTTTTCCTGTAATTGTAATTTATATGTATGTTACCAAATTTTTAATAAATAAAATGTATTTACATTTTTTTTTTTTTTTAACATATTACATCATTTTTTTTTTTGCTGTACACGTTTGGTTTGGTGCTATATATATATTGTGTTTAGTGCTCTTGTATATATTGTTGTTTTTATCGAGAAAGATCCTTGTAGACGTTTGGTTTGGTGCTGTATATATATTGTGTTTAGTGCTGGAAATAGTTTTTATCGAGATAGATCCATGTACACGTATATATTTTGCTGTATATATCGATGTTTAGTGCTGTAAACAGTTGTTTTTATCCGTGTACACGTATATATTTTGCTGTATATATATATATTGATGTTTAGTGCTGTAAATAGTTGTTTTTATCGAGATAGATTCGTGTACACATATATATTTTGCTGTATATATTGATGTTTTCATCGAGAAAAATCCGTGTACACGTTATTTTGGCCACATTAGAAACGGCGGATTGATACCAATGTGAATAGGCCGTTCCCCCGTCCCCACCTATCTCCCTACATTGCAGGTTTAGTACCCAAGTACCATGTTTATAAATGTAATATATAATTGTGGCTCCCCAAATTTTTTTAAATTCTCAACTGGCTCGCGTCAAGTTAAAGGTTGGGCACCACTGAATTACATAGTAGCAATAGTTGAATGCTCATTTTAATTTATGATATTTCTAGAGAATGCATATTTTTTTTTTAAAAAAACAATACACATATATTTTATTATTGAGCATAAAACACAAATCTGAAATTATGAAGTAAAATATATGCCATATATAAATTAAAAGATTTTCAAGATATTTTATAACATTAATTTGAAATATTCTGAATGTTTACAAAAAGCTGATAGTTTTAATAATGCAAAGGACTGGAATGGAGTAAATCTAAAACAAATTGTGATTACCTTTTGCATAATATATATATATAGGGTTAGAATTAAATTTTAAAGTGAAAATGGGATTCTATTTATTAGAAATAATAGATTAAGAAAGCCAACACAAAGCTTTTAAAATCAGATTAAAGCTTAGAATAAGCTGAGGATAAATGGCTTCTTTTCATATTGCTATGCAGATCCCAGTAATTGATTTAATAATCAATTAAATCAGCATGCTTAAGAGCATAATACATAAACAAAGACTATCAACATATAATAATGCAGTTGGTAAATTAATTGAAACTAGTATAAATGTAAGAAAACAATTTGTTAATGTATTAATGCATATTCTAGTTTTTATGAATGAACAAAACTGTTTAGGGCAGATTAAACAAATCATCTCTACAAATGGAAAAGAAAGTTGCATTAACAGATAAAATATGGGATTAAAAAGCCAAATGCATGATTTAAACAATGAATTTAGCTTATTATTTTTAGCATCTATTGGACATATCATAAGATTATAAAAAGCAACTGACTACCGAGAATAAACATCAGTGATTTGAACCTTCATGTTAGCATATAATAGCATGGCTTAATTTTATTATTGAATTTATTAATTAAATATTGATTTAGACAATGATGATTTTGGAAATATTGGATAGAATATGCAAAAATACTGAAAGTGTAATCGTAAAAATAGATAAAATTATTTTTCCCAAACTGATTTATGAATCATTTAGTACATTGTAGGTGAGAGATATTACTAGCATGAAAGTTATATGAAATGCTATAAGTATAAAGAAAAAAGATAGTGAGATATCTAAACATTAATAAGAGGTCATCAGCAAAAAAATCTGAGCCCTGAATGTAAACTACAATACAATGCAGTTCTTTAATAACTTTTATTACTAATGTAATAATGAAAAGATAATACAAAGTAAAAGATGATACAGTGTTGAGAAGACATGATCCCAAGCTCCAATTGCAAAAGTCAATTTGAAATCTATTTGATTAGCAATAAGATATGTGCACATTTATGTAACTTAGTAACAAAATGATTTGGAAAACATAACAAACCTTAATAGCATAAACTTTATGTAAACAATATTAGTGGAATTAGGTTATTTAATTTCTTAAAGCTGATATACACAAATATTTCTGATTAATATTTTTCAGGATTATTAGTTCAAAATCACCTACTAAAAGAAATGTTATTGGTGACATATCAGAAAGATAAAATTGATCAGAATCTGAATGTAATTGGTTGAAAATGTTGTATATATACTTTTTTTAATATTTTATATTTCTAATTATATCATCTCAACTGATCACTGTAATTGTTCTTTAGACCCACATCTCTAAAACTATATTTTTTCTTCCCTTTAGCTAATTAGCAATGTTTTTGTTCTATCCATGTAAAACAATACTACAAATAAATTTTTTAACAAATCTTTTTACTAAATTTAATTTTAATAAGTCATAAAATAACTACTATTATTATGGATATGTTTTCATTCACTGCAACTTTTACTCTAATTTTTTTATTCCACGTTTTATGTGTTTAAATTCACTAATTTATACTATAATTATTTTTAAATAAAAACAATATGAGTATGCATATCTTAATGATATTAGTTCTAAAATTACAGCTTTTATTAATGTTTATAATTAGCTTAAATATGCATGGCTATAAATTAAACTATTACCAAATAGCAAACCTTAATACCTTAACTTTAAAGAATTTGAAGTTTGATAATTTGGATGAATAATAACTTTCTGCCATAAAATACATTTACATATTTTTCAAATATGCACATATAAAAAAGTAAATAGCCTCATGGTATAATGATTAATGCTACTGCCTAGCATTCCCAAGACAGGGTTCAAATCCAAACAAGAGTTTTTTTTAAAGATTTCAAATAATCAATTTATAACCAGCCTATATAGCCATCCAATTATTAATCAGTAAATAGATATCTGATAGTTTTCAACTAGAAAGTGTACAAGGAAAAAAAAAGACTTCTCACAATCTATTTGAGTAATCCTTCAGACTTTTTCTTTTAAAATAATGCTGAAGAGAACTTCACCCACTACTGATCTATTTAAAAGCTATTTTAATTATATATTAAAAAAAAATTTAAAAAGCATTTGAAATTTTTAAACATTTAGATTCTTTTCTCTTTACTACTACTATTAGTGCTACTACTACTACTAATTACTGCTATTATTACTACTAATATTATTTTATATGTTATTATAAGGGATTTGAACACAGATTCAAGCTCTCTTCAACTATCTGGTCTATCTCATACAACCGATACACATGACCACACACATGTAAAAAAAGACAAATGATCTCCAATATTTATATTTCGTGCTGAAGCAGCAGTCATTAATGTTAGTCCAGACCATTATCTTTCACACATAGATATAATCATTGAATTTAAATAGTATTTTATATCTTTTTTTAAACTTCATTTTTATTTGTTATTAAAGTAGTTTAATTTTTAGTTTTTTTAAAAAAAAAAAGATTTTTATAGAAATAAAGATAAAATATATATTTCAATCTAAATATAAATTTATAACTATTTATATTGTAAATAGCAATTTGAATTATGTAATGCATTTGCTCTCATTTACTTTTATAGAAGTGTAAGCTAGCTTATTTATGTGCAAGTATGCATGGTCAGGTTTAGATAGGAGTGTAAATGAATGTGAAGATTTCACCTCTTTATCATTACCATAGATTTTTTAATGCAAACAAATTATAAGGTTAGATTCATGTGCCCCTACTCTAGTGAAAATATCTGGATATCTTTAAATATGAAGCTTTGTATCAGAAGAGAAATCGATTTGCATTTTGAGAGAGTGAACTTTTGCACAAACATTACAGCTATAAATCACACTTGGCTTCTCCCAGTAGAGATCAGCAAAGAAAGCAGTATTCTCCCATGTATGGATAATAACTAGCTTCCACTAGTCACCACCCAACATGATCAAAAAATGTTGGTAGAGTATTAGTGAATCTATCTGTTTAGGTCTAAATGATTCTTCTATGATTCATGCATTAACCATGGAAGCTTGCATCTTCTATTCACAAACAATTGACAATTGAATGCTCAGATTTTATAATTAGATTGAATATCAACAAAGATAGATTTTGAAGAGGAAATCCTAAAGTCTTTTTTCATCTAGTGAATTGCTTAAATGCCATCTTTTTTTTCATATATATAAAAACGATTAGCACTCAACTTATGAATTATTGCGCAGGAAGTACACGCACACACACGTATATATATATGCACTCAAAACGGAGTTTTTAATTAGAATTTTTATAAATATATTTATTTTCAAAATGATATAACTATTGAATAAGTACAATATATTGGGTCTTTTATTCAGAAATTTCCAACATTTTGGCGTGCATCTGAGAAAAAGAATTCTAAAAACGAAAGGTTTAAAAAAATTTATTTTAGAAATATGAAACACAAAAATGTTCAGTTATAAATTTTATAATTTTTAATTTTATTAAAAATAATTTTGTTATGTAGATTATAAACGAAAAAAAAAAAATGATAATTTTATTTTTGACTTTTTTAAAAATAAAATAAAACTAGGAATCCCTTATAGTATTTTAATTGTTGTAGTCTTACAAATATTTAAATTTCTTTAATCAGTTTAAATTTATGAAATATTTCTCATGATTCTTATTATCCAATGAATCCTGATTTTTTTTTTACGGAGAATAAAAAATAAAGTCTAACATTTTATACAGCTCTTATTCAACAGGACGTCTGTCTTTATATATGTAAGATAAACATAAAAGTTTTATATACACGTTTTTTCTTGAATGAATAATAAGCTTTGACGGCGATTATAGTAAATTTATCGAACGTTAAAGGTAAATAATGTATATCTTTTTTTAAATGATGAAATAAACAAAGTTGAAAACTTTCTATTTTAAAAAATATGTTTATCTTGTGATGAAATTAATCCTGTTATTTAAATGGGGTTTCTTTAGTAAATGAAATAATTATTTTCATGGTGACTAGTATTAATCATTGATAGCAATACAAATGTGTTACCTTAGATTAAACATACTTTTTTTTTATTTGATAGTATAAATAAAATATTTTTTATATGGGTTAACTTTTTTAAAAATTTGTGTCTAAACTACTAAGTTTATGTATGCTTTTTCAATTTTATATACAATATTTGTATATATAGTATTGTAATTTTTTTCTTAAGGTTGTAATCATATTAATAAAAAGTTATATACTGTATATATACTATAAATTGATTTAAAAATAACCCTTTAATTCAACGTTAATTGCATATGTGTGCAACATATCCGTATCCGTGTGAAGACCCAATCTGTAGGTTTGGCTACAAAATTATGTTATTTTAATTAGACTATAATATTGGCTGTATATGTCTGTGTAATAAAAATGCTGACGAAACAGCTCTAGATACAATAAATTTGTCGGTCTCGAAAACAACATTTGATAAAACAATACAAACACATAGATAAAATCAGTTAACATCAGCAAAATCAAGCATTGAAGCATCTGTTTTTTTAAAGTCATTTTTTGATTTAAATTTTTTATTAAGCTCAATCGTATGTTCCATCCACTTACCTGCATTGCACCCCCTGCACCTCGAATGGAATTGACCTGTCTATATGTTCTATTGATAGACCATTAAACTTATGAGAATGCTTGTATTTATTTTCAATCGGGCAAATGTTCCTTTTTTTTTTAATTAATTAAATAAAGTTTTGAATTTACACAATACAAAAATGTTTTTCCATTTCACTATTTTCAATTGTTGTAAGTTTGCAAATAGCTAAATTTCTTATAAAAAAAAACTAATTATTCAATATTTATAAAAGGTAAAAATGTTTTAAATGTAATTTAAAAGTATAAATATTTAACAATATGGAATTACTAAAAAATTTCTAATAAATGACGTTAGTACTAAAAAAACACACACACACAAAACCCCTATATACTATTTGTTATCGTTGCAATTTGTTTTATTCAGCTTTTAAAATGGAAATGCAAACATTTTTTTTTTTTTTTAAAGTAAAATATTTAATTATTTAATATTTGTGAGAGAAACGCCATCTATATAAGCATTTTTGTGTTCCAGTCTGATAAATATTCCATTTTTTTTTATTAACTAAATAAAGTTTTGAATTGTGATATAAAAATGTTTTTCTATTTCAAATTATTTTCATTGTCTGGCCTTGGTGGCCTAGCGGTTAGCATAGCTGCCTTCCAAGCAGCTGGTTTGGGTTCGCTTCCAGGTCAACGCTTTGACATACATATATATAAAAGTAATAACTCATAAAAGTCAAAGTCAACTATTCTTTGAATTTCTTCAGTTTTAAATATTTTTATATTTATGTCAGAGTGCATATCCTAAGACTGAAGTTGTTGAATTTTTAAAAAATGTAATATTCTAGTTTTATAAATTGAAAGATCTTTTGATGTAGTATTTATTGCAATTATCTCCAATGTCAATGACTTGGGGGTTATAACCTAAGTAAAATCTAAAGCAATTTTTGATTTCAAATATTATTTAAAATTTTTGCCAATCTACCTAATTCAATAAGTACTTTTCTATTGTTATTTAGGGATAAAAATTCTATGAGAATATGAGTCAATATGATGAGTGTTGAGTATTAGCAATAGGTTTATTAGTTTATTAATAGTTAAAAAATATTAAAAATATCCAAGTTGTCCAATTATATTTGAGATTTGTTTTTAACTTATTATATATGATACCAACAAAATTTGCATAAATCTGAAATGTATCATTCATCCTGAGAAAATAGTGAAAAAGCATTTTTTATTACAATTATTTGAATAATTAAGGCATTTAAATAGTTGAGATAGCGGGTTTCCATATACTTCAACTTTAAAAGAACAATAAGTTCAACCAATATTATGCAATATGGCTTCACTAGCAAAAAGTGCACTCAGCTACCATCACCAAAATTAATATATGAAATGAACCTTTACTCAGCCAATGAACATCACATGACCACCACTTTTTATGCTTGTGTATAACTGTTTTAAAACAGGCAAAACTCACTATACATGTCTGGGGATATTGGATGAGTAGGCACTAGATAGGGATTTTATGCACAAGCCTTCTGGAATCCATTGATTACTCTAGTTTGCTGTGTGTGGCAATACATATAGTGAGTTTTGCCTGTTTTACTCAGCCAATGTTTGAAATATTAAGGTAAATCAACTAGAAATAGTAATAACACATATACTGAAAACAGTTTGGTGTATTTGAAGCATATATATATTTTTACCAACTTAAAATAGCAATTGCAGCAAATACATCCATAATTATTTAAAATACTTTCCAAAACAGAAAATGCAAACAATATGAACATAAAACAACTTTACTATATGTGAAATATAAAAAGAAAAAATTAAGCAAAGAACTAAAGTAACCAAAAAGCATGATTAAATATAAATATATTGTGTGAATAAAAAAATACTTTATTAAATAGGTAAAAGTACTGTTCAAAAATATACACATACAGTTTAAAAATAAATTTATTCCAATTTAAAAAAATCATGGAAGGTTGTATCAGACAACAAAAGGTATATTAAAATTAAAAAAATATTAAAAAAAAATTCCGAACGATAAATAATATTTAAAAGATTTAACAAATATGTATATAATTTGTATAATCTTAATATATTTATCTAAACAAATGGAATTGTAAAATAATATGCAATTGAGAAGTTATTTGTTCCAGATAAATGTGAGAAGATGAGACTATTTATATCTAACATTCATAGATCTGTATAATTATTACACACAATTTTAGATAATTTAACAAAGAATTTGATAAGATTTTTAAAATTATAAAGAGATGTTTCATCAATAATCCTAATGAACGCAATATATATATATATATATATATATATATATATATATATATATATATATATATATATATATATATATATATATATATATATATATATATATATATATATATATATATATATAAACACAACATAATGAGACATTAATTCTCTGGAAAAAATTACTACAGAGTTCTGCACTTATACAAAATATTGCTCAGTAATAGACTGATTTTATTTTTTTAAAGCAAAACTTTATTTGAATATAGTGTTAACATCGTTTTGATATTAACACTGTCAAGATTTTTGCATGTTTTCTTGAATAGGTTATATAAGATGATCTTGTATATATGTGTGTGAGTGTGCATAAAATTAAATGAAATATAAAAACTAGTAATGGCTCAATTTCTATAAAATTATGGTATTTCCTCCCACTAATAGTGAAGCCTGTTTTATATTATAATTGCCATCTCAATAAAATAAAACAAAAAATATTTTTACTTCATTGAATTAAATAATTTTTTTCTGCTCAATATATCAAACAAGACACTCAAATGATTCATGATCCATCATCCTGCAAACCATATGATCATAATTATACTTTTGTTTTTACAATCAGTATCCCAACATTTCCTGACTAATCCAGATTAATCTAGGACATTTAGCTAATAATAGTTAAATAGTCAATTTTAATAATAATTAATTTTCTATTTAAATAGACCAAGACTAGACTACTGGAAAAAAAATCCATGAACTACAATTACCTTTTAATTTCCACTGAAGACTTTTTTTCTTTCTTCAATATATTGTTGCTTTTCACTGAATTCTGTTTTCAGCAAAATAATGTTATAATTGAAAAGTTATTCTTCATCATTATTTTGAAACAATTTAGCACAGACTACAATGTGTGATTGCTGCTTTCAACAACTTAAGAAATAGGATGTTTCTTCAAAGAAAATAATTACTATAACTAATTTAGCTATATATAGAGCTGTTATTTTATCTAATTTATTTCAAGAAAGTGAGACTCTGGACATATGTTTCATTCAAGAATGCTCTGCAAAATTTTAAAAGTATAAAGACAAAATTATAAAACCAATTAATATATTATACAAAATTCTGGATCTAATACTAGAGAATCCATTATTGTAATGTCACATCTTTTCTTTGATTGGACCTATGAAATAAAGGAACAATCCAAGACTTCCTAAAAGGATATTGCATGATGATCTTGAGCATGGTTTTTATGAGAATTTGAACCTGTTTAGATTATAAAGAAGTGAAATGTTAATTATTTTCATTGATAAGATATAGGAGGAGATTGAAAAATTTCAGAAAGAAACTTTTTTTTTCTTGCTGTAGAAATTAAAAAGACAAAATCATAAAATATTTAATAAACAGAAATTGTATCAACATGTTTCATATATAAATGCATGTATATTTTGCAGATTGGTTAATATAATTATTGTAAAACTTACATTTAAAGATTTTTTAACCTCAGAGTTGGAATGGCCATATGCATTTACAAATGGCTGCTGAATATAAATTAAATTAATTTTAGGCAAGATTGTTATTTTGTCTATTTTATTATAGACAAGTGAGACTTGAATTTTTTAATCAATGTATTACAAAGGCACTTGCAAATCTTCATATAAACATGCTCCACAAATTTGCAAAAAAGGATGAAAAGATCTTAAGCCCAATTGATTTATTATTTAGATTTCCAGATGTAACATTATTAAATATTATAAGGGCACATCTTTATTAGAATGGTTATATAAAGCATATGTATGATAATACTTTTCCTATAAAACTATTCTATAATGAATTTGAGCATAATTTTCATGGTAAAGGAAGACTTAATGAAGGAGATACCTACAAAAAAACTGAAATTTTGTAATAAAAAATTGTGTATTTATTTTTAGGTGATACAAATTAAATTTCATTCAAAGTATGGTCTATTTTATGCAATCAACTGGTTTAAATATGGTTTCCATTTATCAAAGCAGTCCTGAAACTTGCAAAGTTATAGCTTTTAACGGTTCCATTGTTTCTTTCTTGATCACTTTCAAGTCTGCAAAACTTTTTCTTTTGAAACATTTTTTTTATTAAGAGAAGTAAAAAAAAAGTCACATAGAGCAAGAATAAGTGAATATGGCAGATGGATAAACTGACAAATGCTGTTTTTGATTAAAAATTGTTTCATACTCAAGACTCTATGTGGTGGTGCATTCTTATAGTAAAGCTTGCACTTTTTACTTTGCCATAAATTGAGACAGTTTCTTTTTATCATATCACACAAATGTTTCATAACCTGTAGATAAAATTCTTAACCATTACAAATAAATTATGAGTAAGCAATGCTATTTGCTTTAAAAAAACTCAACATTGTCTTCACTTTAGATTTTACTTGCCTTGCTTTTTTGAGAAGTAGTATATTTGAACTCTTCTATTAAACCACTCATCAATTTGTGTTTTCCTCAGAGAATTTTCTTAAGCTGTTTCAAGCATTGCAACTGCTTTCTCTGTTGCTTTCTCTAATAGAAAGCAGAATTTTGCATTGTTTCCATCTTTGCAGCGATCACAAAAATCGACAAATAAGTGAGACATACTTAGTATAAAGATTTGCTATGTGATAACATGACTTGGTTAGCACAATAATAAACAGAGATGCACTCAAAAGGCAGCTAGCAGCAGAAGTGTGTACTACAATGCAATCATCACTCACCAAAAAATGATTCCAGTTTTATTGGATACCCCCTCCTGTTTACATTAAATGCAATATTGATTGCTATTAATGAAAGATATTGTTGAAAATAAAACTAATGGAACTTAATTTAGAAAAAAAGTGTTGAAGTCTTGTAAAAAGTAAAGTTCATTGCACAAGAATTTAAAAGACAGCATAACAAGATGTTAAATAAAGAGATTAAAGGACATAGGATGTGTGTCAATGATTTAAGAATTAATTTGTGTAAACATCATAAAATATTTTTATTTATATATTTTTTAGTTGTTATAATGGTCCTACTCTTTTATGACTGTCTGCTAATGGTGATGAAATTAAAAAAATAATATATTTATTAAACAAACAATACTTTCAAAACTTCTCAATAACTGATCTAATGAAATATTTATCTAGGTATCTAAAATATAAAACAATTTTTAATATCTTTTCATAGGTCAAATATTTAATAACAATTCTTTAGTCAGAAGCAGTGAAGAACAAAACATTACTCATCATAATTTCTGGATGCTAGGTGATACATTTGGATAGTTTTCTACCTTTGTTTTGACTTTTAGTTAGAATGGATTGATGCATGTTTCAATCAATACGATTGGAATTTGACAAAAATTTGTTTATATAACTAAAATGTAAAATCAAATCATGAGAGAGCATATAGATGTATTACTAGGATCTGTTCTAAGAATTTTTCCATCATATGCATGAGCACATTTTACTGCTCCATGCAATAGCATTTTTTGTTGCCACTTTCTTCATAAAAACACTTAACAATGTTCTTATAAGGCATAATATTAAGTCAAGTTTCAACTATAAACTTTGAATGGTAGCATTAGCTTATGAAAATTTATAAACTAATGAAGAATAATTTTAAACTATATTTTTATGAGACAGACCTACTAAAATGTAATGGAAATCAAGCAAAAAATTTACACTTTTATTATATTTGTAACCTTCATTTTAAATTGCATTTATAGTAAAATTTAATTATTTTTTATCAGAAGAACTATACAGTATTAAATATTTATAAAATTAGTAAAAATAATGAATGTTTAATTTTTTAAAATTATTTTTAGTAATATATTGAGAAATAATAATAAAAAAAATTATGTATAATCCTTCTGGAATATTGTATTATTATTTTTCTTCATTTTCACCATGAGTTTTTATTCTTAAAATAAACATTAATATTTACAAAAATTAAACGTATTTTTTAATTATTGAAGAATATCATTGAAATAAATGAAATTCTGTTTGAAATTATTTTTTCAACTTTCAAAATAAATAAAATTGTTTTTTTTTTATGTTTTAGCAAATGAAAAGTAAAAAATTTCTATATGGAAGAAGTTATTCACCATTTAGTTATAAAAATGATAACTAAAGCATAGATTAATTCTTATTAAAGATAAATAGTTAAACAAAAGAAAGTGAGTAAATGATAAAGGAATATGAAGTAAATTTAGTGTCACTGTTAACAAAATCTATATAGATAATACAGCTAACACCCTGAACCAAAGTATGCTGGGAAAAGGTTAAGAGAAGAAAGAACATAATATAATATAATTGCAAACACATAACTATGGTAAATATATATATATTATATTTAATGTTTTCATGATTGTATGATATAGATAAATTATTACTTTTTGGGCTAAACCGTGTATTACTTTCCATTACTGACTGATATTTCAATGAACTAGCATCCACCATTGTCAATCTTAAGTTAACCTTGACAATGATGGGTGCTAGTTCATTGAAATATTGGTATGTAATGGAAAATAACACATGGTTTATCCCAAAAAGTAATAATAATAATAATATATATAGTCTGAACATATGTTAATTCACATTTTTACTGTTAAAATGTAAACTTACTGTTTCAAACAATTTTTTTCATGCTTTCATATTGACAAAATCCAAATAAAGCTAATATAGTTTAATTTCTGATCAACATGGCAAAACTTTCCAATTGAGACTATTCTCACCACTTGCAATTGCTACCAACAAAGTTAAAATGCAAATTAATTTACTTTATTCTATGCATATTCAAATCTTGTGATTCTATATTCATTGCAAAAATGTTACTGTACTCTCATTAAATAATTTTGATAAATATGTATACATTTTAATCTCAAGTCAAGGTCAATTTATTCTAACTGTGTGATATTAAACACAACATAGTGTTACATTATTTTTAAATGATTTTTTACAAGTATGTAGTATAATAAAGTTTTATTATATAAAAATTTAATCAACAGTATCCAAAAGTCTGGTTTCAACAGAGAAGGAATAAATCACTTTTTATTATTTATTTTTTGTTAGTTTAGGATAATTTTGCCATTTAACATACATGGATTGCACAGTCAGTAAACTAGATCAGTGTGCTGTCATTCTACAAAATGTTAATATATGCCAAAAAAATTGATAATGACTACAGATATCTCCATATAGAAATATTCTTTCCATTTATTTTTATTTATTACAATGATGGTTTAAAATTTTTGCAGATGTTTTCTTGAAGTTTCTCTTATTCTATCTATCTACACATGTACAGAAATATTTTTTTTCTAATCTTGAAAACATTAATGTTTTTCTATTAAAATGTAATAATAAAATGATTCATTACAATAGGAGATTAATGGATTTGGGATTAAAGATTTCTGATTTGAAATATGTTATTTTCAAAGCTCAGACATTTTCTGAGCAACCAAAAATTGTTCACCGAATGTGAGCATAGTAAAATATTATAGACTGATTTTGTGAGCAAGTGGATGATTAAATGGTGGAGTTGAGATGGATACATTAATTTAAAAAACAACTTAAAAATAAGGATTGGGTTGTGTTTTTTTTATTAATATAATTAATTAAGCAATTAATATTTCTTAATGCATTTTTCAATATATAAATTAATATTTATTTTTGTTTATTTATTTTATTAATTATTAACTATAAAATATGTCCTAATCAATTAATAGCGTTTTGAATGATTCATTAAAGAAGAAATGACAGAAATCTTTTAATGAAAGAAAATTTAACCAGACATTTTGCATAGCTCGAATATTTTTATAAAATGGAAAAGATAATTTTATAATAATCATTGAAAACAAAACAACAAAAAAGTGTGTATTGATTTGATGAAGTGTAACTTGAAGTTTTCTTATTCACTAAAAAACAGTTTTATCTTTTTCAAATTTTTTTTCACAACAGAATAATAAAAAAGTAAATAAAAGATGAATTATTGATTAATTTGACAATATGACAATTAACACTTCAGTAATTAAATACCAACTTTAATAAAAGCATCACAATTATGAATAAATGAATGCAATTTAAACGTAGAAAAATTACTACAAAACAAATGCAAATGTGTGTTTACGGTATATTTAATAAAAGAGAAAACACATACTTAAAAGCAATTGAACTAAACAATCATATAGTAATTAATGAATATGGTTAAACTGAATACATAATCATTAGTATCCACTTATAAAGAAATGTGCCATGTAATTATCTTCCCCCTCCCAAACAAAAGAGAGAAAACAAAAAAGAATAAAAGTTTGAATAAAGTCTGGAAATACAAATCATATAATAAAATCACAAATATAAATACTAACTTAGATGTCACATGTTGGCTCTTTGATCTACTTATTTAATATCATACCAAGCTGTCTTTCTCTTCAGCAGATAACATCTGTTTCTGAAAGAGTTAAATAATTTATTTTTTATCACATCATGATGTCTTTCTCTTCTGCAGTTAACATTTATTTCTGAAAGATTTAAACAACTTGTCCTATTTTACCTTTCCATTGTATTCTTCACATCCTCTTAATGGAAAAAAAGAAAAATATCTTAGATGTGATCGTTTTTCCAAAAAAATCACAACCAAAGTCATCTCAAAAAACTCTTTAGGAATTCTATTACTTTTCACCCACTTCAAATACTTAGTACAATAAATACACATATATCTAATAAACAGTTTACTCATGGAACAAATTCACAAGTCAGATTCAAAAAGAATCATTTTAAATAAAATTGAAAATAATATCTATTTTTATACCAATAGTAATCTATCTGACAAAAATGTTTTTTTTCAAGTTTATTTAACCTGATTCTCCAGAAAATTGGATTGTGAATTACCATAATGACTTTTTCAGACTTGGTTGTTCCATGAATAAATGTATTATCAATAATACATATTTGATTATGACATATTCATTTAAGGTTTGTTAAAATTGTTAGAACTTTATCTAAATAACAACTTAAAACAAAAAAATGTAGTATATTATTTTTTATTATTATCAATAATCAAATCCATACACTTCCTAAAACATGCATTTTCCTCTTTAGCTTTTTTTTTTTAAAGTTTATGTTCTGGACTATACTGTATTACAGATTCTTGTTAAGAAATCTATATTTCATAATTTATCTTTTTGTAATGGTCAATTATGTATATATTATGCATTCAAGTGTATATACAATATTAAACTATTATTTTTCAGATCAAATAATTTATTATATACATTTTCGTTCATTTTTTTTTTTTACATGTATATTAGTGACTATTAAAAAAATTAATTATAAAATTTAGTAAATCTTATATTTTCTAAATGAATAAATTACTTTAAATTTAATTTAATTTATTTATAATTTGAATATCTTTTGTGACATTTTTTAATTTACTAAGTGCCAAGAATCTTATTGACAGTTGGCTGGAAGGTCATACAATGTATATATAGAATATCAACAAAAAGTCCATGACATTTTTTCTGATTAAATTTAATGCTTTTAGAAGCAGTAATTTCATCATTTAGCATTTACTGAAACCTGAATAATCAATGTACAATAGATGTTAGTATCATTATATGCACTTTCCCAAATACTAGTAACTAGTTTATTATTTCTCCAGAGAATACCTAAAAGCACAATAGTATATTAAATTCTTTTATACGTGCAGACAAAATACCAAAATGAGGAATTTTTTGAATTTCAACAATAGACTCTTTATTTACTCATTGTAAACAAAAAATTTGCTTAGATAGGTAAAAAAACAAGCAGCTTATTTGCAAATAGAATTACTAGTCTACAAGTATTTATCAGTTTTTCCCCTTTAATTTTGATTGAAAATGAGTGTACATATTTATTTATTATAAATATTAAAGATCATCTTTGAAATTTTGTTTGGATAATATAATTTTTTGAATAATATTCAGATTAATAGCATTTTACTTGTATCACGATAATAATCCAAAGATCAGAAATAAACTAAAGTTTTAATCTCAAGCCAACTTTTTTTATATAGTTATATAGATTTAACACTACTGTGTTCCCCTGAAAATAAGTTCTGGTTATTATTAATATTTGCTCCAAAAAATAGCTTAGGGCTTATTCTTAAGGGATGTCTTATTTTTTCATGTATAAAAATCATTTACTCAAGTACAAATACAAAAATCAACATTTATTTTACATTTGTAATTTCAACATTTACATAAAATTTTACTACTGCTGAAATATGTATTGGTTAGGATTATAATATTATCACAGAATATTCTCATTCAACATGAGAATATTAATAATTATTTACATTCTGTTAAATTAATAATAGTTAATTTAAAATAATATATAAAACATTAAACTGTCTTGTTTAATTTGCAAACTAAAATCACTGTTAGTAATAAGTTTCAGCCTTGTGAGACATCAGTGTTGATTTATTTACAAGATATATGGTCTGAGGTCAGATGAAAGAGGAATTCTTTCTTCAGACTGAATGAATGGGCATTGATAAGTGAACAGTAAAATTGCATTTGAAAATTTATTAAAATGATTAGTTATAAATCTGCCTGCAAAATAATTCTTAATAATATTTATTCAAGTACAAAAATCTACACTTATATCTATTTATACATTAATTACATTTATAATTCAATACATTCACTGAGTGCTTCAATAGGTAGATGGTCTTATGTAGCTCTTATATTTGGGGTAGAGCTTATATTATCAGAATCCTGTCAAATCATGCTAGGGTTTATTTTCTGATTAGGTCTTATTTTCAGAAAAACATGGTACTACAGTAACGATATATTTTAGTTATCTCAGTTTTACATTAAGGAAAGACATCTTTCATCCTTATACATCAATAACTCATCATGTTATAGAATTGAGATTATCAAAGTATGTAGATTATTATATACATATGTAATGAAACACATTTGCCTCATGTCTAAACTTCTAAGACGTTTAAAACTATACATTTTTTAAAAAAAAAAAATATTTTTAAAAGTTTTAAATAAGTTTATCTAGGATATTAATATAAGCAGCTATTTTAAATATTAATTTAATTAAAGTATTGTAATTGCTATGCATATTAAACATTATAGCATTGTATTATAAAATAAATGAATAATGTGTATATGCATCTATCTATAATTTACAGACATATTGAATTAAAATATTTGATAAAACATATCTTTTAATTACAGTTAAAAAGTAGATTCGGGTATATATCAGAATATATATTTTGGAAAAGCACATAAAAGTATCTACACAATCAATAATTAATGATTGGATATCAGAGGTGGATTCAATTAGTTGATTAAAAGTTGAGAGGAAAAATTCCAAAGGAATATTGTTAATGTTTATTCTCTTTCATTTTTTTTGATATTTTATCATTAAATTTAATACAAAAATAATTTCTGCCAAATATTATATATGCCATAACTTAAGTAGGTACATGGGATAATGCTTTTAAAATGTATTGTTAAATGTTAAAATGATATTCCTAGTCTTTTGTTAATCAAAGGAGGCAAATTTTCAAAAAAGTCAACTTGTAATATCAGACAGTATGTTTTTTCCCCATAATATAAATAATAATTACATTTTAAGATGTATAAGATAATATTTTAACTACAAATTACCAATATTTTATTAAATTTATAGAAAACAATGGCATATTTGCATACTTTTCATACGACATGGAAGAAAGGGAAACATAATATATATCTTACTTGTCAATTTAAAGTATAGTAATAAAATTTTAATTTAACCGTCCAGTTGTCATAGTTAATCTGAAAGATATAAGAAACTTTTTTTTTAAACATTATTAAATATACCCAGTACATACATTCAAGGTTATGCATAACTAGCTATGCACTTGCATGTAACTAATATCAAACCATAATATTTAATATTTGTGTTTTCTAAGGATGTATTCGATAATAAATTGTATCTCAGAGTTATATAGTTATGAAAATAATTTCTACATTGTAATTGAAAATAAATGAAAGTCATGTACTTTGTTATATAATATAATAATAAATTTGCAGTGTTTTAATTTTTTTTAATTTCTGTACCTACAAATAATAAATATATATCTCAGATACACTCAATTTCCACTACAATTGTTTTTAACCATGAAATTTATATTTTTATAATTCTTTGTTTAATGCTTGTTATATTGTAATTGAAAATCAATAAAAAATCATACATATTATTATATAAATATAATAAAAACATATTTACAAAAGTATATATATATATTTACATTTCAATGTGTACATTTAAAAAAATATATCAGTTACATATAAACTCTCGATGCAGTTTTTTGGAATATGATCTCACTGGATTAATATTGACACTTTCAGAATTATATTACTTCTAAACTTATTAAAAACTGGTGGTAAATAATTCTTTTGAAGTATTTTATTTTAGGAGATTTTAAATAGTACCAGGAATGTTTATAAAATGTAATTAGTAATAACTTTTAAATTACCCATAATAAAAAAAAATAAAAGCATTCTTGAAACATAAAGTGTTATTTACCAAGATAAAAAAAAAAGTTTAAACATTTTACTTCTTGCTAATATTTCGATAAATATCTATTTATTTTCTATAGAATACAGTATTTATTGCAATATATTCGAAAGTAAACTAATATTTACACATATGTCGCTTAATATAAATTGACACACACACACTCTCTACTGTAAGTAAAGATTTTAAAAAACAAGTAAATTACTGTAAATTATTCAGGGCTTAAGACTACTTTGTATGCCTGATTTTTAAACAATGTTAAAATCATACAAGAGTAAATCATTACTGGAGAATTTATCTCATTTTTAACCATCTAAATACTTTGATAAACATTTATCTTTTTATACAGCACAGTTATTATTGTAATATTTTTAAAAGTAAACTAATTTTCACCCATGTGTTGTTTAATAATATAAAACTTACACTCAAATATAAGCAAAGATTAAAAAAAACCCCATGAGTCATTTGTCCTTTAAGATTAATTATATATAAGCCAATTTTTGCTTATCATGTTTTATTCAGGTCTTGGGTCTATTGTATGCCTGGTGTAAATAATACACGGTAAGCAAAGATTGTTTTATATATAAACAAGTTTGAAGAACAAGTGATTCACTTGTTTTTTAAAATCTTTGCTTAAGAGTGCGTGCGAGTCAATTTACATTAAACAGCATATAAGAGATGATTCTCACTGATATATCTGTTTTATTAAAAAAAAGTATTCAGCAATGAATTTATAGAACATAATATAAATAATTGTTTTCATGATAAGAATTTTTAAATTATCATCTTTATAATAAATGGAATGAGTAGGATTTAAATATTACTCAATCCATTAATATTGTCTGTTGCTAATCCATTTTTTGTAAAATGACTAGAATGAAAACATTGTAGTGCTAAATGCAGAATTTTAAATAAACTTTATAATTTTGTAACATTTATGAAAGCCTCATTTAAAATTCCCATTTCAGGATGGAGGAAAAAAGTTCAACAAACTTTATCCTTAGGATTTTTTTCTGGATAAAAAGATGTTAAAATAATGTAAAAAAGATTTTCTCTTTAAAATTCATTAATTGCTTTATCTTGGATATATAATTTATTTTAAAAGGTATATATATTATATTAGACCTTTTGTTGAATAAAATAATATTATTGCTTGATAAAAGTTTGCAAAGAACTAATGAAAAAGAAGTTAAAAATAAGCTAGGTTTATGGATTTAATATATTTCTTATATTGTTTATTTTATTTAGTATAGCATTGCAATGTTAAGGATTTTGTATATTTTTAAATGTCAATGCAAATACATTTCTTAGCATAAAATATATAATTATAAGGGTATAAAATTTTCACACTCAAGATACTGAATGCTAAAAGAAGTATAAATACAAATTAGTATTTAATCATAAATAAATTTTTATTAAAAGAATGACTATAAGTATAGATATTTTTAAAGTGTCCAAAAGTTAATTGATAACCTTTAACTTATTTCAATATTATATTTTACATTTATATCACAACCTTTAAGGTATTAAGTCGATGAGGTGGATTTGAATAATAATTTATGCTCTAAAAATGAATGGAATAGCCTATAATTCACATTTTTTTTAAAAGGAAGATATTCAATTACATATATTACACATCATCGTTAATGTAAAGATATTGCATCTTTACAGAAAACAAAATTTTGCACAATTTTTAATAAGCTATATAAAATGCAAACTTTTTCAAATAAGATTTAAAGTATGACTCTAATCTTATGATTGTGGTTATTAACTCAATAGAGTGTTTATCAAATGTTAATATGAGTTTAGAAGTATGTCATTTTACTTTTATGAATAATTTCAAAGGCATAAAATCATAATGTAATAAGAAGTGACAAAAACACTGCCACCTATAATATGATATTTCCATCATTTATGAGTGAATGTTGAATGTATAGGAAATTTTAAATTTGATTTAAACTTTCCAAATACAACAACTTGTTAGTAATAACACACATATAGACAATACAGGTTAGTAATTACACAATATTTTGAGTAGTAGTATTCTCCATTTTTCTTCAGGTGTTGCTGGCCTATATACACAGTGACAATACTCACTTAGAAGTTGAACTCATACCTTTAGATTCTTGAATATCAAATTTAAGGCAAACACACTACCAATTGAGCTATTCTGTCAAAGGCAACATATAGTAGAAATTTGATATATTTATATATGAGGGTTGGTTCAAATCCTCCTGAGTTCTTCAATTTTTTTTTTTTATAACAAGGCTAATTATTTTTATTATATTTTACTTTTTCCTAAGAGCAAGATCAATTAGAGGCTTCCATATATTGTGTATTGCCACACTGGGTTGACTTATAAGATTATTTACCATTGTCATATGAGCAGCTTCCTTGAATTTTCTTCTATGCATTTTTTCCTCTTTATCCAATATCTTTGTATTTTCCAACTTAAGCATATGGTCATTAGTACATACATGATCTGCTATAGTAGACACATCTGTTTTTTCTCTTTTAACCATTAGTTTGTGCTTTTTCAATCACTGTTCAACAGGACAACAGGTCTCACCAATGTATTTCCTTTCACATTCACATGGTATTTCATAGATGCAGTGTTTGTTCTTCAGCATTTCCAGTTTAGGCTTAGTAAAAGTAAGCATTCCTCAAAGTGTGATATGGCTTTGGAAAGCAGTTGTAATATTATATTGACTGCAGATTTTCTTTAATTTGTCCACTATTCCTGGTATTTGGATACATCTATGTGAATCTTTTCTTTTTCCAAATCACTGGTTTCTAAACAAACCTCCTTTGCTCTGTTCCATAATGATAGCATAATTCTTTGTTGAGTGTTTCTTGTATGATTGGACATATATGCCAAGTATTTTCCAGTGTGTGTTGGTTTCCTATTATACACTGTTGTTTTTACTTTGGCCTCAGGAGTCTTGTCACAAGAACATCCAAGAATGCCAATTTTTATTCTTGTTTTGATTCCACCAGGAATTTAATTGTAGGAGATATGTTGTGCATCCAGAATGACTGTAATTTTACCTTGCTATGTGGCCATATCACAAATGTGTCATCAACATATTGAAAACACACTTTAAATGGACACGGAGTAGTATTTATGACTGTGGTTTCAAGTTCTTCCATGTAAATGTTGCTGAGCAAGGGTGACAGTGATGATCCCATGAACATCCCTTGATTTTGTTGAAAGACTCAGAATTCATCCAACAAAATCAAGGGATGGCCATGGGATCATCACTGTCACCCTTGCTCAGCAACATTTACATTAAAGAACTTGAAACCACAGCCATAAATACTATGCCATGTCCACATAAAGAGTGACTTTGATATGTTGATGATACATTTGTGGTTTGGCCACATGGTGAGGTAAAATTACAGTCATTCTGGATGCACAACATATCTTCTACAATTAAATTCATGTAATAAATTGTTTTTCTCTTCACTAGTAAAATTGTAATTATAAGTATGTGACTTTTTTTTTTTCGCATTAAATAGTGAAGCTATAATTTTACTCTAATTTATATTAGCTTCACTATTTAATGTGGAAAAAAAAATCACATACTTATAATTAAATTCATGATGGAGTCAGAACAAAAACAAAAATTGGCATTCTTGGATGTTCTTGTGACAAGACTGCATCAGGGCAAAATCAACAGTGTATAGGAAACCAACACATACTGGCAAATACTTGGCATATACATCCAATCATACAAAAAGCACTAAACAAGGAATTGTACTATCACTATGGAACATAGCAAAGGAGGTTTTTTCAGAAACCAGTGATTTGGAAAAAGAAAAGATTCACATAGAACAAATGCTTATGAAGAATGGTTATCCATCAGCAGTCATCAGAAAAATCTTCAATAGACAACACAAAGAGACACCAAAAGAGAAAACAGTTATTGGTACAGTAGTGTATCCATACATACCAGGAATGGCAGACAAACTAAAGAAAATCTGCAGTCAATATAATATTAGGACTGCTTTCCAAAGCCTTACCACACTTCGAGGAATGCTTACTTCTACTAAGCCTAAACTGGAAATTCTGAAGAACAAAAATTGCATATATAAAATACCATGTGAATGTGGAAGGAAATACATTGGTGAGACCTATCACCCTGTTGAACAGTGATTGAAGAAGCACAAACTGATGGTTAAAAGAGAAAAAAACAGATGTGTATACCAGCAGATCATGTATGTACTAATGATCATATGCTTAAGTGAGATACAAATATATTGGATAAAGAGAAAAAAATGCATAGAAGAAAATTCAAGGGAGCTGCTCATATGACAATGGTAAATAATCATATAAGTCAACCCAGTGTGGAAATACACAATGTAAGGAAGCCTCTGATTAATCTTGCTCTTAGGAAAAAAAAATTAGCCTTGTTCTAAAAAAAAATTGAAGAACTCAGAAGGATTTGAACCAACCCTCATATATAAATATAACAAATTTCGCCTATATGTTGCCTTTGACAGAATATCTCAGTTGGTAGAGCATTTGCCTTAAACTTGATATTCAAAAATCTAAAGATGCGAGTTCAATTTCTAAGCAAATATTGTCACTGTGCATATAGGCCAGCAACATCTGAAGAAGAGTGGAGAATAATACTACTCAAAACATATTGTCTATTTGTATGTTATCACTAACAAGTTGTTTGTATTTGAAAAGTTTAAATAAAGTTTAAAATTTTCTATACATTTAACATTCACTCATAAATGATGGAAATAGTCCAACATATCACATCTTATAATATACCATCATTACAAACCTTCAGACAAATATTTCCAACTAGGATTTTCTTCAGATTTATTTAACAATGATGGTGCTTTTACATGTCTAAGGTATTAGAATATGCTAAATCCTTAGTTAAATCTTATTGTATAACATTTAAAAACAGATTTCTATATTTAAAATATCTTATATCTTATTGGACATTATTAAGGATCAGAATATTAATTTTTTTTTAATTTAACAGTATTTTCTTACTCAAGAACCATATGAAGCAAATATTTTACTTAGAATATTATTGATTGATAAAAGAATCTCAAATATTGGAAAGATATATTCATTAAAATTAAATGAATAATAGATCCATTATTTGAAACTATAAAGATATATGGTCAATATCATTATTTATGACATATAAATATTTAGTATGTTAGGTCTATTATCAATTTGTGATAGCTGTAAATAAAATCTTTATTAAGATTCAGATTTGTGAATAAATTATTAAAATATATGATACCCTTTTTTGACAGTGAATATCTATTTTTTTTAAAATAACATGAATGGATTGTAAAAATTGAAATCAACTTATGAATTAAGAATAAATGATAAGAAATCAAGAATAAATACCAACAGCACAAATATATGTGAAATAACAAGGGGAAGGGAATGATTTTATTTTGTATTGCAAATAAGTTTTGTTAATATTATTTATAATAAAATATTGATTGGTAAAATATGATTTTTAGTTATCAATATTCTTTTTTACGAGATTTCTTTTATCCAGAGTGAACAAGCAACATTCTATAAATGTGAATTAATATTCCTACTGATTACTTAGCAAACCTCTGTTTCAAAAAAAATCTTATTATATGCTGAAGATTCATTTAGCCAATGATAAGTATTAAGTATAGGGTTGAATGGACAGAAGAAAACATAAGTAAGAACAAGTAGGAATCTTTTAATTTCATTTTATATTTGATATTATATATATATATATTTATTAAGTGGTCATTAACCAATATAAATTTGATATTATATATATATATATTTATTAAGTGGTCATTAACCAATAAGATCACTCAAAGTTGATGTTTATTATTCTGGATTTAAATCACTTAGTAGCATCGAACTTAAAATAATAAAATTTGATTGTTAATTGTTTTAATAATATTCTGTATAATTCTCATTCAATAGTAAAGCACTTAAAGAAATATTGTTAACAATAGAAATACTAGATAAAAATATATACAATAGTTTATAATTTTATTATATCCTATTGTACCTATCAGCAGGATTGCTTTAAATTTCCTATATAATAATGTATAGAATGAACTAATACAATATATGTATGTTTAAAACTTTCACTTCACCATACACTATTGAAACATATGAATAAAGACATGTGAAAAGATAAATGACTTTATTTCTCCAAGATGACATTAATAGTGATTATTAACAATTATATATTGGATTGGAAATTAATATTCCTAGATCATATATAAACTTTAACACAGTTAAAAATTAATATGCCTTCTTAATTATAAGCACATGAAATAATTGATTTCTCTTTAGTCTCTCTTACTCTATGAGTTATATCTTTTTAGGTATACTTAAAACTTTCATTTTACCATGTATTATGGAAGCATATGAGTAACAACATCTGAAAAAAAAAGACAAATGACTCTCTAGATGTATTTCATGTTATACTGGCACTTTTCTGTTAATCCATATCACAATTTCTGATACTTGTCTTCATTTTTTGTTCAGTATTTACCTATACCAATATTTATATTAACATTGATATAGTTATTTGAAATGGATAATGCCAAAAGTTGTGAGAGAAAAGAATATGACACGTATAAATCAAAATGTAATAATTTATTATTGATAGATATTGATCAAATGATGAAGATATAAATAAGAAATTGTATCTGAGACAAATGTTGAGTTCTGTTTCAGTGAGAAATGCATCTTAGGGTCATTGGTCTTTTTAAAATTCTATATTCATAATCTTCAAGATTGTGTGGCGAAATAGAAGTTTTAAGTATACCAAAAAATATTACACATGGAATAAAAGACAAAGTTAAACTAATTATTCCATGTGTTTATGTTTAAATGAGAAACATTTATTAGTTTTTAACTGAATTTAAACTTTATAAATGGTTTAGGAATATTTTATTTCTAGTCTAATATATTTATCTGCAATGAATAGTGTCAAGTTGCAAGTGCCAAAAATATGTCATTTGAAAGAAAATGTAACTTAGATAAAGTGGAAAGTGCTGCTTCAATACAAGAAGCAATCTTGGTAATTATTTATCTTTTTCACATGTCTTTATTAATATATTTCAAGAAGTTATGTGAAATAGTACATAAACGATATTACATATAGAAAAAGTGAGATGAAGTTGAACTATTATTACATGTGTTTATGTTTAATTAAAAAGCAAATTATATTATTTTTTTAGGTCGATTAAATAAATGAACATTATATTTGAGTCAAAAATGTTATTCTCCATGATAATAAAGGTTCATTTAATAAATGATCATTATTTTATTTAACTGAAGTAAATGATTTCAAGACATCACCTTGAGATAAATAAGTTATAGGCGGCTATTATATGTGAAGTTGCAGTAAACCCAATAACTCTCACTGAAAATCATAAGCTAAAAACTAATCAGCAATATAAAAATCACTAAGATGAAATTGATTACTTTAGGAGATCATTCTGGAGTATGGAGTGAATTACCACACATTTAAAACATATGTTAATGCAAGCAAAAAGAAGTTATATATGTATTGGTACAAAAAAATAAAGTCAGATGTCACTTGACTAATTTAATAAGCTTGTATTACGAATGTTATATATAGAGCTCACAAATAAGCTCTTAACAAGCTTTGCAGAATATCTCCAATCCCAGACCAGTTTCTGCTACTGGCATCCTCAGTGAGGCACTAGGATATTCAAGCATTAGATAAAAATACCAGGACAAGCCCAGCACTTTATCTAATGGATAACTATTAAGTAGAAAATCTGAAATTTTCAGACATCCATATGTCTTTAAATCCAGCTATCTAACTTAAATAGCCATATGAGATTAAACCAACTTCAGATACACCATATATTAATAGCTTTAGCAATATAAAATTGCCAAAATCTTAATAGCAAAAAATAAAATTACAAAAAAATCAAGTCATTATGTCGACCTAATTTAATAAGCACCTTATTGAGAATGCCAATAGAAGAAACTGGTCTGGGGTTGGAGATATTCTGCAAAACTTGTTAAGAGCTTATTTGTGAGCGATATATATATATATGATAAACAAAAATGCAAGTTAAAAAACTTGCTAACGCTTGTATTTATGTCCACAGATGGCGTTCTACCAAAAACACCGATCAAGCATATGTTTTGTTTACATAAACATCAGAGATAGTTAGAGATAGTGAATACTACTCTGACGTTTATGTAAACAAAACATATGCTTGATCGGTGTTTTTGGTAGAACGCCATCTGTGGACATATATATATATAACATTTGTAATACAAGCTTATTAAATTAGATCAAGGGACTTCTGACTTGATTTTTTTGTAATTTTATTTTTTGCTATTAAAGCGTTGGTGATTTTGTATTGCTAAAGCTATTATATATGGTGTATCTGAACTTGGTTTAGTCCCATATGGCTATTTAAGTTAGATAGCTGGATTTGAAGATGTATGGATATCTAAAAATTTCAGATTTTCTACTTAATCATTATCCATAAAATAAAGTGATGGGCTTGTCCTGGTATTTTTAATCTAATGCTTGAATATCCTAGCACCCAGTGAAGATGCCAGTAGCAGAAACTGGTCTGGGGTTGGAGATATTCTGCAAAGCTTGTTAAGAGCTTATTTACGAGCTCTATATATAACATATATATTGGTATATATAATCTTAATCAATGAAAGAAAGATTATTACAATTAGCATGACACTGAGGCAACTAAAATATTAAATAACAGACTTTTTGTGTTATATAAAATACACAAACAAATTGGCTTTGGTTTAATACTTTAGAGAATTTAAGTTATTAACTTGATATTTAAAGAGTTTAAAATATTTGCTAAATATAAAAAATCCAATGCATCAAACAGAAAATAACATAACTGTGGACAATATAGCATTTTTATTTAGTATCCATTAAATTACTCAAGATTAGAAATTCTGCCTTGTGAAAAAGTTAGAGTTATTTACTTCTCCTGAAATCATAAATGTCACGAGGTGTTTGATGATTAAAGTGACAGAAAAGACTAAATAGAACCACTCAATTTAGTAAGTAAGATTTACTTTTTTAGCTAGAAACCTATCCAGTAAATCTTAGTTTTTAAATCACTATTTTAATATCCTTCCAAACAACATTGATGAATTATATTTATTTGAGCTGAACTGAAAACTAGTGAGACATAATTAGCATGGCCATTTGCCATAGCCATGATGTAAATATAAGATCTTATTAAAATTAGGCATTTTGTCAAAAAGATAATTAATATCAATGTAAGTAATGCCTCTTATTCACTAAATGGACATTTTCCTGCATTTTATAGTCTGCATACATAATGAAAACCTCATTAAAAATTAAGTAGAGTAGTTATAGATAGCTGTTAGTATTTAGCTTTGTATTTGAGCTAAACTATCTTTTTCCAGATCTTAGGAAACTAATTCTTGAATATAATATTAAATAAATACCTTATATCCATCTTGTTTGTTTCCCCTTCTTTTTCTTTCTATATATATATATATATATATATATATATATATATATATATATATATATATATATATATATATATATATATATATATATATATATAATATATATATATAGCTTTTGCTCATCTACCTATCCATCTTCACTCACCATTTATTTTTCTGTTTTTCTAACTATCAATCTTTCTATTTATTTATCTACATATATATTTATGTACTGTTCCACTCTATTCACCTAACTGACTGCCTATTACCCACCAAATTTCCATCTACCCAATTACCTATCGGTTTGTCTCTTTAATTTATTCATCCATCCATCCACCTATCTTATCTGTTTGTCTGTCTTTCTAGCTGACTATATTCAACTGTCAATCTGGCTATCTACTTACATCTATTAATCTACTCATTCATCAATCCATCTACTTATCTATTAATTAATCTCTATCTAATTTTTTATTTACTTATCTATTTTTCAAGTCAAGAAACCATCTAATTGTTTGCCTGTCTCATCTATCTATCTATCTATCTATCTATCTATCTATCTATCTATCTATCTATCTATCTATCTATCTATCTATCTATCTATCTATCTATCTATCTATCTATCTATCTATCTATCTACCTACCTACCTACCTACCTACCTACCTACCTACCTACCTACCTACCTACCTACCTACCTACCTACCTACCTACCTACTCTATCTATCTATCTACCTACCTACCTACCTACCTACCTACCTACCTACCTACCTATCTACCTACCTACTCTACCTACCTACCTACCTACCTACCTACCTACCTACCTACCTACCTACCTACCTACCTACCTACCTACCTACCTACCTACCTACCTACCTACCTACCTACCTACCTACCTACCTACCTACCTACCTACCTACCTACCTACCTACCTACCTACCTACCTACCTACCTACCTACCTACCTACCTACCTACCTACCTACCTACCTACCTACCTACCTACCTACCTACCTACCTACCTACCTACCTACCTACCCACCTACATATTTATTAATCCCTGTCTATCTAGTTTTCTATCTATTTACCTATATATCCATTAAGACAGGAGAACATTTAATGTGAAAAAGTGGGTTGTAGCAAAAATATAATTGTTAAGACATTAGTAATCTTTTTGTGAAAGTAAAAATATTTACAGTATTATCATACTTGGTTATTCAAAAACTTGATAAAGTTATAGAGTCAGTTTTGAAAAAGATAATAGGGATTTCAGAATAATCTCTCTTGTGACCTACAACATCAGAGACATTCTAAGATAATGAATATATTTTAATACATATAATAAGGGCATGAATAAATTTGATTTAAATGGAATTACTTAATTTACTAATATTTGCCAATTACAAAATTAATTATATGTTAAGATCAATAATATTGCAAACAAATTTATATTCATAATAAACTTTTGGAAAACATGATTTACTTCATGTGATTTGAAAGAATAATAGTTTTATGAGTTTTTCAGATAGTGCAAGACAACTGATAGCATCTTATATTTAGGAATTAAGTGTATTTTTGTATTATTTTTTTTTTAAAAATTCTAATTTATTTTGTATATTGTAAAGTGTTATACTTCTGGTCTTTAAATATACATATAGAAAAAAATTTCACTTATTTGATAAAATGATTATCTTAGTATTTATATATTTCTGCAATAAAAATACAAATTAATATATAAAGTTTTTATATTGCAAGTTTTAAAAATAAAGGCAATAACAGAACTGTTTTTGATTGATCAGTTATATGCAAAAATTCAGTGGTAACTGTAATTTTAGAAGATTAACCACCATCTCTACAATGTTTTGAAGTAATGCAGAATGGATAACAGTAGGAGTATGTTCTATATTACTCTGCTATAAATCCATCTGTGTTAATTCAAATGATCTAGAGATACTAGATTACAGAACAAAATTGGTTATCAAGCAGTAGTCATTAAAAAAACCTTATATTGACAGCAAAGAGAAACACCCAAAGATGAAAACAATTATTGTACTGTGATGTGTTTATAAATGTCAAGAATGATAGACAAACTAAAAAAAAATATGCAATGAATATAACATCAGACCAGCTTTCTAAAGTCATACCACACTATGAGAAATTCCAAATCTATGAAGCCCAAACTTGAAATTCTGAAAAACAAACATTGCATCTATAAAATACAACAATGTAAATGTGGAAAATGTATATTAATGAGACTAGTTGCCATACTGAAAAATGATTGAAAAAGCACAAACTGATTATTTGAAAAGAGAAAACAGGTGTGACTGAAGTAGCAGACCATAATATGTATCAATGAATATATTCCATTGGCAAAATACCAAAAATACTGGATAGAGACGAAAGTAAAAATAAAAATAAAAAAGTTCTGACAATGACAAATAACAGCATAAATAAACCTAGTATGTTAATACATAATGTCTAGAAACCACTAAATAACTTTGCTCTTAGAAAAAATTGAAGAAAACAGGAGGATTCTCATAGATAAGTAAGGAAATTTTTACTGAATATTGCCTTTGGAAAAATAGTCCAACAGGTTAGAGTATTACCTTGAAATCCAATATTCAAAAATCTAAAAGTCCAGTTTTGATTCTCATGCCAGTCACTAGTTAGGCTAGCAACACCTAAAGAAGAGAGGAGAATAATACCAGTCAAAACATTGTGTTATATATTAACCTGTTTAATATTATTAACAATTAAATGTAATATAAAAATTTAAACAAAGTTAAAAAACTTTCTAAATACATTTAATATTTAATAAACAGATGATGCAAATTGTCCAACATATAATTACATCTAAAATGCTGTCATCACAAATCTTCAGGTAAATATAATGCAAAATGATTTACAGATTTATTAAGTATCTCAAGTACACATTCCATCTTGTAATGATTTTTAGTTTTTTTATATTATTCAAACCTATGTCTCGAACATTTTAACACACTAAGTTTTTGAAATTAACTTATTTTTAAAATAAAGAAACAAACAAAAAAGATCGATGCTTGATTTATTTGATAGCTTGCTAATATTTAATCTAATCTTAACAGAATATTTGGGATTTAGTAACGTGAATATTTGGAAATGTTTATCATGGGATTTATGTAGTAAGTTTGAAAATTTGAATTTTTTATGTATGTATTACCTGCTATGTGATTTTACTTATATTAATAAATAAATATCATATTTATCAATATGTGTATATATATATAAAACAAAATAAAATGTCCGCTAATATTAATAATACAATAACGAAACTTAAATATATTCCAAACAATGGTAAACAATTTATAATATAATATAAATAAAAACTCATAAAAAATATTTTTGATTATATTCATAATCATTATCAACTCAACTTTCAAAATGAAATCATTCCATTTTGAAAGTTGAATTGAGTTGATAATGATTATGAATATAATCAAAAATATTTTTTATGAGTTTTTATTTATATTATATTATAAATTGTTTACCGTTGTTTGGAATATACTTAAGTTTCGTTATATATATATATATATACACTGTTTAAACAGGCAAAACTCTCTATACAGTAGTAGTCAACCAGAAATATGTTAAGGAAGCATATGTTTTTAGAAACAGACCATCACATGTGAATAGCATTGCAATCTACTTATTTTCACTCAAGGAAATAAATTTATACATAATAATAAAATGAAATTTATAAGATAAATATGGAAGATAAAAAAAAGCAAAACAATAATTAAATAGTCTACTGCATAGCAGAGATGTTAACTCCTTTCCCTTCATGGGGAGCAATGAAGAAGAAGATATTATTTTTAGAGGTTTTTTTCCCATTTTGTCTTCTATCTACAAATGTTTTAGTTTCTCACTTTTTATTCATTATTGGATGTTTTGTAGGATATGTACGATATTTTTTATTTATATATGTATCTCAGCAGTGAACATATTAACAATATTTATTATTTTAAAATTAATAATTGTATAAACTGTATAACAAAGTGCATTAAATGCAATCACTTGAATTTAATTACTATTTAATTTTAATTAGGTAAAAACATAAGAAAAAGCATAATTTGCCAACATTTGTTGTATAAATTTATTAAATATTTTAATATTTTTTTGGATTCGGGGGAAAAAAAAAGAGAAATTAAGTAACATCTGCCAAACACTAATACCTCATTAAGAATAATTAAGGCAAGTAATTAAGAAAAAAGTAATAGTAATTATTAAATTAATATTCTACTGCTAAGTAAAAAAAAAATAGTATAATGAAAATGCCACTAGAAAGCATTAAGATTTTTGATGAAGATTAGCAAACTGATTTTTATATCTTATATATTAATTACACTACCACATCTTTCATGCTTACATACACCAATAGAATATTGTGGCAATTGTTTTCAAAGCAACATTGTAACTTTCAAATTATAATATTGTCTTAACTATAGATTGCCAAGATATTCTATTGGTTTATTTAAGCATGAGTACTCTGATGAAGGAATTTACATACTATAACTAATTGTTTGTTGGCATTTATGTTTAATGTTTATAAATAAAAGTGTAAATAAAATATTTATAAATAATTTTTTTATTAGCATAAAAGTATCCATATCAATTTAAAAAGTTTTAGCCTAAAAAAGTGCTTTAAATAAAAATTACAGAAGCATATTTGGATTTACAATTTTAAAAAGAAAGTATGTTATACATACTATGAAACAAAAACAAAATCAATGATAGTAGTAGATATCATAAACAACATAAATTGATTTTTTGATACTTTGGCTTCATAAAAAAATTTCTTAGACATATTTTTTTAATATTATAAATGCCTTCTTTATTCTAGCAAAGAAGAATAAGTTAAAGTGTCGCTGGAATTTAAAATTATTCTATCTTTTCATTGAAATGTGAGAATCCAATGGCTAATTATGAAGCAGACATCATTTAACATTTTTTAAGCATTTGAATTCACAGTGAATTTAGTTATAGGTTGAGTATAAAGTTCTATTGGCTTCACAATATTTTCAACTTGTTTGCTTATCACTTGAAGTGAAAATAAATTTTATGTATGGGAACCAAGATTAAGTTGATAGTAAAAAAATAAACTTATAGTTGGTTGCTTGGGAAATAGCTCTAATGTGAAGGCTGAACACAAAATTTTGCATTTTAATAGACTATGAATGCAGTTAATTGCTTTTTAAAGTTTCCTAATATCTAAAGAAGTTGGTGGTTTGGAAAAAATATTGATAAATGAAGCAAGATGAAATTCAATAAATGGAAAACTATGGCTACACCTATATCACATAATTCATTATTCCTTTCATTAATTTCGATTCATTTTATTTCTCTGCAATCAATTTTCTTATTGTAATATTGTGGTCAATGGCCTTGCCAATATTCCAAGCTTTTTAAGTTTAGAATAGATTAATTAATTGGGAAATAATATTTAATTTTCCTAGATGTTTTTTCTAATAATAATAGTATTTAATTTTATTATATTCTTATAATAGATCATAATCTATATATTTACCTTTACTAAATGATAATATGAGAATTCTCAAACATTAAAATTTTAATAATAATAATATGAATATTTTAATATGGAGAGAGAAGTTTAAAATTCCTAATTGTTTACAAATGTGAACTTTATCCAACAAAGGCAAATATTATGCCTCCACATTTCAGTCAAAATATTGGAATAAAGTCTAACATTTTTGTTTGAATGCAAGAAATTTAATATTGTTCTAAACTGCTGCAGAATAAAAATAAATAACTCTATATATAACCATGACAAAATCACTAATAAACTACAAAACCACCTGTTAACTTTTATTACTCAAGGATGCAAAAATGCATTATGCAAAGAAAAAAAAGGCTCACAATAACAGCAAATAATACCCTTCCCCAATGAATTGATAAATTCAACACCACAGTAATAAACCATCACATTTGTTTTGTTTATAAAATCAAATTCTTAGCAGGTAAACAAAACATAAATATTAATTTACTGCAGACCTTGTATGTTAATGGGACTAATCTTACCCCTCCTCATAAGATAATAAAAGTTCTCTCCCATGGACCGAGATTCATAGAAAGCCAATGGAGACAACACAAACTAGAGCTTATTGCTGATGTCGAGGCTAGCCTATTTAATAACCCACATAGAGATAGCATTGTCACAGATATCACTAAATCTATTAAACATAAACAATTATACATAAAGGATAACAGCTGGAATAGCGACATCAAAATTACTAAACAGTTTTTAGATAGCAATAATTTAACCTGCCTTAAAAAAGACAAGGGCAATAAGTTTATGATTTTAAATTCCCAAAATTACAAGATGAAAATAAATGAACAAATTTCAAATCTCCAACTCACTCCAGTCACACATTTCAACAACAAGCTTAACCGTGATAAATTAGGCATTTCAATGTCAGAATACTATCGAGTTTACATCCTCCACTAAAGCCCTGAGAATATTTGCTAGTGTTAAACTTCATAAGGCTGGAGAACTGCTGCATTTAATGATGGATTTTGGGGGAGTCCATTATTTCCAAACTGCTAAACTGACTTATCAACTACTAATAGACAGCTTGGGCTTTGGAAATTATTCCATTAATTCTTCATTTCAATGAGTGGACAAAATCAAAAATACCATAACTTCTGCATGACTACGCTCAACATTAAAGAATTATATGGATCAGTTGATCAAAAACAATCCATTCAGATCATCCAACAGGAACTGATCAACAGTCTCTCATCTGAATGCATCAATTTCATTGTTTCATTCTTGACATGGATGGAAAAACACATCTATACCACATTTGAATACAATTGGTAAATGAAAAATGGTTGGCCTATGGGTCTCCCACTCATCTTGCTTAATCATTTTGAAAAACTAATTATATCCAAATACCAAGCTGACTGCCCACACATTATCTACATATGATATGTTGATGATGTATTCATCATAGCCAATCAACACACTACAAATTGTATTATACAAGACTTATTACAAAACACCAATCTAACCATCAACTCCACAGCAGAAAATGACTCCCAGAGTCAAAAATACCTTAACCTTCATCTAACACATGATGAGAGAACAATAAATTACACAATGATAATAAAGCCCCCTGAAATCAGAGGCTTTATACACCCATAGTTCAATTTCCCAAGCTCTCACAAATTTGCAGGCCTTTATGCATTTTTATACAGAAATATGTAACTATGCAAATTTAAATCTGATAGAAAAGATAATATACATCTCTACACCAAAGACCTACTACAAGCAGGCAACAAACTCAACACCATTAATTACAAAATTAAAGAATTTTATAAGAAAATCGCAAACAATAATAATGATATTAAGCTTCCATACATTACCTTTCCACATATTCCTAAAATCTTCAACCAACTAATTAAAGTCTTGGCCAACAAATTTAAAATCAGTTTTCACACCC
Source organism: Epiperipatus broadwayi (assembly GCA_028023455.1). Classification (NCBI taxonomy): domain Eukaryota; kingdom Metazoa; phylum Onychophora; class Udeonychophora; order Euonychophora; family Peripatidae; genus Epiperipatus; species Epiperipatus broadwayi. Next base: position 1,821,454 of record JAQFVV010000114.1, read on the forward strand.
TCCCTGCACCAATCATCTAACCAATAATTCTAAAGACAAAATTGATTTTTCTCAAACCCCCATGTCATTTACAGCATCTCATGCACCCAACCCAGATGCTATGCCATTTATTATGGTGAAACCAAAGCTGGCATAACCAACAGGACTGCTCAGCATAGATACACCTACAATAGAACAAAGAAAAATAATGACAATTCTTCAACATTCTTAGAACATTTCAAGAAGGCAGGCCATATATTTGGACCCTCCAACCCCAAAATAGTTTAGATACAAAATGACATCAAATGGAAAATTAGTGAAGTGTACATCATTAATGGCAACAATAACTCTATCAATAGATGTGATGCTTGCTTTGACATTTCCAAACATTGGGCTATCTAAATCCTTTGCATATACTTTGTGTATTGCCTTTATTTCTCTGTTCTGCATTTCACATTATCACTATAAATATGAGGCAAAAAGCACTTAGTGTTTAATATTTTTTGCACTCCATATAGCTTCTCTTTCAAGCGCTTCACATGCTTTAAATTTTATATATTTTAATATGTTGTATAAATGTTTATAAAAGAGAGAAAAAAATATGAAATCAAATAAATAGTTTTTTTTCTTCTCTGTCTTCAATTATTTTAACTATTTACCAGTGTTAATTTTAATTTTGAAAATGTATTAAGAAAATAAATTTTTTTTCAGTAAATTACTTCATAAATTTTATTCTAACTTTTAAGAGAGATAAATAAAATTTTAAAATAAAAAAATAAAAATTTAACATTTTTGTTAAATTTTGTTTTTGATAGATAAATTTTGTTTTTGATAATTAGAGTTGTGTTGTTTTTCTTTTCTCTTTACCTCTCTTCAATATAAGAAGCAGTGTTTATGAATCAATATAATTAACTGATTATCTTGTTTTTTTGGTATATAAAATGCAATTAAAATATTAATTTATTTTGGCATATGAAAAACAAGTACAGAAGAAATTTTTTACTTGCTTTGTAATTAAAAAAAGAAGAAAATAACTGAATATTTCTCTTTTATAAAAATAGACCTAATTGACCAGTGTTTAAATTGATCTTATAGAAAATAGGATTGTGATATGTTAGAGATAGGTTTTTTCAAAAATAGAGATATGGCCCAATCAGAAGACCTCAGTCTTGTAAGAGATTAGTTTTAAGCCAGCTGTGGAGGAAGATGGTAGGAGAAAAGAATTCTAGTCAAGCTGCTGAAGAAAACAGTAGCAAAATCCCTAACCAAGTCATTGAGAAGAACAGTTATTCCTGACTCAGTTGCTAAAGAAAAAAGCAGATGCAGAAACTCAACTGTTCAAGTTTAGCTAAAATGTAAACAACATCTACCTCAATGTAACATACTTTATTATAAAATGTAAAAAAAGAAATGCCCCTGAAGTAATCTGCAACCTTGTTTTCAATAAAAAGCATGAGTATCTCTATGTGTTAGTCTGACTAGGAAAGTTATTTAAAAAGAAAAAAAATGGAATTTTTTTTCTGTGTTAGCCTGAAATATCTTATTGTAAAATGAAAAAAATATATACATTAACATGGAATTATGAAGCCTTCAAGACAAACATCTGTCTGGAAAAACTAATTTGCAAATGGAAAGGATTTCAAAGAAAATTAAAACCATGATATAAAGTATTTTTTCTTTAATGTGCATATTAAATTTATAGGAGTTTAAAAATTAAGCAGCTATTGATATTAATTAATAATTTTTAATAGTTTTTTAACTGACCATGTTTTTTTCTAATTCACATGATTTTTTTCTTTTCAGAATTATTTTTTTTAAAAATAACTTAATTTTTTTATAAAATTTAAGGTTTTTTTCTTTATATTAAAGTATCTTCCCATCAATTATATACAAAAACATGATTTAATTTAAAATGCTCATTTCTCTGATTGAGAAGCTGTTTTCCAATCTTTTGTTATTTAAAGAAATAATCAACTGATTAATTTTAATGAAATTATAACTACTGATAAAAATGTATAAATTTGAAGCATCATATTAACACATCATTTTTAAAAATTTTAATTATTAATCAGTTAGTTTATTAAATATTTAAAATTTTTCTAGTGTTATTGTCTTTATTTCTCCAGCTATCTGTTAAATGAATTGTCAAGGCATGTGACTTGATTTGAATATAGCTTAGAGTTGATGGTTTGTTTCAAATTATCCTAGTAAAGTTATTTTAAAATAAATTATAATAAGTTGTTATATTTATTTATTTCTTGTGCACAATCACAGTTCATAGAATTCTTGTTTTTGGAGCTAGTTCAGAGCATAATGGTTAGTTATATTGATGTAGAGATTTATTTTTGTGTTTGGACATTTAGATAATAAATCTTGATAACCCAAAGGTATCAACTGTGAAGTCTATTTTCTGCATTTAGTTTTTGATTAGAAATTAAGTTTATAGTTGGCTAATACATTAATAGTACTATGTGGACAGGGTATTGATAATGATCAGCAGGTTTCTGTATCCCAGCATGTTTTTATTATGTGATGGATTAGTATTTAAGTATGTGTATCCAAATAATTGTGTTATATTCTGTCATACATTTGGAAGTGGATAGGTAAGTAGTCTATTTTATAGTGTACATTCTTTAAATCCAGTTACAAGGTTTATTGTTGATTTTATGATTGTTGATTGATTTTTTGTCTGATAATTTGTTTTGATTTAAATATTATTTGGTAATACTGAAAATGTACCCTTATGGTTCGGTTCATGCTGTCTTTGCCTATATTCACTGGATCTCATTCATGGTTATATATTTATTCATTAATTTGATTAGTTATTTTGGTGGGGATGATGTTATGTTTGCAATCTCTCCATATTCACTTCATTGATTCTATACCATGAATGTCATTAACTGCTTCATAAAGATTCCTAATATATAAGAACTTGATGGTTTAATAAATATTGTTTAATGACTCAAGATGAGATTCAATAAATGGAAAACTATGATTATGCATTTATCACATAATGCATTGTTACTATCATTATTTTCCTGATTCATTTTCTATCTCAGCATGACAACTATCAATTTTTATTATTAATAAAATAATATATTGGTACTAATCTTACTGAGTCACAAAAATGTTGATTTCTTTTTGTGGAACATTTGGACATGCAGTCAAAATATTTGGGCTTTCTCATCCTCTTAATTATAATGATAGCAGTTACATACCTTACTGTTTAGCAAGCTAACATTAAACTTCACTGAATTATATAGTAATATACAATGAACAACAGATTAATCATTGTAAAAAAAGTCTTATAGTATAGTAGTTAAAAGGCTTGCATACCATATCAGTAACCTAGAGTTTGAATTGAAGCTAGATAAAGGATTTTTATTTCAGATAATGAGCTCATAACTAATATAAGTAGTCATTTAATATAGTTGATAAATGAATATTTAGATATTTGAAATTGAAATCATTATATCATCATTACCTGGCATTGATAAGCTTGGTAATATTTTTTCTTTACTATTCATTTATGGCAAGGAGGGAATGTTGAAAAGATATTTCCCCAACATATTATCTAAAGGCTATATTTCTATTTACTTGAACTGGCCAATAACTCAGTGAAATCACTTAAAAGTTTTAAAAAAGTTCTTTGTAGAAAAAGGAGAACATGTATATTATACATTTATAACTCATGAGTTCATATTTTTTTAATATTTAATATATGTACTTGAAAATTTTATAACGGATATGAATAATGTAGTTTTTATATAATCATTTTGAATAATAATGAATTGCCATAAAACCTATCACAGAAAAGATTACAAATATTAAATAGTCTAAACTATGGAGAGTTATAGTCTTTCTAATTTAAGTCTGAATAAAATAATATAACTTGATCATGAAAATTGTTAAAGACTCCTCAAATGAAGAGCAGAAGTAGTTTTAAAATCTTACATTAGAAATAGCTTGTAAACACTTACAAACAAGCATTAAGAATTTATCCAAAATCTTGAAAATTCTAAAAAAAATTTCTTCAAGGAATCTTTGGCACTCAAACCATATTGTATAGTAAACATTAGAATAGCAAATGTTTTTGCTTGTTTAGGTGATGTTGCATATAAAGAATACAAAATAAGTTCTAGATCTCTATAAAAAATTCTTATACATTAACATATGATTATTCCAGGTAAACATTCAAAATAAATATATAAAAAAGCAAAATATAAAATCTTATCTATCAAAAAAGCTATTATAGATAATGGAGAAAACTTATTTAGCCTCAGAGTGATTGTCAATTTGTAATAATTGATAGTTTCCTGGCAATATCAAAAGCAAAGATCATGTCTGTTTACATGGATAAAATCTTATTTCTGTTATTTATTAGAATAACAATCCATGGAAAATATTTAGTTCAACATATACAACTCTCTCAAAAAGTTAAAAATATTGTTTGCAGAATATTAAGAAGGTTGCTATTTTTTACATTCTCACACCTATATAAACTAGCTTTTTGGGTTTAAATCCATTTAACTTCTTCGATTTGAAGTAAAAGAAGATGTCCTTTTACTTCAACAATAAACCCCAGAAAAATAAAGGAGAAAACTTATTTAGTTTCAGGGAGATTGTTAGTTAATAATAACTGATAGTTACCTGACACTGTTACTGTAAAGGTGATCTTTATTTATATTAATCAAAATCTTTCTATTCATGTACTTATTTATTAGAATAACAACAATCCATATAATATTATTGTCATTATTTGTTGGATAGCTTATCTTTATAAGGTTTGAGAGAGCAATTATAAAAGGCTGTCTTACATTTTCTGACTATCTAACAAATAAATGGTACAAAAATATTGACATTCTTGGAGAAAGAAGTCATTTCTAGTTCTTTATATATATATATATATATATATATATATATATATATATATATATATATATATATATATATATATATATATACAATCAACAATTTCAAACTGTTGTCAAGGCACCCTCCCTTAAACAACAGTTTGAAATTGTTGATTGTTATTGATATTAGGATTACATAAGTGTTGACTAGTTTTTAATAATTACTTACAAACCCATTTAACCTTGAGCATTAGTACACTTATTATATATATATATATATATATATATATATATATATATATTGCTAAAAGGTTGCCTTAACAACAATTTGAGATTGTTGATTTTTATCTATATTGGATTTGTTTAGGGGTTAACTGGTTTCTAATGGTTATATATATATATTAGAAAACAATCATATATGTATATAACCATTAGAAACCAGTCAACACTTAGACAATCCCAATATAGATAACAATCAACAATTTTAAACTGGTGTCAAGGCAACCTCCTTTTAACAATAAAGGTGACAACAGTTGTTGATTGTTATCTATATTGGGATTGTCTAAGTGCTGACTGTTTTCTAATGTTACTTGTAAACCCATTTAGTCTTGAACATTATTACACACACATATATATATATATTGAAGAAAATAAATTAAACTTACATAAGAATCAATTATTGCTATCACACAAATGCCAAAAAAGTATCATCATCATCATCATCAACCATTATCAATCCATTCTCCGATCTTTAGCTTCTCTTTTCCACAACACCCCTGCACATTTTCTTATTTCATCCATCCATCTCACATGTGGTGTCTTTCTGGGTCTTTTACAATCTCTTGGAATCCAGTTTAAAATTTCAATTGTCCATCTATTATCATTTCTTCTAGCAATATGTTCAGCCCAACTCCATTTCAATCTTTTAATTTTTTCAATAAGGTCAGTAACACCTGTTTGTTGTCTTACCCATACATTGCGTTTTCGATCTCTTCTTGTTACTCCCAACATACATCTCTCCATACTACTTTGAGTGGTCTGAAGTCTCTGTATTGCTCTTCTATTAAGTGTCCAAGTCTCAGATCCATAAGTAAGAACTGGTAAAACACATTTGTTAAAAACCATTCTTTTCAAACACATAGGCATATTTCCTTTTAGTATCAAGTTATTTCTACCAAAAGCACTCCAACCAAGTTTAATTCTATGATTAATTTCCTCCATTATGTTTCCATCTGCATTAATAATATGACAAAGGTATTTGTAACTGTTAATTTTTTCTAATTCTTCATAATCAATCTTTATTTTCATATTTTGAGCAAATCGATTAAACATTACTTTAGTCTTTTTAACATTTATCTTTAGTCCTACTTTTCTACTTTCATCTGCTAACTCCTGCAACATTTCCTGCAGCTCTGAAGCATTATTTGCAAAAACAACTACATCATCTGCAAAATCTAAATGACTTAAATACTTTCCATTTACTTTCATTCCTTTAGTTTCCCATTTTAATCCACAAAATACTTCTTGCAGCACTGCTGTAAAAAGTTTTGGAGATATGGAGTCACCTTGTCTTACACCTTTCTCAATGTTGATTTTTCCAGTATCATTATGTAATCTAATTGTTGCTGTTGCATTTTTATAAATATTCTTTAAAATATGACAATATCCTGGATCTATACCTTGATGATCCAATGCTTTAATCACTGAAGAAATGTGTATAGAATCGAATGCCTTTTCATAATCTACAAATCCAAAACATAATGACAACTCATATTCATTTGTCCTTTCTATGACTTCCCTCAATACCTGGATATGATCTATTGTACTAAAACCACTTTTAAATCCAGCTTGTTCTCTTGGTTGGTGGAAATCCAAAGTTCTCTGTAGACGAGTTGTAATTATCTTGGTAAAAATTTTATATAAAACTGATAAAAGGCTGATAGGTCTGTAATTTCTAATATCTTCTTTATCACCTTTTTTAAATATTAATATTATTACTGCATTCTTCCAATCTTCCGGTACATCTTTATCATTTAGACATTTGGTATATAACTTTGCTAAAATTGTTTCTATTTCTTCACCTGCTTCTTTTAATATATCAATTATAATTCCATCATTTCCTGGAGCCTTGCCTTTCTTCATACATTTAATTGCATGTCTCACTTCTTCATTTAAAATTCTGGGCAATTCAGAAGACGTAATAGATATAGGAGGTACTTGTTCTTTATTACTATATAGTTCTTGATAAAAATCTTCTACCAACTTCATGATGTCATCTTTCTTTTTAGTAATAATTCCATCTTTTTTTCTTATTGCAGATATAAATTTCCTACCAATACCAAAATGTTGTTTAACATTCTTGAGACTTTTATTTTCTTCTACAGCTTTCCTTGCTATTTCACAGTTATACTTTCTTATATCATTTTCAACTCTTTTCCGTACCATTTTACAAAATTCGAGATATTCAATTCTTTTTAATACATCATTTTTGTGTATCTTCATATTCCTTCTTTTCTTCATAAATTCTCTAGTCTCAGTAGAAATTTTATTAGTCAATTGCTGCTTTTTTCTACCATCTATCTTTGTTGCAGTTTTTAAAAGTGTATCAGTTATTTTCATATTAATTTCATTCAAATCTGAATCATGTTCAAAATCTCCTAACACTTGAAACCTATTTGTAAGTTCTAATTTAAATTCATTAGAATGTTTCTGAAGATTAGGAATATCAACTGTAAATATTGTTTTTCTTAATAATTTTTGTCTCTCTAGTTTTACATTAACATGTAATTTATACCTTACTAATCGATGATCTCTTCCTGTGTTAAATTTATTAAGAACATTACAATCTTGAAATATGTATTTCCTGTTAGTCAAAATATAATCCAATTTTGATGTACCTTCATTTGGATGTTTCCATGTCCATTTCCTTTTAATATTTTTCTCAAAAAATGAATTCATAATATAAAGTTTTTCTTTTTCTGAAAACTCCACAAGTCTATGTCCCCTCTCATTTCTATTACCATAATCAAAACTACCTACAGCAATTTCATCTTTCATTTGTCTACCAATTCTATCATTAAAGTCTCCCATAACAATTTTAAAATGTTGTTTACTTTGATGAAAAGCCTTTTGTACATCCATATAAAAATCTTCTACTACTTCATCACTATGAGAACTTGTTGGAGCATAAACTGAATTATCTGCATTTGGTATCTGCTATTAAGTTGTATAACTAATCTTGCAACTCTGTCCGATACACCATCAATCTCCACAATATTGTTCTTCCACTTTTTATTTATAATGAATCCTACTCCACTTGTATTTCCAATATGTGTACCTTTATAATAGAGTATATGTCCACTTTTTAAATCAATTGTTTCTTCACCTTTTCTTCTAACTTCACAAAGTCCAATAATGTCCCATTTAATATAAGACAATTCTTCTTCTAATTCTTGCAATCTTCCTTCACTTGAAAGTGATCTGCAGTTGTAAGTACCTAAATAAAAAGTCATCATCAAATGGCAGCCTGGGTCCACAATCTGGGGATTCTTAGCACCCTCTGCCTCCTGGGAATAAGGGCCATGCTTTATTTTTGTCTGTCATAATTGTATATATGTATTGGAAAAATCTTTATCATTTACACAAACATTCATTCTGCCTTATCAGGCACTGAGAAGAAAGACCGTGGTGTTTCTTGATCTTAAACTCAGAGGTAAAAAGCCAATAAACTCACCACGCTTGCTAATGCGTGTTGGTGAGCAGCCCATCCATGTTCGTATACTATATGAATAATCACATAGTAATAACAGCTACAACGACAAGAACGTATGGAGTGGACATTAGAAATTTGCCCTGCTTGGTTCCTTTAAGGCCTCCAAGAGGAATTTTTTTTTTTTTCCAAAAAAAGTATATATATATATATTATTATTTATTATAATATAAATATAAGCTGACAAATGTTTTCTTGGAATTATTTTAGAAAATGTTTATTCTAGTATTTGAATGTCCACCAATTTGTTTTTTTTTTTTTTTATCTATATGAATAACTATATAGATAAAAAATATATAAGATGTTGATTTATTATATGATAGTGGAAGTTAGTGGAATGTTTTTGAATATATTTCCAATGAATCTGAGAATTTTCAGCAAGAAAATTGATATACTCCAAATTTAATGTCACTTTGTAGCTCCTTCACATACATTGTTTTGTTACTAATAATTCTTTAGATGAATCCCTAAACATAAATAATAAATTCTCACATGTTTTCCACATTATAGACGTCATTAAGGACTTTTATCATGTTCATCCTTTTATAAAACTGAAACCAATCATTCATGATATCCAATTTAGCTTTGATAAAGGTGTTGTCATTGTTATAGTTTGAAGTGTTCTATTCTTTTACTGGTTAATTATTTGGTTTTCCAGCTTGAGAAAGCCTACTAATGCTTACTGACAACTATTATGTATTTTTAAAAGATATAGTAAAATACTTTCATCTGAATGCCAGAAAAAAAAAAAAACTTTTCCCATTTTCCTTTATTTATATTTTTTAATTGGAAATTAATTAAACTAGAAACTTTTATATGGCTATAAGTTTTAGCATCCTAAAAGATTTTTTTTTCAATTTATTTCCATTTTGAATTTTCAGGAAAAAAAAAGAGCTTAGCATAAAAAAATTTACTACTCACTTAACAATTTTCATAATTGTGTTGTTTACAAATCAATGGTTCGTAATTAATATATTAACAAGTATTATTGTTATAGCTCGAGAACGCTATTTAGCTGAGCACGAGCAACTAATAACATGGATATTTATATATTATTATAGTGTTTTGCACTATGTGATTTGGTGTAGTGATAAAATTGCTGGCTCTGGGACTCAAAAACTAAGGAATGCAAACACCCCTGTTACTTCCGGCGCTGGAACTTCCTAAGCAACAAACCACACATTTTTAAAATTATAATATCGATTTTTACATTAAATTCTGATCAGCTGCGCCAGAAAATATAATTAACCAATCTTCACTATCATCTGTATTTTGTACATTTAGTTTTCTAAAACATATCAAATCAAATATATATATAAAATCATAATGTATAATATATATATTAGTATGTGATACTATATATATATATTAGTATATGAAATGGGAAAGGGAAGCATTATTTTTTTTTCAGTTTAGCATTTTTGAAATCTGTTTCCCACTATGTAATATAATTGTAAGGGACCTGAATACAATAAATAAAAAACATTCTTGCATATATACATAATTTTGCTATGATTTTCAAAAGAAAAGATAGGAGAAAAGATAATTCATAAAATAGTCATTAACCGATTTGCTTCCATCGTCATTAGAAAATGTGAATCCATAAATTCTTTTACTATCAGCCAGAAGACCATATTTTAATATTTATGCCTTACTGAATATTTTCAAAAAAAATACCACGCAAATTAATTAAATAGTTTTATAACCCTAATAATTAAAAATCGAATTATTCGTTTCAAATTAAATGACTAAGTTAACAATGTTTGTTACTTCTTGTCATTCTGCTCTGGTGACTTAGAATAATAGGCTAGGCAGTGAATTCCAACTGACCACTCATAACTAAGAAGACTGTTTTATATATATAAAAAAATTCTGTATGTGGTTTGTGATGAGATGTGAGGTCACGAAGCTTTGGAATAATGACAAACTTATCATTCATTTCAGTCATCACGCATCAGTGAATATATTTGGACAGGCATTGTTTGGTGGCAAATGACCAAAAATGCCACAACTTCTTGTGACTCACTGCTGCATATGTATTTTGAGCAGCAGTGCATTCAGAAAGAATGAAGAAGAATAATTGAATTAAAGAAAATATTGTATCCTATTACTTAAATTTGCAGTTAGAGGGCATCATTGTCCACCTGTTACAAGTTCAAATTTGAAGATTGTTTTTGAAAAGAATTATAAAATTGATATAAAAATATAATACTATTATTTTCCCTTTCCTTTTTTTCAGTTTTTATAAAAGAAAAAATCAATAAACCAAACAGCTATATTTAGTTCCCCCTCCCCCATAAAAATAAAAGAGCTTACAATATCTAACAATTATTCAAACTTTTCTCACTTATAATTGACAAAAAAATGGTAATAAACATGTTTTCATTCGTCAGTTCGCGAAAAAATTTGATCAGTCCGCAAAAAATATTTTAATTTTATAAATTTAAATTAGAAAAGTGGGCAGCAACTCTAGACAGGACATCTAATCTTTCGGCTTTCATCAACTCAATTGCACTATTTGATGCAGCACACGTGCACTGAAAATTAACACTGACTTATATCTATGGATTATTAATGGCTGTATTCACTGGAATTTCTGTATACCGCTTAATGTTAATCTTATCAAGATATCACTTTTCTCGTGTATTATTTTGTCAACTCAATATTTTCTTCGAAATTTCCCAAATTTAAGGTAAACAAAATGGAAGAATTAATTGTTGGGGTTTATGATAAAAAGTGTTAAAAAAAAAAAAAAAGGAGGGGAAGAGGGGGGGGGCGGTGATGCAAAATTATTAAATGTTGAAAGCGCAAATAATCCAAAACAATTGAACACAAAAGTAGAAATATTTCAAAAGCTTCGCTAGTAAAAAATAAAAGTCTAGTTTTATTATAATAGCGATTATCTTAAATATGGTTTTATTCTTTGGCCTGAATCTAACAAAAATAATCTGAATCTATAGACAGGGTATGAGCACAGACTTTCACATGACCCACTCTCCACACCATCTCATAACACTGATACCCCTGAACACACATATGTCGAAAAGATAAATAATCACCAATATACGTATTTCATGCTAAACCAGCAATCATCAGTTGGTCCAGATCACCATCTCTACACATATATACTACAAGTGCTCAGATATATATATATATTAAGATAGCAAATCCTCCCACTTTAATGGACAGGCTTCAATGCACTCCAGACTCCAACTCTTCAACCATCCATCCAATTGAAAATCTGATGATGGAACACTCAAAGGCCACCCTTAGGCCGAGATTGTTGTCACACCCATGTTGACCTAAAGGTCAATCTGACCCCTCATGTACATGACATAATCCATTATACAAGGGATAGGCAGACATCTCTAATATGTAATAGATGAAATACACAGGCTTATATATATACCTGTGTCTATATAAATAATAGACAGGGTATGAGCACAGACTTTCACATGACCCACTCTCCACACCATCTCATAACACTGATACACCTGAACACACATATGTTGAAAAGATAAATAATCACCAATATACATATTTCATGCTAAAACAGCAATCATAAGTTGGTCCAGATTACCATCTCTACACATATATGCTACAAGTGCTCAGATATATATTAAGATAGCAAATCCTCCCACTTTAATGGACAGGCTTCAATACACTCCAGACTCCAACTCTTCAACCATCCATCCAATTGAAAATCTGATGATGGAACGCTCAAAGGCCACCCTTAGGCCAAGATTGTTGTCACACCCATGTTGACCTAAAGGTCAATCTGACCCCTCATGTACAGGACATAATCCATTATACAAGGGATAGGCAGACATCTCTAATATGTAATAGATGAAATACACAGGCTTATATATATACTTGTGTCTATATAAGTAATAGACAGGGTATGAGCACAGACTTTCAAATGACCCACTCTCCACACCATCTCATAACACTGATACACCTGAACACACATATGTCGAAAAGATAAATAATCACCAATATACATATTTCATGCTAAACCAGCAATCATCAGTTGGTCCAGATTACCATCTCTACACATATATGCTACAAGTGCTTAGATATATATTAAGATAGCAAATCCTCCCACTTTAATGGACAGGCTTCAATGCACTCCAGACTCCAGTGATTGGTACAAAATCATCGAACATTTATACCATCTCCCATCAAACATTTTAAATTAAAAAAACAAAACACTTTGGCATATTTTCAATATAAGAAGAAAACATTTTAAATAAGAAAAAAAAAAATATTTAAATTAAATTTTACACAAAATTAAATCTTTAGTAAATTTTATATTTAGTAGTATTTGCATAGCTAAAAAAAAAAAAGCAGAAATTTTAACCATCGGAGAAAATTTGATAAAACATTTTAAAATGCACAATTTATTTATGTGAAGTAGAATTATTGACAATGCCATTATGAAAATGAAGTCAATAAATCGTTTAGCCGTAGATCAACCTCTACACGTCACTTTATCAAATTTGCAAACATTGATTTAATAAACTGGTGAATGGGTTTAACACAGATCTCATTAAATTTACAATACTTATTATTATAATATATAGGGTATATGAGCACAGACTTTCAGATGATCCATGACTCTCCACTCTATCTAATAACACTGATACCCTCAAGCACATATATGCTGAAAAGATAAATAATCACCAATATACGTATTTCATGCTAAACCAGCAATCATCAGTTGATCCAGATTATCATCTCCCACACATATACACTATAAGTGCTCAGACCAGTGTATATGTGTGAGAGATAATAATCTGGATCAACTGATGATTGCTGGTTTAGCATGAAATACGTATATTGGTGATTATTTATCTTTTCAGCATATATGTGCTTGAGGGTATCAGTGTTATTAGATAGAGTTGAGAGTCATGGGTCATCTGAAAGTCTGTGCTCATATACCCTATATATTACATATATAGACACAGGTATAGAATAAGCCTGTGTTTCAGTTAGTACTTATTATTATATACTTGATAATTTTAAAATATATGACGTGCTATATAAAAAACAAATAAATATAATACATATTATACTTATATAAATTTCAATTAATTTATAGTATACACTCTTATATTACGAGCAAAAAAAATACCTATCTTTTTACTGATTCACGATGATGAAAGTGATTTAAAAAACCAGTGACACTCAGCTTGTCACTTTTTAAAAAACAAAATGTATATTATATTTTAAAAAAAAAAACCGTTTGTGTATACGCGCGTACGAGAGTAAATTCAAACTTGTAATTTTTTGGCAGACACTTTTTATTCTAGTGATAAGTAGGCAAAACTAATAAGTTCTGGTAATATTTTATAATATATTGGTTTGTTAATGTCATAACAGGCATATTATAAATGTATTTTAATAGTTATGTACTTTTTCAAGTTTAAAGACCATGTTTTAAGCAGTATTTCTGTTTGTTTGTTTTTCAGTCACAGACTTTTTTTTGAAAACAGATTTTTACTTGAACAGGTTTCTAATTTCTAATCGAAAATGCAATTTAAACGTAAGACAGAATTCTTAATTTCCAATCAAGACAAGGTACCAATAGTAAAAAAATAAATTCTTTATCAAAATTAAATGGATATAAATAAAATAACTATTTTTTGTATTGATGCACTTGTTAATGTAGCAAATTTGGTTCTTGAGCCTTTCCAAATTTTCTGAAATAAGCATAATTTAACAATACATTTCATAATATCCCCCCTTTTCCTACATATAAATCTCTTGTGTCTTAAAGCAACAATAAGCTCAAGGAAATTTAAATAAATATTAAATGTATATATATATACTCATTTTCTGCACTTATTTTTATATAATCAAAAATAACTAAATAAATAAATAAAAGTTTATTGATTAATGTACATATTAAAAGTCTAGTTTTAAAAATTATTGTTGTAAACTTCATGTCAATTGAGTTAGAAACAAGTATTTTTCTTCAATCATAATCTTTTTTTTAAAGTTCATAATGCTACATTTTATTAGTAAATAATATAATTTTTAATTTTTATTGCAAAAATATGTTTATACAGATGATTTTAAAAAAAGTCAGGATTTATATCAAGTAAGTGTATGAAATTACTACATGCGTTTTCTATTAAATATTATTTTGAAATGTATCAGTACAATGAGTTTTATATATTCTATTATTATTATTATTATTATTATTATTATTATTATTATTATTATTATTATTATTATTATTATTATTATTATTATTATTATTATTATTATTATTATTATTATTATTATTATTATTATTATTATTATCATCATCATCATCATCACCACCACTATCATCATGATGATGATGATGATGATGATGATGATGTATCAAAAATAAATTTTATTTGTCTTAGAGAGTTAGTTACAAGAGTTTTATATAGCTTGGATTGCTGTGGTTACATGGGCAATCCATAGATATAGGTTTACATATGTACAAGTTGATTTATTGATTTACATGAGATTATAATAATTTTTATATGCTGCAGATTAGTTACAAGGGTTTTATATAGCTTGGATTGTCATGATTACATGAGCAATCTGTAGTTGTAGGTTTACATATTTAAAAATTGTACACAAGATTACATAAATTTTACATGCTCTGGACTGCTGTATCTACAGATGCAAACCAGGTTTAGTTTTATGAGGTTGAGTTGCCTGGATAACATAGGCGAGGAACTAAAATTTCCATAGTAGTGTGGAAATTGTCTGTGATATTCACATTGATATGAGTTCAATGTGTTATTTTTGATTTTTTAGGGTGCCAGATCTTCTTTGGGTGACCAGGTTTTTCTCTTGGTTTCATTAGCAATGTGAGTTGGAAAGGGTGTTAGCATGGATGGAAGACATGGCAGAAATGCTTTTATAATTGGTACAAACCCACCATGCCTACTTTCTGGTGCATTTGAATAGATGAGTGTTCCAGAGGGGGAGAGAGTGACAGCTATGTTAGAATTGGTTGCAATTGTTAAGTTGGAGTTTATGGTATATTGGTTAAACTCTGGGGTTATCTATATGTTAAAGATAGAAGCTGAGT
The DNA here is from genome assembly GCA_028023455.1 of Epiperipatus broadwayi. Taxonomy (NCBI): domain Eukaryota; kingdom Metazoa; phylum Onychophora; class Udeonychophora; order Euonychophora; family Peripatidae; genus Epiperipatus; species Epiperipatus broadwayi. Next base: position 1,837,133 of record JAQFVV010000114.1, read on the forward strand.
GAGGCCTTTGATAAGATTTAAATATGAGATCCATAAAAACAGGGTTGTGGTTTCCAGAGAGGGCTGCTGGTACAGTTATGTTAGAACTCATTCCTATTGTTGAGTTGGAGTTTGTCATAGGTTAGTCAGACACTGGGTCAGGCTGTGTTAGAGATAGCTGCTGAATGAGGCTTTTGATGTGATTTAAAGTGTGAAATTCATGGTTAGAGGGTCCAGATATAGAAAGATGGTAAATGTGGATAGGTAATTAGACTCAGCATGCTATTGAAAGTGATATATTTTTTTGAAATTATCTACTAATTTGATGTTAGTTGAAGATTTGAATGAAAAATTTAACACAAAATTGGAAATAAATTATCAATTGATTGGCAATTAAATAAGCTATATAAAGTTAGTATTTCCCCCCACTAACCTAAAGTTTTGACTTAGTGCAACCTGCACATGTGAAAGCTGATTCATTGAAATTTTGTTTTCTTTTTTAAATCGTGTGCAAACTATAAGCAAAACATCAACAGAAATTTTAGCATTCATTGCTACTTAATTCTATCTTTAAAATGATGTATTACAATGTAAAATCAGATAAAATTTGAATTTTTTATTAATATTTTTATTAATAGGTGCATTTAATTTTTTTTATTATCTGGACATTTTACTGGTTTACACAAGGTCAATAAAGACAGAAAATCTTTATCAGCATTATAAGCTAATAAAATGGATTAAAAATACGCTGATTATTTGCCTGTTAAGACCTTCAACGTGATATAAATGTAATCATAAAATATTGGTCATAATTATTAATTTTAATTACTTAAATAATATTTAATTTATTATTATTATTATTATTATTTGATAAATGACATTAATTTATTAATGTTTGTATTGGTGTAACTGTATACTATATAAATTATATAATATAAAATCATTTATGCTCTTTATTATATGGTATATAAATTTGTATTCAAATATAACAAAATGGTTTATGTACATGTAATTTTGTGTCTCTGATCCAAGTTTGAAGCAACCTTATTTTATAGACATAATGATTCTCAAAAGGTTTAATAATTTATTAGTAAGTTTTTATTTGTATTAGTGTGTTTGGGTTTGCTCTTGTAGCATGTTTATATAACAAGTAATGATTTACATATATAGAGCAGCACAATGTAAATTTTAAAAACTGATAATCAAATGTACAGAAAGGTTGCAAATTGCACTTGATAAAGGAATCACAAAATTTACTAGAAGCTACAGTACCATGTGAAAATATAAACACTTAAAACCAATAAAGAGAGATTTCAGATAGTGTATGTGTGTAGTGGTAGCCACAATGGTTAAGCATATACCACATGGAATTGTATGCAAGCAAAGAATAAAATTCTAATTCTTGCCTATGCCTTGATACTCATGCTGTGGAATCAATAGTTTTGCCATATCTTGCATTACATTATTTTCAAGTCTCCAGCTAGTAAATGAGCTATATGCAAATAAATTATATCTATGTGGGACAATAAATATAAAAAGGTAGAATCATTGGTATGCATAAAGAATATAAACATCATTGATGTACACAAAAATATATAAAATGAAAAGATGAAACTCATTTTATCAGTGATACAGACAGTAGCTTACTATTTCTAGTTTTAGATAGACAAGAAGTCAATTGCTATGATGACAAATGCATATCCATCTTTTGGAAATGTTTCATTTTGTATCTTTTATTAGGATGAATCTTTTTCTTATAGATGCCTTTGAGATTTGTTAACTTTCAGGGGTACAAGATAAAAATGAAGAATTCTTATGCGACTAGTTTTGGAGATTCTGAAGCTATGAATTATCTCAGATAAAAAGTGTTATATATAGTTTGAAAGATAACTTTGTGAGGAATACAAAAAAATTATCAATGAAGATATAGTTTAAACTGAATTAATGATAAATTAAAAATTATGAACAAGCAATAAAGTAATAATTATGTCGGATGTTGAAATTTCTTTTTTCCTTATTTTTTAAATGGTTATCACTATATATCTTAGATTTATTGTTTTCCTTAGATTTTTTAATTTCTATCAATGTAAAGCTTTTTCTCCAACATTATTAAAACTGAAGTTATTGTGAAAATTGTGTCTCAGATCAGTTTTTTAAAAAATCAGTATGGGGCCTTGCAGAAACAACCAGACTATTATACAATTGTTTAATAAAATGGTAAGAGTAATCCGTCCAATAACCTCACTTTTCTTTGGCCAAGAAAAATCCTGCAATTTTAAATTTACCTTTAGCCCAAATTATATAAAAATATTAAATAAAGAGAGATATCATAAGAAGAAAGAAAATAAAGAGACAATCTTTATAAACCAATCTAAAGATTGTATAATAAATAGACATTCTGCTAATATTGATAAACACAGTTCTTGGAAAATCATGTTATGTCTGCTTCTTTTTTGTTTTTGCCTATGCTATTACAGTTGATAATAATTACAGTGTAATCAAATGTACTTATGTTTAATTAATATATTTATTGTACTGGTATAATGAGATGAATAGTTTGGATTATTCATAAGATAGAAACTTTACTTAGCTAAACTCAAATTCTCTAATAATTGAAATTAGTATATATAAAATGAAGCAAATCCCTAAATTACACAAATCATCATCATCATCAACCATTATCAATCCACTGCAGGATGAAGGTCTCTCCAAGTTTAATCCATCTTCTCCGATCTTTAGCTTCTCTTTTCCACAACACCCCTGCACATTTTCTTATTTCATCCATCCATCTCACATGTGATCTCTTTCTGGGTCTTTTACAATCTCTTGGAATCCAGTTTAAAATTATAATTGTCCATCTATTATCATTTCTTCTAGCAATAGGTCCAGCCCAACTCCATTTCAATCTTTTAATTTTTTCAATATGGTCAGTAACACCTGTTTGTTGTCTTACCCATACATTGCATTTTCAATCTCTTCTTGTTACTCCCAACATACATCTCTCCATACTCCTTTGAGTGGTCTGAAGTCTCTGTATTGCTCTTCTATTAAGTGTCCAAGTCTCAGATCCATAAGTAAGAACTGGTAAAACACATTTGTTAAAAAACATTCTTTTCAAACACATAGGCATATTTCCTTTTAGTATCAAGTTATTTCTAGCAAAAGCACTCCAACCAAGTTTAATTCTATGATTAATTTCCTCCATTATGTTTCCATCGATATTAATAATCTGACCAAGGTATTTGTAACTGTTAACTTCTTCTAATTCTTCATAATCAATCTTTATTTTCATATTTTGAGCAAATCGATTAAACATTACTTTAGTCTTTTTAACATTTATCTTTAGTCCTACTTTTCTACTTTCATCTGCTAACTCCTGCAACATTTCCTGCAGCTATGAAGCATTATTTAACTGTATATATGTATTGGAAAAATATTTATCATTTACACAAACATTCATTCTGCCTTATCAGGCACTGAGAAGAAAGACCATGATGTTTCTTGATCTTAAACTCAGAGGTAAAAAGCCAATAAACTCACCACGCTAGCTAATGCATGTTGGTGAGCAGCCCATCCATGTTCATATACTATTTGAATAATCACATAGTAATAACAGCTGCAACGACAAGAATGTATGGAGTGGACATTAGGAATTTGCCCTGCTCGGTTTCTTTAAGGCCTCCAAGAGGAATCAAAGGGTCTCCTTTCAGTTAATAGCAAACTCCTTTCTGCAGCCAATTACATAAATACCTTTTCATAATAAACCAATTAATAAGAAATGCTAGCTCTTATTAAAGTAATAAAATCTGGAATAACAATTTAAATGCCAATTGATTGTAAATATGTGTGATATTATGGTTAAGTTATATATTGGTTAAAATCGATTGACCTATATATATATATATATTGTAACGGGAGAAAGATTTTTGAGATTTTCATATACTGACCCCGGGGGCGCCACTAGTCTGAAAATAGGAACTAGACATTTATTTTAGGGTGAATAGGATATGTGAATCAAAAGGCACCGAACTACACTCAGGGAGGAACAAGATATCTTAAATATTATTTAGACAGTTGAGAAATCAAAGCACAAAGACAAATGTCAGCCAAATTAAGTTTAAACAATTTATTAATTTTATTAAAAGTTGTGCAATAGAGTGAAGACATCTAGCCATGAATATAAAAGTGACTTATGTTAACATAGGCATATTTACCAGAGAGTGCACAAGAGTGTGACAAACATGAAGGCATAAAACATTTTCGCAGCAAAATTATCTCACTTAAAATAGAAGAAAGAGTTAGGAAAATATCTTCTTGCTGGCCAGTTGTAAAATTACAAAACAAACAACAACTTTAGCTTCCTGAAGGGATAATAAAACAGTTACTGTCCTGCCGGAAATCGACATAACCAGCGCGGATGTTCGAGCAGTAATATTCTAATTACTGTCGTTAAAACACCGCAGGACTGCTGCACGTAATACTACATTCAAAGTAAATGTGGTTGATCTCACTTACAAGACAGCAAAAGATATTTGATTATGATCTTATGTAATCCAGAAAGAGATGACTACTTTCAGACAACCCGAAGAAATAACTTAACAAATAGCCAGCAAAAAGATTTTGTTGTTTGCGCAAAAAGCGTAAATGAAACATGCTTAAGTATTCCTTATTTTACAACTCAGGGCAGGTGAATAAATAAAGACTACAAAAACTGCCAATGCATTTTGTAATAGGTAACGAAATAATCAGGTATATATTAAACATATAAAATACAATCTCCTAATGCAGCCTCTGATAAACGAAAATTGCAAACAAACTTGGAATCTTAAAACTAAGATTCCAAGACACACTTTAAATACTAGAAAAGAGTACATACAGATAATAAATAATTAAAAAAAAAATTAATACCATTTTAAAACATATTTATCATTAGATTGAGCAGAGATTTAATTAAACACAATTTATTTACCCTGGCTAGAATAGGAAAAAGTTTAGCTTACGGTAAGGCGGAGTTCTAGTGATTTAGTGATGAGTGCTCACTTTTGACAATAGTTCATCTTTCAGGTCCTTTGACAGCCACAAGGTAGAGAGAGTGTTTATTTTAGAGGCTCATGGCATGACTGAAGGAGAGCTGGTAGTCGTGGGTCCATCCTTTGTTTAAATTAGCAAGACATTCTAATGATGGCAAAACCCATAGTGGTAGATTTTGACATCTTGCACAGCAACGAAGTTTGTCAATAATTATTTAAGTTTTTAGCAGGCAATTAAATGTCCAAACAGCTACTCAAAACCATCTGACTCTTCGCAGTCAATAATCCAAGTGTCTATCTAATAATGAATCTCTTCTCTCTCCAAAACTTGATGGGCTACCCTTGCCTTGCTACATTTCCCATGCAAAACTTTCATTAGTGTCCATTCTATATTCCAGGCAGGACAAATATTAATTTCCTGCTCAATCTAATTTAAGACTTCCAACCAGGGATAATTGAAACAAAAAATGACAAATACAAAACTAAATTTCCGCTTTTTTTTTTAAAAAAATTAACTTTAAAAATAATTACAATAAAAGCAACAGGAATATATAATTAGCAAGCTTGCCTGTTTTTAATCAAATTGATTAAAACAGACGGTGAAAGTAAACTATTTTACAATCAATTTTATAAACATTAAATAATCTATTTTAAATTATAAATGCATATGTGTTTTAAATAATAATAAAAAATTGAACATTAGACATTTAATGAAAATGAAGTTGTTTTCTCTTTTTAATTTTAGTAATAAAACAATTGAATCGGAAATCAATCCAGCTCAATATATATATTATATTTTGAATACTACTTATAACTAATATTTTCATTATATTTATTAGATATCAAGAAATTTAAATTATTAATATTATTTTGACTTGAAATACTTTTTTTTTCAAAAATACAATGTTATATTAGCAGCTAATGTGAATATTGCCTGAAGCTGTATTGAGAATGTTAGCTTCCATGTAAATAACCTACTTATACTTATGAATAAATAATAATAATAGATTTATACTTATGAGTATAAAAATATCACAATAAATATTCAAAAATTTTAAACTTTTAAAACATATTTTGTTATTAAAACAGACAAAACTCTCTATACATATTGCGTGTTTTAATAACATTTATAAGCAAACCTAAGAAATAATGATCATATGATGTTTACTGACATATTTTGTTAGCTATAACAGAAATAAATATTCTTTTAGATTTTTAAAAATAATCAGAGGTAATGATGATTTTGTTGATTTTGTAAACTGAAAATAATCTTTCTAATGATAGTGTATAATCTTTTTGTTTTGATTGTGATCTCATTTTTTAAAAAAGAAAATGTGAACATTTAAAATTTATTTCAGTAGTAAACAAAAATATCTATCAAATGAAGACAAATTTATTATTTTCTAATAACTGAAATACAGGTTTATATACTTTTATCATTAAGTAATAATCATTTAATCATAGATTTTACATTGATGTGTGAGACAAAGAGAAGCATCAGAAATTGCTGAAATCTGAGAGAGTTTGCTGCAATAAACAACCTCTTAAATTCCAACAAGAGTTAAATAGTTGTATGTCTGGATATCATGAGCTTTATACACAATTAATAAAATCATCATCTCAAAGTGTAATCACTGATTACATTGTTGACAGAAAACCATTAACACAGCACAAGACTGAAGGTGGTGCTAGTTGTACTTTTGTGATGAATCTGATTTCTTACAAGTTCACAAATGAACTGCATATTGTCAAATAGTGATAAAGATTAAAATATGCATGAAAAAATGTAAAATTAAATACTGTAGTTAATAAAAAAAGTAAAAAAAAATTGTCTTGTGTCAATTTTTTTTAAATATTTCAAATTTTTTATTAGTCATACTTTATTTCCTTTTTTTTATGCGAATTTTAAAGTAATTTTCCCTTATTGGTTTGCTTTTATGTGATTTCTGAAAATTACAGCACCTATCCCCCATTTTTCAAGGTAAGTTAAGTCTATTTTTGTGTGATTTTTTTTAATGTGGGTTTTCTGTGGAACCTATCTACCACATAAAATGAGATCCAGGTGTATATATAATTTACATTTAAGTAACTTTACAGTAATAATAACAATAATAAACATATTTCTTTTCACTTTCTTTATTGGAGTTATTACACATTTCAAACTGTTAAAAATTTTTTTAAAGTGAAACATGATATTCAAGCAGTCTTTTTTATAATCTAAAAATAAATCTTAATAAGGGTTATAAAAATATAATAATTATTTGATAATACATAAGAAATAAATTGAAATGATTTATACACACATTTCACAGGTAAAAATTTTTTTTAAAACAACTAATATCTATCTAAATACATCCAGCTTATCAACTTATATATATATTAATCAAAGTTTCCAACTGAACTAAGTTAAGATTTTAAGTAATGGCTTATTCAATAAAATGGTGAAAATAAGACAAACATATTACTATATATGTGTGTACATACTTATTGAATGTATGATAAGACACAGCTATCATCTCATACATATTAAAAAAATAACTATACAATAAGAGGATTTTATTATCTCTCAAATAAAACAACTTTACCATAAGAATAACTTATTATATTTTAATAAAGACATATATTTCAGTGTAAAATAAAGCTACGTATAAGAAAGCCACTATTTAAAATACATATAGTAATATTATTTGTATCTCACTTTAAATTAAAAAAAAACTATTTATGTAGAAAACTCTGCAATGGGATTATAATTTAACAATAATAAATATGAAAAAACCCCAAATGTTTTTAAAATAAGAATATATATATAAAACAATAGCATATATTTCTATGGCACTGAATTCAAAATCAGAAAAGATAAGTGATGATTGCAGAAAAACGATTCCGTGTAATTGATACATCTAGTGTTCACTGCATATTTTGTACAAAATCAGTTTATTCTGTCTTAGTGATTTTAATATTATAAAATGTTATTTATGATCAATTAATAAAAATAGTTATTATTAAAATGATCTTCATTTTAATAGTGAATCTGCACTATTCTCTCTATTTGCTACTTAAAAATTCTAATAGAATTTGCCTATTAATAAAAAATCATTTGACATTTATTTTAAATACCAACTATCCGAGCCTGCCTCCCCAAAAAAGCAGGGCCAGGCACAATATTTTCGTGTAAGGGAGGGATATTTTGTACATGTTAAAAATACAGATATTTTAAAAAAATGTCTTAGGTTCATACGTAGATATATTCCTTTGCAATTATTATAAATCAAGTCAAAAACGAGTTTCTTTGTTAAATATTTTATTTATTTTGAATAAGAATTCGCTAAAAAAAGAACATTCAAGAAAATAAAAACATATATTTTGCATTATATATATATTATTTTGTTTGTTCAAATATTGATTCAATAAAATTCCACAAATTGGTATTTATAATGTATAAGTAATTTTTTATTTATTATTGTTTACAAATTATAAATATAATTGCACAATTTTATTGAATCAATATTTGAGAAAACAAAATAAAATAATATAATTTAAACAATTATATTTTATTTTCTTGAATATTTTATTACAAATTCGTTAATAATATCGTCATATTTTTTGTTTTTTTATGAATTCTGATTCAATAGATAAAATTGCTAATAAAGAAAATCATTCTTGACCTATGATAATTTCACATTAACATATATTTCTTTACATTAAAACAGTGACAAACTCTCCTTATAATGAATGGTACTACCCAGTTCAAGCCATAATAATCAATGGATGCAAGAAAGTTTGTACATAAAATTACTATCTAATGCCTACCTATCCAATAACTTCAAACTAGTGTTTAGCTTGTAGCTTTCACCAGTAAAGAGCTTTGCATCTGAGAGCCCTGCACCAAGATCATGTGATGTTTTACAGTTTAATTTCTTCACATGTGATTTTATTGTAGGTCTTAGAAAATACAGTTTTCTCAAAAAACGTAGATTATGCAAGCTTGGGTCTTGATAAATGTGAGGCTTGTTTCATTACACTATTTACACTGCCTTTGGGATAGCTCGACCAATTACAAATTTTTATAAACAATTACAATTAGAGTATAATTCATTTAAAACTTTCATTAAAAATATTTGAATAGCCTGTATTTGCTATTTTAATTCTATTTAATCATGCATTGATTTTTAAAAAATCTAATTGCAAAATAAAAGAAGATGGACATTGTATAATTATAATGCAAATCTATGTTTCCTACTAAGGAAGATTAATAATATCTAGATATCATACATTACTTTTGTCAAATGCAACTTAAATGTATGATAGAAGAATTATTGAGACTTTTTTGTATATTAATTTCATAATTAATATATAATAAATGCATTTATTTTTGATAAAATGGAAATCAGAGTTATTATATATATTTTTTCTTTTTGTAAAATACTACAAAGCAATCATGCCATCTATTTGTTATAGAAAATGATTAAATACGATCAATGTACACTTACTGCTATCTCAATTATTTTTGCAATCAGTATATAAATATGAATGTATTACATGGAAAAACCTTTAAATATAACAATATAATGTAATATAGAAAAATAGAGAAATGCCAAATGAAGATGTGGAAAAGTATATTTTATGTAGATGTTCTTTTTATTTTTAAATGCTGCATGTTGATCAATATTTTATGAAACAGAATAAAATATGAATAATATATATAAATACACTGATTTAGTAAATATTTATATACTGGTATGAAAAAAAATATTTATAATGATCCTGAGATCCAGAATGAAATCCTCTTTTAATAATTAGAATGATGATGATCAGACCACATATTCCCATTTTGTAAATATCAGATCGAAAATTTTTATAAGAAACATAATTTATATTTTCTGATCATCAGTTTTCAGCCATCTATATGAAATCAGATCGCTTTATTTATAATTGATATACCAAATACGTTCCTAGAATGCTATTTTCTATTTATGAAAGATTATATATAATGAAGTATTACCTTCGCATTATAATTACGTAATTCTTTACACTAACATATGAACATATTCCCCAGTCTAGATGATAAACACACCTAGTAATATAAACAAGCTACAAATTTAAATACACATTGGAAATAAGACAAGACTTGATTAAGAATAATGCAAACATTAAATTTAGTTTTAAATAACAAGAACAAATAATTTATTACCATAGTTTGATTACTAAAAAAATATTCATATACATAGACTAATGAAAATAAATATCTAACTTGATATGCTAAAAAAATGTTATATTGGCATGCTTTTTTTAAAATAAATAAATAATACTAATTTGCTAACACTCCCAAACAACTTCACTATCGAATATATATGTATATTTCCAATAAAAGCAGATTAATATGTGTTACAATAATCTACTAAATAATAAAAATAAAATGCAAAATAATAATAAAAATATTTTAGAAATACAATAAGAAGAAAAAAATTATTTTAAGCCTAAATACATTTATATATATATAAAATCTTACTGCAAATTTAATAATTATTAAGCTTACACTCCAAGTACTTTTCTAATACTATAGACTTGGGCCAATATAATTAGTCCTTTAATATTACTTACTCTATTTGTAGTTCTTCATCTTCAAGTTTGGGTCTCTTTCATTTTCTTGCTCTTTACCATGTCAGGGAAACTTTTGAGCAACAGGAACAAACTTTTATTTAGACATCAAAACAGCCTAAGTTTCATTACATAACCATCAACACCATTATATTTTGTACAGTTGAAAGATTATACTCAAGAAATTTGGATAGTACACCCTTGGCTTCAATTAAAACATGACATTGAAAGTTATTTTTCTAGAGAAAATTTTCAACATGGCTAGAATAAATGTATTACTAAAGTACATTCTAGCTCTATAATTCTTTTATAATAAGTAATTAGTATAAAGTTGCGATGATTTTCTATAGTTGTATTCAGTTACATTTTTTTTCTCTCTCATGCTTTGAATGGTACTGTGCTTTTATGCACTTTTTATCAAGATAAAATGAATTTATTTTGAATCGGTGAAAGAATGAAGATGACTATTTCTTCAAGTAAAAGAATGTGCAGGTGTGAAAGATTGAATTATCTCAGCCTTGATTTATTTGTATAGACTTTTAATTATTTGACAAAAACATGCATTTCCCCTTTCTTGATTAAAAAAAAAACATGCATTTACATCAATCCACTTCTTTACAAGTTGCTTTTCTGTTTATTTAAAAATAATCTCATAATTACAAATCTTAATAAAATACAATTAATTACATGATTTTTTTTTTTTTACTAGCGTGCATTTCTTTGTATTTAATTAAAAATAAAATAAACTTTTTGTAGAGTTTTTCTGCTCTTTTTTAAAACACAAGCTGAACTTTTTATATTTATTACCAAGTTCTTCAAATTTATGATTTTTTATTTCATTTTCTCAAAAATATGGATTTACTTTTTCTTAGTTTATCCATAAAATATAAAATCTTTATACATAACATATTCACAAATTAAAATTTTTTTTACACCAATACACACCTTTCTTGTGTATATATAAATCTACAGAATTTTTACTTTTGCATACAATTTATTTACTTAAAAATCAATATATTTAATGCTATATTTATTAGATGATATAACCATAGGTAATCATCATTGCAAGGTAACTTTTGATACGATTTTATGATCTCAAGTATTTATTTAATATGGTTATTCATTTTTTTAGATATTTAGTATAAAGTTTTTACCTACTTTCAACTCTATTGAGAGCTCTTTGTGATTTCCAATGAGTCCATCATTTATCTTTTTAAAGAGATTTATTTACACTTCTTGGGATCAATATTTTTCAATCTTTGTGGACAAGTTGCAATCTTTATTGATTATATAAGTATATTAGATCATTAATAAAGTGGGATTTCACTTTATTGTTAAAAGGAAGTTGCCTTGACAACAATTTAAAATTGTTGATTGTTATTAATATTGGGATTGTCTTAGTATTGAATAGTTTCTAATGATTATTTATAAACCCATATAGCCTTGAGCATTATTACATTTATTATTTAAGTAGTATATTTTAGATGCAATTTGAAATTTATAATTGCACTTTGTAATGTTATAATTGAATATTTATTAGTGTGCATTCAAAATAGGTTATATTTATCTATTTGAAGAAGTTTTTTAAACTTCTTTATATCAATAATTTCAATCTCGGTGGTCAAGTTGCAATGTTTACTGTCTATATAAGTATATTAGACCAATAATAAACATGGAAATTCACTTTTATTGTTAAAAGGAGATTGCCTTGACAATAGTTTGCAGTTATTTATTATAATTGATATTGGGTTTGTCTAAGTGTTGACTGGTTTTTAATGATATTGAAACAGTAAGATCTGCTTTGCAGATCTTTGTTTCACCTTTTCTCACCTATTTCCTACCCTCATACCTTAGTTTGAACCCCAATGTATCATAGTGTGTCTGCAATGCACTTATATGTCAAAAATCCCCCCCCCCCCAATTTTAAACCACTAGTACAATGCTCGTGTTAAATATAAGTATAACTTACTCCCAAATCAATAAAATGTTATGAATTATGTGTATGTTCACATAATTTAGATTTATTTAAAAGTAGGTCATATAAGTCGTAATTGTGCACACACTGTGATATGTATTTTAAAACTTATGATAAAATTATAAATTGTTAGTTAAAATTATTTTGTTTGAATCTATTTACAAAAATATATTACAGATGTAATATATTTTTGATTTAAAATAAAATTCATATTCGTTTAGTAAATAGATTCAAATATTGAAATTTAAAAAGTAAAATAATTTTCTTTTGAATTTAAAATCACACCATATATTTTCTGTTAGAATAAATGAGGGCTGGTAGGAACAATAGTTTTAATTATTATCTAAAAATACAGCAGATGTACACTTAAGGTTTTCTTTCAATTAAGAAAAAGTAATTTTAATTAAAGCAAGTTTGTAATTCGAATGTCAACAAGAAAATTAACAATAGAAATTAATTAAAATTTTGTTGAATTCCTTTAGACATTCAGATAGGATTAATTACAGCTGATAAGTTAGCAAAAGTCCAAAATATTATTGTAATGCTCCAGGGCAGTTGTATTGTTCAATTCCACTAAAAAAAGGAGGGTTTTCGTTTGTTCTCCATTCTGGCGATTTGCTAATAAAAATGTTTCTAATGATTTGCTAATGAAATGATTCTAGTGAAAATATTCTAGTAAAAATATTATTCGATCAAGATTTCAAAAGAATATTTTCTTGAGATTTTAGCTACGTGCCTGCAAATTTGAAGCCGAGTTTTTGTCTCCAAATTAATTGACCATATTTACAGTTTCACCTATGAATCACCCAACCTCCAAAATTGCTAATTTTGAACTGACGGAGTAGAGCTGGCAAGAAGGTTATTTTTCTCTCAGGAATGGCCGGCTGCTGCTCTAGACCATTGAAAGCTATCACATAAGGAACCCCGGAACTGCTGCTGCTGAAGTGTATAAAACATGCCGACCATCAATCTACCTGCAAACGCTTCTCCAGAGGTAACCCCAAATTAACCCAAGAGCTCTTGTAATTCCTAACTAATATGCTATAGCTATTTTAAATTTTCTTTTATTTCATTTGACTTTATTATGTATTCCCTTTTTCTAATATAATCAACAGTTTTGCTCTCTATCCTTGGGTTAATATTTTTTATTTATTAATATTTCTTTTATTTTATTATGATAATGTGTCAGAATAGTCTTTGACAGAGTGAATTATTCCTTTGTTGAAAGTAAGACGTCGATGTTAAGGCATATTTTAAATTTATAAATAATTTCCAATTTTATTATCTTGCAAATCACTCGTTCGAGGGCTATTCTAATCTTCTTTAATATATATAATAATCAAATAGTTTAAAATCTACATTTTATAGATTTTAACCTAATATGAGAGTATGTGCGAGGTGAATGATTGAAATATGCCACAAATGCATGATTGCGTAAATAAATCTATACTTTCTTTTCAAACTCGCAAGCATGCATTTTCCTGTTTTAAAATCTACTTTAATTTCAAAGTTCATCATTGACGTCGAGAATGTGTGAACCCTTTTAAATAAATTTCTGGGAATTTGATTGGGCATTTTTTCAATCTAAATGAATCCATCTTGTATGTTTTATATACATTAGTCTAGTAGTGCTGGTAAATGAATTGGTTGTTGAGACTGCTTTGTTTTTCTTTCCAAGGATTTTTATTTCCTTTTCATTTCCTGCAGCAAGGCAGAGTGTGAACTCAAATGTCACACCTGGGAATTAGACGCAGTCATCACCCAGTCGCTAAGTTTTGGCTGTCCATGATAACAAATTCTATGGGTCCGCAGCAAGATGCCCTCTGTAGTCATTTCAAATATTCACTATTGTTTTATTTATATATTTATTTTTACAAAGCATTGGTGATTTAAATGTATCACAATCTCCATCCTTTAATAAATTCATTATTAGCAATACCGATCTCCCAATGTAACTTTAATTATAATTTTAAAATAAATGTCTTGATCACATTCCCACTTTATTGCTTAGTAAGCTTTTGTCCATGCTATTCTTGAAATCAATAAATATTCTATAACACTTAATTTTCAAATCTTTTATTAACTTTTATAAGTACTCAAAGCACCTCACACATGTTCCCATCTCTGTTAGACACATTATTGTAGTAGTATACTAGCCTGAGGGATAGAATATATTTTCTTTAAAACCTTTTTGTCATTTAATTGAATGTAATGCCAACTATTATTTAGTAAGTGCCCCTGTCTCATATAAGCAGACAGTGGTGTTATATATATATTTCTATATAAATACATCTCTGAAATCATTTAAAACTAATTTTGATCTTTTATTTTATTGATTCCTATCACTGTCTTGGTCTATATATCTATTTTCTACATTACTTTTGTACATCTGTAGACGACAATTAGCAACCCAAACTTATCTTAGTATAGAGTCTCTTTGTTTCTCCCTGACCACCAGGCACTGGTAAAAGGTTATACTAGTAGTAGCATCAGCCACGTTACATAGGTGGCCTGTGAAATTTGGACTTTAGATTCGAACTTAGTATATCTAGAAGGCAACCCTTCCTAGAATGTTCAGTTTTATGTTTGGGGTTTGAATTCTGCAGTGTGTTAACGACATAGATGATTCTGACCATTACATAGTATATTTTTTCCCGGGTGCATGGCTTGCCCAAGCATGGGGCCTCGATTATTTAAACACCCACATCCCTGTAGATCTTAATTATTTAAACACCCACATCACTGTAGCTTAATTTTAGTATTTTGTTCATATTTAATCACTCAAATCCTTTATGTTTTGATATATATAATATTGTTCAAACTCTATATTATCTATATTGTTTATTTGTGTATATATTTCATATATTTTGTTTGACTCGGGCATTCAATTACATATACTATATAATCTGAACCTGTCCAAACTTGCTATAGTGCGATACGAGCTATTTGTGTTTATTGTTTCACTTAAATCACGCTATGTATGGATGGCATAAATTACTGAAATATTGTCCCAAGTGAATATTGTGACAATCTGTATATTTCAAATTGTGTTTTTCTGTCAAAATAAAGTTTTATTGGCTCAATGCGCAGGATAGCATAAAATAATTTTGTATGGTAATGACCTAGATACAATAGGCTATCATATGGAATTCAGAAATGTAATTATAAATAAAATTTTGTAATCAATAAGAATGCCAATGTTTTAATGATTGCCCACAGTTAAATGGAGTAGTACTAAAATTAACTTTGGGGAAGCTAACAGTCTATGGATATTTTTAACTGGTGGCATGGCACCCAGGAAGTGACTTCACTAAACGGAGTTACTTCTAAAATAAATTTGGTCACAAGGGTAATTTTTTTTTTTTCAACATGTACAAATTTTTCTTAGACCGAATAATGAGACGTGAATTGGATCAATAATTATAAAGTAAATAAATATATATGTATGTTAATTTTAAATAAGAAGGAACGAAATAACTAGACCCAGATCTAGCGAATGTTAATATATATAAATAAAATTGCGTGCATTTAAAAATATATATGTTAGCAAAATAATTTGACAGGTAGCATTTAAAAAAATTTTTATATTGTACTTGTCGAAAAATCCACCAAAAGAACTGCAAGTCAGATCCAAACTCAGCTGAACCAAAACTGAATTTAAACTCAACTCAGCAGCTCAGATTAGTAGAAATCTAATTGATGGCACAATGCTATGTGCCAAGAAACTAGCTCAACAGTTGGTGAAGATCAGAGACCCCTGAACTGACATTAATAACTGACTAAAATAATTTTAAATCGAATCATATGTATATGTTCGAGTTGCCAACACAGACAGCGAGTATTAACATTAAAATAATTATAAAAGAATTAAGAACTAAGAAACCAAGTGTGTTTAGAAAATATTTAATAATAATAATTTGTTTTGTTTGAATTTTAAATAAAGATTAAATTAATTAATTCTAGTTCTTCAACGAAGTTTATAATTATGATAAGAGTGGCGGTCTTTATTATATGCCAATGAGTAGTACGCAATATTGGAATTCTATGTCTATGTCCCTGTGAAGGAAATAAAGGCAGATAAAGATATTCATTAGTAAAGGAAAATATTACTCTAATTTTATATGAAAGAATGTGATATTTATTTTCACATTCGCAAATCCATTCATGAAGAGCAAGATACGTATTTTAGGGCATAACTTTAATCTTTATTAGAGAACTTATTTTGAGATATAACGGAGAATTTATTGGACTTTAATTTATATCACTCCATCACAAATTACGAGCATCAAAGCGGGTTTTACCAGAACAGAGAGGCAACGGTGCTGACGAATTATGAGCTATATAATGAAATTGAAAGACGATAGCTAGTCGATAATCAAAGTCCTATGGCAGCTTGCATCTGACAAGTCTTATGCCTTTTGACTAATATGAACAGGATAGGAAGTGCTTTCTTCCTCAATAATTTAAAATAACAGAAATATTATCACTGACCAGCCTAACGGAGTGGAAAACTGCCCTATGTCAGCAATTTTCGAAGGTGATGACTTGATAGTCATCGCTTGAATACTAAAACCCATATAGAATGCTCTACATGATGACTTGATCAATTTAATTAAAGTCAAATGAGCTTTTAACTAAAATTATTTTAAAGTATTTGTAAATCATATTAATTATGCCCCAATCATCATGCTCTTCCTGAATCTTAAATAACAAAGTTGAATTAGAATATATTTGATTTTTTATCAGTCCTTTTGCAATAAAAACATTTTAAGATTATATATGAATAAATATATCTTGGTGAATACAAAAAATAGCTGGGTCATAGATTAAAAATGGAGCTAATAATTTATTATTAGCCAATTATAAAAATAACACACATTTATTAATTTCTTTCGACTCGATGATTGATACGACTGTATAAATGTAGTTCTAATGGGCGAGAATTATTATCGGATTTAATATTATATTTTTTTACATAAGGCAAATAGAACAAAGGAGTTTATCGAGTTGAAAGATTATTGACATATAATTAAAATAACAACATTAATAAATTACACAACCATATATATATATATAATAAATAAACCGCCAAGTAAGAAAGAGAAAGTTCAAAGACTAGAGGTTGAGAGAACTATGATATAAATTTACAGTAGCATGAATAAAAGGTTTTATAAAGATTGTTACATTAAAGAATAAAAGAGCTCTAAAAGGGAGTGTAAAGTAAAGTTTGGAACTGGCCAGAAAGTTTAAGGTTCATTATAGAAATATATATTACCCATTTCTTCTGGGCTGGGTCCTTAGGTTACATGTCTGAGTTGGTAAAAACATAGGCATGCATTTAGTCAATTACTGGAACAGCATTTTAGTGGCTTTTCATAATTTTAGCAGCATGATTGGTCCGGAAAAGATTCAGCAGCTCCATTGAAGATTTTCAGGGGACTTCAGGAACCAATAGCCAGATTCCTGATGTTTAGCCCCTTACCATGATCAAAACACTATTTAAAATGCACAGAGTTTACTGTACTTCTCTACACCAAAGATGGCTTTTCTTTTTTTTTCTCCAAACTTTTCAGAGCTATTTATCTGTCCTCTGATGCATTCAGGCTAGTGATTCTTTCATTATCAATGTTTTTAGATTTACTGATTGTTTTTAGATACATTCCTTCGATAAGGTTTTCAAACTCATTAACTTGAAATTCATTTTCTAATTAGAAAATGAATTCTTAAAATCAGAAAATGATTTTAATTAGGAAATCCTTATCTTTTTTTCTAATTAATAAAACTTTAACTGTTGTTTTTGGAAAGGGAAAATCTGAAAGCTTATCGAAAGAATGTAGCTTTTAATCAATAAACTTTAACAAATTATTTAAAAATAAAAGCAAACATTCCCAATGCAATGAAACTTTTAAACAATTATATATATTTAATATTTACAAATATATACGCACAATCCATGCAGTTATAATATATAAATTCATGAATAATTCTATCATGAATTTATTAATAGAATTGATCAATTTAAATCTGAAACTAATTAATTTTAATATGCATTTATGAAATTAGTTATTCTTTATGGAAATTAGCATGGATTGAACATATAAAGCTCCATTGCATCGTAAATTTAAGGTTAGTACTAGGTTTGACGTGGGCTTATGGCTAGATGTCATGAAGCTAAAATTGAACTCAGATCCGACTGCTTCATTTCATTTCACTTCAAAAAAAAACAATGAAAAAAAATCTCTTTACTTATACATGATACAGTCGCATAAGTGTACTCGACTAGTTGGTAGACTCTGGGTGAACAGCTGAGTGTGAATAATATCATCTGTACAAACTACAAAATTATACATGTCTCACTGCGATCATTTTTTTTTTAATATTATCTAGCTTATAATAAGCTTATAATAAAGCAGTCTGATAATCAATTCTCATTTTCCCTATGGTCATGTCAGTCGGTCGTCTGTATATACATATCTGTCATTTAATGTTTGTTTTATTGTTTCCCTGGATCAGGTGGCACATATGGTTTTAACTGTCTGGCATTGTAAACCCCCTGGAGTCTCTTTCCTTTAGCAAAAGTGCATTGTCATGGCAATCCTTTATTATTTCATATGGCCCACTGTATAATGGGAAGAATTTTTTGAATTCTTTCTTGGGGGCATTACTAGTTCTTGGTGATCTTAACCAAACTTGATCCCCAACTTTAAAATAGTAATGTTGCACCCTACTTCTTTTTATTTGACTCTGAGCCATCTGCACTAGCCGCTTTCTGGCCATATCTTGGTCAGTTATTGGATTAATACATATTTCATCTTTTGGTAATAGTGAAGAAAAAATGGCCTGACATGGCTGCCCATAGTGAAGACGTGTAGGTGCAAAACCCATTGACTCATTCATTGTATTATTTATGCAGTCCATTACATATGGAACTTTTCCACCCACCTCTGATGATCTGTAGGTATGCACACACAAATGAGTTGACTAATTTCTCTCATAACTCTTTCACATGGGTTGGACTGTGTGTTTCTAATGATGTCAGATGATGATTTACCTTTTGTTTTTTTATCCAATTCTTCCACTCTTTTGAGGTGAATGCTGAGGCATGATCTGATAATATGATCTCAGACTTACCTACCTCAGAAAATTGCTTATCCTGAAGGACCCAGATGGCATTTCATGAATTGGTGGTTTGAACTGGGTAAATTTGAACATACTCCGAAAAAATATACATGACAAGCAAGTATTGAAAGGTCCTGATCTATAGCGAGGATTTCATTTGGTCTTGTGGCCATCACTGGTTTCATACCTTCTGCATATGATTTATTTGGAAATTTAGTGGCAGCACAGACATCATATTGTCTAATAGTGGTGAGAATCTGATTGTACATTCTTGGCCAGTAGAACTGGGATGCACTGCCTCTTCTGTCTTTCTTGGTCTGTAGTGCCCAATGATTTGATGAATATGTCTAAGTGAGGGTGGTCTCAGTCTATCTGGGACTAAAGTTTTCCATGGTGCACTATAGTCCCCTGTTTTGGTCTGTAAAATACCCTCCTTGACTCGAAAGTGAGTGTATCTGCTTTGTAGGTTCTGGTCCTTACTCTGGGTCTTGGATAACTCCAGAATAATGTGGTGATATTGTAGGCCCTGCCAGTATGCAAGATTCCTTAGCTTGGCCTTGGCAGGACTCAATATTGTGGTGGCCATAATTTTTAAGGATTGATCATTTATTTTTGGGTTCTGTGTGTTCATTTGTACTGGATGGTGACTTAAAATGTCAGCCACAACATTCTCTGGTCCTGGGCAATATTGGATCTTATACTGAAATTGTTGGATGACCAAGCTCCATCTAATGAGTTGGTCGTTGGTGAGGAAACTCTTATTAAAAAATTCTAGATATCGGTGGTCAGTTATGATGACAACTTCCGATCCTAGAAGAAATTGCCGGAATTTTTGGTATGCCCATACTATGGCAAGAGTTTCTTGCTCAGTGGTGGTGTAATGTATTTCTGCACCCTTTAAAGCATGACTGCAAAAATATATCACTTGATGTTCACCAGAATCGCCCTTTTGAAACAAGACAGCTCCTAGCCCTTGCTTGCTGCTGTCAGTTTGTATGTAAAAGGTCCGGCTAAAATCAGGGTGGTGCAGCATAACTACCCGTATGAAGTTTTCTTTTATGTTCAGTAGTTCCTGGTCATGGAGTGGGGTCCATTCCCACTTTCAGTTTTTGTATGAGGTCTATAAGATTCCTAGTTTCCTGGGCAAAGTTTGGATAGAACTTTGTGATAAAAGTTGCAAAGCCCAAGAAATGATCGGATCTGTGTCCGAGTAGTCAGGGTTGGAAACTTCTCTGTGGCTGCAACTTTGTCTGGATGTACCTTGATGCCATGTTTGTTAATGACATGACCAAGGAAGGTTATCTCCCCAATAGCAAAATGGATTTTTTCTAAGTTCACTGTGATATTCTTCATTCTGCATTTACTCAGGAACCTTTCCAAATGTTGTAAATGTTCCTTCACATCTTCTGAGACAATTAGTATGTCGTCAACATAGCATACCATCTGTTTTTGCACTTCTTCAGAAAGGACCTGCCTCAAACAGTGCACAAGGCCCACTCCACTATTAATGTCCAAAGGGAACCCTTTTATAAATGTGCGTGTATCCACCGTACTGAAATGCAGTGTATTTCCGGTCCCTTGGATCAAGATTCAATTGCCAGTAACTGGCAGTTAAATCTAATGTTGAAAATACTGTCTTCCCAGCTAATTGTACAAGTACTTCTTGGATAGGAGGGGGAGCATCTCTTTCCAGCATAGTGATGCTGTTTAACCTCCGGGCATCCAAGCATAGCCGCAAGTTTCCATTTTTCTTCTTGACGATGACCAATGGGTTGTTATACAGAGAAGGGTTGCACTTGACAATATTCCATTCAATCATTTGTTTTATCTGTGCTTCTACTTCATCTTTATACTGAAATGGAATTGGGTACGTTTTGGACTGGATGTAAGTTTCTTCTTTTACTCTGATTCGGTGAGTGTACCCTGTAATTTTGCCCGGCATTGGAGAGAAAATTACAGTGTATTTCTTGAGGATTTCCCGCATTTGTTCGGTATTATCCGGTTCAGTAATAATGGATTCTTCAACCGTTTTGTCGATCATTGAAAGATCAACCAGCTGGATTAGGCAACTTTCATGGTTTCCTTCCCGGTGGAGTGACATTTTAAAGTTGATAGTTTCATTTTCAAATGAGCATCTACCTTTAGGGTAGTAAATAAGGCCATGGTTTTTAATCAAAAAGTCAGAGCCCAATACTACATCATATATGAGCCCTGTCATAATAAGAAAGGTATGCCCTACTCACCTTTTGTTGTTGATTTCAACCTCCAACCATACTTGATGGTTTTCACTTGACACCTTTTTCCCATTAGCCAAGGTCATTTGGATCGGATGAGTTGGGAGTTGCATTATCTCACATCTCTTTTTCAAGTTTTCGATCCATGCTGCAGATACAATGGATGCTTGACTGCCTGAATTAATCAAGGCTGATACTCTGCTCTCCTCTACATTTATTTCGATAATGGGACACAAATGAGTTATCTGATGTCCCTCATTATTTTTCTCAGAGATTAAATTAGTTATTTGATTAATGGTTGGGGCTAGAGTGTCTTTTCTGTAACTTGGGTCCGGAGATCTAAAATGTTTATCCACTGTTTCTAAGAAGTCCATCATTTCATGGATAGTACCAATCTGACTACCAATCATAAGTTCCTGAACCTCTCATGGCATGTTGGGTCCTATCATATGAACAATTCAAGACTCTGGAAAGTTAAAACTGGACAATGAGTGAAATTTGGTTGACTGTTGTAAAAAAAACTGGTCATAGGTATTTCCCTTATTTACAGAAAAATGATCATTAATAAGGTCATGCAACAAGCTTTCTTGCCTCTCTTCACTCCAGAATGTGTTTAGCAGCTTGTGACAATATTGTTCAAAGGTGTTCGGCTTCTTCTCTAGCATGCCCCACCAGTCTTTGGCCATGGCTTTCAAATGGTGTCGAGCAATTAATATTTGTTGAACATTATCCAGAGTTTCTATTGCAAAAGCATCGGCTAAACTGTCTATATGTTGCTGAAGATCTTCCCAGCATTCGCCGTAAAAATCTATGATTTTAATCAAAGGGTATTGAAAGGTCAATGAATTTTCCAGTGGCTTTCCCATTCTGGTTTGTATAAACAAAGGTATGTTATCCTCTTGAAAATAATAGGTAACACAGATTATCATAACTCATCATAACTTATATTGGCATGACACTATCACTATCATCATTCAGTCCTCTATCTATTTGTGCTCCTTTCATTTGAAAATTAATAAACAATATAAATTTTAAAATTATGGCACTCTTTCTATGTATACTTAAATAATAACTTTTTTCTTTGGTACATTTAATTAGGTCTCTGACTACTGGTCCCATTGTCCCTATCTTCATTAGCTGCTGCATATTATTGCCCCAATCAATGTAATCTGCCTTTTTTAGTTTAGTTTTAGTTTGCCTATGTTTTCTTAGTTAGCTCTTTTTATTAATCTTTGAATGAGACATGTATTTTATTTAAAAAATACTATTAAAGATAAGAAACAAACATTACTCAAATTTCTCTCTGTTCAACTGTTCTCCCATGTCTGAAAAAAGAAAACTATACAAATGATTAGTGATATACAAATATTTATACATATATATTAGCAGGTAGAACAAGTAATTCTCTGTATATGACACATTTGGTTTTTATTATTTATACAACTAACCCACTACATGACACATTTGGTTTTTATTATTCATACAACTAACTCACTACTGTGCTGACAATCAAATTTGCTGACAAATTTATTTATATGGGTGCCAGTGAGCAAAATGAGATCAATAGGGCCTGTGAAATAACCCATTGACCCCCAAACCACATATGACTGACTTAATTTTTGATAAAACAATTTTATTGATGATGAGTATTTATTATTTAATAACAAATGATGCGTTCCTGACCTGAGTTTAAATATAGGAGTTCACTACTTCATTTTTACTAAGCATGAGGCTTTCAGACACACACAAAATGTCAAAACTTAATATTGCACAAGACTTTTATTTGTTGATATCATTTTTAATCTTGCTAGCATAAAAGCGTGTCAACCATTTAAGCATTTTGCCAACGGCATCTGGCTGCTTGGTGTACACAAAAGGTCTTCACCTGCTTTGAGGCTACTCTAGAAATTACTGTCATTAAAGCATATTGTCACATTGCCATTTAAGCATTTTGCCAACAGCATCGGGCTGCTTGGTGTACACAAAAGGTCTTCACCTGCTTTGAGGTTACTCTAGAAATTATTGTCATTAAAGCATATTGTCACACTGCATCAGAACGCTTGGCAGATAATTCCCAGTTCGAAGGTCTTCACCTTGCTTTGAGGCTACTAAGAATATGGAGCGAACATTTAATATATGTGCTAGCAAGCAATACTTTGAAATTTAAAACTTTTAACATGATATCATATTGGATATTTTTAATTATAAAACTGAGATACATATAATTAATTTTGACACAGACAAAATATTTCATTTATTTTACCCCTTGCTTTAATCTAGAGACTCTTACTACTTTTCTAACGATAATTTTTCTACTGTCATGAACGTGTGTAACACAAACGTATAATATATATAGTGATATAGTACACGTATAATTAATTATACATGTATTTAAATAATTATTCTACCTAACAAATCTTTTGCTGAAGAACATTTAAAAAATAATCTTGAAAACATTTAATTATAAGAAAGAAAATTACAAAATGACATTTTATTTTTTTAAATCATCTCAGTTATGTGTTATAAATCGCATAACTTTTCTCTTAAATATATATAACATTCTACAAAAATATCACTTTCTACTGAAACATTTACTTTATCGAGATCTCAATTGACTGAGTAACTAAAATCATAATTACTGTCTACAGGGTGTGGGGTTTATTAAATCGAAGCCACAATGGTTGGGCAGCCAAAAACATAACTATGTACCTGTCGAAAAACCCACCAAAAGAACTGCAAGTCGGATCCAAACTCAGCTGAACCAAAACTGAATTCAAACCCAACTCAGCAGCTCAGATTAGTAGAAATCTAAATTGATGGCACAGTGCTATGCGCCAAGAAACTAGCCCAACAGTTGGTGAGGATCAGAGACCCCTGAACTGACGTTAATATCTGATAATAAACTGACTAAAATAATTTTAAATCGAATCATATGTATATGTTGGGGTTGCCAACACAGACAGCGAGTATTAACATTAAAATAATTATAAAAGAATTAATAACTAAGAAACCAAGTGTGTTTAGAAAATATTTAATAATAATAATTTGTTTTGTTTGAATTTTAAATAAAGATTAAATTAATTAATTCTAGTCCTTCAACAAAGTTTATAATTGTGATAAGAGTGGCGGTCCTTATTATATGCCAATGAGTAGTATGCAATATTGGAATTCTATGTCTATGCCCCCAACAAGAAAATAAAGACAGATAAAGGTATTCATTAGTAAAGAAAAATATTACTCTAATTTTATACGAAAGAATGTGATATTTATTTTCACATTCGCAAATCCATTCATGAAGAGCAAGATACGTATTTTAGGGCATAACTTTAATCTTTATTAGAGAAATTATTTTGAGATATAACAGAGAATTTGTTGGACTTTAATTTAAATCACTTCATCACAGATTATGAGCATCAGAGCTGGTTTTACTGGAACAGAGAGGCAATGGTGCTGACGAATTATGAGCTATAAAATGAAATTGAAAGACGATAGCTAGTCAATAATCGAAGTCCTATGGTGGCTTACATCTGACAAGTCTTATGACCTTTGACTAATATGAACAGGATAGGAAGTGCTTTCTTCCTCGATAATTTAAAATAACAAATATTATCACTGACCAGCCTAACGGAGCGGAAGATTGCCCTACGTCAGCAATGTTCGAAGGTGATGACTTGATAGTCATCACTTGAATACTAAAACCCATATAGAATGCTCTACATGATGACTTGATCAATTTAATTAAAGGTCAAATGAGCTTTTAACTAAAATTATTTTAAAGTATTTGTAAATCATATTAATTATGCCCCAATCATCATGCTCTTCCTGAATCTTAAATAACAAAGTTGAATTAGAATATATTTGATTCTTTATCGGCCCTTTTGCAATAAAAACATTTTAAGATTATATATGAATAAATATATTTTGGTGAATACAAAAAATAGCTGGAGCATAGATTAAAAATGGAGCTAATAATTTATTATTAGCCAATTATAAAAATAACACACATTTATTAATTTCTTTCGACTCGATGATTGATAGGACTGTATAAATCTAGTTCTAATGGGAGAGAAATATTATATTTTTTTACGTAAGGCAAATAGAACAAAGGAGTTTATTGAGTCAAAAGATTATTGGCATATAATTAAAATAACAACATTAATAAATTACACAAATATATATATATATATATATATATATATATATATATATATATATATATATATATATATATATATATATAATATAATAAATGAACTGCCAAGTAAGAAAGAGAAAGTTCGAAGACTAGAGGTTGAGAGAACTATGATATAAATTTACAGTAGCATGAATAAAAGGTTTTATAAAGATTGTTACATTAAAGAATAAAAGAGCTCTAAAAGAGAGTGTAAAGTAAAGTTCGGAACTGGCCAGAAAGTTTAAGGTTCATTATAGAAATATATA
This sequence comes from Epiperipatus broadwayi, assembly GCA_028023455.1. NCBI lineage: Eukaryota > Metazoa > Onychophora > Udeonychophora > Euonychophora > Peripatidae > Epiperipatus > Epiperipatus broadwayi. The sequence continues at coordinate 1,863,508 of JAQFVV010000114.1, forward strand.
TTACCCATTTCTTCTGGGCTGGGTCCTTAGGTTACATGTCCGATTTGGTAAAAATGCAGGCATGCATTTAGTCGATTACTGGAACACCATTTTAGTGGCTTTTCATAATTTTAGCAGCATGATTGGTCCAGAAAAGATTCAGCAGCTCCATTGAAGATTTTCAGGGAACTTCAGGAACTGTAGCCAGATTCCTGACATTTAGCCTTTTACCATGATCAAAACACTATCACAGAGTTTATTGTACTTCTCTACAACAAAGATGGCTTTTCTTTTTTTTTTCTCCAAACTTTTCAGAGCTATATATCTGTCCTCTTGTGCCTTCAGGCTAGCGCTTCTTTCATTATCAATGTTTTTAGATTTACTAGTTGTTTTTAGATACATTCCTTCGATAAGGTTTTCAAACTCATTAACTTGAATTCATTTTCTAATTAGAAAATGAATTCTTAAAATCAGAAAATGATTTTAATTAGGAAATCCTTATCTTTTTTTCTAATTAATAAAACTTTAACTGTTGCTTTTGGAAAGGGAAAAATCTGAAAGCTTATCGAAAGAATGTAGCTTTTAATCAATAAACTTTAACAAATTATTTAAAAAATAAAATCAAACATTCCTGATGCAATGAAACTTTTAAACAATTATATATATTTAATATTTACAAATATATACGCACAATCCACGCAGTTATAATATATAAATTCATGAATAATTTTATCATGAATTTATTAATAGAATTGATCAATTTAAATCTGAAACTAATTAATTTTAATATGCATTTATGAAAATAGTTATTCTTTATGGATATTAGCATGGATTGAATGTATAAAGCCCCATTGCATCGGAAATTTAGGTTAGTACTAAAGTTTGAAGTGGGCTTATGGCTAGATGTCATGAAGCTAGGATCGAACTCAGATCTGACTGCTTCAATATATACGGGCAGTAAAATATATCTATGTTAGCAGTAGATTTAAACATGAAATTTTAGCAGTAGTAAAAGGGCAGTATTTGGGATTTTTATGATAAACATAAAAGCAGCAATTAGGCCAACAGAACTGAGAGGGAGATAGCTGATTAGCCATTGATAAAATTTGAAATCAAACATCAAAATAATCGCAGAGTCAAACAAGAAAAATATAATAATGATAGTATTTTAACTGTATTAGACTTAGTGAGTTCAATTGTAAAACAGTTAAAAGTGTTTTTTTAATCAGTGCTTTTTATTTGATATATTAAATAGTTAGCAAAAAAAAAGGGGAAAGTCATCATCATCGATCATGATAATCATCCAACGCCATGGAAAATATGGATGATAATGAGATCCATTTCCAGAATATTATAGAGTTGTGTAAGCAAGGTGAAGAAAGAGAGAAAAGATGGGAAGAAGAAAGCTGAAGGAGATGTGAGGAACTTAGAGCACTGTACAGACTTGTCCATGGGTGGCCAAATATGACAGAGGAACCCCTGAACCAGAAGGTAGAGACCAGTGATTCAATAAATTATGATATAGGCCAGAGTATTAACACTAGCATCCTCGAAATTAACAAATGCTGTATAAAAAACAATCAAGAGGTAATTGAACCAAAAAAAAAAGAAAACAGACCTGAACTCAGTAGGGTCATTGACATATGAACCCCTGAACCAGAAAATAGAGACCAATGATTCAGCAAAGAAAACTAATACACCAGACCTGGGACCTCGAACTGAGCTAACTAAGCTTGTCCACATTAAGATATTTCACGAAGTCAAAAAATGTCCACAACTTTATTTAGCAAGAATAGCTCCAGCAAATGAGGTATGGGACATAGGACCTCAAGCCCAGCTAACCAAGCTTCTTCACATAAAATTTTTTCGTGAAGTAAAACAATGTCCCCAACTGTATTTAGACAGGATATTTCTAACCAATGATGTATGGGACCTAGGGCCTCAAACCCAGATAGCCAAGCTTACCACCAATATCAAAATACAAAAAAGCAAAAAAAATATCCCACCTGATATAGTAAGAATATGTCAATCAGATGAAGTAAAGTAAATAGTGAAAGCAATGATGGCACTGGATTTTAGCCCATGGACCACGGAGACACCAGATAAGGCAAATAATTCTGACCACCTAGAACTACAGTTAATGACCAGCAGTTTGAAACCCCTTGTATATCAACCACCAGACAATATAAAGAGGCCTGATAATCTGAGACTGCAATTATTAAAATATAAAGGCAATTATCACCCACCAGACCCAGGATTATAGTAGTTTTTTTTTATTTAAAAAAAAAAGGAATGGACACATCACAAGATAAATGAAAAAGAAGATCAGATAAATGAATGTTAAACTATTAAAATGTTAAATAAAAAATTGTTGAAGGGGGAGATAATAGAAAGTGTTCACTAGATAGTAGTTTTATTAATATGATCCGGGTATATAATTCAGTTTCGTTCCATCTTTATACTTATATACTATACGTTATATGTGTTATCTTGTAAATTTTTTTTTATGCAGGCTTCGTAGGTGGACACCTGCTGTAAGATCTTTTTTTTACAATTTTTTTGTTCCGTCACTGAGGGAATGTGAAGCAGTAAGATCTGCTTTGCAGATCTTTGTTTCACCTTTTCTCACCTATTTCCTACCATCATACCTTAGTTTGAACCCCAATGTATTGTAGTGTGTCTGCAAAGCACTTATATGCCGAAAATCCCACCCAATTTTAAACCACGAGTACAATGCTTGTGTTATATATAAGTATAACTTATTCCCAAATCAATAAAATGTTATGAATTATGTGTATGTCACATAATTTAGATTTATTTAAAAGTAGGTTATATAAGTCATAATTGTGCACATACTGTGATATGTATTTTAAAACTTATGATAAAATTATAAATTGTTAATTAAAATTATTTTGTTTGAATCTATTTACAAAAATATCTTACAGTCATAATATATTTTTGATTTAAAATAAAATTCATATTCGTTTAGTAAATAGATTCAAATATTGAAATTTAAATAGTAAAATAATTTTTTTTTTGAATTTAAAATCACGCCATATATTTTCTGTTAGAATAAATGAGGGCTGGTAGGAACAATAGTTTTAATTATTATCTAAAAATACAGCAGATGTTCACTTAATGCTTTCTTTCAATTAAAAAAAGTAATTTTAATTAAATCAAGTTTGTAATTCAAATGTGGACAAGGAAATTAACAATAGAAATTAATTAAAATGTTGTTGAATTTCTTTAGACATTCGAATAGGATTAATTACAGCTGATAACTAAGCAAAGTCCAAAATATTTTTGTAATGCTCCAGGGCAGTTGTATTGTTCAATTCCACTATAAAAAGGAGGGTTTTCTTTTGGTCTCCATTCTGGTGATTTGCTAATGAAAATGTTTCTAGTGATTTTCTAATGAAATGATTCTTGTGAAATTATTCTAGTGAAAATATTCTAGTAAAAATATTCTTCAATCAAGATTTCAAAAGAATATTTTCTTGAGATTTTAGCTACGTGTCTGCAAACTTAAATTTGAAGCCGAGTTTTCATCTCCAAATTAATTGACCATATTTACAGTTTCACCTATGAATCACCCAACCTTCAAAATTGCTAATCTTGAAATGACAGAGTAGAGCTGGCAAGAAGATTATTTTCCTCTTGGGAATGGCCAGCTGCTGCTCTAGACCATCGAAAGCTATCACATAAGGAACCCCGGAACTGCTGCTGCTGCCAAAAATATGAACAATTCCAGATTTTGCTGCTGAATTGTATAAAACCTGCTGACCATCAATCTACCTGCAAACGTTTCTCCAGAGGTAACCCCAAATTAACCCAAGAGCTCTTGTGATTCCTAACTAACATGCTATAGTTATTTTAAATTTTTTTATTTCATTTGACTTTATTATGTATTCCTTTAATGTGTTCTAATATAATCAACAGTTTTGCTCTCTATCCTTGGGTTAATATTTTTCATTTATTAATCTTTCTTTTAATTTATTATGATAATGTGTCAGAATAGTCTTTGATGGAGTGAATTATTCCTTTGTTGAAAGTAAGATGCCGATGTTAAGGCATATTTTAAATTTATAAATAATTTCCAATTTTATTATCTTGCAAATCACTCATTTGAGGGATATTCTAATCTTCTTTAATATATATAATAATCAAATAGTTTAAAATCTACATTTTATAGATTTTAACCTAATATGAGAGTATGTGCGAGGTCAATGATTGAAATGTGCCACAAATGCATGATTGCATAAATAAATCTATACTTTCTTTTCAAACCTGCAAGCATGCATTTTCCTGTTTTAAAATCTTCTACTTTAATTTCAAAGTTCATCATTGATGTCAAGAATGTGCAGACCCTTTTAAATAAATTTCTGGGAATTTGATTGGGCATTTTTCCCAATCTAAGTGAATCCATCTTGTATGTTTTATATACATTAGTCTAGTATTGCTGGTAAATGAATTGGTTGTTGAGACCACTTTGTTTTTTTTCCCAAGGATTTTAAATGGTCAAGTTCATTCCCTTTTCATTTCCTGCGGTTTCCAGGCAGAGTGTGTACTTAAATGTCACACCTGGGAATTAGACGTAGTCATCACCCAGTCACTAAGTTTCGGCTATCCATGATAACACATTCCTATGGGTCAGTGGCGAGATGCTCTCCATAGTCATTTCAAACATTCACTATTGTTTTATTTACATATTTATTTTTACAAAGCATTGGTGATTTAAATGTATTACAACCTCCATCCTTTAATAAATTCATTATTAGCAATACCGACCTCCCAATGTATCTTTAATTATAATTTTAAAATAAATGTCTTGATCACATTCCCACTTTATTGCTTAGTAAGCTTTTGCCTGTGCTATTCTCGAAATCAATAAATATTCTATAACACTTAATTTTCAAATATTTTATTAAACTTTTATAATTACTCAAAGCACCTCGCACATGTTCCCATCTCTGTTAGGCACATTATCGTAGTAGTATATTAGCCTGAGGGATAGAATATATTTTCTTTAAAATCTTTTTGTCATTTAATCGAATGTAATGCCAACTATTATTTAGTAAGCTTCCCTGTCTCATATAAGCAGACAGTGGTGTTATATATATATTTCTATATAAGTAAATCTCTGAAATCATTTAAAACTAATTTTGATCTTTTATTTTATTGATTTCTATCACTGTCTCAGTCTATATATCTATTTTCTACATTTCTTTTGTACATCCATAGTCGTCAATTAGTAACCCAAACTTAACTTAGTATAGAGTCTCTTTGTTTCTCCTTGAGCACCAGGCACCGGTAAAAGGTTATACTAGTAGTAGCATCAGACGCATTATCATGTAGATGGCACTGTGAAATTTGAACTTTAGATTCGAACTTAGTATATCTAGAAGGCAACCCCTCATATAATGTTCAGTTTCATGTTTCGGGTTTGACTTCTGCAGTATGTTAGTGAGATAGATGGTTCTGACTGTTACAATATATATATATATATATATATATATATATATATAATATATATATATATATATATATATATATATATTGAATGAACAATGTACTATTCATTTCAAAGTCAGCCATGTAATTTTTCACATGGGTAAGAGATTTAAAAAGAATTAAATTCAGGCAATTAAAATGTTATGAATATTAATAAAAAAAAACTGAAATGGGCTGTTTAAAAACAGAAAGAAGTAAAACTTATATGAAACTCAATTTTTTTCTTATGGAATTTATTCTGGATTTTCACTTTATTAGAATGATGTCAGACTTCTAGTGTGCTTAATGAATAACAGGAAGAAGAAACACCATCAGCTAATCTAACCTAGAAATTTAAAAATTTGACACATTGTTTCAAATAACTCTGGTTAAAATTAAAGAAACAATGTTTATTTTAAATTCAGATCTGGAGATTGCTAAATTATATTATGGCCACATATTAATTGTTTAATATTTATTATCAGGAAGAAACAAACTAAGGTTACCTTACTTTGTAAATCTTACATTTAAAAGGGATTATTTATAATTTATCTTAAATGTTTTAAATTTGTAATTAATATTGACATGCTATATCTTATTTTATGAATTGTTTAAAGTAGTAACGGAAAAGTTTGAAAAGGAGGGGATAGTTAAAGTTAGTTGCATTTTAATGCAATTGAAGGGGATAAAATAAAAGATTTACTCTGTATTATATGAGTATATTAGGTTATGTTAACTTTGTAAACAACTTTTCTTTTAATTCATGCTAACCAAAAGTTATTTTGTAGAAATGTTAATTTAAAAAAAACAAATAAAAAATAATAATAATGAAAGATATAGTATTCATTTAAATGTAATATATAATTCATGCTAACCAAAAGTTATTTTGTAGAAATGTTAATTTAAAAAAAACAAATAAAAAATAATAATAATGAAAGATATAGTATTCATTTAAATGTAATATATTTATGCATAAATGGTCCAAATGTTAAATAATCAGAGTAATATGTTATTGATTTAATTATATCCGTCAAGTTCATTTGTCCATAGCCAACTCTGCATTTGAATGCTGAAATATGCAAATGTTTATTCACTGTCAAATACTTCAAATATATGTGAATTCATATGTGATTTATTCCTATTTTGTTATAAAAATTAGAGATCAGACTCAAAATGAGCCATTCCTGTAGAAATCATTGTTTTATTAAATTGGGATTAGAACCTAAAAATGGCCATTTTTATAGTAACTGTTATAGAAAGCTATAATGGTTATATATCCCATTTTCAATACATGCATATGCCTATACTAGGAAAATTATGAGTCAGAAAATGTCTTATATTTATAGGTTATCTGTATTAGAATTATATATTGTGTTCATTAAAGACCCAGTTTCCAGTATGACAAATGTAGTCAAATATAAAACTATTAATACTATAGTGCAATTGAAGATTAAGATTAAATTTAACAAAGAAATCTTGGACATTTATAAGTAATTATTGTTTTCTTGCATGCATATAAAGTAAAGCAATAATCCATAAGAGATTGGGAAAAAGGCTTTGTTAAAAGAAAAGTAAGTTATATGTCAACAGATAATTATGTTTTGTCATTAAACAATTATTGTTATGTCTTAGCCTCTTTAATTGTAATATTGTATGGTCTACATTCATTCATCAGGAATAACTTATGTTCTTCATGATCTAGTAACGTATTGCAAGTAAGGGCTGTGCTTAATGATCATCATTATTCTATTGAATAAAATATTGTTAAAAACTTATATGCTGGTCTATTTCCTAATATTTAAAGTCAGGTGGTGTCTGTATACATTATATATATATATATTGTACTGTTATCAAATATATATGTTAAAACACATAAATTCTGTGTTAGATATATAATCATTTAAAAATAAATGATCAAATTGATTTAAAAAAAAGTGAGATCAATAAAATAGAAATAAAAATATGGTATTTAAAGAGTTATTTTTTTGAAACACAAACTTGCAAAAATAAACTTTTGCATTATCTTTTCTTTTTAAAAATAAAAGAAAGTTTTAGTATTAAAGAGTGAGTAGGAGGGGGTAATTCTAAGTAAAAGTTAAAACTAGATCTTCCTTTTTATAAATAAAAAAAAATTATGGATGAAAAAAGATAATAATAATAATGAATAAATGTAAAAATGATATTAGACTAAAAATATAATTTGTAAAAAAAAAAACTTTTAAAATTGCAATTCATTAAATATTACTTGGCTGATTAAAAAAAACTTCCAGCTACGCTAGTCAAAGAAAAAAAGAAAACATGTACATTATCTTATCAAGAAAGGTAGATTAATCTTGAAATGAGATTAGATAACCAAAGAATGCAAAAATTAATCATAATGAAACAGTAGATAAATCTGGAAGGAGGATTAAGATAAGATGTATAAAATTTATTAAACTTGATATGAGGACAATAAAGAGAAAACAATGAGAGGGAGAAATATAAAAGACAGAAGAGACAAGAAATTTATATAATTCCCAGTCAGATTCTCTTCCGATGCAGTCAAATTATTATTCAACACTGCTGTATTACTATTAAAAAAATTAAAGAAGAGGAGTCAGCCAGAAAAACTATCCATGTTTCCAGTATGCATGTTCATTGACCTATCTTAGCAAAGGCTGATCTAGCAACATGCAGTGCTAAAGAACACTAGAAGTGTTCAGTTAATCTTTCATTTCAATATGTCAGTAACATCAGATGTTCTCCACCTGGAACCAATGCTTGCCTCATGATCTGTAAACTGCTTATAATTTCTCTCTCATTATAAACTTGAAGAATTGAAAAGAAGCCAGAAACCATCAATGGAAATCAAAGACCAACTGGTTGGTAGTTGACAAGTAAGGAAACAAGAAAGGAACTGGATCCATGAAAGTGTGATGTGTTATTTTAAATCCTAGGTAAATATAATTCTTTTTCTCCCATTATAAATATCTACACATATATGTGAATAAAAAAAACATTAATGAACTCTCATAGTTACAGCCATCATAATCTTTAATATTGCCTATGTAAATTGTATTATATTGTGTTATAATTATGTGTGTGTGAAAATAAATATTTATTTGCTTAATTGTTGTTTGTACGATTCTCTCTCTTAGAACTGCATCACTAATAGATTAATTTATAAATAACTATAAGTATTGGGCAAGTGTACCAAAGATTCCTCCCTCACAATTGAGAAATGGAGCTAGCTTGGGATATATCAAGCACTGGATTGTGTACCTGTCATCTGGAGCATGCTGACTATATAACCTGTGATTAGCTGGCACCTGAAGTTAATCCTCAAAGCAAATAAAGTGGTTTGGATGGCAGGGTTTGAATCTAGCAGTTGAGAAGTGCTATAGCCTTGAAATGTGATAATAGATTATACTTTGTATAGCCTTGGTCTAGTTAAAAAAAGGCACCATTGATGTTTCTCTGCTTGAAGGGCCAATTTCTCTGCTTGAAGGGCCAATCTGTTGCCATAATGGAAGTGCAGCTTAAGTTGAAATTGAGATTTAAAGAAATAATCACAGCAATTTTTTCCAACACAGTTCAATTGACTTGGGTGCTAAATGCCACAAATTACCAGAGTAATTAAAATCACAGTTGAAATTAAAATTAAAAAAGGTTGAAACCAATTTCTAGATAAAGGCAAAATTGCATGATAATAAAAGTTAAAATAAACATAAAATTGCATAGTGATAAAGTTGAAATCAATGAGAAGTATGAGAAGAGAATAGACCAAAGCAAACAAATTATAATATTGAATAGTAAAATGTGAATAAAAAGAAGAGAGACTAGAGCGATAAATATTTTATACATATTAGGGGTATTGATGGAAAGATGGAAATTAGAAAGGACTAAGGGGTTTGGAGGTGATCACACTCTTTGTTTGACTAAAATATTTAAAAATAAAAACAAGTAAAATAAAATTTGTGTTATAAAGATTAGTAAAAAGAAAATTATTAATCTGTTATAGAGCCAAAACAAAAATTGAAGCACAAAATAATATAGACATAAAAGAAATAATAAGATTGCAAGAGGAAAAAATGGAAAGGCAGACAGAAATGCTGAGGAAAGAAATAGAATGGTGGGGAATGGTAGTGATTATAGAGAAATGAGAGAAAAGGAAAATAATAGAGGGTGTAAGAAACAGATATGAATACACTAGTAGAGATAGTTTAGACACTAAAAAGTAAAAGGAAAAAAAGATCAAATATAAGTAAATCAGCAGAAGAAATGGCATAAAAAACTGAGAAGAATACAGTTAAATTAGAAATTAGTAGCATAGACCTTAACAGACAAAAACAGGGAAATTTAAATAAATATGCACAGTTAAATAGCTCAAATATTGCAAATGAAATTAAACTAGAAAATAAATATAATTGTGAACAAAAATTTAAGTCTGAACCAGAAAATGAGTCTGACTTAGAAATTAAGCCAGAACAAAGCCAGAAACAGAAAGTTCTTATTTAAACAATGACTTCAAAGCTAAAAATAAAAAGGTGTCAGAAGTAAACGCATCAGAAACAGAATGTGCAAAGAACAGAAAATGGTAAATAAAATGGAAGTGCATTTAAACAGTGAAAAAAAGACAGATGCAATATTGAGATAGACAACTGTAGTCAAATTCTGCCTACAAATCACTATTAAACCAGAGACAACAATAGAGGTAGAAAATAAAACAACTTAAAAGAGAAAAAAATATAAGTGTTATAAATACCATAAACTATGGCCATGATAATAATGATTGGGGCAAAAATAATAAACTTAGATTGTCACATAGTTTTAAAAGAAGGGGGGATTGTAAATAAACTAGCCTAAATCAGAAACCAACCCTGGAACACCAAGCCAGGCATCAAAATAGGTCAACATTCTCTGGTCCAAGTAAAGATGGTAGAAATAAAAAGAATCACCTAGCAAATGTTAAGTGAGTTTGATTTAAAGAAATGGAACAAACTTTTAGATATTAAAAAATAAAATATAAATAAATTTTGCCCATGGGTTATAAAAATAATGGAAATAAAAGTCAATAAATAAAATAAAATGTTATTTTTTGAGAATTATTAACAGAAGTAAAATAAGGTAAAGGATTTTTTTTAGAATCCATATATAAATAAAGAAATAAATGAACTAAATTAATGTTTTGGGAGCTAATATATGATAGTAGAAATAAATAAATTACAATAAAATGTTTTTTTAAAGTTAATAACAGAAATGAAATGAAATAAAAGTTTTTTTTTTTTAGAATCAATATACGATAATGAGAATAAGATTAAATAAATAAAATAAACAAAATTTTGTATAAATAATAAATAAAAATCTAGAATAAAATAATCTTTAGTATAAGTGTAGATTGTCGGATGGATTGGAATTGTAAAGGGGGTGGGGTGAGAAAGTGAAGGTTGAGGAAAGGGATAGCAAGTGTAAGCTGATGCGCTGTGTGAAAGTAGTACCCATAATGGGTGGAACAGGGGGATAATACTATAGGATGAGGTTCCAGTAGAGAGATTCCTGGGCCCATTCAAATCACACTGGGAGAAATAGTTTCTATTCTGTTTTTCAATTATATGAACTGGAAAAATACCAGCATAAGCTACAAATCATTTCTTTGGGAGAAAAATCCCCAACATGATGTAATAAATTTCATTTAACATAAGCTAAATCGTCAGTGAGTGAATACTGTCATTTGCAGTGACCCCATTTTATCTTTTAGAATGCAGACCCATTGGTGAAAGTCATGGGTTCATTCAATTGGCTGGTAGAAAAATCCCAGCATAGAAGGTAAAGTTTTTTTTTGTTTAGCACATGAGTCGAATATAAGCGAGATGTATTCTGTAATCCACAGCATTCAAACTCCTGTACCCTCCATAGAGGTGCATGTTATCTCTGGTGGTCATGTAAAGCTACCTTGGTAGTTTATCCATCTTAGCAATTCTAAAACTTATTTGGAAAAAAGAAGAAAATATAAACATTAAAGAATGAGTTTCCTTTATAAAAAATTAAAAGTTAATAGCTGTATTGCATAAACCAAAATAATAAGTAAATAATTAAAAAGGGAAAAATTGAAGTGGAAAGTTGTAAACAAAGTGTTAGAGGTAAAATGGTCAATTTGATGCAATTTACCTATCAAACTGGGAGGAGATATGTGATGTACCGCTAATGAATATAAATGTTAAAAACAACACATATTCTGCATTACATATATAAAACATTTAAAAATAAATGATCAAATTGATTTTAAAAAAAGTAAAGTGAGAATAATAAAATAGAAAGAAAAATATGTTTTTTAAAGAGAATTTTTTTTTGAAAAGCAAACTTGCAAAAATAAAGTATTGTGTCACCTTTTTTTTAACAATAAAAGAAAGTTTTAGCATTAAAGAGTAAGTAGGGGGGAGTGAAAATTCTAAATAAAAGTTAAAACTAGCTCTTCCTTTTTATAAATTAAAAAAAATGTATGGATGAAAAAAAAAAGAAAATAATAATGAATAAATGTACAAATATAATCAGACTAAAAATATAATTTGCAAAATGAAAAACTGTTAAAATTGCAATTCATTAAAAATTGCTTGGCTGATAAAAGAAAAGATAACTTCCAGCTAAACTAATTAAAGAAAAAATGAAAACTCACATATCTTATTAAGAAGGATAGATTAATCACATAACCAAAGAATGCAAAAATTAATCCTAACAAAACAGTAGATGAATCTGGAAGGAGGATTAAGATAAGAAATATAAAATTAATAACTCATTGATCTGAGGATGATAAAGAGAAAACAATGAGAGGGAGAAATATAAAAGACAGAAGAGAAGAAATTTATATAATTCCCAGTCAGATTGTTATTCAGACACAGTCAAATTATTATTCAACATGGCTGTATTACTATTAAAAAAATTAAAGAAGAGAAAATGGCCAGAAAAACTATCCATGCTTCCAGTATGCATGTTCATTGACCTATCTTCACCGAAGGCCAACCTAGCAATATGTGATGCTAAAGAATACTAGAAGGGTTCAGCTAATCTTCAATCACTGAGTCCTCAAGACCATGAAGTGTTCTCCACCTGGAACCAATGCTTGCCTTGTGACCTGTGATCTGCTGATAATCTCTCTCTCCCCCTCATTGTAAACTTAAAAAATCAAAAAGAAGCTGGAAACCATCTATGGAAATCAAAGACCAACTGATTGGTAATTGACAAATAAGGAAACAAGCAAGGAACTGGATCCATGAAAGTGTGATGCATTATTTTAAATCCTAGGTAAATATAATTCTTCTTCTCCCATTATATATATAACTTAAATGAACTCTCATAGTAACAGCCAATGTAATCTTTAATATTGCCTATGTAAATTTTATTATATTGTGTTATAATTATGTGTGTGTATAAAAATAAATATTTGTTTGCTTAATTGTTGTTTGATTGATTCTCTCTCTTAGAACTACATCACTAATAAGTTAATTTATAAATAACTATAAGTGTTGGTCAAGTGTGCCAAAGATTCCCCCTTCACAATTGAGAAAATGAGCTAGCTTGGGATATATCAAGTACTGGATTGCTTACCTATTGTCCGGAGCATGCTGAACTATATAACCTGTGGTTAGTTGGCACCTGAGGTTAATTCTCAAAAAATAAAGTGCATTGGATGGCAGGATTTGAATCTAGCAGTCAGCTACAGCTTGAAAATGTGAATCATAAGTTATTTTTTGTATAGCCTCAGTCTAGTTATAGGTACTGTTGATGTTTCATCTATATGTGGTATTATACTTCTCTGCTTGAAGGGCTGGTCTGTTGCTGTAGTGGAAGTGCAGCCTGAGTTAAAATTGAGATCTAAAGGAAATAATCAGAGTTATTTTCTCTGACCTGGTTCAATATATATATATATGTAGTATATATATAAGTAAATACTAATTACGGTAAGGCAAAAAAATAAGCATAAAATAAATTTTTTAATCTGCTAAGCTAACTTTTGATACCAGACTGAGTTTGCAAAATGTATCAATGTTTCTACCAGCATATAAAGATAATTATACTAGTTATAAATTTGAATAAATTTGCATATTTGTTTATGTGATAATTAGCACATAATCAATTCTGTCAATTTAATAAACATTAGGGCCAATAGTGTTCTCCTTAACAAACCTTAGTCATTCAATCTGATAACATAGGTGGAGCTTCATCACTTTATGCTTACAATTATCACATACCCAAACATGAAAATTCATTAAAATTTACACCCAGTGTAATTATTTTTATATGCCAGTGGAAACAGTGATACATTTTGCTAACTCTCTCTTTCATTCATGCTTTGTTAAAGATGCTTTATATCAAAAGCCTGGCTTAGTATATCAATAAATTTAATTTATGCTTGTTTTGCCTTACAGTAATTATTATTTGTTTTATTTATATATTATCTACAGTACTAACTTTTTCTACCTTTACATGTATAAATATGTAAACCATTGAAACATGCTTAGTCTGATCATTACAATAGATGTATATATAATTCGCTTTTGTGTCAATATAAGAAATAAATTATGCTAGTTAGGCATTCGATGTTAAGTATATATATTCATCAATGAGTAATACAGTAACACAAAGATATAATAAACATTAACTTAAGTTTTTTAATTATATATATATGCATTTATAATATTATATATATACTCATGCAATTATCAAACCTGTGCATTCTGCAACACATAGAAATTGAGGAATGCTCCACCTACACTGTTATTGTATATTTATTTGCACACACATATATAATTATACTGTATAAAATTGGATAATTTATTATATATATATTTAATCACGCACACAGATATATTTTAATAAAGCAAACATTTTCTCAGTTAATTAATCATCATGTCAGATAGTTAAGACAACTTCAAATATGGTTTCTTTTATTAAAAAAAAATTTATATTATTTTTGATTAAATAATACAGACAGCTATTTAAAAAATAACCAAAAGCAAATGGAAATAGGAAGAAGAGAAAGTTTTTTTTTTTTTTTTTTTTTAAAAAAAAAGAAAATCAATAATAAACATTAAAGATAAAGAAGGAGGAAGAGAGAGAGAAGGAGAGAGGGAGAGAAAGAGAAAGAGAGAGAGAGAGAGAGAGGGAGGGGGAGGGAGAGTGAGGAAGGGGGAGAGAGAGAAGAAAAGAGTAAAACTTAATATATTAAAAGTGAATTTAACAGAAATTAATAAACAATAACTATATATATATTTAATAATAAGTATTAACATTACAATTTTTCCAAGAGTTTTAAACATTTCTTGGAAAAATATAATTCAAGATAAATGATATACACAACACTTATACTATTCATTTAGCATTGAACATTATTACACTTATTATTTGGGTGCAATTTGAAAATTATAATTGCTGTTTGTAATGTTGTAATTGACTATTTATTAGTCTGCATTCAGAACAGTTATATTTATGTTTAAGGAAGTTTATTTAATTTTTTTGTCTCAATAATTTCAGTCCCTGTGGTTAAGTTGCAATCTTTAGTATCTGTATAAATATATTGGACCATAATTAAAGGTGGGATTCCATCTTTATTGTTAAAAGGAAGTTGCCTTGATGACAGTTTGAGATTGTTGATTGTTATTAATTTGGCATTGCCTAACTGTTGACTGGTTTTTAATAAATTTTTCTTAGTATATATGTTGTATGTATTATTTATATTGAATTTATATATATAAATAAGCTTATTTACATCTAAAATCATGTGGGAAATCAAATAATACAACAATTCAATAATTTTGATAAATTTTGATTAAGAGAAACATAATTTGATTAAGTCCATGGATGTACCAACTAATAAAATTTAAATTAATAACATTTTATAAAAAGGTAATTCAACAGTTTGGGAGTTATTGTATCAAAAGCTGGTAATAGAAACAGTTTAATGAGGATTTAGTGCAGTGTTTTATTCTGTATTTGAAACATTAATTTGATAGACTGAGAGTTTACTAGTAGTGAGTCAGAAATTTACTACTTTTATTGTTTTGGTTCAGGTTATTAAATAATATATTTAGGTTGTATTTTTAGATCTTGATCTTAAGAATTAATCAAATCTAGTATGATTAGAATAGTTCCCATGAAATAAATAGCTTTAAATCAATAAACTAATCAGTAACCTGCTGGTTGTGATGTTATTGAATCTATCATTATAAAATTATATCTTCATTGGATCAAGCATAAAAAATATATAAGCGGTGGCTGATTCCTTAATAGTATATTTTATGTTTGAACTTGTATATAGAAAATAAAAATCTATTTTCATTTTAATAATTATCTCAAAAATAATTCAAAGACATGCAAAACTAATTGCTTTTATTGAGAGAATATGGTTAAGGATAGCATGCAATAGAAAATTAGTGAGCACAGAGGTTGACATTTTTCAAAAATACTATCACACAAAATGTAAAAACACAGTAACCTAAAGGAACCAGTAGAGATATATGTGAAAATATAATGGTAATAAAATGTATTATTTTAAATCCCTTTTTAAATTAACAGCACCCATGATCATCCCATTCAACCATACCATCAATCCTGGATGGGTAAATCACTTTTCAGCTCATAAACTGGTTTAACATTCTTTTCTTAGATAACTGATCCATATTCAACCTAAGTAGATGACCAGTTTTGTAATTAAATGAGCATTTAAATGTTTTATATGGAGAGTAATGTTATTAGGTTAATTTAGGTCAAAAAATGTAACTAAAATAAATTATTCCTAATGAATGTAAAAATCATAATTTAGTATTTATAATAACCATAATTCCATTTTAAACAAATTATTCTTGTCTTTCTCACCTTCATTTTTGTCTGTAGCTAGAATGGCCAAAGTGGTGTTTATATAGAGATCATTAATGATAATGATAACATATCAAAGTACAAAAAGACAATAACATTCAAAAACATGGCTTAAAAAATATTTAAAAACGTATTTGATTTCTTTTACAGGGAAGGAAATTGAGCATCTTATTCATAGTTGAAACTTTCTTTTTATCATCATTGATTTATTGAAAAATGTAGTTTTTTAATTATCATTAAATCTAGAAAAAAGTTTTTAAAAATTTTTCTGAACTATTTAGGTATCAAATTTGTGAAAAAGTGAACAATAATAATGTAAAAACGTCAAGCGTTGTTAGCCGAGAGGTCATCGCAGCCCCTTGCAAGCAAGTAGTTGGTTGCAGTCAGATGTGGGTTCGCGTCCCAGCTGATACTATGACATATGGAAAAAAAAAACAATGCAAAAATAATGATTTTTATATATATTTAAAGAAATTGTTTCTCCCCTGAAAAATTTATCTTTCATATACTAATATGTATATAATAGGCAAAGGTAAACCCTACATTCAGTACTTTTTGAATATTTTATTTTAATTGCTTTTTTTTTTTTACAGACTATAAACTATAATACATTTGATCACCCTTGATTAACCTATTAACTTTATTTTACAAGTAAAAAAATTAGAAACTCATTTAGTAATAAAACTGAATGTCTAGTTAGATTGAGTATGGATCAAGTATTAAAAAAAAAATCTTAATCCTGCTGTGACTTAAAAAAAATTTTAAGATTCACACAGCCAGACTCGAAGGTTAGATGGATCATCTGATAATACATGTAAACAAAAACTTTAAAATAATGTGTTATTTTATTATTACTATATAAATACAAGCATAGTATTATTATTAGTAAATTAATGATAATATATATTATATCATAATGTTGCAAAGATTATCAGATGAAAGCAAAAAAATAGGACTAAAAATGAAATGCTAAAAAGACTAAAGTAATGTTTAATGAATTTTTTCAAAATAAAAAATAAAAATTGAGAATGATTAATTAGAAGAAATTAACAATCACAAATACCTTAGTCAAATTTTTAATATTGATGAAAACATAATGGAAAAAATTAATTATATAATTAAATTTTGATGGAGTGTTTTTGGTAGAAATAACTTATGGATCTGAAACATGGTCATCTAACAGAAGAGCAATGCTGAGACTTCAAACCACTTAATAAAACATAAAGGAATATATGTTAGGAGTAAAGGAATCAGTAACAAAATATATGGGTGAGAAAACAAGTATTATTAACATCATTGGAAAAGCAAGTGGAACTGGGCTAGACATATTGCTAAAAGTGATGATAATGGATGGACAATTGAAGTCTTAAGTGGGATTCCAAGAGATTGGAAAGAGATGTGTGATGGGTGAATTAAATATGAAAGTTTGCTAATGTGATGAGGAGAAGAGAGGCTGGAAATCGCAGAATCTGAATTAAACTTTGAGATCCTTTCATCCTACAGTGGAACGAAAGTGATTGCAAATAATGATGATGATTATCTCTATAAAATGAAAATTATTTATAATAAAAGTCAAAAATAACTGTTGCAGTGGTTGAATATTTAAATATGTTATTTTACCATTTTTAAATATATGAAAATCAACTAACTTAAGGCATAATTTTTTATTGAAAAAGCACAGAGTTGCAATATATATAAACTAATTTTGCCTGAAAGTGTAATAGCAAAACACAATGTTTTTTGTTATTATAGAATACAGAACAGCACTACGATAAGATATTGCCTCGAGTTACTGGCTTAGACAACCATAGTTCATTAAAAACCAACTCTCTTTTAAATGGAGTTTAATGATAACAAGTTTCTACTTTGAAAGCTTTTATCAAAAGATCTTTAACTGATACAGTATATGTAATGACTTTTAAAAATGAAGGATTTAAAAAGGGAATGAGGAAAAAAAGGGAGGAGGGCAGTTTTTATAATATATATAAATGAACAACAAAAATATTTTCTTTCAAAAATTCTGAATAAGAAAGGAACCTTTAGCAAATTACATTTGTTAAGATTTTTTTCTTTTTGTTTTTCTTTTTTAATTCAAACTAATTCAATCTGCTAAGACATTAATCAAATTTAGAAATTTTATTTCTAAAAGAAAAAAAAATCATCAAATTTACTTTTAAATAACAGTTCAGAATTGATTTAGACTCAAATGCTGCAGCTCTCTTTACATCTAAATAATTTATCTATCTTATCTTTTAATTCAATAAATTATAAATATCCTTTGTAGTCTACTGCGATAGTAGAGAAGATGTACTACAGAATTAAAGGTGTCCTAATTGATTTTTAGAATTAAAAAAAAAAGATCGTCATTAGATCATGTGACTTTTTTAACACAATAGTATCAATGACCAAAGAAAAACTAATTACTAAGAATAAATGGATGAATTTTATTATGAAATTTAGGTCAAAAGAAATATAAAATAAATGCATTAAAATAATAGTAAATAATACATTTATTAACCAAAGCAATATATAACTAATAGGACTTGTTTTATATTGTGCATTCAAATTAATTTATAATGAAAAGCTAAATGAAAGAATGACAATAAAGTTTTGTTTATTGACATCTATCACTGAAAAATCATAATCTTTGGACAGTTTTTTTTTTTTTAAAATTTGAATCAATATTTTTACTTCATTAAACAATAATAATAACAACAAGCATATTTTTTTTTCTTTTCATATTATTGAAATATATATATTGTGCTGTATACATATCTTCATTTGTTATTTTTCTATAGTTTATAGGTAATTTAATAAAGAAAACAATTCAAGGTCATATGTGTAATAAAAATATGTTTATTTTTTGTTTTCAATAAATCTGAAATAAATGAATCATTTATTTATTAAAATTTGAAGAAAATAATTTGTTAAGTTATATCAGATGACAACAATGTTTTATTAAAATTAGAAGGAAAAAATCACATGTTCAAAAGTAGTGTTTAAAAATATAGATTGCATTATTTATGTTAATACAGTGACAGAAATGATTTTCAGAAGGAAGAACACATCCTTTCTTTCCTTTAAACAGTTTGTATTTTAACCCTATCTTATTTTATAAATACATTCTGAATTTGCAGTAAAGAAAATGTATTGTAAGTAAAAAACCTTGGAAGGAAAGGATCAGAGGTTCCTACTATTTGATGGCTATGATTTAAGTGGAATGATTAACAATAAAATACTATGCTGATTGCCATAAATCTAAGGCTGTAAAATCTACTTGGATTGTCATATTGACAAAGGAAAAACAATTCAACAACACTCAAGGATTAAATGTCTATGGATGCTACATATATGTGTGCTAGCACAAAGATGCCAAAGAAATTGCTGCAAGATAAGAAAGTTAAACTGAAGTTTTATGTATATTAATATTAATAGCACTTACAAAAAATCACTTATTAACAATAGTTAAAAGTAAAATTAGAATATTAATAAAATCTTTCTTCTAAATTAAAGGTATTAATGACCACACATTTTAGGTTTGTCATTTGGTAGTTTAAATAATAATAATAATAATAATAATAATAATAATAATAAAGTAAAAGATCAACTAAAACATAAATAGTATTTGCATAACTTATTCTAAAATTATAATGAACTTTATAAAAAAATATTATTTGATTCTTATTTTTTTAAAAGATAATAACATTAGGAATTCTCCATATATTTTTATTATTATAAAAGAGAATTTATAGTTAACCTTTTCTTGACTACATGCATTGTTAATTTTAATTATAAATTATAAATCATTCCTAATTATACTAGAGCAATGGTGGTCTATAAATGAATTATAAATGTACATTATCTGATGTTAATTGCTGTTATAAAGTATTTATTATTTTATTATCACTAATAAATTAATGTTTATCTTAATAAATTTATATTATTGTTATCAACCTAAGTATTTTGATTTACTACTGCATGAACCATTATACAACTATTTTATTTTATTCTATAGTATATCTCATTATCCAGTAAAACATTATTTAATACATTTTAATTTCTTTGCCAAGCAAGAGTATTTATTATGCATTCATTGCACTCTCTATAAATTTACAATTTCATTGTACATGTAGATATAAACTATTATAAAATCATTTGAGATCAATTTATTTATTTACTCATTATAATTTAAATTGCCTGACTATGACATTTACTCAGCATGTTTAGATTGTCCAAATATGCAATATACAAATGGAGAAATCCACTTAATTCATAATTACATTATTACAAGTAGTTGCCCAAATATGTAATGCATTTAGTCTAGAGGCTAACTAGCACTTCTCAGTTATAATCCTTTCAATACATTTGGGGTTACCTAATCTAATGACATTTATTGATAGTCAGTTCCATTTATAACATTAGATGTCTAGCATGATGAGCAGTCTATTATTTTATATTATCCATTATCTCTAAAGGATATATTCTATTTATGTGACAGTACTCAAATCTATAAGCTATTGAAAACAGTCATGTTCATTTTATTTTATTTTATTTATTATTAGAATAGTTCTCCTTTACATTTGGCTTTTCCAATTTCATGCTACATGATAGTAATAATATTAATAGTTTCCTCTACAAATATATATTGAAATGTGTCTTCATTGCATTCCAAGATATGAAAAGATAGAAAATTATATTTTCCAAATATCAGGTCAAAATAGGATTAAAGATTATATTTAAGTTGTAAAATTTTAAATTTTATTAAAATTTTTATTTTGTAATTTTTAAATGTGCATGATATATATATATAGAAATAAAGATAAATCAATTTGTAAATCATTTTGTAAAAAAAAAACTTTAACCTTTCTGACATGTACTTATATTTCAGTATTTTCTGATGCTTTTCTTTGTCTCACAAATCAACATAAAATATATGATTAAATGATTATTACTTATCTGAAAATAATATTTTAATTAATTTTTTTTATAATTTTTATTTTTTATTTTTTTTTAACAAAAAAATATTTTTTTTTTTTTAATTAAAAAATTTTTGTTTTGTTAATTGCAATATTTTCATACTCGTAAATATAAATAGATTGCTGACATAGAAACTGCTTCAGACCATGCTTAGATTCACTGCTAATATAACATATTTTTGAAAATAAAATATTTGCTTAGATTCATTGTTAATATAACATTATATTTTTGAAAATAAAGTATTTCAAGTCAAAATATGTTATTAATAATTTATATTTCTTGACATCTAATAAATATAGTGTAAATTATTTTTTAAAAAAAATCTAAAACCATAATAAATTCACAAATAAACAAGTTTTTGGTCATTGGAACTATTCACTTTAAATAATAAAGTAAAATGCTGAACATTTTACAGCCTTGGCAACAGACAATGGCTGAATATGTCATGGCAGGGCTTATTTCTACAGTAAGAGTGAGAATTTTGAATTTCCCACCTTCTAATGCAAATTTTTCAACAAAAATTTATTATAATAAAATATACCATTTTACATGCATTTTAATGTATAATACTTACAAAAAAATTCACTAGAGGGCGAATTGGTCAAAAACCGACATAACTCGTGACAATCGATTATTAAGTTAAAGAGAAATATTGTGTGATGTTTGTAAACCATATTTTTTATCTATTTAAAACAATGCTTAATGTAAAGTCCAATGTTTTTAATCAATTATCTTGATCTGAGATCTATTGTTCTTACAGTGTGCAGTGTTAAGATTAAATTTTAAAGTAATGCCAAATTATTATTTTTTTAAAAAAAATAGGTAAACTTTATAAATAAATTACTTATTTTTTTCTATAAGATTATTTTAAAACTGTGTAAAACAATGTTTAATCTACAAATAAAGTTTAATCTGTTGTAATAAAAAAATTAGGCATTGTAATAAAAATAATTAGTTGGAAATGTTAAGAATTTAAGTAGTAGTTTAAACATACTAGATTAATTGAAGTTATTTTTAATAATGCAGATTCTAGATGTTTTTTTTGAAAATGTGTAGGTGAACAATAGAACCGGAGATATATATAAGCTAAAACTTTTTTTTAGCAGATAGATTCACTTTGACTCAGTTTCTTTACTTTCACTCAATTTTCTTCAATTCCTGCATGAATGTAGACAGTTACACTTTTCATAATCAAAAATTGCAGTTATTTTACCACTTGTCACTGCAAAATTTTTCAAAGAATATGCTACAATGGTTACTTGCAATTACCATGTGATACACAGCCTGCAGAAAGGAGTTTGCTATTAACTGAAAGGAGACCCTTTGATTCCTCTTGGAGGCCTTAAAGGAACTGAGCAGGGCAAATTCCTAATGTCCACTCCATATATTCTTGTCGTTGCAGCTGTTATTACTATGTGTTTATTCATATAGTATAAAAACATGGATGGGCTGCTCACCAACACACATTAGCCAGTGTGGTGAGTTTTTTGGCTTTTTACCTCTGAGTTTAAGATCAAGAAACACCATGATCTTTCTTCTCAGTGCCTGATAAGGCAGAATGAATGTTTGTGTAAATGATAAATATTTTTCCAATACATATATACAATTATGACAGACAAAAATAAAGCATGGCCCTTATTCCCAGGAGGCTGTAAAGTCACCAACCAAGGCAGCGGTTGGTGGCCGAAGGTGGAGGGTGCTAAGAATCTCCTGATTGTGGACCCAGGCTGCCATTTGATGACCACTTTTTATTTAGGTACTTACAACTGCAGATCACTTTCAAGTGAAGGAAGATTGCAAGAATTAGAAGAAGAACTCTCTTATATTAAATGGGATATTATTGGACTTTGTGAAGTTAGAAGAAAAGGTGAAGAGACAATTGATTTAAAAAGTGGACATATATTTTATTATAAAGGCACAAATATTGGAAATACAAGTGGAGTAGGATTCATTATAAATAAAAAGTGGAAGAACAATATTGTGGAGATTGATGGTGTATCAGACAGAGTGGCAAGATTAGTTATACAACTTAATAGCAGATACCAAATGCAGATAATTCAGGTTTATGCCCCAACAAGTTCTCATAGTGATGAAGTAGTAGAAGATTTTTATATGGATGTACAAAAGGCTTTTGATAAGAGTAAACAACATTTTAAAATTGTTATGGGAGACTTTAATGCTAGAATTGGTAAACAAATGAAAGATGAAAGTGCTGTAGGTAATTTTGGTTATGGTAATAGAAATGAGAGAGGACATAGACTTGTGGAGTTTGCAGAAAAAGAAAAACTTTATATTATGAATTCTTTTTTTGAGAAAAATGTTAAAAGAAAATGGACATGGAAACATCCAAATGAAGGTACAGCAGAATTGGATTATATTTTGACTAACAGGAAATACATATTTCAAGATTGTAATGTTCTTAATAGATTTAACACAGGAAGTGATCATCGATTAGTAAGGTGCAAGATGCGTGTTAATGTAAAACTAGAAAGACAAAAATTGTTAAGAAAAACAATATTTACAGTTGATATTCCTAATCTTCAGAAACATTCTAATGAATTTAAATTAGAACTTACAAATCGATTTCAAGTATTAGTAGATTTTGAACATGATTCAGATTTGAATGAAATTAATATGAAAATAACTGATACACTTTTAAAAACTGCAACAAAGATAGCTGGTAGACAAAAGCAGCAATTGACCAACAAAATTTCTATTGAAACTAGAGAATTTATGAAGAAAAGAAGAAATATGAAGATATACAAAAATGATGCATTAAAAAGAATTGAATATCTCGAATTTTGTAAAATGGTGCGGAAAAGAGTTGAAAACGATATAAGAAAATATAACTGTGAACTAGCAAGAAAAGCTGTAGAAGAAAATAAAAGTCTTAAGAATGTAAAACAACATTTTGGTATTGGTAGGAAATTTATATCTGCAATAAGGAAAAAAGATGGAATTATTACTAAAAAGAGAGATGACATCATGAAATTGGTAGAAAATTTTTATCAAGAATTATATAGTAATAAAGATCAAGTACCTCCTATATCTATTACATCTTCCGAATTGCCCAGAATTTTAAATGAAGAAGTGAGAAATGCAATTAAATGTATGAAGAAAGGAAAGGCTCCAGGTAATGATGGAATTATAATTGATATATTAAAAGAAGCAGGTGAAGAAACAGAAATTTTTTTAGCAAAGTTATATACCAAATGTCTAAATGATAAAGATGTACCGGATGATTGGAAGAATGCAGTAATAATATTAATATTTAAAAAAGGTGATAAAGAAGATATTAGAAATTACAGACCTATCAGCCTTTTATCAGTTTTATATAAAATTTTTACCAAAATAATTACAACTCGTCTACAGAGAACATTGGATTTCCACCAACCAAGAGAACAAGCTGGATTTAAAAGTGGTTTTAGTACAGTAGATCATATTCAGGTATTGAGAGAAGTTATAGAAAGGACAAATGAATATGAGTTGTCATTATGTTTTGGATTTGTAGATTATGAAAAGGCATTTGATTCTATAAACATTTCTTCAGTGATTAAAGCATTGGATCATCAAGGTATAGATCCAGGATATTGTCATATTTTAAAGAATATTTATAAAAATGCAACAGCAACAATTAGATTACATAATGATACTGGGAAAGTCAACATTGAGAAAGGTGTAAGACAAGGTGACTCCATATCTCCAAAACTTTTTACAGCAGTGCTGCAAGAAGTATTTTGTGGATTAAAATGGGAAACTAAAGGAGTGAAAGTAAATGGAGATTATTTAAGTCATTTAGATTTTGCAGATGATGTAGTTGTTTTTGCAAATAATGCTTTAGAGCTGCAGGAAATGTTGCAGGAGTTATCAGATGAAAGTAGGAAAGTAGGACTAAAGATAAATGTTAAAAAGACTAAAGTAATGTTTAATCGGTTTGCTCAAAATATGAAAATAAAGATTGATTATGATGAATTAGAAGAAGTTAACAGTTACAAATACCTTGGTCAGATTATTAATACAGATGGAAACATAATGGAGGAAATTAATCATAGAATTAAAATTGGTTGGAGTGCTTTTGGTAGAAATAACTTGATACTAAAAGGAAATATGCCTATGTGTTTGAAAAGGAAGGTTTTTAACAAATGTGTTTTACCAGTTCTTACTTATGGATCTGAGACTTGGACACTCAATAGAAGAGCAATACAGAGACTTCAGACCACTCAAAGAAGTATGGAGAGGTGTATGTTGGGAGTAACAAGAAGAGATCGAAAACGCAATGTATGGGTAAGAGAACAAACAGGTGTTACTGACATCATTGAAAAAATTAAAAGATTGAAGTGGAGTTGGGCTGGACATATTGCTAGAAGAGATGATAATAGATGGACAATTGAAATTTTAAACAGGATTCCAAGAGATTGTAAAAGACCCAGAAAGAGACCACATGTGAGATGGATGGATGAAATAAGAAAGTGTGCAGGGGTGATGTGGAGAAGAGAAGCTAAAGATTGGAGAAGGTGGATTAAACTTGGAGAGACCTTCATCCTGCAGTGGATTGATAATGGTTGATAATGATGATGATGATGACACTGCCTGTTTAAAAGAAACCAAGCAGTCTCCAGAAAATAATGAAAGGATCAACCATCTCCAGCATTTACATTGATAATGTGTGTGGCTAAGGCTACCAAATGACTAACTCCCCTCTTCCAGAATAACTCCAATTCTCACTATGGTATAAACTACTGACCCAACCAAGCTGCTCTTTTCACTGATCAACAACCTGGACACCAAAGCTTCTCTCAACTATATGCTAAAAGAATGACCCTGCATATGAACATTCAATTAAAGTATGAACTGCAAAAATCCAAAGTCTGCAGCGAAAAAGTTTCCCAGTAAAATGTGAGAACTTTATTTATCCAGTAATCTAGTCTTTAGTCATTGTAGTTTGATAACCCATATGTTTAATATAAAATCATTTTTGTTAGATTTAAAATAAGTAATTTATATCTAATGTGCATAGTTAATATAATATTTTATGCATTTTCTAATTTCTTTATGAATAAGTTTTTGTTTTATTATTATGATAGTTTGATTTAAGTTAATTTAAATAATTCAGTCTGTTGAATAACAATATATCTATTTTTTAATGTTTAAATTTCTATGTTATTTTGTTTTTATTCAGTCAGTTTCACAATTCACTGCTATTGGTGACAACAGCAGTCAACAGCAAATTGAACTCTTACTTAATACAATAAATTGAGAATTTCATAGACTAATATTTTTTTAGCAAAATTATTTCTACAGAATGTTTAGAATCTTTAGTGATAAGTGTATACAAGGGTGTAAAAAATCAGACTTGTGTGGGCTATGATAGATTACATATAGTAAATCATGTTTAGTCATGGATGTGTGTGCAGTAAGACAGCCCAAACTCACTATATCTCTTGTGTGGCTTGGATTTGATCATACTGCTCTGTGCCTTAGCAAATCATATAGGTTTGTATAAATTAGGAAACAGTATTACTATCTCTTAAAAATCATTGTTTTTTTATATAAATATTTTGATAGTGTTTGCCTTTGCTGAGATATTGCCCTAAAGAAACATTGCTGTCTGAATTAACTTTTCACTTAAGTCTTATCTGATGAGACTCATCCATGAAGGAATATTACTTTCTTTTATTTAGAAGGGTGTTTGTTTTTTATATTTTAAACTTTTTATATTATTATATAAACTCTAAAAGAAATGAATGGACAATATAATTATAATTATTTTAAATTTACCTACTGTTTGTTTACTGATATATGTTTATCAATTGCTTAACAGTTATATGCCCCAGGCTCTAATATGAGCTAGCATCCAGAAAAATTATTAAATCAAAATATCTGAATTATCATACATTCATTTACACAAAAACAAAATTTTCAAACTTGTAGACTATATTGGTGGCATCATCAAGTGTTTGAGTGTATGTTGTCTGGTACAATATTATTTTAGAAAAGCTAACTTCTTCCCCCAACATTTTAATATTTTCTACAAGTTTTAAAAATAAATTTCCATTTTTCTGGAAACTTTATTCAAAGGTTTATTAATAGTTAACAATAAATGGTTTAATTCTATTTGTAAATTATTATTAAATGTTTTAATAATTTCAGTGATAAGTGAAGTGGTAAAATTTATCATAAATATATAAAATATTTTTTACACGTCTTTAATGATATGTTTATGATTTACATCCCTCCATAAGATGTTAAAAGTGGATTAAAATATTCTCTATCTTGTGTGAAAATGGTATAATGAAAGTTACACTACAGAAATATTATTAATTATTAGATAATTTCTAATCTAATGAGTAATTAATAACAATTATTAATATAAATGTCTATTTTTTTCTTTAATTTTTGTAATAAATTACTGATTAGATAAGATTGTTCAATAGTTACATATTAATTCAGTGGTGATGAAAGTCACTCGTACAAATAAATGTATATATAAAGACCAAATTAAACATATTTACAATCTTATAAAAAGAAAGTGAATTAATTTTTTAATTGAATATTAGATAATATTATGTTAATTTTACAATTTAAAATATGCCGTGATGTCATAAAAAATGTTAGGATAACTTATCAGTCATCTGGTGAAAGTAAGATGTACACATGATTTTTATTCAAATTTTTTGAATGACTTTTTTTATTCAATCAAAAGACAGACATACACTGAAATGATTATCTGATAAATTTGTGCTTAGCATGTTTTCTTGAGAAAAATGCAAAATCCTACAAAAATGATGACTTGTGAGTTGCTGGATATAAACATTCTTGTAAAAATCATAGCTATACTTTCATTTCCATTTTGAAGGGCATAAAAAACTTCAGTCTGCCCAGTGATTATAAGAAACAATCTTTTGTTTTATTTTCTATTTTAATGGAATTAATGTATATTGCTAAAAGTTTAATTATTGCAACATTATTTCTTGCAGGAACCTTCCCCCATAAATACTTGTTTGTTTATTTTTAGTAAAAAAATTATATTACCACTTTGTATGAAATAAGATTAATTATCATCATTTTTGCAAATAGCCCAATTCAATTCAAAACGTAAATACTTGTTTGTTTATTTTCACTAAATAAAATTATAAATCACCATTTTGTATTAAATAAAGTTACTTATTATTATTTATCAGATATTAATGCATTAAGTTTATTGGAAGATCCCATGCAGATATCATTTATGAGATTGCAAGGTTAGAAAGTTATTGCCAGACTAATCTATATGTGAAATTTTATCACTGGACTAATACATAAGTACTAATGAAATTTTATTTAAAATATAAAACATTATTTATAGATTTTATAAAATGATAATAGTAATTAGGTAGAAAGTTATACAAATCATTTTTCTTCAGCTAATCACAACATGATCATAATTTGATTTATTTGTTTTGAGTGTCTTCTAAAAGTAAAAAAAAACCCTGAATCTAATTATAGTATTATTCTAAAATAATATTTTATGCAAGAAATCAATAATAAATAAATAAGTTATGGAAAGTATACATTTTTATTTTTGAAATTGAAACAAAATTATTCTGTGGCGTTATTATTTTAAAATAATTATTATATCAATATTTTATGTAAGAAACCAATAATATGTAAAAAAAATTATGAGAAATATATATTTTACTATTGAAATTGAAAAAAACAAAAAGCTACTTTCAAAAATCAAATGCAAGCAATCTCACTTAGAGACAAGATGCAACTACTAAATGCTGGCAATAAAGAGAGTTTTGATCTTGATTGAGATTGCTAAAATTTAAATTCTTTCTATCTCTGTTATTGTTTTTGGACCTAATCTATAATATTACATTAATTCTCGATTTTGCTATTAGAATGAATCTAAAATGAACATTATAATAGTAATAACAGCCTTCAGAAAGCTATCTAAAAGATTCACAATCGTATCTGCACTCAAGCATAATGCCCCGCCCCAGTAATAAAAAAAACAATTTTTGTCAAGCATTGGTGATTGAGAGGTCAGCACAGCTGCCTTACAAGCAATTGTCCTGGGTTAACAGGTTCATTTCCTGGCCGATGCTATGACACATGAAAAAAAAATAATGCTTTATAATATGTAGGGTATATGAGCACAGACTTTCATGACCCACCACTCACCAATATATCTCATATCACTGATACACTTGAACACATATATGTTGAAAAGATAAATAATCACCAATATATGTATTTCATGCTAAACCAGTAATCATCAGTCGGTCCAGGCTATCATTTCTACACATATATGCAATAAGTGGTCAGATATATATTAAGATAGCCAATCTTCATATTTTAATGGTCAAGCTTCAATCGACTCCACTCCAACTCTTCAACTGTCCATCCAATTGAAAATCTGATGATGGAATGCTTAAAGGCCACCCCGAGGCTGAGATTCTTGTCACACCCATGCTGACCTAAAGTCAATCTGACCCCTCATGTACAGGACATAATCCATTTAATACAAATACAAGGTATAGGCAGACATCTCTACTATGTAATAACTGAAATACAGGCTTATTATATACCTGTATGAATATATGATATATATAAAGTATATGAGCACAGACTTTCACATGACCCATCACTCACCACTCTATACCATATCACTAATACATTTGAATCCATATATTTTGAAAAAGATAAATAATCACTAATATAGGTATTTCATGCTAAACCAGCAATATTCAGTTGGTCCAGATTATCAACTCTACACATATATGCAATAAGTGGTCAAATATATATTAAGATAGCCAATCTTCATACTTTTCTGGACAGGCTTTATATATTGAATAAAATAATGAAACTTTTTCCTTGACACACACAAAGCAAATTTAAATTCTTATAAAACATGCTATATAAAAATAATATATATTTTCAATTTCTTATTAAAAATATTTAAAAAAAATAATTTTAAACAAAAAAAAAATCATTTCAATCCCTTTTTGCTTTGAAAGAATAATGTAAAAAAAAGTGCTACCATTTATTTGTTCAAATTGATTTCTTCAAATTGATCTTTGCACTATAAAAACTTTTTTAATTGTTGTTAACTTATGACATCCAGGAACAAAAATAAAACTGAAATGTAGATTCATTATCATTCTATCAGTACTGCTTAATGTGTAATTACAATACAAAATTTGAGACAGAGATCATTCTACTGCCATTACAAGTAACTTCATAACATCAATGTCAATCTATTGTAGCATGAAATGTACAAGAAAAGATTAACATTTTCCTATAAAGTGTGATCTCTATTTATCATAAATCAATTTATTGTGCTGCTTGTTTTTACCCAGTAATTAGGATAAACAAGAATATCTGCATATATCTTTTATCTGATAATTTCTTAATGAATGTTACCGCACAATATCGAAGAAGGCAACTGCCTTTTTAATTGAATTCATCAAAAAATGGAAAAAAAAAGCTTTCAATAAGATATTACTGATATCTGAAATGAATAAGTAAAATAAAACCACTTAAATATATTTATATAAATAAATAAGATTATAAGTAAACACAATGTAATATTCAAATAATTTATTTATTGTTTTTGCCTTTTCTTTTAATGTTCAAATTAGTTATATATATTTGCTTTTTGTTTATATATGGCTGACTGTATTTGTAATAGATTCTAAAAAAGAAATATTTGTTTGGTTTTTTTTTTTTTTAATACTTCTTGTGTTGAAC
This sequence comes from Epiperipatus broadwayi, assembly GCA_028023455.1. Taxonomy (NCBI): domain Eukaryota; kingdom Metazoa; phylum Onychophora; class Udeonychophora; order Euonychophora; family Peripatidae; genus Epiperipatus; species Epiperipatus broadwayi. The sequence goes on from JAQFVV010000114.1 coordinate 1,894,537, forward strand.
TATTATAATAAGATAAAGTAGCCTTTATATAGTCAATTCAAAATAAAGGCTTTCAATATTCTTCTTCTTATAATAAAATAGTGATGGAGAAAGTTTTACTCAACCACACTTTACAGTAATAAATCATAAAGATTTGAGTAATTTTTTATCTAAAAATGTTTAGATGCTCATTTGCTATCTAAGATTTGATGTTTAGTTAGACTGCTTATAATCTGACTACATAAAAAAAATTCTAAGCCAAATTATACACTTTTTTTTTCATGTCAAATGCATTGATAGGGAAGCAAACCGGGCCAGCTGCTTGGAAGACAGCTATGCTAACCGCTAGGTCATCAACGACTTGACAGGCAGATGCGCTTTGAGATATGATGGACTAATAGTAGGGGACAGATTTTCCGTTATTATTGAATGCCCATTATAATTAATTAAGAAAGAGACCAAGAGAGTAAATACCAACAGCAATATATTCTGCAATTGGAAGAGAATAAATATACTTACTATTGAAATCTACCAATTGACATACATTAAACAAGGCATAATTTTAAAGATTCTCCAAAGTGCGTTCATGCATATTTAAAAATGAAAATTTGTTTAAATAAGAAATTTCTAGTTGAGCATTGAAAGTTTGTTAATTTTTTTTTTTACAATTACTAAAATAATTATTTATTTTAAAAAGTTATGCCGTAAAACCAAAAAAAAAATATTTAAGAGATTTTTTTTATTTAATAATCTACTAAATTTAATATGGCAATAAAGGTATTCTATCTTTTTTAAAGATATAGTTCTGAAAGTTAAAATAATATAACGTATTTTCATATCATGTTGTTTATTTTTTTGTCTTTAATATTATTTCAATCAACATTCGTTAAAATTATTTTAAAATTAATTATATCATATTAAATGATTTTATGACAAAGATAATTGTATGATTATTAATAAATAATACCAGTTCACATTAAAAAATGTACACACTATGAAATGGTTTTGGTAGATTTACTGTTTCAGACATTTATTTGAATAATTCATACAATCAGTTAATTATACTAGCAAGTTAATGTAGTAAGCACACTTAAATATTAACACTGAAATGTAGGTTAATGGTATTGGTAAAGGTTATAATATATGAAAAAATATTTTCACTACGTCACTAACGTTGATGGACAAAGAAAAAAACATTAGATGTCAAAGCTTATTTAATTATATGATGCAATTGTAAAATGAAAATGCTAGATTGTTTAATTCCTACATCTAATTTCATTCAGAGAAATTAACACGTATACTTACAACAAAGTTAAAAAAATTATTATTCCAAGATTTTTACACTGATTTATTATTTCTTGATAGATACTTCTGGATATTTTCAAGATTTATTAATCATTTTTTTAAAAAAAAAACATATCTTTACATATATATTACAATATTAAAAAAGATATATTTTTAGTTGTTTAATATTGCATTTAATATTAAAGAAGTAATTATATATTTATTTAACATACATTGATTAACATTGATTATATAAGTAATATTTACTAAGGTAATAAACCTAAAGCATGTGCGGTTGAAAATGCAAAAGTAGAAACCTCTACAGGTCTTAACCACAAGTTTATGCTTTGGAAGAAAAGAGGGGAACCCTTCTTTACTTCAACCTACTTTCTATATAAATAGGTGAAGCTGAAGCAGTTAGATCTGAGAGCGTGAAGCTATTCAATACTTCACTGATTAAGTTCACAATTCCTATTATACATTAGTACTCGTGAAATCTTTCGATTTACAATGAGTCAATGGAAAAATTTTTTAGTTAGAAATCTATTACAATAATTTATAAGATCTTTCCATTGACTTGTTGTAAATCGAAAGATTTCATGAGTACTAATGTATAATAGGAATTGTGGACTTAATCAGTGAAGTATTGAATAGCTTCACGTTCTCAGACCTAACCGCTTCAGCTTCATCTATTTATATAGAAAGTAGGTTGAAGTAAAGAAGGGTTCCCCTCTTTTCTTCCAATGCATAGGCTTGTGGTTAAGACTTATAGAGGTTCCTATCTTCACATTTTCAACCCCATATGCTTTAGGTTTATTGCCTTAGTAAATATTATTAAAGAAGTCTAAATACCATTATTGAAACAATTAATGCAACAGCATTGAAAATTTTAACCTATCTACAACTGGTTCAATGTTTTATTTAATTAGAATAATAAGTACTATTTGAATATGCATGAGCATTATTTTAAAAGCATGAATAACCATTATGTTACATTGTAAGAAATACTTTGGTATCATATTTTGTGTTGACATAATGTGAGAAATATTGAAGACTATGACAATAAAAAAAAATGAAACCAAGCAAAATCAAATTTTAAATTATCATTTTTCTAACCACATCACATATGGATCAAGTACAGAATTCAGTTATGGTAATTCTTTAATTTCAAGTACATTATTGTAACATACAGAAGAATACAACAAAAAAATCAAACTCTTAGGAAAATAAGATGCTTTCAAAAAGTTTAGTCATTATTGAAGTTATGATGAGTATTAATGTTGAAGACAAAGTTACATTTTATATTTTTAAAAATTATTTAATTTATTGTACAAAATAAAATATTTAAGAAGATAAATTTTGTAAATTTCTTATATGTTAACTAATGGTTCAGTTTAGCAAAGTGGTAAAGTGGGGAGCTTAAGTACTAAAGATCCCTGTTTGAATTCCTAGCAGAGAATTTTTTTTTAAAGTTTGCTGTTTAAAAATCATATAATATATCAAATCACATTATTATTTAATCATAAAATATAATGCTACTCAACATATCTAAATTTAGAACTAAAACATTTTCTTTATATAGAATTTATTACCACATAATAACGAAATATAGCTGTATATTCTTTTAGCAAGTAAACAATTTTAATTTAAATGGAATCTTGACCTGAAAAAATGATAAAGTTTACCTCAGATGGTAATGTTGCACAAAGATAATGGGATAGTAATATAAATAACATATAACACACCATATCTAATTCAACAATGCTGTGTTACTATTATTAAGACTTGAGCATTTTTGAATTAAAATAATTTGTCAAATTGATACAGGATAGCAACATGTGACAAAAACTTATTCCATTATGATCACAGCTATTAAGTGAATCTTAATTTTTTTGTTTTGATCAAGGTGTATATCAGTCATTTTTCAGATAACCAGTGCACATCTAACCTAATCAGTCATCTATTGAGTATTAGTAAATCTATATAACTATTATTGCCTAAAGTGTAATAATAGTCTTGCATTAATCTCAGTTGATGACATAAGAATTGATGCAATGATTATAAAACAGAAAACATAAGTTTTACATGATACCATCCTTATCACTTGCAGAGAATTGGCATACTCATGTAGGAGTTGAGTACAGAATCTATGTTTATCTTTTTTTCAAGACCTTAAAACCTTAATGTGAACAATTTTCAATTTTCTCAACATATAGCAAAATAAAAATAAAATAAAATTGACTATTTCTGTTAGATCTCTTAACAAAGTTAGATGAACATTTTTGGAATTTGAATTGTAATCAAGAAAAAAAAATTATAAGATGCAAATTGAATACTTTGATCAAGATTTATCAATTATCCTCATTCAAAATACTACTACAAAAATTATCATAATTGCTTTGAAGTATTAAATGCATTAAAAGAATTACATAATTTATATAAGTTTTTGCAATAGACTGTGGCATGATTCCAAATATTATAACATTCACATATAGTAAACTGAACAGATAAATAAGCAATAGAATAAAAACAGAGCTTTTAATATGATGAATGAACAGCTTTATTTCTAAAAAGAGGTTTTAATATGAGATTATTAGTATAAACATCCTTTTTTTATATTTAAATAAGAAGTTTTCTGATGAATATTCAACATTTGACTATTTATCAATAGTTGTGTGTGACTTCAGATATGGAATTGGCAACATTAATGCTTTTATTTTTAAAAATCCAAGATTTTTTAGAGTAAATCATTGTCATAGTAGAACTATATAATGATTAAAATTGTAGGGCAAAAATTTAAATGGCTACTAAAATTGTACAAAACTTATAAAAAATATTGGATACCTGAAAACTGTTTAGCATACATTATAGACTATGCACAATTTTAATAAAACCAAATTGAGAAACTGCTTAGCTTGAATATGGGATGGGAAATAAAGGCTTTCATTAAGATAAATGGAGTAAAGGAAGCTTTACAGATTTCTTTTAATTATTGACACTTTATTTTGTAAAAACAATTATCTGTATCAAAAATATTTTTGCTGCAAATTTTTAAAGTAAATTTTACAGCAGTATGATTACATATTTATATTTGATATCTAATGAAAGCATATTTAAAAAATGGATTACTTTTTTAACACAATTAATGATAACTTCAAATTTTATATATATAAAAAATTCAAAGCATTGTATTATGAAATTCTTCTTTGATTGAATCACACTTTTTATATTTCATGTGTTTTTTTTATTATTAAAGTTATCTAATCCATTCATTTTCTAAATGATGAATAGCTAGATTAACAAAGGAAGGTTATTTGAAAAAATATTAAACCTGTTTATAACTTGAAAAAAAATAAGGGTCTTTCCAGACTAGATTCAAATCTCAGATCATTAACATGGTTATTAAATACACTATTAACATGGTTATTAAATACACTAATGACTACATTAGGGTGAAAATAAACCTATAAACTTGTCAGGCAAAATATATTTTAGAATCTACACTTTTTTATTAGATTATTTCTCAGTAGCTGGAAATTAGCAATAATTTTTAGTTCTAGAGCAGCATTTCTCAACCTTTGGGTTGCAACCCAATCTGATTGGGTCGCATTAAATTTTTAATGGGTCGCGAATATGCATCAAGAAATAAAAACATAAATATCTGATAGCAAAAATCTTTTTACACTTTAAGAAAATATTTGTATTAATAAAAAAAATTAGTAAGTAATACTACCTATGCTTTGTGTAGTTTTCTCAAATTCAATTGTAAATTTGAACTTAAATAATCATAATGTTAAATTTTGCGATTATTTTCAAAATGTAATTGTTCAAAAAATTGCAACCAAAAATGCAATACAGCCAAAGCATCAACCAGTGCCAGTGGTGGAAAATTAATGCAACTAAAGCATCAATCAGTGCCAATAGTGGAATTCAGTGGAAATATTCTCAGTTCACAGTGTATAGTTTGAACTAGTGTGTAGTTCTTAAAACAGCAAAAAATAAAATTTGCATGTATTACAGTTATACCATTTTTCTAAATCATTGTGTTAAGTTAATAATTGAATTTTATATTTTGTTAAAAGGTACATATATTTGTAATTTACAAATAATACTTATAATTCATTGTATGTGATTAATACAAACATCGTACTGAAAGCATTTAATATTTTTAATTTATGTCTTCTTTTGTATTTCTTTCAGCCTTGAGTAATAATGAGTAAACAAAGTAAAATATTTATTTTTTTTGGAAGAAAAGAACAATAAATTTCTCAAGAACTCAATTCAGATGATGAAAATGTAGAATTGCCTATTACAGTGAGTGAACCAGCAGTGAAAAAACCAAAATTGATGAACATTTTTGTTTATAATTATAAAGAAAAATATATTAATTATGGTTTCACTTTTATAAAAGAAAATGGAATAGATGTATCACAATGTGTTGTCTGTGGATCTACTTTGGCTAATTCTTCACTTAAAAATAACAAACTATCAAGGCATTTGGAAACAAACCATTGTTAATATAAGATAAATTTGTTGATTTTTTTTTAAAGAAACTGAGATGAATTTAAAACAAATAGATCTAATTTAACAAAATTTGTTTCTACAGATAAAGAACTTGTAAAATGTTTGTATCTGGAAGCCTATCACATTGCTAAATGAAAAAAAAAAGCATAAACAATAGGGGAAATGTTACTAAAGTCATGCATGAAAGATATTTGCAAAGAATTATTTGGAAATGAATTTGAATCAAAAATAAACAGCATTTCCTTGTCAAACAATACCATAAGTTGGTGAGTAATTGATTTGGCTGATGATGTTGAATCTCAATTAATAGAAAATATAAAAATTCCAAGTATTATTCAATTCAATTAGACAAATCTACAGACATTTCTAACAATGCAATAATATTAGTTTATATAAGAAATATTGATCTTACATGTAAAGATATTCAGAATGAATTCCTATGCAGTTTAAAATTAGAATCTTCAACAACCTCAGAAATTTTTTTAAAGATAATGTAATTGTATTTCCAAACAAAAAACATTTCTTAGGAAAGATGCATAGGGATTTGTACCGATGGGGCTGCGGCAATGACAGGAAAACATAGGGGTTTATTAATATGCACAAAAAAATTTCTCATTCAGATTTAATAATAACCCATTGTTTTCTTCATTGGAAACAATTGAATACCAAAGATATAATGTGCAGATTTACATGATATTTTAAATCAATGTGTACAAACAGTGAACTATATTCAAAAGAGCGCACTAAATACATGTCTATTTCGATTAATGTGTGATGACCTAGGTTCAGCTCATAAAAAATTATTATACATTCCCACAAAAGATGGCTTTCAAGAGAGAGAGAGAGAGAGAGAGAGAGAGAGAGAGAGAGAGAGAGAGAGAGAGAGAGAGAGAGAGAGAGAGAGAGAGAGAGAGAGAGAGAGAGAGAGAGAGAGAGAGAGAGAGAGAGAGAGAGAGAGAGAGAGAGAGAGAGAGAGAGAGAGAGAGAGAGAGAGAGAGAGAGAGAGAGAGAGAGAGAGAGAGAGAGAGAGAGAGAGAGAGAGAGAGAGAGAGAGAGAGAGAGAGAGAGAGAGAGAGAGAGAGAGAGAGAGAGAGAGAGAGAGAGAGAGAGAGAGAGAGAGAGAGAGAGAGAGAGAGAGAGAGAGAGAGAGAGAGAGAGAGAGAGAGAGAGAGAGAGAGAGAGAGAGAGAGAGAGAGAGAGAGAGAGAGAGAGAGAGAGAGAGAGAGAGAGAGAGAGAGAGAGAGAGAGAGAGAGAGAGAGAGAGAGAGAGAGAGAGAGAGAGAGAGAGAGAGAGAGAGAGAGAGAGAGAGAGAGAGAGAGAGAGAGAGAGAGAGAGAGAGAGAGAGAGAGAGAGAGAGAGAGAGAGAGAGAGAGAGAGAGAGAGAGAGAGAGAGAGAGAGAGAGAGAGAGAGAGAGAGAGAGAGAGAGAGAGAGAGAGAGAGAGAGAGAGAGAGAGAGAGAGAGAGAGAGAGAGAGAGAGAGAGAGAGAGAGAGAGAGAGAGAGAGAGAGAGAGAGAGAGAGAGAGAGAGAGAGAGAGAGAGAGAGAGAGAGAGAGAGAGAGAGAGAGAGAGAGAGAGAGAGAGAGAGAGAGAGAGAGAGAGAGAGAGAGAGAGAGAGAGAGAGAGAGAGAGAGAGAGAGAGAGAGAGAGAGAGAGAGAGAGAGAGAGAGAGAGAGAGAGAGAGAGAGAGAGAGAGAGAGAGAGAGAGAGAGAGAGAGAGAGAGAGAGAGAGAGAGAGAGAGAGAGAGAGAGAGAGAGAGAGAGAGAGAGAGAGAGAGAGAGAGAGAGAGAGAGAGAGAGAGAGAGAGAGAGAGAGAGAGAGAGAGAGAGAGAGAGAGAGAGAGAGAGAGAGAGAGAGAGAGAGAGAGAGAGAGAGAGAGAGAGAGAGAGAGAGAGAGAGAGAGAGAGAGAGAGAGAGAGAGAGAGAGAGAGAGAGAGAGAGAGAGAGAGAGAGAGAGAGAGAGAGAGAGAGAGAGAGAGAGAGAGAGAGAGAGAGAGAGAGAGAGAGAGAGAGAGAGAGAGAGAGAGAGAGAGAGAGAGAGAGAGAGAGAGAGAGAGAGAGAGAGAGAGAGAGAGAGAGAGAGAGAGAGAGAGAGAGAGAGAGAGAGAGAGAGAGAGAGAGAGAGAGAGAGAGAGAGAGAGAGAGAGAGAGAGAGAGAGAGAGAGAGAGAGAGAGAGAGAGAGAGAGAGAGAGAGAGAGAGAGAGAGAGAGAGAGAGAGAGAGAGAGAGAGAGAGAGAGAGAGAGAGAGAGAGAGAGAGAGAGAGAGAGAGAGAGAGAGAGAGAGAGAGAGAGAGAGAGAGAGAGAGAGAGAGAGAGAGAGAGAGAGAGAGAGAGAGAGAGAGAGAGAGAGAGAGAGAGAGAGAGAGAGAGAGAGAGAGAGAGAGAGAGAGAGAGAGAGAGAGAGAGAGAGAGAGAGAGAGAGAGAGAGAGAGAGAGAGAGAGAGAGAGAGAGAGAGAGAGAGAGAGAGAGAGAGAGAGAGAGAGAGAGAGAGAGAGAGAGAGAGAGAGAGAGAGAGAGAGAGAGAGAGAGAGAGAGAGAGAGAGGAGAGAGAGAGAGAGAGAGAGAGAGAGAGAGAGAGAGAGAGAGAGAGAGAGAGAGAGAGAGAGAGAGAGAGAGAGAGAGAGAGAGAGAGAGAGAGAGAGAGAGAGAGAGAGAGAGAGAGAGAGAGAGAGAGAGAGAGAGAGAGAGAGAGAGAGAGAGAGAGAGAGAGAGAGAGAGAGAGAGAGAGAGAGAGAGAGAGAGAGAGAGAGAGAGAGAGAGAGAGAGAGAGAGAGAGAGAGAGAGAGAGAGAGAGAGAGAGAGAGAGAGAGAGAGAGAGAGAGAGAGAGAGAGAGAGAGAGAGAGAGAGAGAGAGAGAGAGAGAGAGAGAGAGAGAGAGAGAGAGAGAGAGAGAGAGAGAGAGAGAGAGAGAGAGAGAGAGAGAGAGAGAGAGAGAGAGAGAGAGAGAGAGAGAGAGAGAGAGAGAGAGAGAGAGAGAGAGAGAGAGAGAGAGAGAGAGAGAGAGAGAGAGAGAGAGAGAGAGAGAGAGAGAGAGAGAGAGAGAGAGAGAGAGAGAGAGAGAGAGAGAGAGAGAGAGAGAGAGAGAGAGAGAGAGAGAGAGAGAGAGAGAGAGAGAGAGAGAGAGAGAGAGAGAGAGAGAGAGAGAGAGAGAGAGAGAGAGAGAGAGAGAGAGAGAGAGAGAGAGAGAGAGAGAGAGAGAGAGAGAGAGAGAGAGAGAGAGAGAGAGAGAGAGAGAGAGAGAGAGAGAGAGAGAGAGAGAGGGAGAGAGAGTTCTGAGTAGATTATTTGAACTTCTGTGTGAAAATTGAAATATTTCTTAATGATCAGAAGCCAACAGTATTCAATGAATATTTTAAAAGTAATGTATGGCTTTCCAAAGTTGCCTATTTAGCTGACATATTTTTTATTAATAAATGATTTAACTTTGTCATTACAAGGATGTCACACAAATCTTTTTATCTGTTACAATAAAATGGAAGCATTTATAAAAAAAATTGAACTCTGGTTTAACAGAGTTAGAAACAATTGTTTTGACATGTTTCCTTTGTTTTTACAAATGATTGAGGATAAAATGATAATGCATCATGAAATTTCAGGTATAAGTAAAATCATTCAGAATCACTTATTAAAATTAAAAGAAATTTTTTTTCAATACTTCCCACCTACCAAAAGATATTTGTTTAAAGAATATGTGGATCTTAAATCTTTTCCAACAACACCATTCACATAACTTAAATTTATCAGAAGAAAAATTAATAGAATTATCAGTGGACAAAAGTTTAGAATTAAAGTTTAAAGAAAACCAGAGGAATTTGCCTAAATTTTGGTAAGAAGTCCAGGATGAATATCCAGTCCTTAGTGAAAAGGCTATAAAATTGTTACTTCCAATTGCAACAAATTATTTGGCTGAAAGTGGAATTTCAACAATGATTGTTAAAAAAAATAAGTTTAGAAACCGAATTGATGTTAGTTCAACAATGAGATTAGCTTTAAGTAATTCTATTGGAGCAAGAAATGATAAATTAATTGAAAAGAAGCAACAACAACAAAGCCATTAAATAATTATTTTGCATTGTATGTTCATAATTTAAATATGTTTGTAATAAATGTAATTAAAATTAATAAATTAATTTATAATATTTTAATAGCAAATTTTATTTAAATAAGTTACTGATGCAGTTTTACAAATGTTTTACAGTAACTTCAAACAATATTGAAATCGAACTGATATGTCAAAGTAGACTATTTTTAAAATTTTTCATATGTAACAGTAAATAAAATTCTGTATACTGTAATTTATTTTTGTAATTTTTGCTTGTATATAAATAAAACCTTATTTGAAAAGAAAACACTTTTTTTTTAATTAACAAAATTTGTTAAGCTTTTAAATTAAAAATATGTAGTTTAACTTTAACTCAGATTTTAACTTACAAATTATTTGTTCATTATAAATATTATCAAATTGATTCGAATATATACATATATACAGTACCGTGCTGACGTAATATCTCTTTTATTTATATTATAATTTATGTAATAAACATTTGGGTCGCAGAACTATTTCAATGAATCTATTCGGTCGCGGGGCAAAAAGGTTGAGAAACGCTATTTTAGAGGATTTTAATCTGCTTATAAACCAACAATACGATCAACTTTTTATCTGTGCATGTATTACCATCCATTAGCGAAGTATTAGGATGACATTTTAATATGGTAATTACTTTCAGTAGACAGCTTTAATTTTCAACACAACCTCTTATTATCGCCTTAAACGTTTGCTTAGAAGTATAAGCACTTTAGTATTCAAAAGTTGCGTTGTTTAAAATAATAGTTAAAAGATGATTTAAGAGCTAAAGGTTCTTGGATCAAATAAAAATAAAAACTCAATTTCATCAAATGCGAGTACTGTATTTAATCTGCCACTCAAATGTTAAATGACTTTCTATCCAACTAACAAATAAGATTAATTAATTTTTTTAGCAATCCATAAGTTTAATTCTAATGGATAAGCTTCCAGTGAATATAATTTGAAGAGGTACTGATTACTTCTGGGAGTTTATATTTTTAAATCCATATTGCTTCTAAAAGTGTCAAAGTATTTCTTATATGCTATCAACTCTTTAATATTATTTATATTGTTACAAAAAGCTCTCTTAAAATATCAGCATGGATGATGATAGTTTTTGTAAATAAAAACGAATATATTTATATTTGGCATATAAATGCTCCCAATTTAGTGAAATTGTAATTGCTTCATCAACACCACAAATTCTTTCTCTTTCTGGTTAATTTAATTTTTATGTGATGAAGTCTTTTAACTTTTACTTTCACTTGATTATCATTTTAAAGATAAGTACTGATTTTGAAGTCATATATCATTAAATGACGGGTGAGACATATTCTTCATTTAAAAGTAAAGATAAACCATAGGATCAGTACCTGTAGATGCATAACACCACTCTTCCACCCATGGTAAAATATTGCATCTTATTACAATTGTTTGTTTATAATATACATTTAGACATTCATATGAATAGTTTACACTGACAATTGGAGACAACCCTGCCTTTTTAATATTTTATCATTCTCTTTTTTTTATAATAACATTTACTTCATATTTAAATTGTACATATTATGTTTTTTTGAGTCTAGAAAGGATAAATACTTTATTGTAACTGAAAAATTACAACGCCATCTAAATAAAACACTCAATAGTATTGCATACTAATAATTATTAATTTTTACATTTCCCAGAATTAACTATATTAATTTAATTCATTTTACAACCTTTTCTTTTTTGCAAGCTTTTTATGAAGTAGTTTTATTTTGTGAGTTTTGTGAAGCTATAGAATATTTTTTCAAGAAACTATAACTACTCAATTTATATCCTATAAATTTATGTTATAAAAAATAGACAATAGTGTCTCTTATATATATATATATATATATATATATATATATATATATATATAGCTTCCTACAGCTATGTACTCTATCTTATACAACTGATACACATGACAACATATATGCGAAAGGAATAAATAATCTCCAATACACATATTTTGTGCTGAACCAGCATTCATCAGTTGACCCTGATCACTATCTCCACACATATATATGATCAGTGCTCACTTTATATTAAGATAGCAAATTTTCAAACTTTAATGGACAGACTTCAATTTTTTCCATCCATTAGTATCAATAAAAATCTGATGATGGAATGCTCAAAGCCCTTGTTGGTGCCAATATTACTGTCATACCTTGACTTTTAAGTCACTTTGACCCCTCATGTATAGGACTTTAATATGTCCATTTAATTACACAGAAGAAGGATGGGGAAAATACAAGCTGAATATGTAATATTCAAATATAGGTATTTTTTAAAATAAATTTAATGTAATTCTAAAGAAGGTTAACTCTGACTTTCAAGGATCCTATAGCTATGCACTCCATCTTTACAACTGACACACATGACCACACACATGTGAAAATATAAATGGTCTCCAATATACATATTTCATGCTGAATCAATACTCATCAGTTGATCATGTGTATCAGTTGTGTAAAATGGAGTGCATAGAAGTAGGGAACTTTAAAGTCTGAGTTCAAGTCCCTTATAATTGCATTAAATTTTGCATAGAAATTACACATATTTGAGTATTACATATTGCCTGTATTCTGCTCATCCCTCTTATGTATAATTAAATGGACATATTAAGGTCCTATATGTGAAGAATCAGAGTGACTTAAGTCAACCTGGGTATGATAATAATATTGGCATCAAGAAGGGCTTTGAATGGTTCGTCACTGGATTTTAAATGATATGGATGGTGGAAAAATTGGAGGGTGGAGAAAGTTAAAGCTTGTCCATTAAAGTTTGAAGATTTGCTACTTTAATATAAATTGAGCACTGATTGTATTGCAAAGAGTGACTGGATTTTCAATGATATGAATGATGGAAGAACTGGAGGGTGGAGAAGGTTAAAGCTTGTCCATTAAAGTTAGAAGATTTGCTACTTTAATATAAATTGAGCACTGATTGTATGGCAAAGGGTGACCCCCCCCCCTTTTGAAAATGTAAAGTTTAGTATTCCTTACTACCATATGTGGTGATGAACATTTAGTTGCCATCAAATGTATATGTAACCAGATTATGGATACATACCAGTAGAAATGAATTTAATATAGTTTTATTGTCATATTTAAATTGCCAATGGGAGAATCAATATATATAACAACTTTATTATGAGTCATATTATTCATGAATGGAATTAAATAGATGAACACCATGCACTAAAATCACAGTGGTTATCTATTTGCTATTATTTCTCCAATAAGGTTTAACTCCCTCAAGGTCTACTTAGTTTCCCACTGTATTTATGAGCATGAAATTATTGATCTCAAGTGTCAATCTACAGAATTACAGTTAGAATTACACTGGGTAATCTTCTTAGATTGCTTCCCTTTCTTTTCTTTTGAGGGATCTGCCCAATCCATTCTAACTCAGTATTCTGGGGAGGGAGGTGGTTGCACCATTGAAGAGAATGGATATATCATGAGCACATATAGCCTTTATCTTGATTCATTTCAATACATGTATAATATCTCTGAACCAGATATTTAGATGTTGGGGAACAGTCAAATGTAATTCTAATGTTGATTACATCCTTTTATTCCTACAACCCTAAAAAGAAAAGGAAAACAATTTAACTCACACTCTCTTGATTTCTGGCCATCTAGATTTAGCCTATGTTTGCACATATATGTATTGTTTAAGGAAGTGCTTATTAACTAGAAAATAATTACTTCATAAATATTATAAAAAGATATGCACATAGATTTATTTTATTCAATGATATTTAATAAGGTTGATAAAGATAAGATACTAACATAAATTAATATATTAAACCATTAAGCATTTAATAAACAAAAAAAAATTAAACACAGCAGTACCTTTGTTCCTGGGAACAGATAAAGTCAATATACATCAGTAAGCTTACATTTAGACCAATGGCTATGTGCAATGTCTAGTTCATTCTCTCTGTATAACCTTTGTTTAATGATCATAAAGATTTCCAAAAAATTTACATCAAAGTCCTTGGGGACACTGATTTATGGCAATGAGCAGACAGCAGGATTTCTATTGGTTTACATTTTCAGGCTGTTGGGCAAGAGTTCAACACATTTGAACTTTACTCCAACCTACTTACATCACATCCTTTCAGAATATGATTTTCAATTTGTTTTTCAGTTTGGCTGGCTTATATATATATTCCTTCCTTTTACATCCACATGTCTACCCGGATGCCCCAAATTTTTTCCTTGACTTTCTTTTCCAATCTTCTTTTTTTTACAATACATTTATTTTAATCAATTACATAAAATATTTTGGGTCACAATCAATCATTTTTAATTATTGATAACATCTTAATTTCATAGAAATTCCTATTACTTATCAATTTATTTTAAACAAAACAAATTATTTTTATACATTCATATCTGCTTTCCCTTGTCCCATTCCAAAATTTGACCAAAAAAAAAAACTTTTTACTGTGAGTATGGAATTTCCAAGAATTTGGAGAGACAAAGAAGAAAGGTTGATAAAAAAATAAAATAAAAAAAATTATATATATAGGGGTTGTATTTATCTCCAAACTTAAGATTCCTTACAGTGATAAAAAAAAGATTATTCAATTGATTTCAAAATTAAAATTTATATTTATATAAAAAACAAATCATTCTTTTTAATTTTACTGTCTTCTCACAATAATATTAATCACAAAACAAAATACACATACACCTTTATATATATATCTGTTGGCTATGTGATGATTCCATATATACATATATGTGCTGGACCTAAATGAAAGCTCTATTAGAAGCATTTTAACTTTGTAACAGGGTTCAAACCTGGTTCCTGCTACAGTATATATGTGGTCAGAATGGCTATATGGACTAACTGATAAGTGCTGATTCAGAGTGAAATACTTATAAAGGAGATCATTCATCTTTTTACATATATGTGGTCATGGGTATCAGTTGTATAAGATGGAGTGCATAGTTGTAGGGCACTTGAATGTCTGAGATTAAGTAGTTTATAATTAAATTTACTATTATATATATATATATATATTCTAACCCGGACTTGTGCATCCTCACTTCAGAATAGTATATGATATGAAATAAAACGGGTTCTATCTCAGTTAATGATTAATAAATAAAATATTCAGCATTAAAATTAAAATGTTTCACTAGCTCAAATTTAAAATACGAATAAGGTTCAGTTTATAAAAATAAATTAAATAAATATTTAATATTGACTTGAAGTGAAAATACAGGTGACAAGATAGATTACATTGAGCCAATATCCCACAGGATACTACCTCAATGGCATAAGAACACTATCCCCCTTATTACTATTTTAAATAACAAACTCATAGTATTCTTACGACTTTAATAACTTCTACTCACTAAGACTAAGTTAATAATTAAATCTTAATCTCCTATTTGTAATAATCTAGCTCAAATAAAATAATCTCAGGTTCATAAAGTTTATTCTAAGTCAATAAAAATACTGTAGCAAAATATGAGAAGGGATTTTATGTCATAATCTACTACACTGAAACTAATAATAATAAATAATAATAATAATAATAATAATAATAATTCATTGTTTAACTGCTACTGGATATCTTTTCTTTTCGTTATATTTTTATTACCATAATAAAATAATAAAATAATTTTATATAATCTTTTACCTTCATGTAATAGTATAATAAATACATGGCAGCATATGATAATCTGATAAACAAAGGATGTGTGGCAATTAATAGCATATAATTCAGTATACTATTGTGATAACTGATTTATGACCAATAAAACAATGTAAAATTATAATTATTTAATTAAAAGAATACCAATAAAATATTTAAAATTCTTAAAATACTTCTCTGTTTATCTTTTTGTGCAAAATTATATTTTTGTTTCAATTGTTATGAATATATCGTGATTTCATGCAGTGAAGTGGAGAAATAAACAATCAAGACACAAAAATTTTGAAAAACAAATTTTAACAAAGTTTATTAACAACAACAAATAAAATAAACAATTTATGTACACTACTTACAATGGATATCCTTATTTTAATTTTACATTTTTATCTACTAAGTTATATAAAAATAGTTTATAGTTTAGTTATATCTTTATTTATACTTAAGACAAAATCAAAAAAAAATGTTACCATTTGGTTTCTCATTATGGTTAACTTATTATAAATATATTTACTTATTAGCAAAATATTTCAACCTTAATATTATTAAACTATCTTATTTTTAAAAAAAAAATTCATAGGAAAAACATTCTACAGAAAAACAAAATTAATTTTATAATGAGTATGGATTTCTCAAAATATTAAAAAAAAATTTCATCTTGCAAAGTCAAAGATGTTACATAAAATATTCATCCAAAATTCAGTACTAGATTTTAGTGTTTTATCACACGATGTTTACTAATCGTAATATATTCTTATTTAGCCTTACTTTAGTATGATGTAAGTGTAATAATCAATATATTCCTGTTATTCAATAAACAAAAAAAATATACTATGCATATTGTTTATATAATTTACATTGTACTATTGTATTTTAAAAATATGCAATACTTATTTTTCTTCAAAAAAAATAATAATAAAGCATTCAAAAATAATTAACATTTTAAAGAAAATATCTTGTTTAGATACTCTATTCCAAAATTTATATTTCATTTCTGAAATAAATTCAAAAAATATATTCTATGATTCTTTCCTTTCCTTAGGATACTTTGGACCTTCAATTTCAAGTTATAAATTCTATTCCTTCTAAGCAAATAAACCAATCTTATACAAAACGATAGCATAACCTAAGTTTTAAATTATTTATCATTTCTTTTCAAAATATCTTACTGAACAATGCAGTTACATGAAATAAAGATAGCAAAACAGATGTATAAGATTTAAGGAAGAAAGCTAGAATATCACTCTTAATATATCTCAAAAAATCATGGCACAGTGCAAAGAGGTATGACCTTTACCTGTCTAATAACCTCTACTACATGAACGATGTTAAAGCTACTTCTTCAGCTTTATTTAAAACATCAAATATTTAAAGACATATAAAACACTGTCCAAAATAAAATGTGTATCAGTCATAGGGCTTTGTTAACTATGCAGATAACCACATAAAGACTAAATATTATTTCTATTCCTTATCATATCCTATTTTTTTAAAAAAATACATCATCTTGGTTTCCTGCTAACTATAGTACTTCCAAGCCACTAACTCAACATTATTTCTCAAGATTTTCCACATCTTACATCAATAAATAACTATCTGCATTTACAAAAACAATAAATAAAATTCATTGATAGTTTAAAACAATTTCACTGTTCCATAAGAAAAGTTTGCTTATTTCATTATTCTATATGTTTAATCATATACAATCTACTTAGACAATATTTGAATATCCAATAACATGAAAGTTCTAAAAGAATCACATAATTATTTATTATTATGTTGGATTATATCACTAATATATAAAAAAAATAATCGTCGTATGCATATTTTCAAATCAATCCTATCTCATAATGTTTTTTTTAAAATGTTGTATGAAAATGCATTACATATAATTAAAACTTTTACACTTCATTCTTAGATTCATAGATGATCTAAAGAAAACAAAATATACATTATAAATTATTAATAGTTATTATTATTACCAAATAACCCTTTTTATCTGGTCATCATATTCAGTAGGCTTCTTCATCCACTAGATACCGATCATTGCAAACATAAAGAAATATACATCCATACACTTTATTTTAAAATGTTCTTATAAAAAATTATTAAACTATTATATTATAAAGTTCTAATATTAATAAATTAATGTTTTTATGTTTTTCCTAATCTTATATAAAATAGAAAATTTACATTTAACTAAGTTAGTAAAATAATAAAAATTTAAAACTATAATTACGTCTTCACTTGACCATAGTTCATGATAAAATCCAAAAATGTTTATTATTTTCTCTAGAGTTTTAAAATGTTCTCCTCCAAGCACGTTAAAGTTTAAAAATAAAAATAATTATTAATCCATTTAGTAAAATTTATAGAAAATAATCCTGGGTCTTTACTGTTTAGAATGAAAATTATTAAACTGTAATATTAAAGAATTATTCCCACGAAGTTTATTCAATATTCTCTGATGCATCACTCTGTTCAATTTAACTTAAGTTATCCAGTAAACTTTTACACAATATTTCTATTTTCATGGATCCATCCTTTATTTATCTACTATATGTTCATTTTTTTATATAGGTTTTATTTCTTAATAAGTTCTTTTTAATTCTTGTAAAATATATATTTAAAAAAAATGTTTCCTTCAAAAAGGACTAAACATTCTATTTCTTTCATTATATTTTATGATAACTCATACAATATAAATATCTTATCCTTTTTTTTAAAAAAAAACTCCTGGATAAGCTTATAAATAATGCGTCACAAATTTTTTTAGATGGCAAATAGTTTTCTGTTTAAGCTTCCAGCATAATGTCCGTATTGTTCTTTTATGAGTTAGAATAATCCTCCGGTTGAGCATAAATAAAGCTGTATTATAATTTAAACATATTTTATTTTGTAGTATATCCATTTTTCATTGCGAAGTTTAGGTTAAACTTCAGATAAAATAATCCTGGCAAGTAACTTTTAAAAATTAGAAAATCATTTTCACAAAGTTCCCAAATATATATTTTTTTAAAACTCTCTTTTGCAAAATACTTCAAAAAATATCAATTAGTTTTTTGCAAATAAAACTATAAGAAAGTATTAAAAATTGACTAAAATAAAAATTTTAAAGTACTATCTCTTCGATAGCTACTAATATACCTTTCTCTGGTTTCAATCCATTTTTAATCTCCCTCTATATCCCCGTGCAATTCATATTTATACTCTGTAAGAATACCTCATTTGATTGGTTGATTCTTACTTTAACTTGAGAAAAAATTTACATATTTTCAGTTTATAGCAGAATTATATTTGAAAATAAAAAATTATGATGTAATGAACCTAAAACATTATTTAAAATATTACTTTTAAATAAATTATTATTTTATTAAAACTATTTAAACATTTAAAATAACTTTTAAAATAATTTTAATAACCTATTCCATTTATCTATTTTTATTTAAACAAAATATTTAATTTTTTTTTTTTATTAACTGTATTCATCTTTATTACATCATTTAAACATGTTATACGATAGTTAACTTAATATTTATTATTATTTTATGCTAGGTGACAATTCCATCCAATTCTATAATATAACTTTTAAAATATTTTAAACTTGTTATTAATTCAAACAAGCATGTGTGTGAAAGTATATAGTATACAAGTCACATGATTAATAACTTTGACAGATGATTTTTTAATCTATTTCTCTGCCCAGATTAATAAAATTGATACACTTATTATATTATATAAAATAATTATAAAAAATTTGGAAGAACAATTTAGAAAATATAGAATTAAATACAATTTTCACCATCATAAAGTTTATTTTTAAAATATATTATATTAATTTTGATTATTAAACATAGTTTATAAATTTAAATACTGTATAACATTTATTTATCTAGACGTTTAAGACTATTAAAATTGATCTTATTAAACATACTTTTAATATTTATAGCTGAGGTATTTAATATGGCCAACTTTTACAACCATATGAAACAATATTTTAAGCTTTACATAACTATTTTTAAATGATTCGCTATAATTTTATATACTACGTATTTGCTTTAACCTCAAATTGTACTTTAAAAATATAATCGACAAACTATAATTAATGTATTAAAAGAACATATTCTAAAATTTAAAATTTTTAGTAATTGACTGTTATGAACTATTACTGGCCTATAGAAAAGGGCACAGTATATATATATATATATATATATATATATATATATATATATATATATATATATATAGTAACTAGTTGGCTACATAATGGCATTAAAAACAATTCAATAAGTTGGCAGCATCTTCCTCAGGTTTAGTGGAAAGTTATTTAATTAATGGGGAAAATAATATTTAATTTCCCATGCATATTTTTTTATAATAATAATGGGTCATCAATTAACTAAATATTTGACATCTCAATATAATAGTATGAGAATTCTCAAACACTAAATTTGTTAAATAATAATATGAGTTTAATATAAGTTATAAATGATTGTAGAGTGGAGAGAAATTTATAAAATAATATAAACAAGTTTTTTTTTTGCATTCTCTCTCTTCAGTAACTATAACTGATTAGCAGTTTTAATTTAAACTATAAAAATGTACTAAGAGAAAATAATTTTCTTTTCTTTTGTAAATTATTTAATAGATATTAATTTTAATCTTAAAAAAGAGATAGAGTTTTATTTTTAACAGTACTTTTTAAAAGAAAAAAATAGATTTTAATACTTTTGATAAATTTTATTTTTAATTAGTCAGTTGCTTTTTTCTTTTCTTTTTATTTCTTTTCAGTGTAAAAAAATCAAATCAATGCAGTTAACTGATTATTTTGTTTTCTTTTGAAAGAAATTTTTTAAAATTAAAAAGTAATGTCAAACATTTTATGATCTTAATTTAAAATGTCAAAGGTTAAGAGGGGAAATAGCTGAACAATTGTATTTATAAAATTTTATCTAATTGTTTGTTATAATAACTATAATATTGGAGACAGATTGTAATTGGCTTGTAGGCAAGAATGTTCTAGAAAAATATATGAATAGATCAGAAGATCTAAGGGTCTGATAAAAAGTAGATGTACATAACTTAGCTGTTGAAAGAGAAGTCAAGTTTTAACACTGCTGATGAACAAGAAAGAATCAGAAGTTATTACCATGTTGCATAGTACAACAGAAATCTTAATCAAGCTATTGCATAAAATAGCAGAAGTTTTAATCAAGCATTTAGGTATACTATGAGTTAGTCATAAAAATGGTTTCTACAATGAAAAGCATGTGCTAAATTCAACTAAAAGCTAGTCATCTTCCATCATATAACCTGTCTTCACTGAAATAAACATTTAGAGAAGTTACCCTATAAAGTAATTTGAAATCTTGTCATCTCTGTCAGTGTTAGACTCATCTGAAAATTTTAATGGAAGAAAATGAATAAAATTTGCTATTTTTTAACTGGGACTTACTGCAATCCAAAAAGTGATAAATGAACTATGTACAAGTTTAGATGCCATCAAGAAGAAACTCAATTGGAAAAAATTGGAAATTATAACTGGAAAGGATTCTACAGAAAATAAAACCATGGATAAAGGTATTTTTTGTATGTGCACACTACATTTTCATGCAAAATATATATAAAAAAGATTTTTTTGTTGAATGAATTGATAATTTTAAACATCTGTATTAATATTTTTAACTGTGAAACACTTTTTTTAAATCCGGTCAACTTTTTCTTCAAAATCATGAAATACTTTTTAGAAAATTTAATTCTTTGTGAATTTACTTTTTTTTTGAAACATGATTTTTTTCTTTTCATTTATTTTCCCTCCTAAAAACTTAACAAAAGTTTAATTAAGCTAAATGAAAGAATGTTATCTTTGATTTTGAAAATGTTGTTTTTCTGATTCTTAGTTACTTTAAAAAATAACTTAATTAATTAAAGGTTGACTTATGAACAGAAATCAACTGATTGATTATAATTTTTATGAAAACATATTTTTTGATTAAATGAATGTTTAAAATTTTATACTATCATGTTATTTTTTGTTTATTGCTAATCAATTGGTTATTGAATAATTGTTTTTAAATATATTTTTTAGTCTTAATTTCTTTATTCTATTCAATTACTGTTTCATAAATTGCAGTGTGTGATTGTATTTCATAACAGTTTAATGTTCTAGGATTTTTTAAAAATAATCCCAATAAAACTATTTATTTATAATAGAGTAAACCTTGGAATTATTTGAAGTGATTTGTAATAAGCTGCTTTATTTATTTATTTATCTCTTGCTCACAATAATAATTTATAGAATTCTTGCTTCCTGAGCTAGATTTGTGCATAATAATTATATGGAGAAGGAATTTATGTTTAGTGATATTTACATCCAGCTGATGATAATCCTGGTTGGCATAAAAGATGCATCCTTTAAAATCCAAGCACTACATTTTATTTTATCTCTTAATTTTACATATTTGTAAGTGCAAGCTATATATAAGTCATGTGACATCTGACTTGTTATTATTACTATTATTATTTTGCTGTTGTGGCTTTGGCTAAATTAAATGGCTAAGCCTACTAATATATGGAGTATCTGAATTAAGTTCAGGTCCATATGATTTTTTCAGTTGGAGAGCTGCCTTTAAAGACATGTAGATGTCTAAAAGTTTCAGATCTTCTTCTAACAATTAACTTTTAGATAAATGCTTTGCTTGAGTTGGTTTTTTAAATCTAATGTCCCAACTCCTCACTGAAGAGACCCATAGGTCAAAACCGGTCTGGGGATGGGGACAATCCAAGATAAAAATGATTTGAATGTCTTCTCTTGTAGTAGCATTTATCATAAATAAAAAAAAAGCTTGTTTAGAGCTATTAGCACGCTCTTAATTTTACATATTTGTAAGTGCGAGCTATATATAAATCATGTGACATCTGACTTGTTATTATTACTATTATTATTTCTTTGAAAATTTACTTTATAGTTGTCCAGTACATTAATGGTGCTTATGTGACCAGAGCATTGATGATGGTTAGGTTGTTTTTAGTATCTCAGCATTATTTGACTTATTGCGGTGTTTTGATGGAGTAAATCCTAAGTATGTGCATCTTGACATTTATTGTTTGTATTCCTGTCCTAGGTGGACAGTATTGTCTGTTGATTTATTTTTATTGTTTGATCATTCATGATGATGAATGATTTTAACTTTTGGGTAATGCTGATAAGCTTAATCATTAGTTCTGTATTGATCTCTCATGTTCATTTCTTTTATATTTAATTTTATATTTTATTTATTTTGGGAGAATAATGGTTTCACATTGACTCACAATTTAGCTCTAATGTAGTGTATTGTTACAAATGACAAACCAAATGTAGGATATTGTAACCTCAGATTCTCTTTTATTAACCCATATTTTTATACTGTTACAATATATATATATATATATATATATATATATATTGTAACGATATATAAATATGTTGTTACATTAATTTAAAATAAAAACTTAAAAGTTCGCAAATAAAAGGAAAAAACTAAATGCTAAAATTAAAATATTGTTAAACGTATACATTCGCACAGATGCTAAACTTTAAAAATATTTTTTTTCATAAAAAAAAAAAAAAAAGTATTTGAACGTATTTTTTTAAATAAAAAAATACAAGATTGAAATATAAAAATATTTTAATAAAAAAATAACGTAAGTTAAAATAAAAACAGGTATTAATTAATTCCTGTAATCTATAAATGGAAATGATTGTTTATTAATTATCTAAAAGCTGTTTAATTAAAAAGTCAGATGAAACGTTAGATAAGAGAGTACAAAGAAATTAAATGACCAATGCAAACACCAGAAATTCAGCACGGACCGTAACTGAAACACCAGAGGATTAGTGACGTATTGCCGATTGAATCCTATGATCAAATGATAAGAGACTAAGAAAAATATAAAAGCCAAATGATTATTAAAATTGTTATCTGAGAGCTGACTATGAATAGATCGTTATAACTAGCTATATTGCAGATTTTCACGATGTGGAAGTCTGCAATAAATTTAATTTTCCGGACAACCAGTTGAGGCCTCTGGATGACAGTTCCTGACCAAATGCATGGCAAGTCGCAGTTTCATTTCAAAGGACAAAATCTACGAAAGTGATCACAAAGATGGACTTCTCAATCTATTAAATCCGTAAAGTATGAACTATTGTGTCTATCTAATAAGAACTTTCCTAAAATTGCAAGTAATTAATAACTGAAAATAAGAACTTCTATCTGACTTTTAAGTTTTTAAAACAAATTAATAATGTTTAAAATTATATGTTTCCCGATTGATAAACATCATTTCTATTTTTTTTTTTTTATATTGTAAAGATTATTTAAATGTATGAAATTTAAGTTGTTTATAGACGCTTGCATGGATTCGTTTGCGGTTAATTATATTTTGGTTTTCATATTTGATCAAAATATATAGACATTCGATAAATACTGATACCTTACGGTGAGTATCTAAATTGTATTTATTCAGATGTCTTTTAAGTTATTGGTGACAACGCAAGTATCTTATGGTGAATACTATTGGGTTACTTATAAGTTTTCCTTTGCGATTGTCAGTATCAATAATTTTGTATTTTGATCGTTTATGTTTATTTTGAAATGTTTTTGACTGTGGAATCTATGTAATCGATCTATACCCAACATTTTTAAACAAATCTGTGTGAACATATCTAAATGTTAAAAATTAAGTCGGGCGTGAATGGCTATATAGTTTTGTAAAGTTGTATTAAGGGAGGGTAATCTTAGGTTATTCATTTCATAGTTGAATTGGTTCAATGGATTGGATATATTTGTGTAATTAGTAGATGTAGTATGAGGTCCGCTACGGGCAGGATTATAGATATACGCCACACACCCTCTGTTTGCCTATGGATGGGTTTGTAAGTCAGCAGAAGACCGCAGTCCATTCCTATGGAGTTTTTAGTTTATTGATCTACTTGCCAACAGATGTCACATTCCTGTTGGGGGAGAGTCAATATCTTCTCTATTTCTACTTATTGTTCAGATGTACATTCCTGACAATATAGTATTTTGTGTTGTCATATCATGCTACATTGAATACATGAATGTATCAGATGGATTGGCGCCAGTTGAATGCGAAATTTGTTGCCTAAGGTTAAATCAGGGAAGAATATTTTCTTTTCAAATGCAGACCTATGTAGTCCATTCATACTCGACCCTCTAAATAAATAGTAAACTCATTATTTGCAATCTACTTAAATTTAGAATTAAAGATCAATATAAAATTATAAACGTTAAATTTATTCCTCAAAATTTAAATATTATTTTATATGTGCGTAAATAAATATTTTTATGTGTTAATTTCTGGCAGTGGCTTTTATTCTTTTATATTTAAGATATAAAATTTATAGATTTTTATCTCTGCGTCTCCGCTGAGCTAGTGACTTGGGCTAACGATCGGAATATTTAAATAAAGTGGAATCTTAACAGCGTGTATCTGCCTACTTTATAAATTTTTCTAGGCTCAAATGCCTAGATGGCGCCCTTGTAGTACAGATATTGTTTTTGCGGTTAGATTCGATCTTCACTTTCATTTCGATCATTATAATTGGCGCCCAAACATTTAACAATATTTTAATTTTAGCGTTTAGTTTTTTCCTTTTATTTGCGAACTTTTAAGTTTTTATTTTAAATTAATGTAACAACATATTTATATATCGTTACAATATATATATGTATATATATTGTGCCATTACAATTTAGTCACTAGCTAAATTTATAGTAATGTGCATGAGAGAAAGTGAACAAAAATCATCATCACATTTTTATATAACCATAAAAGAAGCTGTAGGGCATCCAAGTTCAAACCCTACCAGATCAAAATTTTAAACGCTTTAGACAGAAAGAAAGTGGGACAGCAATTATATTCTTTATTTGTTTGTGTGTTGATAAATCTCAAAAGGAGTAGTACACACATTTAATTTTTAATTTTTCTGTTAAAAAGCAAAGTTATAATGCATACGTATAAGCAGTGTATGTGTAAGTTATTTAATTATTTTATATTTCAAATATTAAACACTTTGACTTTCTTTAAAACTAACCTATGCTTGATCAATTTTAATATCTTATTCTATACTTCTATTTTGCTTTTCTATAATTGTAATTGGGATTTAAAAGCTAAGGATTTGATTGTAAATGTTAGAGTTATAATTTCTGAACTAGCATTTATACTATTAGTCAGCCAGATTTATAAATGATTGGGATAATGGCAGTGTGTGTGCTTGGATATATTACATACATAAACTACATTTCTTTATTTATTAAATATTGAAAGAAAATTGAGAAAATCGGTTAAATTATTTTTTTTATTCAACAGTTTGTACTAGAAGGGTTAAATCTGTCAAATTATTTTTTGTGCAATTTTGTGTTAAGAGAGAATATCTGTTGAATTAGGTATCTATTTTTGTAGCAGTTTTGTTTTTGTAAGTGATTATTTGTTATTTGGAGCTTGAACTTTGTGTGAGGTCTGATTTTGAAATTGTCTCACCTAAGGATTAAAGGAAAGAAACTCCAATTTTAAATATTACAGACAAATGTGGAAAAAAAAGACAGAAAAAGGATTGAGTCAGTTTTTCCTTTCAAACAAAAGTGTCTGGAAAAAACAGGTGTGTGATTTTTTTTGTGGTCCTGGGAAAGGATTAAACTTTTCAGTTGAAAAACAATTTGGTTGAAAATAAATTAGAGATCTAATAAAAACGAATTTGTCCAAAAATAGCAAGTGACGCTATCTCTGATTGGTTTGAGTTGGCTCAAAAATTAAATATAAAAGCTGTCTGGAAAAATCAGATGAATTATTATTATTGTGATTATGATTCAGATTATTAGACTATTAAATTGAATGTTGAAAATATAAGAAATGACTGACTAGAAAAAGTATATGTATGTCCCATCTTTGCCTGACCATCTGAGAAGCTGCACATCATATAGGAAAGAAAAGATGTTTTGCCTAAAAATAATATTCTACACCTTTCAACTGACCGGAGAAATAAGATGTTTTTATTAGAAGGAAGAAAGCATTCACCTGCATTCGATGAAAGATGAATTAAGCTACAGATAAATATTAATCATCAAGTCCAATTAATTGTTCCAACAACTGAGTTTAAATCCAGGAAATTTATAACGTGAAAACAACTGCTGTATTTCATTCACTAAAAGAATAATGCTTGACAGGAAGAGAAGAAAAATTGATATAATGATTTCCAAATTATCCACTAAAGCAAATAACCTCAATAGGATCCTCATCATCAAATAATTATATACTTCAAAAAAGTGATTGTTCCAAAGAACAAGGAAATTGTTGCTGCCAAGTATAGACAGTATACAAGACAAGTGAACCCTTGGATTGGTAATATGACTTTTATATCTATTTTCTTTATAAAATCAGAGTATTAATAAAAATTTAGTAATAAAGTGACATATTTTATTTAAAGAACTTTTAAAGACAATTCAGATCGATGGAAACCAAGAATGTCTTAATAATAATAGCTTTGAACTACATAAATGATTTTGAATGTATCAAAATTTATTTGTTTATTAATTTTACAGTTATAAAATATTAATGTGTAAAATAATTTTTTTATGGTATTATGATTTTAGTTTTAACTAATATATTATTATTATTATTTTGGGATTAAACATGCACATACATAGTAATATTTTATATGTGTATAATTGCGAGTGAATGTGAAATAATAGGTGGTGTTAAAATATTAAATTATTTTGTCTTGAGAAAGTATAGATTTCAGCGCTTAGAAGGGAGGGGGAGATAATGATTTAAAACTCTTTTCTAAGAACTTGATTTTTCTAATTTCTATTAACATTTTTTTTTAACATTCTACTTACATGTTAGATTTATAAAGTATGTGTGCTAATGAGCGGATAATATTTTTTTTTCTTGAAATACTTTTCTCATGGAATGAAAATCATGGTCAATGTGACATCCAACTTAATACAATATACATTTGAAGGGAAAGGGGGAAGAACTTGAAATTAATCTGAGGATTGTTATATAATCAATTATTATCATTATTATTATTCATGTCAATTTTCATGTTTCTCTAGAAATTTTTATGTATATGTTAGAAATGCAGTAATAAATATTAGTTTGTTTTATTAAACGAGGTGTATATATTTCATTAAGTGTAGTCTTTGTTAAGTGTGATCATTCATCATCATCAGTGGCTGAATATCAGTTATTTAAGATATAAGTAAATATGCTAAAATTAAGCAATAATTATGAATTTCTTTATAAAAATTAGTTTTATGTTTAGGCTTAGTCCTAGAGTTGTAGTTGAAACCCTTGTCATTATCATTATTATTATTATCATCATCATCATCATCATCAACGTTTTAATTAATGAGCTGTTTAAATGTTTAAAGGCCATAAATAAATATTAATTTCATAATATTTAGTGATTTCTTAGTATTATTATAACCACATCCCATCATCTATTTCATGCAAGGATGAGTGAATTGCCATCCTAAATTAGTTATACATAATCTGAGCTAGTAAACTTATAAAAATATTGAAACACATTTGTTATGTTAAGATCTGAGAAATGATTTATGTCTAATGAACTCCACTGTGGTTTATAGATGTTTTACTTTTACCTAAATATTAGTGTGTATAGTGATATGGCTCAAAAAGCAAAATCTCCCACTTTTATTAGAAATAAAGTACCAAAAGGGGATTCAAACCCGGTACATGTGAAAAGGTTATTAGATATAACTGTGTCTAGATTCAAATAATCTAATGGAGCCCTGCTAGACCATATTCACTTAGTATTTGTTTAAACATGCACTTAACATCAAACCAAGAAATGAAAGTGGATAAGATCTACTGTCTGTATACCTGAGTTATATTTTATTGAATTACTAGTGTACTCACCTCACGTGATTTCATATACCTGAGTTATAATACTTGTTATTAATAATTTGCTTATAATTATTGATAGTAGGATATCTTGAGAAATCCAACGTTATTTTAAATATTGTGATCTTATATATTGTAGACAACTCAGATATGGATCTTTTGAACCATCTTTAATTATGTTACAATATATATATATATATATATATATATATATATATATATATATATATATAATAAATAAAGTTTGATATCTGTATTCGTTTCACAATATATGTAATATACAAATCAATATATATATCAAAATACAGTACAATTTATATAAATTATATTCTTTTAGAAGTACTTTTGACTATACACTTTGTAGTCTTTATCAACTATATAACATTGAATAATCAAAACGAGACAACCCTTAACAATACCCATAGTTCAATTCAGATTTCCCACAATTCTGTTATCTTAACATTTGATGACTGGCGATTCATTAACATTTGACGATTTCTTGAAATCAACATAGCCTCTTTTATTTTACGTTTATTATGACAACGTTCAATTTGAATAATTTTCATATTTTTATAATCAAATTTAAATCCATATTGACAAGATTTATTATGATCAAATATAACAGATGATGAAGGTTTATTTACATCTGTTCCATATTGATTCTCTTTTTGAATTCTATTATATAAAAGCATCAACACTATAATAAAATTAAAAATAAAAATATCAAAATGAAATGGATTTCAATGCCATTTATATCAGATGAGCAGGTCAAGTTTGTTAGGAAAATTTATAATGGTTTGTGTCATATTGCTTTTTTCTCTACAAATAACATAAATAGATTGCTTAATAATTCTAAAATTCAAAATTCAAAGTTTAATCAAAATTCTATTATATATAGATTGATATGTGGATGCGGTGTACAATACATTGGTGAATCTAAGTGTACATTTGAGAAGAGAATAAAAGAACATATGCTTTTATATAATAGAATTCAAAAAGAGAATCAATATGGAACAGATGTAAATAAACCTTCATCATCTGTTATATTTGATCATAATAAATCTTGTCAATATGGATTTAAATTTGATTATAAAAATTTGAAAATTATTCAAATTGAACGTTGTCATAATAAACGTAAAATAAAAGAGGCTATGTTGATTTCAAGAAATCGTCAAATGTTAATGAATCACCAGTCATCAAATGTTAAGATTACAGAATTGTGGGAAATCTGAATTGAACTATGGGTATTGTTAAGGGTTGTCTCGTTTTGATTATTCAACATTATATAGTTGATAAAGACTACAAAGTGTATAGTCGAAAGTACTTCTAAAAGAATATAATTTATATAAATTGTACTGTATTTTGATATATATATTATTTGTATATCATATATATATATATATATATATATATATATATATATATATATATATATATATATATATATATATATATATATATATATATATATTACTGCCTACTCAGGCATAATATTATATTATCAAAAGTCATTATTTATTACTTTAAATTTTCTAATAATTCAAATATTTAAGGCCAACATAAATTCCAAAAAATGTTTTAAAAACATTATTATAAAACTAAAAAAAAAATATTTACATAGTTTTAATCCAAAATTGTTTTCAATATTATTAAACTTAATTGTGAATTTTTTTTAGGTTATTTGAAGTAGTATATCTATTTCTTTTACACAGTTCTGCCATTTTGTGTAGGTTGAATAATCAATGAATGCCATATGGATAGTGTTTGATAAATTCACATCTAATGCTACTCTATCCATATTCCCAGAGTAATTTCTAGCTTGTGTCTTACAATAATTAGGGATCTAAGGATATGGATAGGACAACATTTAATAGGGATTTTAAGAAGTGCTATCTGGCATCTTTTGATTATTCTAGCTTAGGTAAAACTGAAGATGAAGAAATAAATTTGTTTCTTAAAAATAATGTATAAAAAAAAGTTATGTAATGTTTTAGTGGTGTTAATCTTTTGATATACAGCATTTTGTAGTTTTTATATTTTGTTTAGAAATGTCTCTAAAATCTTAAAAAAGCTTGTAACAAATTCACCAACAATAAAATGTCTGTTTTAATTTAACTTAATATTTGCTAATAGATGAATGCAAAAAATCCATGTAATGGTATGATTTATTTTCACTTTTTATGTAAAAATTAAATTAAACAAACCAAATGTAAAATTTATTAATAAACTATTTACATAAAAGTTAAATTTAACTTACTAAAGAATACACTGGAGTGCATTAAAAATATTGTTAAATCACCTTATTTCAATTTATTTGACTCAAAGCAATGTAATGTAAGCCAATTTTAAACACACACACACGTTCACAAAATGAAATATGAGTTGCATTATATATAAAATATATAATAATGCCATTTGCATATAATTTTATTTATTAAAACTATCTCCAAAGTATTTTAAAAATATTATCCAGATTAAAATATTTAGCACAATTAATATTAATTAATATTATAATGAAATAAGTCTAAGTTTATTTTGTGAATATCAAATTAATCTTCACAAAAAGATGAAGAGAGAGAACAAAAATAAAAAGCAGAAAAGAAAAAGGAAGAATAAAAAACTAAGAGAAGCTCATAGAGAGAGAGAGAGAGAGTGAGAGAAAGAGAGAGGAGAGGAGGGAGAGATAGAGAGATAGATAAAGACAGTTTTATGCTTTCAATGTTTGGATTCTATAATCTATACAAAACTTACTGTTAGCAGTTCAGATTTTAAATATAATCTATGAAAGTCATGTGATGTTTTGTTTTAATATACCAATAAAATGTTACATGACTTACTCATTTGAACCAAGAATTCCAAACTTCCTTCAGTTATGAGAGAGAAACAAAAAAAAAAGGAGATGAAAAAGAGAACAATTTATTTTACTGTGAATATTTTGTGGATTTAGGTTACTGTATATATATTTAAAAATATTTATTGATACAAAATATTTTTTATTCTTGTATTTTTATATTGGACTATTTCCATCATCTTATATGAGTACTGAATGTCTTTAAAAAAAATTAACTTTATTTAAATATTCCAAAAACATTCAAATATTAGTAATAGTACTTCAAATAGGCTAGTATATGCACAATGTTTCAAGAGGCACTATTCTGCCCTCTTTTTCCGGTATTGCTGACCTGACTAATGACAGTACTAACATGGAATTCAAATCTGGACCCTTAGATTCTTGAGTATTGAATTTTAAGGTAACACTATAACCAACTGAAGTATCCTGCCAAAGGCAACAGTTAGTAGAAATTTCATATAATTATGTATGAGGTTCCTTCTGATTTCTCCACTTTTTCCTAAGGTCAAAGTTGATTAGTGGTTTCCATACATTATGTATAGTCACATTAGGTTGGCTTATCTACCAGCTATTATTAAAAAAACCTTAAATAGACAACAAAAACAACCATCAAAAGAAAAAACAATTATTAGTACTGTAGTGTACTATACATTCCAGAAATAGCAGACAAATTAAGGAACATCTGCAATCAGTATAACATCAGAACAGAGTTCCAAAGCTGTACCACAGTATGAGGAATTCTAACATCTACAAAGCCTAAACTTGAAAAGCTGAAAAGAAAAAAAAACGCATTTATGAAATACCATGTGTATGTGAAAGAACATATATTGGTGAGACTACTTGTGCCATTGTTTTCAAGAACACAAACTGATGATTATAAGAGAGAAAACAGATATGTCTACTGTAGCAGACCATGTATGTGCCAATGAACATATATATTCAATTGGAAAATACAAAATATTGGATAGAAAAGAAAAGGTACAAAGAAGAAAATTTAAAGAAGATGCTCACATGATAATGGCAACCGATCTTCCAAGTTAACCCAGTGTATACATAATGTATGGAAAACACTAATCAACTTTGATCTGAGGAAAAAGTGGAGTAACCAGGAGGAACCTCATACATGAGTATATGAAATTTCTACTGACTGTTGCTTTTGGCAGAATTACTCAGTTGGTTAAAGCATTACCTTATAATCCAATACTTAAAAATCTAAGGGTCCAGGTTCAAATCTCATGCTAGTACTCACACTGGTCAGACCACAACACCTGAAGAAGAGGGAAGAATAATACCTCTAAAAATTTTATGCATATACCAACCTGTTTAAAGTGCAATTACTAACAGTTGAATGCATTTGGAATATTTAAATAAAGTTACATTTTTCTAAAGACATTCAATACTCATATTAGATGATGGAAATAGTCCAATATAAAATTACAATTAAAACACCATCATCATAAACCTTCAGGAAAACACTATTTTTTATTCCTGTTTTAAATAAAAGTTTTATTTTTCTACATAAAGTGAAAACATGTGCATATAATTTTTTAAGTGAAAACCAAATTAATGTCATAATATCAATAATTTTTATTAACATTAGTTTTACTATAAGCTTTAATGTTAAAAATACTAGACTATTAAGGCTCATATTATAAAAATATTAAGATAGTGAATGACAGGAAGTTGTATTTAAACAACAACAATTTCGGGTAAACATTTAGTCTTTCCAATATTATATTAATTTAGATTAAAAATATTTTCTTGTAATTATGTCTTTTATTTTCAATCCAAGTTTACATCTTGCAAACTAAATATCTTGCAGAATATGATTCATAATTTTTGTACTATATAATTAAGTCACATAAAAAATATTGTTCAGTAATATCAAGTTTTCATTGAAAACTAAGCACTCTTGAAAAATATGTAGCATAGTATTTTTTAATATTTTGACAAATTGTATATTTATTTTATGAGATGAATACTTAAGAGAATGACTTGGCAAAACGTGAAGTTTTGAAAACAGTGATACTTAAAATTGCTTCAGTATTAATAAATAACAATGTAACATTCAAAGACAAATGTGTAAAATAATGTAATATTATTAAAGAACAAAAATAATGATGATCATATTTGTTATCAATTTGTAATCATTTGAATTAATAAAATTTTACAACTTAAATTCTATTAATATTTAAATAATGATGTTTTCACCTGATTGACTTTAAAATAACATAAAAAAGGTAATACCACATATATTTCTAACATTGATACTTTTGGTCACACAGCAATTTTGGTAAGAATAACGTTTTGTAATAGAAAGATGACAAAATAATGTACTTATCTTATGATTTTATATTAATATATTTTCTAAAGAAATATTTTTATAATAAGTGATTTTAAAAAATTTCTCTGAAACCATTCATCTTTAATTTTATCTTTAGTTATTTTTAAAATTATGTCTGCAAAATGTGCTCTTAGTCACATTGCATTACATACTCATTTACAAATATAGGTTGTAGGGTGTTTGAAAGTCTGAGTTCAAATCCCCTATATTTACAATTAAGCTCCAGGTATATGAAGAATGCTTGTATTTCAAATGTTATACACTTTTAAAATTCATTTAAGATTAAGTTATTTTTAATTATCCCCTGTGGTTTGGCGCAATAACAGAATTAGGATTTAAGTGCTCAAGTTTTCTTGACTAATTTCTTACTAGAAAATATATATAACTCTAAATTGTCTAATGAATAAAAAAAAAGTAAACCTGTCATTTGGGTTCCCAAACATAACAATACCTTCCAAGCAATTACTTACATGATTTTTGAGTTAATTATTTTTTAATATATTATTATTATTTTTATTTTGCATAAGACTTAAATTTTTATTTATTAATAGCACAGTCTCATTAACTAGATGCTTTATATGGTCATTATCAATGCAAATAATTAATAATAATATCAACAACTAATACTAAATAACAATAGGACAATTAATGATCAAAATATTTTCAATAATAAATAAATGTTTACGCACAAAATTGAAATGTTAATCCAAATATATATGAAATAAAAAGAATTAAAAAAGTTTTATATAAATAAAATATAAAGACTTTATGTAGAGAATAAATTTTTGAAAAAATACTGAAGTACTAATCTTTTGTTTCTATAGCAATAGACAAATGTTCAGAAACAATAACTTGACTACACAAATTTCTTACAAATGTTTGTTAATTCTGGCTATTATTATAATTATTATTTTTTAAAAAAAGAAGTAAGATATTTTTAGAAAAACTTCTGTTACTAAGATTGAAGAAAACGACATACATACTTGCTGTTTAAATGAAATATATATATATATTATATTAAGCTCTTTAAATATAGAAAAAAAAAATGTAAAAAATAAATAAATGTAAAAACCCATTTTACAAGTAACAACATGATAAAAAGTTTTCAAATTCTAGAGCTGTTATCTTGTATAATTGATATTGGTATCAAATTTAATAATTATTTAAAAATTGTATGGTTAATTTTTTGGAAACTCATACAAACTTCGATTATTTAAATTGCAGGCTAAGCACGTCCAATCATAAATTAATTCAATCTAAGAACCTTCAGTTCTTGAGACCACTGTTCTATCACTGTGCTAAATCATACACAGTAACCCTTTTCTAAAGTCTTAATAAATGGATTTACATTAAAAAAGCTACTAATATTAAATGATTTAACCTAGCTGGTAGTGAACACAAATTGCACTGCGATTGTGCACTTTCTAAAATAATCCATACTTCTTTTACAATAATGATGACAACCTTAATGTTCGATTATCCCTTGATTTCATCCATACATCAAAACATTTTATAATTTAGATCAGGGGTGTCCAACAAGTCGATCGTGATCTACCGGTCGATCGCAAAGCCATTTTTGGTCGTTCGCGAGGCCAATCTGGCAAGAGCTGTCGGGTAACGAGTGAAACAAAGTAAGTCAAGATTTTAAAGTTTTTTTTGTTATTTTTGTTTTGGTTCTAATTTTTTTTCAATCCTAGATAGGTGAAGTCCACTAAGTCGTGTCATTATTGAAAATAGTATTTTTAATCTTGATTTAATGTAGCTAATTTGAATTAATAAATATTATTAATTCTCCCGACATGAGTTTTTTGGCCCGTTAAATAATTGTAATTTTTTACTAGGTAGATATATAAAAATAGTATGTATTTCATACTTCCCTTCACTTAGACTACGTTTATGACAAGTCGATCGCCTATGACAACAAGTCGATCGCAAAACATTTTAAAAACAAAAATCTTATGAACACAAAAGCTGGCTACCCCTGATTTAGACTATAATGAAAAATAATTCTTTTACTTAATTATCTTAATATTGGACAGTCCCAAACTATATATTTTTTAAAACAACATTAATTTTGTTTAAATATCAAAAAGACTCATCATATAGATATTAATACATCATGCTGCCATATCATAACAGGAGTTCAAATCCTGACAAGATGAAGTTTAGAATTTTATTTATTTATTTATTTATTTATTTCTTTTTTTTTATTATTATTATTATTATTATTATTATTATTATTATTATTATTATTATTATTATTATTATTATTATTATTATTATTATTATTATTATTATTATTATTATTATTATTATTATTATTATTATTATTATTATTATTATTATTATCATCATCATTATTATCATGATGATAATGTTTCAACAATAATAAACCTTATTGATTAAAAGATGTGTTGCACAGTTTTACAAATGCTGCACAGAGATTTTGTCAGAGTTATAGAAGCATTTCAAGTATAATGATTGTTGATGATTACATATATCTGATTTACATTGCTGATTATAGTATAGATATATAAACACAGATTTTTTAGGATGTATAAATATAAAAAAAATAAAATAAAATTAGTTTCTATTATTTGAATTAAAGTTCATTTGTGAGAATCTTGACTTATCTAGTTAGATAACCTGCTATGATATAATAAGGATTTCTGGAACATAGAGTTTCTTACAAATAATTGTACTCTGAAATGGAAAAGATGTATGTGAAAGTTTTTAGTACCACATAGTGCAGTTGTGGCAACTTATTGATTGAACTGCTCTTAGAAGTGATATTTATTTGTCTAAGAGGGTTACAAAATATTTTCTGAACTTTTTTTACATTGGTAATCTAGGGTTGAATATGAAAATACTATTATAATAGTCATTGGAAAATTTGGGTTGTTGTCTCCAGATGTGAAATTTAAGTTTGCATTTTTAACATACAGTTGAGTTTCTAAATTAATATACATTCAATGCGGTTAGCCATTGTTCAAATTAAGGACTGCTGTTCAATGACTATTTGATTGTTTGTTAATTGCTAAAAATTGACTGAAGATTGGAGATTGACAAAGGTAGAACCTTGTGCATGCAAATATGTTGAGAAAAAATGATAATCTAGAGAATATATGACAAATCAGTGAATGGTGCAGAATGATGAACATAAGTTCAAATTGTGAGTCTTTTATAAATTTGAAGATTGCCTTATGAATGACTAGGAGTTTGAAAAATATCTGGCAGTGCTATGCTTGTGTCTCATGTTTTTAATTGTTGAAGTTTATTTAGAAAAGTGGATGTTGTATTATTGCTAAGGGTGAAAGTGCAATGAGTGCATAAAAAGGCAAATAGGATGAAGGTGGCTGCACACACAGTGGGTGTGTATGGCTTTTAAAATGATTGGATTATTTGTTATATGGAAATATTTATCTGTATGTGTCTGAGATGACCTGTTATATGCATTTCAGCACTTAGACAATTATTAAAAATGTGTTGCTGTGTCTTCTGTCACATGACATAGAGAGCAAATTGGATCAATTCTTTGATACAGGCAATGGTAGCACAGAAAGTAAGATATAGACAGACATGTACATTTAAGCTAAGCAAAAAGTTGAAAAATTTGAGTTCCAGGATCCATTTTTTGAAATGAAGAAGTTGCCAATTATTGATATTTAGCATGGGGGGGGGTAGGAGATCAGTGTTAGTATACTGAATAGTATGCCAGCCAGTAAGTGTATTTGCTATTACTAAAGAAGCTCATTTAATGGGCATCATTTTGAGTGAAATGGATAAAACTTGGAAGGTATAAAGTGAGTGGCTATTACAGTGAGCATGTGCTTGAATGCTAGAAAGCACTGTATAATTGATACAATGAGGTTGAAGTTCTTTTGAGTATAAAATACTTGGATGTTGTGAAGACCTATGCCATTATATATAGATGGATGGCTGAGTCATTTGGTGGAAGTGGTGAATGTCTTGGAGAATTTGATAATGGGAGAATAGTAGGTAACCTTAATAATTACAAGAAGACAGAATAGCTGTACCTTGGGAAAAAAGAAAGAGATAAGCTTTAGAGACAGAATTAGTAATGTGCTTAGTGGTATCTTGAAGTTTATTTTGTATTGTAAGTCTGATGGCAAGTGGATCAATGTAGAAAGTGAAACCCAGGAAGGGTCTAGGTTTTGTCTGAAATAATTGATTGCAGGGTTTACTCAAGTAAATGAACCATCTGGTGGGTTTGTTCAAATTGAATTTGAGACTATATACAGAGGTGTCTTCATTAAGTGTCATTTGAAGTATGAGCAGTTGTTTTCAAGAGCCTAGGAATAGTGCAATATTATCAATGTATGCAATACACTGGATGTGTTTCTGGATGTGTACATTTTGTATACCAGTAATCTTTTATGTATCTGTTTTAAAAGTGGGTTGATACAAAATATGAAAAAAGAGCTAAGTGGCAATCTTTGTGAGATGAACTGAGTAGGTGTGAAGGATAGTGAATTTTTCACACTGAGAGCAACATGTATCTCTCTACTGTAAATAATGTTAGTAATTAAATATAGCAGAGTAAGAGGAATAGTTTTAGTGAGCATATCAATTAGGAGGTTAATAGGGATTGAATTGAATGCAGCATGTATATCAAGCTGGATGAAAATGGGAGTATATTTCTTGAACACTTGTATTGAACTTATAACTGCTCTAAATATAATTGGAGCTTGTGCAGTTGATGAACCTTTCTTAGCAAACTGGATGTTTGAGATCAAGGGAAGTATGTGTGGTTCTATTTAATCTTTAAACCCTCTCTCCAGGATTGGCCAGAGGTTATTAAGAGTGGAGATGTAGTTTGGTTTTTTAAAAAATCATACGGTGTCAATAGTACACAGACCATTAATTTCATATATCCTTTGAGACAAGTGATTATCCAGATCTCAAAGATATAGAATGCTAAAGTGGCTAAGATGAGTAGAGCCAAAGTAGGTATCCATTGGCTCTAGCATGACAAGAGTTGTGAATGATGATAAGCTTGGAAGAAAAATGTGTAGTCTAAAATGAGGTGTTAGTTTCTGGTAGTGTCCAAAGAGACATGGTTGTGGTTTGAAAGTAATATCTGCTTGTAATTTCTGCTTGAAATAAAGATATATGGGATGTATCATGTTCAAACTAGAACATTCACCATTTTTAATCTGTAATGTCATGGATACTTTGTAAGATGGTGGGGTGGCCAAGGACCCAGCATATATATCCCCTGGTCAACATGTATTGCTGATTAAGAAAAGTTTTCTTTTTCTTGATTGCAAAATCTCTTTAAACTGATTACAGGTGTGGTGATAGGCTTGGGTGAGTTTGTATATGGGGTGATGTGTGTGATGAGTGTATTAAGCCATGATAATGCATGCATGCAACTCATTGGTCAGTGCTAAGAGATGGGAAGGTGAGGGGAATGGTTAAATGTTGAATGTTAAAGGATAAAACATTAATGAAAGCTATATATTCTTGAACTGTATCTATAACCATATGTTTTAGCTTAAGTTTCAGAAAACAAAAACTATATATTGGCTGAAGAGAGAAAAATTGTTTTATTAAGGTGAATTAAAGTGGTGTGCAAGTCAGTGAAGTTAAGAGTGAGAGTCTGTGCAAAGTGATCAGAGAATGGAGTAAGATTCAGTTTGAGCTCAATAAAGTGATATAACATGGGGAATGAATCAGGTGTTAAAAAGCCCTAATCACTCACAAATTGGGAAGGCTATGAGGTAAAGCCATTTTGAAGTAAATATAGCATAATCCATATTAAAATAATTGGATGGGTAGAAGCAGTGAGCAGAGGATTTATTGACAGAATGATATGAGCAATTATTGTGGGACCAGGAGGGATATAGATGAAGACTGTGACACAGTGATGGAATGTAGTAATTAAGAGGTGAGAATCAACGTATAGGATTTTGAATGATAGAAACAGGCACTGGGAGATGATAATAAGATGTA
Source organism: Epiperipatus broadwayi (assembly GCA_028023455.1). Lineage (NCBI taxonomy): Eukaryota > Metazoa > Onychophora > Udeonychophora > Euonychophora > Peripatidae > Epiperipatus > Epiperipatus broadwayi. Next base: position 1,934,198 of record JAQFVV010000114.1, read on the forward strand.
TTTTTGATATTATTATTGTTGTTGTAGTTGTTGTTATTGATTATTATTATTATTTTGTATGTGTGTTCCATGGAAAATTTAAAAAAAATATTGCATATTTAGTTATGGGGTATCTAGATATTCTCAGCGAGAAGGTAAAACAAGAATAGAATACTGCTCATACTCTTATTTCTCAGAAATTGGCAGTATGGCATCTTTTTCATTAGTCTTCTAAGAGGAGTTGCTAAAGAAGACTTTTTTCTGGAGTGAGCTATTAAAGATTGTTTAAAATAATGCAAAATATATATCCAATACTTTTAATATAAAATGTTAACTATTTTATTGATTAAAAGCACTCTATTCCAATAGCAATATTTTAATTTTTTTTAAAATTCATTATTAAAAACATTTGTTCTTATATATTTATCATTAATTTTAAAGTGTTGCTTCTAAATATTTGAACTCTTTTTTTTACTATTTAAAAACTGTTAAATAAAGTATTTATATAGTTCTGACTCAAGTGTTCAATTATTCAAACATGATATAAATGTGATAAAAAGATAAAGATTTATTGCTCATATGAACATGACCCTCTCACTCTCCTTCTCTATATCATATTACAATCATTTTTTAGACAATGCATTATTATTCATTTTATCAATTCCACGTGATCTGCAGCCATAACTTTCAGGTAGCAATAATTATATGTTATTTTAATGTTGTAAGTATGGTAATTATATTTAGTCATTTGTTTGATTATAAAATGATTGTTAATTTAGTTCATGTGAAGCACCAGTGGGAATTACAAATATTAGGCTATATAATTGTATTATAGTTCTAATTTAATTGTAAATATGAGATATAATTATCTTATATATTTTTTAGGAAATTGTTAAGATTAAGTAGATTATTTATACTGGTGTAGAAAAATAACTATGTATATGTGTAAATAACATTTCGTTAAAATATCTATCCATCTATTATAATAATGTGACAATATATTTTAATTTTGAAAAGACATTAAAGAAACAAACAATGAGAGTATATAAGAATAAAATTCACATAATTTCAAATTTACAAATAGTAAATTATAAAAGTTTACAATAAAATTAACAATGATACTCTACTTATTGCAAAGCTAATAGAATCCCATAGTCTCCTTGTCATTGCATTTTATCAAAAATTTGTATTTAGATAATATTAAAATTAGCATATTACTATAGAAAAATCTTATTTCAATACCATTTCATTTTAGAGCTACACACATTAAGGTAGATATTTGTCCTGGGATAATCTTATATTAACACACAGAAAGGATAACCAACTATTTTGCAATGGTCCATGTTACCAATAACATTTATGCTATATAATATTTTGTTCTATCTCAATATTAAAATAAATAATCTCATGATATAATAATTTATCCATTTGTTTGATATACCATAATCTGGCTTATAATCAATCTAGCTAATTATTTAATAATGATTAGTAAATGACTATCTAGATGCTATTATTAGAGGACTGTAAAAAGATATAGTCTTCATCAGTGAGTGAAAGTTCAGATATTTTTTCAAGCATTAAGTTCATGATTTATTGTTATTATTATGACTTTCTCCTTTAAAATCTGTATAAGTGGTATTTCATTTTATTTATTCAATGGTACTCAATGATAATACTTTTTCCATATTCCCAGTTCATTTTCTGACAATGCAATTTCTAATGTAACATGACAGATGTCACAGACATAACATTTGTCATAATTAAATAGTTTACACACTTTATTGTGAAAATTCAGTCTATTTAGATTATTAAAATTTTATAATTTATTGATGGAAGATAAAAATACCTATATATGAAACTCTAATACAGAATCACTCTTGCATGGAATAAAGATATTGATAATCATAAAAAAAAATTTAACAGATATTGTTGGCATTAGAAATGGATTATTGGAGGAGATCAGCAAGAAAATAAAGACTGGAAAAAGAAATCAAAAGATTAAAAAAGTGGAAGAAATGAAAAAAAATAGCCATTAAAGAAAAAAAGATTAAGACGATCCTTTTGCTATGATTATGAAAAGATAAATTTCTCAAAAGTGCACAGCCATATAATGTTACAAGTCATACTTTAGCTTCACAAATAACTGTATTCCAGTGTGTTTAGATATATTATGTTAAAAACTAAATAAGAATAGAATATCACAAATGATTATTGAGTGGAAAATAAAAACAGGAGCAAAAACAATGTATAAAGAAAATGGGGGAAAGACCTGGTAAACAATATGGAAGGGAATGTTTTAAAAGATGTTATGGATAAAGAACTATGAAAAAGAATATGATGGTCTTTTGGTCAAAGATACTCTCAGATATGAGAAATCCTCCCCCCCCCCAAAAAAAAAAATTATTTTTAGTAGTATATACATCAATGTTTAGCTTCAGTTTCATTTAGAAGGCATTATCCAGTTAATATTTTCTATTAATAAAAGCTGCATTCTAATGCAGAAATCTCATATCATGATACTACTAAATTTATCCAGAAATTTTCTATAACATATTTATACTGGAGGAAAAGTTATTGAAATTATAGCTTAGTGAATTATCTTCAGGCTTTTAGACCCACAGTTAAAACCAGTTGCCTTATTCGGTTTTTCACTTTGGTTGATCTTAATTATTCTTTAGGTTTTTTTATTTAATATCTTATGTTAAAACTTGTTTTAAATTTTAAATTAATAATAGATCTGAAATATATGTATGTATGCATATATATATAAAGAGAGAGGGAATTTGAAGCCAGACTTTCAAACTCCCTTCAGTCATTCACCCCATCTTATACACCTGATACACATGATGACACATATGTGAAAAAATAAATGATTTCCAATATATGTATTTCATGCTGAACAACACTCATTAGTTGGTCCAGATCTCCATCTCCCATACATATATAAATTACTGCTTAATTTATATTAAGATAACAAATCTTCAAACCTTAATAGACAGGTTTCAATCTTTTCCATTCCTGAACTCTTCAGTCATCCATATCATTAAAAATCTGTTGAGGGCATGTTTAAAGCCATTGTTTGCCACTTTTCTTGTCATAACCATCTTGACTGTTAAATCATTCTGAGTCCTCAAATGTAGGATCTTAAAACCATTTTATACACAGAAGAAGAATGGGCAGAATATAAGTTTCCCATGTTTACTAACTAACATAGATGATGTTATTTATGCATTTTTTGTCCTAACAGCATTTAAAAATATTTGCTATTTTATTATTATTTAGAGTTTAAGTGAAGTCAGTTTGGATATTTTATAATTATTATGATTTGAAATCATTTCTGTCATTAATGTGAACTATGTTTATATTTCAATCCTTAAAAGAGTTTAGAAAGTGACAATCTATAGGCTTAATCTGGCTGAATAAACATTGGAAATTTTTCAGATTATAAACAATTTCAAAAAAAAAAATATAAATATATATATATATATATATATATATATATATATATATATATATAAAACATCAATTAATTTAACTAACATTTGGCTAATAATAAAAAAAAAGAAAAATATACAGTATAACTTTATAATTTTTTCCTTTTTCTTGTACATATTGTATATTGTTCTAATAGGTTCTAGTTAACTTTATATAAAAAGGATAGATATTGCTGTGTAAACAATGTAGATTTAAATTGCAAAATAGTTCAAACATGGTTAAAAGAGTCCAAAAATAAATATTTGCTTAAAAGAGCTTTTCTATATTATTATTATTATTATTATTATTATTATTATTATTATTATTATTATTAATAAATCACTAAACAGCACATGATTATCATTTCTTATGCTTGCTCATAACTGTTATTTAAACAGGCAAAACTCTCCATACAATAGTGCCAATCAGTGCAAGCAATATCTAGGTGCAGTGCTCTCAAATCCAAGGCTCCTCACTGATGAATGTCACAAGGTAGAAACTAGTCTAGGGATATTGGATGAGTAGTCACTAGATATGGATTTTATGCATAAACCTTCTGGCATCCATTGATTACTCTGGCTTGCCCTGAGTGGCACTACTGTATGGGAAGTTTTACTTGTATTATTATTATACATATAAAATTATTGCTGTTACATAAAGATATTTTATTTTATATTATATCATGTGATTTATTTAATTAAACTAAAATATAAAAATACATTCTATTATTAACTTAATATTATATATAAAGATCCCTAGTTCTCTGTTGTCTGATTGGTGAATGTATGAATGTTTTTCTGTAAGGCTGTCACATGTCAATTTCACAACCTGTCATGTATCAAATTCACAACCATTCTGCCATTAATAAACTGTAAGAGTTGTTTGTAACTGTCACATATCAAATATACCACACATATATTTAATGCTTTAAATTTTAATTTAGCTTTATTAATAGTTTTGTAATGTTTACAAAAATATTAATAAAGTTAAATGTATTAATACCTAGCCAGGTACATTTCTGAACTGTACCAAACAGGCCAAGTTGTTGTAAACACTTTGTTTTCAATTGTGAATTTGTCACACTTATTTATATAATATTAAAATCAATTCAAAAAAGCTATTATGATGGCCTTATTAAAAAAAAGCTATTAGGTTTATTCATAATGCTGTTATTCTGCCATTAATAACTGTAATTTTTTTATGAAGCAGTTGTCTATAATTATTAAAATCTTTTGTTTAATTTACATTAAATCTTTAAAAAAATGTTAAAGCAACCAATTAAAAAAAAGTCACCTTGGAATATATATATATATATATATATATATATATATATATATATATATGTATGCAGATTAAAGCATGTTTGGATCTATAAAATTTAAGTAACATTTAAAATGAATACTGAAATTATAATAAATAAATAAATAATATATATATATATATATTACTTAATAATACAACTGAAATGATAGAGAAATAGTTACAGACTTAAATAATGTTCTAGAATTTATTTTAAACTTAATACTATAAAAAAAAACTAATCTAATATTAGATGAATGAAATTATTAAGTGTTCAACCATACTTTAGGTGTGTTAATATAAACAACCATAAGATTATTTTAATATAAATGTACTGGCCAATAACTCATTTAACATATAAGGAATGATCGAAAACCTACTTTTCAATTTTATAGATATTCTAATTTATTAAGGTAAATTTTTAAATGCACAATCCCCAAATGCTTTATTATGTCTATCATTTTGTTCTTAGTTTGGTACAAGTTTGAATATCCATTCTGATTTTATAACTCAGAGTAAAATTCTTTAATCAGAAAGTCCTAAATTAATTCTAGATGATAACTTAAAATTTTTACAAATAAAGTATAACCCATTAAATTCTTTTATATCAAATATAAATTATTATTTTCTAGAATTTTTAGTTAAAGAAGAAAATCTTTTTGATAGATTGTTAAATTATTATTTAGGATTTAGTAATATTTGGCAATAAAGAAAAAAAACTATTTTTTTGTGAAAAATTCTAGTAAATAAACTTATTCACAGAGCAACTAATTTTAAATATATTATAATAGTAATTCACAAGTCAGATCCCCAAAGCATCATTTTTAAGACACTTGAAAACAACACCCACTTTTTCATATCAATGCCAATCCATTAAACAGACATTTTAAAAATTAAATTATTTTATAAGTAAATGCATATTTTATATAGGGTTTGCTATTTTTACAACTTTAGGCACTTATAACAAATCTTGGAAACAATGGTAAAATATATAAATGAGACTTCTATACATTAATTGAAATTTGTGACAAAATGTGCATTATATAGTTAAAATATTAATTCTTTACTTTGTGATAAGACGCTCAAGATCTATTAACTACTTTTGTAAAAGAAATTACAACAATAAATTTATAACATAAGTAAGATAGTAAAACTTAAGAAAAGAGCTTATACTTGGATGTTTTATACTCTCACATATGTAAAGACAAATTATTAAATTTAAATGTAGTAAACAGTTTAGTAGATATTCCATGAGTGATAAAAGAATAAAACTTAATAAAAATACAGAATACAAAAAACAACATAGTGAATAATATTAAAATATGCTTCAAATGCCTAGATGATTAATACTTCATTCCTACTAAACACAACACTGAGAGAAGTAGAAGTTTTATTACTAATAAGCAGCTTTTTAGACAAATTAATATATATATATATATAGTATCATATGATATTAATTTAGACAAATTAATATATATATATATATAGTTGTCATATGATATTAAAACATTTGCTATAACCTAACATTAAAAACGAGGTATTCCAAGACAACCAATGTAGCCAAAAATACTAGCTTTAGAAGAAATATTATCTAATGTAATAAATACAAATTATTCACTGCAATCATAGTAAGACTATGATAATTATATAATAAATATTTTATAATTGAGCTGAATATTGATGTGACCCAAATTAGTGCAAGAGTATTAACTATCAAGTCCGCAAAAAAGCTACTAAATGAAAGAATAATAAACTTTCTGGTTTGTATGTAACAATACAAAAAGATGAATACAACTATGAAAGGAGACAATATTTCAAACAACAAAAAAATAAGATAACATACAAATGAGATTATATCAACAACACTTATAAGACAAGAAATTTTGAATAAAATATTATTAAAAATGTGGCAATATGAAAAATAAATCTCCTACCGTTTGCACATATAATATAGATGTGTGTAAAAAAATACATGGATCTGTTCCTATTTAATTGCTATTCTATTTTCATGCTGTCATTTAGAACTTCTATATGTAGAAGTAAAGCATTATTGGTTTATTTGTTCAAAAATACCTTAACTTCACAAATTAGGTGACAAAACACATGTCAAAATAATGCATGCTATAATATTTTTGTAGATTGAAACTATTTTTTTTGTATGTTCATTAGGGTATTTTGGATATTTAAGCATAGAATTTTATACAGTTTCCATATGGGAAACAGATTGAATATGTCAACATAAAATACCTTTATGTCTCAAGTAATACAATCAAAGTAATTTTAAAATATTTAATTATAAAGAATACAATTGCATTCAACTATCAAACTATAATTTATGCATTTTCTATATGCAATGATTATAGGTTTTGAATTATAGGAAAATTACCACCGATGCTAAAGCTTTTTATCTAGATCACTTAATATGTGAATGTTTCAGACGATAGTGCAGATATAAGATAACAATGTGAGAATTTATGGCAATGGACTGCTTTTATTTATTTTTATGCCTGATATCAAAATGAAAAGCTTAAGATAAATAAAATGCAAATTCTGTAAAACTACTGTAAACGTATACAAACATATTTAAAGAGAACTATCTATATGTAAGTTCATATTGCATGTATATAACTTTATGATCAGATAAAATCAATCACTAGTAAATCACAAAGTTTGCATATATTTTAAAGGATTAATTAATAATAGATAATATATTGATGTAATATAAGCATTAATATTTCTGGTTCAATTGAAAAATAAAATTATAAAGATTTTAGAGTGACTAGTGTAGTTTAAATCTATAAGTGTTAACTAACATATATGAATGTTTTAGAAACTCACAAACTGTGAAAGATAATAAAGATTTTGTTCATCACTATTAATTGGTTTTGAAAAAAAGCATCAAGAATGAAGTCTTAATGAATGAGAGTTAAATTTCTTCCATAATAGTAATATTTAATAAAAACTATGGCTCAATAAAATTGCAGTACTTATTTTTACATTTGACAAAAATATACTTAATTAATATATAAATATTAATATAAACATATATTTATTTAAAAAAAACATAAATATATAGTTTAAATAAACACAAACAATACAATTTAACATAAAAATAAATTATAAATTAAAAACCACTAAAGTAACATTTATTTTTCTCCCATCTTCACTTGTTTTCCAATGTTTAAAATTCATTAAAATTTCCTATTGTTTTTTCTTCCTTTTTTGTAATTTTGCTATTAGCAATTTTTTCTTCAAATTTGAAAGCACTGTTTAGAAACTATAATAAATACATTGTACAGGCTTAAACCTGCATTTATATATGTAATATATGCGGGATTCAAACTTAGACTTTCACACGATCCACTACTCTTTGTGCCATCTCATATTGCTGAACCATCTAATCACACACATGTTGAAAAGATAAATAATCATCAATATATGTACTTCATGCTAAAATCAGCACTCATCATTTGGTCCAGATTACCATCTCCACACATATATACAATCAGTGCTCAGCTTTGTATTAAGATAGCCAATACTCATACTTTAATGGACAGGCTTCAAACTACTCCAAACCACAACTCTTTAGTCTTCCATTTCATTAAAAATCTGATGATGAAATGTTCAAAGCCCATGTTAGTGCCAAGGTTGCCATCCTACCCATGTTGACATATTAGTAAGTATGAGTATTGGCTTTCTTAATATAAAGCTGATCACTGATTGTATATATGTGTGGAGATGGCAATCTGGACCAACTTATGAGTGATGGTTTAACACAAAATACATACATTGGTGATTATTTATCTTTTTAACATATGTGTGATCAAGTGGGTCAACAATATGAAATGGCATTGTGAGTTTAAAGTTTTTTTATTAGATTTTCAACAGTTGCTTCTCTAGTGATAAGAAGATTATTTCAACTGATATTTATATTCTTTTCCAGAGACTTTATAATTTTAAATGTAGTTTTTATTTTCCATTGATCACTACAGAAAGTTCTAATGGTTATCTGAATATAGTATTGTCTTTTTAATTTATAAGTAATGCCTGCATTTTATTTATCTTTGATGATTTTTAATTGATATTTTTTTAGTTGAATAAAGTTTTTTTAAAATGTTTACATGATATTTTATTATCTATACACTTATATTTAATATGACAAAACTGAAAATAATAATTGTATTTTTAAATTATACAACCATTTATTTTTTTTAGAGTTTATATTTGATAAGAGTATTACTTTTTGAGCTTCTGGTTTATAGAGTAGCAAAACTTTTTATCAGTGTCTTACAATTACTCCAATGCAATTGTGCAAAACTATGTTGACTAAAGATGTAATGATTTAAGATTCTCTGACTAATATGCCTTAGCATTAGTAGTAAAAGTAAATTAATTTGTGTACTATTGCATATTTGTAAATAATATAATTTTTAAATGTGAAACAAATTTAGAAGTGATTCAAATTACTGCTTTTTTTTTACTGTGTTTATAATATTTAATTAATTAATTTTAAATTAATTATCTAATCAAATAAGCCATTAAATGTATTATTTTAAATCCTCACTTTATTTTCTATAACTAACTAAAACCATAAATAAATTAATTAAAGACACATATTAAATATATATGTATTTAATGTATGGATATTAAAATATATAAGTAATAATAAATACATAGCTATTAATAATATATGGCATTACTTAATAGTAATTACCATAACTACATTTTTGTTGATATAAAGCTTTTTTTTTATATATTGCCTTATCTCAAATAATAAATTCATCTTAATACGGAATAACTTATTAAGATTTATTATGTAGCTTGAAATTGAGGTTCCAGAATAAATTATAGTAAGAAGATGGCACAGTAATCTACATGCCTTCAAGAAAAAAACTTAACAGATATAATATATACATATATTTATTCTGAATAATAATTACATTTTAAACATTTGTTTAACTAGAAACTATTCTAACATTAAGACAAATACTTATATCTAATAATAAAAGTTTTGTAATTTAAATTATATGATAGATGGTGATAAAAATAGGTTACAAATATAAAAAGTGAAATAAATTCGACAAAAATGTAAAAAGATTTTTTTAAAATGACCATAAAAGAATCAAGTGAATATTTGCTTGGGAGTCAAATGATGCTTGAACAACAAAAGTGACAGGTTGAGTTTTAATCCAGGAACATTTAGCTTTTTAATACACTACCCTAATAATAGATACTAAATCATATAGGACATAATCTTTCCTGACATTGACAAATTTGTTCTATTCATCCACCATATTCTTAAAAAATAGAAGCATATACATTTTTTACTATTGTATCAATCATTTTTGCAACGTATTGTAACGAAATATGAACAGCACCCAAACAATTGGAAAAATAGAATAATTTTGATATGATCATTTGTGCTTTAACCCAAAAGTTCAAATTGAATCTGATTAATATGAATAACTAGTAATTAGTAGTCCCAGTGACTTGATTCTGTATAGTAAGGCAGAGAACCTTATTTATATACACAATATCTCAAAATTAAGATATTTAGAAGAGTTATTTGGGATTAAGATTGTATTAATATTGACATAATTTAATCTAACAATTAAAAGTTACATTATAAAATTTATATACATGTATAAAGTGCACAAACAAAATGATTTTGTAAGGTGGAAAAAAATTCAAGCAGAATCAATTTAAATTCATTTGTAATAGAAGCATGTTTTCACTCATTGCTTTTTCTTTTCTTTTTTCTTACAACAAATATTGAACCTGGAATAAAATATGAAGGAACCTTCAAAGAAATGTCTTTGAGTAAACATCCGTTAATCAAATTCTGTCTGCAATTAAATCTAATAAAAGTATTGTCTTTTTCCCCTTTTTCTCACTTCGTATATATATATATATTTCTTTTCTGTTATAGGCATAAAATAAAAACATTGTGTTTACACGCATTTTGTTTTTTAAAATTGAAATAGTTCCTTAAAAAACAATCATATTTATAAACTTACTGTATGCATAATTATATTTCTATGTAGGAGGGCAGAAGAGGTAATTCGATAATAACCATGTGAAAGCTCACGATCATCATCACTGTCAATAAATGGCCATATTTGTTATTTCTTAACACAATTTATTTTAAAATCTCAATATTTAAGACTTAAGTAAGTTAGAAAAAGAAACCAATGAATAAAAATAATACAGAAGCAAAAAAAAAAGTCTATATAGCAGGAATAGAAAAGACAATATGATTTACAGTAAGTAAAGAAGAAGAAAAAATTAATGAAGAAATTACTAATTAATCATATAATAAATTTATGTTATAATAAATCCTGATCAATCGTGATTTTATAAATGTACCAAATGAATGAATCTACTAATTAATGCTTATGATTAATAATAATTAAACTATTCATTATCATCATCATTTTTATTGCTACAAATCTGATCCTGTCTACCAATCAGGAACATTTTTATAGTCATTCTGTCTCTTTCAATATTGTTCAAAACTTGTAGTTAGGTAAGACAATGTTTAAGACATCTCCAAAGTTCTTTTCCCCACATATAAGTAGTAAACAAGATAATATTGCTTACCAGGCTTTTCAATTTCTAAGTGGTTTGAATAATTTTGCAATCTTATTTTGTCTTTTAGCTAAAAATAGTACCCATTTATTGGCCATATACAATATGTATTTACAAGTTTTAATGTATTCTGAAAAATAAGGTTAGTAAAACCAATCCATTAACTTAATAAAATACACAATATAAGCTGGAAATATTATTTGCTTATGAAGTCAGTATCTTAAGCATATAGTTTATCTTGGAATTATTAAAATAAATTTGTAATATCATAATATATTTTTTGTTTTGACCATTGAAATCCTAACAGCACTTATGCTGATTGTGAAAAAAAAATGTTGGTGATACTAATGAGCTTTAAATTAATGTGATCATTTACATTTCTGAGAAGTAATTAGTTTATATTATTAGTTTTATTTGATTACTTTTCTGATATAGGTTAAAACATGTAATTTGATAAAATAGGTATTTAAATGTTATATTATTTATTCCTGGATTTTTTGTCACATCTAGCACTTTGTCTTATGATTGTTATGATCTCTGTATTGCATTTGCTTTAATATGATATATGTTTATCTTTATTAGCAATGTTCTCAGTCATTATAAATACATTGCAAGATTGAGTTATCTCTAAATTTAATACAATCTCTCTGATCCACTGCTTTTCTTCTCCATATATTTCGAGGAAACATCCTTATATGGTTTCATCATTTAACATAATTCTTTTGTAAGACTTTTAAAATCTCTTGGAATTCTAGTTTTAGACTTCAAGTGTTCATATATTCTCATCTTTTCTAATAAAGTACATTAAAATTCTATTTTAGTCTCTTATTATTTGTGTTTGCGCATAGTCTAAAATATTTATATTGCTTTTTTAATGCATGGTTAAATCTCATATTCATAAATAAGCACATGCAAAACACGTTTTAAAATTTGTCACATAAATGTATTATCTTTTAATACCAAATCATTTCTGTTAAAAACATTCTATTCCATAGATTAATCTTAACCATGATGTTTTTATCTATATTAATAATTTAACCAATTTATGAATAATTTTTAAAATCTTTTAATTATTATTAATTATTTTTATTTTGGAAACCATTGAACATTATTTTAGCATTTTTAGCATTTGTTTTTGGTTTGACATTTTTACTTCCATTTATAACAAATTAAGTAATCTTCATTTATTTTTATATTCTCAGATTTTCAGTTCCATTTGCAAAATATCTTACCTCTTATGAAACTTTTGGTAATATAGAATGACTCATTGGCAGATTCTGATTGATATTGGATTTTTTTACTTGTAGATTAATCTCTCCTTTTGAATTTTGACACATATTCTTCAGAATTTAATCTGCATTTATATCTTGATGCTACAAATGTTAATCAGTGCAGAAATGCTTGTAGAACCAAATGACTTTTATAATAAACAGTCCAATGCAAAATGACTATAACTTCTTTTAATATTTGAATATGGTCTACTGTATTATAAACTTTTTAATTCTGACTTGGTTTTGATTGTTCTAAGTTTTCTGTAGGCAAAAAAATCCTAGTAAAGATTTTGTATAGAATTAATAAATATGCAATTTTTTTCATGTTTTTAAATATCATTATCACTAAGACATTTTTCTAATTCATATGTATTATCTTTACATTTAGATAATTGGCAGACAATTTTGTCAGTGGTTCTTCTATTTTTGGCTTTAACTTTTTAAAAATATCTAGGCTAATCTAATTATTTGCCAAAGTTTTCACATTTTTCATAGATATTGTTGCATATCTTATCTCTTTATTTAAAATATTTACTTTAAAAAAAAAAAAAACATTGCAAAAATAAGAGCTTTAATTTTTTTTTTGGTCTTTATAAGTAAATAGTTTTTATAGGACTCTTTTTCAAGATTCATTATAATTTTTTATTTTTAATAGTAGTGCTATATTTCCTTATTACTGAAATTATTTTTCTTCTGATATGAAAATATTGTTTTATATTTTTCAAACTTTGTTTTTTCCCATTAGCTTTTTTCTTATCATTTCAGTTATATTTCATTATATTATTGTTGTTTTTGATACAATTTTTACAGAATTCCAAGTATTTATTTCATCTAAATGATTTATTTTATTATATATATTTAATATTTATTATTTTGCAATATTTAATAATATATGGCTGCTTTTTGTTCATGATATCTCATAGCTGTTCATTATAAAATTATGATTTTTTTAAAAATCTCACTCAAGTTTCAAATATCTTCAAAACCTGATAATATTTTAAAATAACTTGCAAATTCTATTTTAAATTTATTGGAATATTTCTCAAGATTAGAGATATCAGTTGTCAGAATTGCACATCTATGTAAAAAATTCTCTATTTTTTCCCCTAATAATAAGAACTTTTGGAGCTCTAATCAGAATCATCAGCATCCATATTTTTGATTACATCGAATAACTAATTTTGACACTCTGTCATTGTAGTAGATTATCAATTTCTGCAATTGTTATTTTTCATACTGCATTTTTAATGAATTTCATTCAACTTCTTTTCACCTTTTCTTCTAGTTTTACAAAGTATGACAATTCATTTAATTTTAAATAGTGCTTCATTCAATTCATTAAGTGTTTTGCTTAAAAGATGGTTTAAACTCATAGATAATCAAATAAAAGAGTCATTATTGAATAGAAGTCCAAACCTTAACAAATTTTAGTTCTTTCTTGACTGATGATTTAAATCTTCAGAATATAAGATCTGTACTTCATTTTATTCAATCATAGTCAACATAAAAAAGAGTTCAAGCGTTTATACAACATCTATTCTATTTTCAAGAAAATCCAACCAATATATCAATTAAAAACTATCAGGTATCTGATTAAAGCTTTAAAAAGAAATTAAGAGATCTTCTTTTAATAGCAACTTTTTTTTACAGCTACTGTATATATACTTATTTACTCTAATTTCTAAAAATACTTAAGCATTAATTTATATTGGGCTACGTATATTCATTTCTTTGCTTTGCTCATTGTATGTTTATGTAAATTGTAATTATATTTTAATATGTAAATAGGCTCATTTTAGTATAAGTTTGTGAGAGCAGTTAAATAACAAATAAATAAGAATGATATTACTTTAAAAAAAAACTCTAATGAATTATATAGAAAGAAAACAATGTACCATTTATGAATACATATATGTTAGTATAATATCATAAAAGATAACGCACCAGTTACAACAAAGACGTCAATAATAAAGAAGATTCAAATAGGAATGCACAACGTAAATCAATGCTTAAATATTTTTAGAATAAATAAGTGTATATATATGTGGCTACAAAAAAATTTCTTTTTGAGTAATAAATGTATAATAGATTACCAATAACGACACAATAAATACGAGAAAGCTGTGCCAAGTTACAAGGATTTTTTTTTTTTTTTTCAAATATATATATATCGTAACAATTTCAAATAATTCTAAAGCATTATGATATACAAAATATTTGTCACATCTTCTGCAAATTATTCAATTCAAATCATTCTATAAATACAGAAATGGACTAAGCGGCCGCGTAGGGCCCCGGAATTCTAAGGAGCACCGAGGTTTTAAAATGTCATTTCATTAGGATTCAAGGGAAATTATGTTTTTTTTTTTAGATACGATCAACCCTCCTATAACGCGAATATTTTTTGATTGGAATTTATCCATAGAAGAAAAGAACGCGATAAAAAAGTTTAAGGATATTTACAAAAATGATATTGATATTTGTAATTTTGAAGATGAATTTCACCATTTTTTAATATTTCTAAAAGAAAACGAGGTAAGCCGCCAAAGAATTAATTGTCTTGCATGTTTCCGAATGTTGAAATATTATTGAAATTTTTTTTAACAATTCTCTCGTCTAATGCGACTGGAGAAAGATTGTTTTCAGTTTTAAAGCATGCAAAAATTATTTAAGGAGTACTATGGGAGAAGAAAGATTAAATAATATGGCCATTCTGTATATAGAGCAGGACATTTTAAGCCGAATTGACACTACAAAAATAATTGACGAATTTGCAAGAAATATTCATATAAAAAATAAGTTTTTTATTAAATTCATTTAATGCATTAGGGTATGAAATTTTTGATTACCTTTCTTTTTATTAATAACTTAATGAGAGTTTTCTTGATTTTTTTTTTTTAACTTGAGTTTGAAAGCCCCGAAATTTTTAGGGCCCCACTTGGTTTGATCCGCCTCTGTATAAATAAAATGATTTTAGATAGTACCGAAAAAATGCAATTAAAATGAATCAATTTGAATTCATTTGTAATAGAATCTTGTTTTTAATAATCTTTTTTTTTTTTGTCAACTTAGATTGAACCTTGAATAAAGTAGAAATCTTTGAGTAAACATTCTTTAAACACATTTGGTCGTTAATTAAATTCAATCAATAAAAAAAATTGTTTTTGTAAAACTCAAATATATTTAATAAACAGCCTCCCCCCTCGAAAAATAATTTGCAAAACAATCATAAAGTGACTCAACGACAATTATAAAATTAATTTTACTTAAGCCAACTTAAGAGCTGAAATACATACATTCTTATACCTGGAACTTAATTATAAATATAGGGGATTTGAACTCAGACTTTCAAGCAACCATAAACTATCCACACTATCTCTTACTACTGATAAAGAGCACCGATTATATATGTGTGTGGGAAATGATAATCTGGAGAAACTGATGAGTGCTGGTTCAGCACGAAATATGCATATTTGGTGATTATTTATCTTTTCTACTTGTGTGTGGCTATGTGTATCAGTTGTATGAGATAGTGTAGATTGTTAATGGTTGACTGAAAGTCTGAGTTCAAATCCCCTATATTTAAGCCAACTTTGAAAATTATAATTGTCATTAAAAATATTTTCATTTTCTAATTTTATATTAAATGATAATTAACATTTTTAAATTTATAATTTATCTTTTTCATGTCATTCTAACTGACTTCTATCTCTTTTCAATTTTTTTGAGTTCCAATTTAGAACTTTATCTAGGCAACTATTACTTAATTTCACTATAAAATCTAAATTCTTTTATAATGAATGATGTCAGCATAATTTTTTGCTCTCTGATTTTTTTTAAAATTTCACTTTTATGTGGTCTGCAATATGTGCATTTTTTTTTTTTTAAATGTCATAGCATCGACCAGGGCGCATTTTTTAATATTAAATTTCTAAGTTCTAAATGTATAAACAAACAATAATTTTTCAATATATATCTACCAACACTTTAATGCTTGGTATACAAGACTTATAATTTTTTAATAAACACTTTCATTTTAAAGTATATAGTCATATTTACTTTTAATATTAAGTTATTTTACCAAAAATATTCTCCAAGTATGTTTACTTTTGTAATTAATTAATTTATTTTATATTCATTTGAATTAATGATATATATATATATATATATTACGGTGAAGAATTTTATGAGCAAAATATTTAAACATTTATTTCAGGTTCACCCATGTTCAAGCAGATCACACTTATTATCAATTAATTTAGTTCAAATAGTTATTGTGCCTCTGAAACAATTATTTGAGGTACCTTTGTTATCTTGATGGTGACAGGTATAATTTAACCTAAATATTGATCTAATGTTGATATTGACAATGAGTATATGGCAAACTTAAAAACCATGTGCAACACACATGCATATCTATCTATATATATATTACTACTTTTAAAAAATATTGACTAATATTAAAATATTCTGTAATTTTGAAACTATCTTCTAACATTTTGTATTTTTAAAGTTGAAAGATTTAAAGTTATGATAGGATTCTTATAGAGGTTTTATTTAAATCTCGTGATATTTTAAAAAAAAGCATTGGAATAATTTTAGAATATAAGAAACCATAAATCTGTATCACAGTTTTTGATTGTTTCAATCAAAAAAAAGTATATAGAAAAATCTGTAATAATTATCATGAAATATTATTATTGAATATGTAAATGAAATTCAAAGGAATTAGTGAAAAATGCAGTAATAGATAATTTAAACAAAATGCTCAGTGTAGTAGTGAAAAAATGAGAAACACTAGAGTACAAATTTTGTGTCAGGCAAATGCTAAGGAAAGACCATCTAAAGTTGCAATTTACATATGGTTTTTAATGATTTATCCAAGCTAATCACCCAATAAAGTTTGCAGCAGTGTTTAAAAATAACTGATTATCTGTGGAAATTTCTATGTATTATATAATGACTACATGGTGGAATGGGGAAAAAAGTATTATTTTTGTAGATCTAAAGCATTTAAAATGAAAATTGGTGTTAAACAATTTATGAATCAGCTTTAAATTCATTTTTATTTTTATAACAGTACTCTTTGGAATAATGCACATGCACTTTCTTAAGTGCAACTAAATTAAAACAAAAATAAAAATATTATTATTGTGGCTTCTATTATACTGATTTGGATCTTCTTGTTAAATGAATAGATTTATATGTATATAAATTTAAAAATAAAAACATTGAAATATGAGGATTTTTCGAATATATAATTCTAAATAAAATTTCAGCTATGATGTAACAAGGTAACAACCAATTAAAACTGACAATGCATGCTGAGATCACATGATCTAGTCATAATAATAGTATTTGTCTGACCGTATTAAGTCAAAAATGTTCATATATATATATATATGTGTGTATATTAATTAGAAGATTTTTCACAGGCTTGTAGATTTATTGCAATACTTTTGTCAACTCAAAGAACAATTTATAGAAAATTGTTAAACTTCTAAAAATACAGTTTAGTTTAATATTTATCATTCAAAAATCCTAGATGTTTTGCTAAAGAGTGGAAGAATTATATTCTTCAGCCATTTTTAGAATAGTACAATTATCAATTTCAGAAAGTAGATCAGTTTAAATATTTTGGTGCAGAAGATAGATATGAGTATTAAGATGTGATATAAATTCCACGGTGCTTCT
The DNA here is from genome assembly GCA_028023455.1 of Epiperipatus broadwayi. NCBI lineage: Eukaryota > Metazoa > Onychophora > Udeonychophora > Euonychophora > Peripatidae > Epiperipatus > Epiperipatus broadwayi. The sequence goes on from JAQFVV010000114.1 coordinate 1,952,503, forward strand.
ATGACAGTGAACAAGTTAAAGACAGGCTATTAATTAAATATAGGCATTATTTTTTTCATATTTATTGCACAGAAGTAACATGTAAACACTTTATTCATTTAAAAATGTTTAATAATAAACTAAAGAAATGATATTAAAGTCATAAAAATAATGTTACTCAGCCTACTGGATATGATAAAATTGAATCTATAATCATAAGGACCATTTTACTTTAGATTGGGCACATAAAGTGGATGAATAATAATAGACATTAAAAAAAGACTTTGTAGTAAACTTGAATGTAAAGTTTATGAGAGAACCAGACTTTAATATAGAAATTATCTAAAAAATGCTTTATGAAGATGCAATATCATTTTTATTAAAAAAATAATGGTGAACAAAGAATATGTTGTAGAGCTAAACTTAAGTAATAAGTGGAAGTTTTTAAAAAAAATTGTCAAAGACTTTTAAAAAATACTGTAATATCTCAAATAAACAGAGTAAAGAACAAAGATAGAATTGTACATTTATTTCTATTTTAAAAATATATTTATTGCCATAACAAAATTTGTACAGATGAATACTAAATACACTTTGCTAATGTCGAATCAAATCCATTGCTGGTATTGGCTACTTCCATCAAGGCTGGCTTGGTAATGTGAGTGTCCTAGGTCTGGTAGATGTATGGCAGAGCCATTAACTGCACTAACATGTTGATGTATGAGTAAGTAGCATTCCATTTTGTTGGTATAGTCCACCCCTTTTGAGGTTGGTCCTATAATGCTGACATATCAGAACTGGTATCCATGTGGTGTGGAATCATTGCCTCTCTAGCAGGATCTGGCATGCTGCATCATAGACTACTTCATTTACGATTAAGATTATTCATGTAGAGTCCATGGGCCATACTAGCAGGTTCCATGTATTTGTAAGTTCATGGATTGTAAGACTCAACTTTAATTCTTAATTCCTTTGTTTTTATTTATTTACAATAGTCATATTCATTTTCAAGTAGGTGTTAGTAAATAAATAAATAATGAATAAATAATTCTTTTGTTGAAAGTCTTCAATTTTGTTTACAACTAAAAGATATGTATTCACACATGCGCACACATTTATAGAAAAATCAATATAATTAGACATATATAAAATTGAAAAGTTAATATGATTTTTGGATAGATCTTATAGTAACAATAATAAATGATAACAAAATATATTAACTTTAGCATCAATTTTATCAATATTTGAAAATCATTTTAAATCTAACCCAAATTAGAAATTTTAAACAAAAAATCATTCATATTACAATAAACAATTTTAATTTAAAAACATCTCAAAACTAGTTTTTTTACTTAATTCTTATATAATTATGTAATTAATTATTGTACTGTTAAAGGTGAGATTTACCAGAATAATTATAAACTCTTGTTGAAAATAAAATATCCATAAAAATATTATAAATTAGTTATATAAATTAATATACACAACATTCATAGATTTACCACTCTAAGTTACACACGCACGCACACACACACACATATATATAAATCACTTGATTACAGTCTAACTTTATCAACATTGATTTAAATATTAAGAATTTTGCATTGACAACAGATTGTAGATTTATGGTGTTAATAAGTTTGAGCTGTTATCATGAAATTTACATTTATGAACCATTTTTAAAGTTGTAAATATTAGTTCTTATTAAATGCAATGTCAGCACGTAATATTTAAATAAGGCTATAACCTTAGTACACACATGTACTAAGGCTATTGCCTTATTTAAATATTTATGAACCATGTAACTTAGTGCAAATTTATATTTATTATTTAAGTATAAGGTTATAGCCTTATTTAAGTATTTATGAACCATGTAACTTTGTGCAAAATTAGCTTTATTATTTAAGTAATAATACAAATATATGTATATATAACATGACTAAATATAATGTTTTCCCAAAATTATATATATAATTTCTGGTTTTTGACCAATCTACCATAATCTGTTTTCAGCATCATATACTTACTAGATTGTCAAAACAATACCAAATGATTTTGCCATAGTTGTCCTACATAAAGATTTTAACATATTTACCAGGTTTCCTTCATAGATTGAAGATTTACAGTGTTGATGATGACAGGCTTTTATCATATGATTTATGTTTAGAAACCATGTAACTTTGTGCAAAGTCATCTTTGTTATCAAAAAAATTATCATTATTATTTTCAACCATTACTGATCTATTGCAGGGTAAAGGACTTTCAAAATTTAATCCACTGTCTCAAAGCTCTAGCCTTTTTTTTCACATTATACTACAAAATTGTCTTATTTCATCTATTATTTAAATAATATATATATATATAATTAAATACATTTTTCCAACATTATATGTAATTTCTGATTTTTGTCTAATCTACCCAACATGATTTTTTAGCCCTCAGCACTTATTAGATTACCAAAATAATACAAAGTGACTTTGCATTAACTGTCCCAAATATATATAGGAATTAACATATTTAGCAAGTTTTCAAACAGACGCAAAATTTTTTTACCTGCTAGATGTAAATATTCACTCATTTTTATTGACAATCCAAGTAAAAAATTTTGCCAACACTTATAATATAATTAAATGCAGCATTTTCCTACATTATATGTATTATCTGGTCCTTGATCAATTAATCAAATGCTGTTAATAAACTTTTCTCTAATTCTGTACTTACTAGACTGCTAAACCAATGCAATAGGACTTCAAATTAGTTGTTATATATATATATATAAAGAGAGAGAACTAATAGGACTCTTTAATTAGTTGTTATATATATATATATAAAGAGAGAGAGAGATTAACAGATGCCTCATTTATACAAGGTTTAATTCTAACTTTTATGAGACACTTTATTTCTAAGTCATTTTAATGCCCACACATCATTTTTCAACAAATTATACCTAATTTATAGTTTGTGATTAATCAACCAAATATTATTAATAAACTTTTCATTCCCTTACCATATTTACTAGATTGTTATGCCAATACAAAATGATTTTGGATTAGCTGGTTCATATGTATATATGGATTAACAGGTTTAGCAAGTTCTCAAGCAAGAGTGAAATTTTTTCATTGTCAAAAAGTTTACTAACAAGGTTTAGTTGTTTGATAAAAAAAATTACAAAATAATATTGAAAAAAAAATACTGTATTTAATTATATTATAAATCTTTGACTTAAAAATTCTGCACTTATATGGACATTAGCAATAAATATAAAATAGACTATCCCATGAATGCTTGAATGAGGTATAAATAAATGAGGCTGAGTTTATATCTGACATGTAAAAAAAATGTTATCCTTGTTTGAATTCATGGTAAATTCATATACATCTGGGATAGTAAGTATACTGATGCTGAAAAATTTATTAATAGCTTTTGGTTGATTGGTCAAAAATTGGAAATTATATATATATGAAAAATAAAAACAAGTTAGTCACGTAACCTGCTATCACTTGTTATTTATGATCAATAGATGGCGTCTTTACCAAAACGGCGGTTTTGGTAAAGACGCCATCTATTGATCATATATATATATATATAAGCTTTAATATTTAATGCAGAGAATAAAAATATCCTAAAATAAAAATATTGTTGATACTGAAAGTTGTATTTGTTTAACTAGTATTTGAGTTACAGAATTCATTAAAATATTTTCATAGTCTGCATAAATATTAAGGATTATTACTCTATATAAAGTTTAGGTTGAGTCTGCTTTGTAAATTACATATTCATTGGATTAGACACATGAAATGAATAAACTATATAATGCTTTCTAAAATAATGTTTTATAGAAAACTTAAAAACATTTGCTTTTGGAAGTCCCATTTATGTTATAATGAGTATCTCAAAGACATTCTAAAAAAGTACAATGATTATTTTCATTGAAAAAATATAGCTGAGTAATGAATACATTGGAGAGCTACATTGAGATATTTTATAAAAAAAAAAATTGTTACAGAAGTATAAAGGCTATTTGAATTGCTTTATTGTTCAAAAGTTTATAAGAAGTTTGAATTCTGAAATTGCCAGAATTTCACATTCAAAAGTCTGATATGTTATCACTATGCTAAACCACACAAAGTATTACAAAAATTAATAGGCAGAATGACAAAATATCAAATAAACATATTAAGCTAGAATGTTCTATTTGTGAATGTATTTGTGATTCACTGATTGATTTATATTGTCATCACAAAATTCATTTCTAGTGTATTATTTTGTTATTTTATCCCCCCCCCTCTTTTTTTTTAAAGATGAAGTGGTCACAATTTATTTGTAAATGATTGCCGCTTCTTACAGGTATAGAATATAAGACTAGATACTTAGTTGACACAGTTGTTCAGATGGAAATATGAATCCTGTATGATGTTTTCTGCAATTTTTGAGCCAGCATTATATATATTATAAATCAAAAAGGTTAGTGAACTATGAGAATAATACCGATATATATATATTATAATGATCGAAATGAAAGTGAAGATTGAATCTAACCGCAAACTACATATCTGCTCTACGGGGCACCATCTAGGCATTTAAACCTAGAAAAATTTATAGAGTAGGCAGATACGCGCTGTTAAGATTCCACTTTATTTAAACATTCCGATCGTTAGCCCAAGTCACTAGCTCAGCGGAGACGCAGAGATAAAAATCTATATCTTAATTTATATCTTAAATATCAATAAATAAAAGCCACTGCCAGAAATTAACACATAAAAATATTTATTTACGCACATATAAAATAACATTTAAATTTTGAGGAATAAGTTTAACATTTTAGATTTTTATATTAACTTTTAATTTTACATTTAACTAAGTTTCAATGAGTTTAATATTTTATTTAGATAGTCAAGTATGAATAGACTACATAGATCTGCATTTGAAAAGAAAATATTCTTCCCTGATTTAACCTTAGGCAACAAATTTCGCAATCAACTGGCGCCAATCCATCTGATACATTCATGTATTCAATGTAGCATGATACGACAACACAAAATACTATACTGTCAGGAATGTACATCTGAACAATAAGTAGAAATAGAGAAGACATTGACTCTCCACCTACAGGAATGTGACATCTGTTGGCAAGTAGAACAATAAACAAAAAACTCCATAGGAATGGACTGCGGTCTTCTGCCGACTTACAAACCCATCCATAGGCAAACAGAGGGTGTGTGGCAATATATCTATAATCCTGCCCATAGTGGACCTCATACTACATCTACTAATTACACAAATATATCCAATCCATTGAGCCAATTCAACCACGAAATGAATAACCTAAGATTACCCTCCCTTAATATAACTTTACAAAACTATATAGCCATTCACGCCCGACTTAAATTTAACATTTAGATACGTTCACACAAATGCATTTTATAAAATTTGTTTTAAAATGTTGAGTACAGATCAGCTGCACAGATTCCACGGTCAAAAACATTCCAAATTAAACACAACCGATCAAAATACAAAGTCATTGATAAATGTCACTTGCATAGGGAATATACAAATCCCATTAGCATTCATCGTAAGATGCTTGCAGTGATATCGTTGACATATATTCTAATCGAATGTGAGAACCTCAACATTATCAACCGCTAACGAATCTATGCAACATCTATACCCAACCTTAAATTCCCTCATTTAAAATTTAAACAACAAATAATTTATACAATAAGAAAAAAAAAATGGAAATGATTTTTATCAATCGGAAAACATATAAAATTAAACATTATTAATTTGATTTAAAAACTTACAAAAGTCAGATAAGAGTCCGTTTTAACATTTAAGTTGGCTTGTTTATCAATTTATAAAACTTGATGAAAGTTCTTAATTGATTTTAATAATTGTTCATTTCATATAGCTTATGGTAGAAGAGTCCAGGTTCCTGTTTTTAATTCCTGTGACGCCTCCATTGGAAGATAATGTTCTGGAGATGGCAATAGCTGGTTCAAGGTATCACAGTCTTTTCCTTTTTCTTTTTAAATAGAGAGTGTGGTATGTGCGTCCTACCACAACTCTCAAACACACAACGCTGGAACTTCCTGAAAAAACTATTTCCCTTTTTATATTATCCACACAGATTCAATCAACAAAACGTCACTAATCCATCACTTTCGTTAGGGTCCGAGCCAAGGCTTAGTGTTTCCATTGGTCAAGCTAATTTCTCTTTTTTTCTTATCTATCTTTCATCAGATCATTTTAATTATACAAGAGCCCATGGCTCGCTTGCTTTTCAAACAATTTATAAACAATCATTTCCATTTACAGATTACAAGAATTAATTAATACCTGTTTTTATTTTTAAATCTTATACTTTTTTTTTTATAAAAAAGTACATTCAAATACTTATTTATTTGTTTTTTTTTAAAAAAAATATTTTTAAAGTTTGGCATCTGTGCGAATGTATATACGTTTAACAAACATTTTAATTTTAGCGTTTAGTTTTTTTTACTTTTATTTGCGAACTTTTAAGTTTTTATTTTAAATTAATGTAACAACATATTTATATATCGTTACAATATATATATATATATATATATTAAAAGCATAAAGCTAAACTAGTCAATAAATAATCAAAATTACCCCAAATCCAAAACTCAACCAGATTAGTCAAGAAAGTAAAATCTAAAACACAAACGATGGTTTCACTGCTACAAGAAAACTTCTCAAGTGTAAAGAACTACAAAACAACAGCATATTTATATAAAACATTACCCCCAAATCCATTTACTTCCCATCCACCCTTAATATTAAAAGAATTTTTAAATAAGTTTAACTGCCTCAGAATCACAAATTTTTAATAATAAAGATTTTTTAATTCTTCTTATTGTTTCATTTCTCTCAAAAAATACAACCATAGCTTTCTCAAAATTAATAGTGTGGCCTGTATCTTTTTCATGGATATACAAAGCAGAACTAAGATATTTGTTTCTAATCTTACTTTTATGTACCTTTATTTTTTCATTTAAGCTCAAACTACTATGACCTATATAAATCTTCTTATAAAAACAAAGCATAATATACACTACATCAAGAATAGTCTTATCAAAAATTTCCTTTGCATTATTTAATAAATGATTCAATGTAATACCCCTTTTCCAAACAACTTTTTTATTTGCAAGCAAATTCTATTTTTACATACAATTTTATAAGAAGACAATTTAAATGGCAAATAAATAAAATCATATTTTTCTTTACCCTTTACATCATTACAAATATTACTATTAAATAAAATACTTTTAACAAATTTATCAGAGTAGCCAACACTTAATCTTTATAAAATTGACATTTCTAAAACAAAATTACCCCACTAGAATTATTTAATTTCTTATTCCTACAACAATAATTTCTTTATGAGATACAGATTGATACCGATCAGGTTTAATTATAGACTTTAATTCTTTACTTTTAACGTAATGACTATATACTAAACAATTAGTCTGCTTGAATTTTGGATTTGGGGTAATTTTGATATATATAATAGTTTATTATATATAAATTAAATTATTACATATATACACAGTAGCTTTCTCTTATATCCACTGAATTTGGTTTCAAACCTTCCCATGTACTTAATATTATGAATAATAGCAAATACTTTATTATATATATATACCCATGTTTATTATATCATTTAGTGTGGAAAAAAATGTAGTTTATGACATCAACAAAATAATATTAAATATATATATAATGCTGTTTTGGGAAATACAATATAGTAATAAATAAATATAAGGAATCTTTATACAAACCCATATTTCTCTAAATACACTTTTTGCTAATTACTAGGTTTCAGATATTTGAAATAACTTTCGTCTACGTCCTTCCAAATAACTGAAAAAAAAAACAACAACTGATAAACATCGAAAGTTAAAAGGCATTGTAAAAAGTGCATTGTGAAAAATAAGATTTTTCTTTTTTGGAAGAAATGAATAAAATTTAAAATGTGTTGAATATCTTGGTAAAATAGAGATATCATGTGACTGATTCATATTGATTACACACTAAATATGCAAGTTGAGAAAGTAGCCAAAAGCCGATTCATAATGATGCTCAAAAAAGGTTTGCATCCAAAATTTATTAATTAAAATTTACAAATGTTAATATATTAATTATGAAAAATACATCTTATTCATTACACACACATATATATGTATGAATGTAAATAATATAACCATAAATTCTAATGTACCCATAATTTTTTGCATAAGTAGATATAAATATGTGTGTGTGTCTATTTAAAAAATTGAAAATTTATATTTTTGTACAAAATTGTATATTAAAAGTATTTTTCTTCACTAAAATAATGACTTTAAATTACAGATTAACATTAGCCAACAAAATTCACAGCCAATACTGTTATCTGCAATTATCGATTGTGTTTACACAGTATGGTGTAATTGCTACTTTAAAATCAAGTCATGAAGACCAAAATAGTCAATTTAAAACTACTGCATACAACATGAATCAATCTTTCAAGCAGAGCTAAACTATTAGATAGTACCTGCTGAGAAAAACTAGTTGAATTGTTGCAAATGAAATAAAAAACAATCTTCCTACTTCAAATTTATCACTAAGATAAGGAAGATCAAAGTATTAATTAATCCTTTTAAAATATATTTTTAAAAAGATAATTATAATTTTGCATTCACTTCTACATATGCATTCAACCACGATATATGTGCACCTATAAATGCATACTTATATATGAATTAAGATTTTAAGTATCATTTTATAGCACATCTGATGAGCGAAGATTGTTTGTGAATAAATGCATAGCGAGAGAAATAGAGAGTGGTTTAAGTTTCTATGCAGGTGAATAGTGACAACATAATGGAGCTGAGATGAGGATTAACTGATGAAAGCCAAAAAAAATCGAAACTATCTCTGCAATGCAATGAATGTTTGCCCTTCACTCCATAATTTAAAAAAAAAATGTTATAATAAAAACTATCAAGCAGACAACCTGAATATAGCCAACTGACAAATGAATATTGATTATAATAGTGAGAAAGAGTGCTAGAAATTTTTATGCTGGTCGATGATTATGATATGAAAAGATAATGAATTATGCACTGATAAAAACTAAAAAAATTTTTTTAGTATATCTATTTATAAACATTTATTATGCTTTCATATATATATGTGTGTTTACAAGAATGTTTTTATTATTACTATCATTATAGTTTGTTCTAGCTTTAGTTGCATTACCATATATATTTCCAGAACTTAGTTAAGGATTTTAAGTATTAACAAGTAGTGCAATTTTTTTTTTGATAACAATTATATATTTAAAAAGTTAATGCTACACTGGATGTTGAAAAAAAAAAACTATACAAAGTCCAACTTTGTGCTTAAAATTTTAAAGATTATAGATAAAATTGGAGTAAACCCTGGATAAAAATGATCCTAGCCATAAAATTGAATTTATATTAATCTACATAATAGAAAATATAATTATTTTAATCATGTAGATATAGGAGATTTGAAGTCAGACTTTCAAGCACCCTCTAAAAACACTGGTGACCACACATGTAGGTAAATACATCATGACACATCATGTAGGTAAATATTGAGAATTTCATGGCATAGTGGTAACAAATCTATTTGATATATTCATGATATGTGGGTTGAATTAAGCTTAGAACAATTTAAATTTAGTCATGAACAGATTTAGGATTCATTTTACAAATAGTTAACCTATAACCAATCAAATTAATCACTTAGAAATGGTCTATAAATGAATTCCAGATAATATTATCTAGAAAGTAAAGGTTGCATGTTAATTTGGGTTTTATATATATATATATATATTTATATATATTCTAACCTCCCCCACAATATATATATATATATATATATATATATATATTGTGTGCTAATTGTAAAAATAAAAACATAATTGCATTATAGTATAGCCTTTACTTGATGGAAGGAATGTCATGCTCTTTTAAGCATTAAATCAATATCTTTAGTATTTTATTTACATATGTTAATTATTGATATTATATGCAGTAAGAACATAATGTCTTTTTTATTTGGATACAGAAATTCCTATTGAATCAATTTATGAATAAATAGCAGTGATAACTTCTAGGTCAGACCTATATAAGAGATAATATAGCACCAAACATTTTATTGCACTGTATACTTTCTCCTGAAAACAGGGCAAAAATAATATAATAAGCTAATAATATCAAATATTTGCATTTCAGTATCATTGATAAATGTTTACAATTTGCTTGCAAACATTTGACACAAGGTAGCTTTGTATTTTATTTTTAGACTTTTATAATAAACTTTATTAATAATCTTTTAAAAACTTAAAAAAATATTCATATAAAATATTCAAATGATCACATGATGCTTATAAACCAAAGGACAGAGCTGCACATACTTCTATTCCACTGACCAAACTGAATTTATTAAAATTTTTATCAGTTAAAAAATGATCTAAAGCCCCTTATTATTATAATACTACAGGTAAGATTACCATTAATCCAAATTTGAAAGCTTCTATTATCCAGACACAATTTCATAGTATTATTTGGTTTTATTGTTTTAATTTAAATAAACAAAATTTTTGTGCAAATATAAACATGAGTACTTTCTGTATTTTTAAGGATCAAATACAAATATGTATCTATTTCAGAAACTTGTATTATTTGGGAAAAAGTGCAAGTATTGTTTGGATTTATTACTTTTGATTACTATTACATAAAAATTTTGTGTTAATACAAATATAAGATATTTTGCATTTTAAAATGATAAATTATTTTTCACAAAATAGATTAATATAGTTTATAAAAAGAATTTAAACTATAAATAGTTTTAATGTTCATTCAAATTTTCAAAAATTATTGGGCTCATAATGAGAAAGAAGATTTATTATTGACAGTTTAAAATCATTATCTCTGAGATTCAGGTCTGGTTTGTATAAAATCTGAAATGTTTTTAAGGTCTCTAACAAGTTTAGGATTTTTATTTCCAGTATACAGTTTGTAGCCAATCCAGCTAGCTTTTCAAAAGTGGTTAGTAAATTAAAGCTATTTTTTATTACTAAAAGTTGAAGGTTATATAATAGTCAATGTGCTGATTTTAAAATTAAAAAAATGATTATAATATAATATGAATTTTACTGTGGATAAATAGGCATCATATCCCTACAGGCAACGGGTGGGTGTTTATATTTATTTTTTATCTTTATATGTCTTACTCACTGATATATTAATATTTATTACTAAAAAATAGTTTTCATTATGCATTTGCTTTTGAAAATATTATAAAATTAATAGACTTTTTTTTAAAAAAAAGCTATATTCCTACTATGACAGCTAAAAAATGTATTAAGCATAATATCTATTGCCTTACCATCTTATTTATATAAATAGAAATTAAACTGAGAGAGTGCAAATCTCTCAAGAGTTTAGCCAATCAGATCGCAAATACTGAGACAAAGAATTTAACAAGAAAAGAGTGGTTCCACTCCCTTCTTTACTTGTCTTTCTATATATGCAAGCCAGTCCAAAGTACTTAGATCTGAAAGCGTGAATCTTAAATATCTCCACACTCAACTCACTGAGTTTTTCTCTGCATGTTTTTTTTGCAATTGACATGTCAGATTATGGAATGTAAGATCTTCGGATCCGATTAATGTCCAGATCTGAAAATTCCTGGGTTTGCATTTCTTATTAAATCCCAAGCAATAAAGTCTTTCGATTATATAATAGAATATTTTGATTTCAACATTTTCCACGTAAATCTTATTATTAATAAAGATATATATATATAATTTATATGTTTGAAATTTTAAATAATGTTATATATATATTTCCCTACAGTAATTACATTTTTAGCGTTTATTTAATTAGAAAGTTATTTTTTTTCTTCTCTCTTTATTTATACAAACTGAAACTCGGAATTAGTTAAATAATTTAATTTTATATAAACTATTTTATTTTTCTTTTAAACATACATCTTATTTGATTTTCTAACTCAAGAGTTTTTACTAAGAATTTTGTTGGGACTTAGTGGAACCAACTTTGTAAAAACCGACATATCTTGGTTTTTAATAAAATTAAGAGAAAGATAAAAAATACCAAAACATTGATTTTTGTGTCAGAATAAAAATCATTAAATAAAAAACATTCGCGGCTTTTAATTGTTAAATTATTTAATTAAATAAAGTAGTTGTGTACATGCGTGTGTGTATGTGTGTAAATACTTAATTTAGATTTTTTACAAAAATGAACATTTTGCTCCATTTGTGCAAACTATTTATTCAAATTAGAGCTTTATTAAACCACATATTATCGTATACTCATAGATATATCAAATATATTTTACAATCAATAAGTATCCCAGTATGCACATCGCTGAATATCAAGATGTTGATCGTTTAGATCTGCTTGTAAGTTTAAAGTTTCTTTTTTAAAAAAATGTAATAGTTTAATTATTGCAAGCATTTGATATAATAATATTCTCAGAAAATTTTAAAAACATCAAAGCACCAATAATAAAATAAATGCAATAAAAAATTATTCAAAGATGGTAATACTAATGATATTATAGAAACTGATGACAAAAATACTAAGTATATCAATGAAGGAATGCTTATAGACAATGAAAAATTGCAACTGACAATTGAGAAACATCTGAAAAAGAAAAGGACAATGGATTATTTTAAATGATAAGAAAATATATTAAAAATAAAGATTAACATTCTTAAATCTGCTATGTCCAATGTGAGTCCTGAAATCCAAACTACTCTCACATTAATGCCAACACTTTTGCACAATAATAAAATAACTATTGGTGTAAAGTGTAATATGAGGTTACCAGAAACACTGATATTTGTCATTTTATAGATACAATGATGGATGAATTTTTATTTGTTAAGTCTTCATATTCTGATTATTTTGAGACTCTAATAAAGATCTAATTTATAAAATCAACTAAAATATTTTTTTTATATTATTTACTTAACATTGGAATGTTAAATTGAAATAAAATTTATTGCATTTCTAAAAATTCAAAACTTATTCTCAGGAAAAATAAAACATGCACATAAGTGATCTGACCAGCAAATCTTTTCCGAAGCCTTAGAAATATTATAAGTGTCTTTGAATTAAAAAGCACAAATAAAACAATAGAAATAGTTTTGATTTTCTTTAAAAATGGGAAAAAGTAAAACAGTTGAAATCATACTATGCATATTTATGATTGACAGATTGCTATGCATAGTGCACATCAAAAGAAAGCTATCTGGAAGATTCAAATGCTACACACCAGTGTCCAATAAATAAATATATTAATTGTGGTCTCCTTGAAAGAATTGGGCATTGATGCCTCTTAACCCATCATAGTTTCAAGTCATTGCCAAAGGAACTATGATGACATAATATGAGAGGATGGTAAAAGCAGACATGAGTTTAAGAAATATCCAATAATAATAATTTGTCTAGTATGACTTACACTTTACACTTTACTAACTAAAGAAATAACAAATCAAGAAATCTTCAAAATAATATTAATACACAGTCAAAGAAATTAACACACTTTTAATAGGTGAAATACATTATCATCTGGACCATCCTTTGATCATGAGAAAAAAATCATTCTCAAAAGAAAAATCAATTTGATAAAAACTAAAATATGCAAAACACAAAAATTAAGAAAAAAAAGATAAAACATAAAAATAAGAAACAAAAAAATCTTGCACCACTGATGATAAGATAAAATAACTGTTGAATAACACAATTTTCAATATTATACACAATGGCTAGTAATGATATAAAATTTATAACCTTAATATTAGAGGACAAAATGCCAGAAAAATTGTCTGAATTCATCAAATTTATTATGAGAATATCTTTTACTATATTAGCAATTTTACAAGCAAAATTTAGCCACAGCATTATCTAATTATTGTTATACTATTTCTTTCTTGAATAATTGTGACCAAGAGGTGTTGCTATTTTAATCAATAAAAATATTTCTGAATTAATAATTATAATTGAAGGCAACAGAAATATATATATAATCATATTTTTTCATTATTTCAAACATTAATATTTTTTTAATATACTTATTATTCATCCCAGAAAGTAAAAGAAAGTGGGAAAATACATAATCAAATACAATATTATTGATTAATAAATTATCTCCCAATTTCCAAATGCAAAACATTCCAAAGGAATTAAATCAATGTCCATTATCATATAATATAAATATCTGAGTAAAGTATTAGCCAAAAAGATGTTAATTTTCAAATAGTAGTTCTTCAATATTGATTAATCACATTATCTTTCCACCTGATTTCTTATTAAATCTAAATTCTCTACTTTATCAGTATTTTTCACTGATCTAATATGGTTGAAGTGAGTCTAATATCAAATATCATAAAAAACACTAGGACAAGATAATCACATTTAATTTACAACTGAATGTTAATAATCAATCAAAAAGTATTATTAATGACTTTAATTTAAGAATGTTAATTAACATCCATTCATTAAACATATTTATGAGATTTTTACACTTCAACAATCAAAACATTTAAGAAAGATCATCAAATCATATTTCATCAAAGCATGCAAGAAAAAAAATCTCAAATATGTTAAAAAAGATTTATTAGATAACAATAGTAAAAAAAATATTAAAAAGCACTGAAGTAAATTACATAATATGGTTCAAGAAGATATTCAAATACTTAAATTAAGAAATATAATTGGATCACCTAACAAACTGGACTATATTTCTGTGAAATATGCCCAGACAAGATCATATTACCCAAGAAAAGTTCACTTACTGATAGAATACGATGATAAAATTCCAATTGAAAGTCAGACAAATCATGCAATTTTGAAATATTTCAAATATCTATAATTATGAAAATAATCTATCATTATAGGATTATTTTAAAAATCCGATTTATCTCAATCATTCTTTTTTTTTGAAACTTTGATTGCGCAAAAAGACAAATTAAATCTTGAATAACATTAGGTTTTTTAAATTTTACATTTTACTTATAGTATCAAATTATTAATCACTTGACAAGATTTTTTTAACTCATTAAATATTGAGTACGTGGAGAAACCAGCTATAAACAAACAAATATTGTTTATGATAGTAAAAATAACCTATTCAATTAATACCAATAACTGTTGAAGACATGCATGCTAAAAAAATTGTTAGAATATTGTTAGATCAACTCTAAATCTCTTTTAAAACATAACTATTGCTTTAAATAGTCAAAATAAAAGTCATAGATCAATTCATAGATCACATGACCCTATCTCTTAAGCTTGTAAGTTATAAACAGTGAGGATTGCCAGCTTGTAGAGGAATTGGCAATCCTCACTGTTTATAACTATTGCTTGTCCAGTATTCTAGCACTGAAAAATACATTTATCATACAATATACAGTGTTAACCATAATTATCTAACTAAACATATATCTAACATTATTGTGATAATCCAACACATATATGGATTAATAAATAGTTATAAATTGGCCATAACAACTAAAATCTTCATAAGACTTTCACCAATATTTCATATTGCAAAAAGTTATCCAAGGATTTCTTCTTTCTTTTGCCTTATTTGGTATTAACATTTTTTACTCTTAAGAGAAGTCAGTGATCACATTTATAGAGTATTTGTCTCACACCTGTGGAAAAAAAATCATGCTTATACCAGAAATATTGTGATAAGTATCAGAAAAATTTCTAAAGTTTTTAGTATTCAAAAATGCTTAAAAAAATCTTTAAGAATAACTAAATCATTTATATCAGGAGATGAATCTTCAGCATGGTAAATATCAACAGGTGGAAATATTCCATTAATGTTTACAGTTGTTCTAACTATATTCATTGGGAATCTAACATTTACTTCAATATCCAAAACAATTTATTAATTAATAAATTAATCACTGATAAACTTTTTGACAAATTATTAACTTTTCATGTGACTAAATGCGACCAAAAAACAAAAATTAAAATAGTTAATTCTATTTTCAAAAGTCTCTTTATGCACCTTGAAATAGTGTAACCAATAAACTTTTATTATACAATACTCTAAAAACACCAATTAGAAATAATGGTCTTGGATTATTGAAGTCTTTTTGACTATAAAAAGTGATTATTCAGAAGAAAATATAGTGATTCTCTATTTGACATCAACTTTTCTAATTCTCAGTCATCTGATATAGTAAAATTGGCAAAAACATCATATATGATGAATTGGATATTAGCCTAATTAAATGTAAGAGACCAGATGAACCAACATACTGAAATGTTACACAAAGATCTATTAATGATGATACATCCCAAAATTCAATCATGATGTTCATTGAAAATCCATTTATCTATAAATATTAGAAAACACATTATCAGATGAAATATTGGCTTGAACAGGCATTATATTTCTGTATGACATGTTTCTAACTGCAACATTTCTCAACATCATTTATAGATGATCTTTTGGAATAATTTTTGATTTATTTAAATCAGATGAAGGAACTTTTTTAATTCAGTAGCTGGAGATTAAATTTACTCCTCTCCAGTAATCTATTAAGCAAAATTTTGATATCAAGTTTTTTGATAATGAAAAAAAGACAACAAAACCTGCATTATGACCTGTGAGATTTATATGACTAGTAAAATGTAGGGCAATATTCAAACATCACTATTCAGTTCAACAGTTCCAGGAATACTGGTGGAAGTAGTATTATAGAGACCTAAATACCTATCAAACAACCTATGATTTATAATGTGACTATAGGGATTATTTAATTTATGAGATCTATAATCTAAGTGAAATACAGATTTACAACTATACCTTTATCACTGGAGACGTTTTCCAAGTAATAATCTGTGTAATAGCTTATGTTGAGAAACATACAAGAAAGAATAATTAGCAAAAAAACACATTAATGTCTTTTCTTAATGTAACAAGTTAAGCTTTAATTTTAAATATGAAACAATTTTTTTACTTAATATGTATGAATTATTGCATACAGTAAAATAAACTAGTTTTTAAAATATTCAATAAGTTTCTGATTATATATACATATATTATAATGGTATGGATTCAGGAGGGTAACTTGAGGTGATAGAACTCATGATCATCAACCTTAACTCAATGATTCAAAATTTAAAATATTAAATATCAAATTTAATATAAAAAGATAGAACATGAGAGATCACACTGGCATATAAGCACAACTAACTATAAGTATGATAACTATAAGTTCATCAGCATTACCTTAAAGTAACTCATTCATCATCATGAATAATTAATGATAAAAAATAAATCAAGAGTCAATCTGGTGATTGGATTTAAAATAGATCTACTGTAGACCAGGCTAATTATATAACTCTCACCAGCTTCAGAAAATTATTTAAACATCAAATTTGATACACAAACTTAAATACTAATCCATCAGAATATACTATAATAAAACAATAATGCTGGGATATTAAAACATGCTGATTATCATCAATGTTCTGACCACTTAGTACTATTAATGTACTGGCCAATTATAAATTTAATTTCTAAATAAATACTAAACTAAATAAAAGGTAGTGTTTGGACTTTAAAATATATCCTCTTTATGTCAATCCAGAATCATCATCAACAACTGGATACCCATAAACACTAATATAACCCCCTTTTATATAATAGACCATTATGCATGATCTAGCTCAGAGAAAACAAGCACTATAACTGTTAATGTCAGCAAGTGATGATGCAACACATGCTATTTCTAAAAACAATTTAGGATTGAATTCACTAAAATAATTTTAACAATGAAATATCAGTTTAATAATAACAACAAAAAATAAAATAAAGATCTGCAGAATATGGCTATACATGTATAATTTTGATTAATATACAAATAAAATAAGCTATCACATTGAGATTTACAAACATGTTCCAATCAGTTTACTTAAAACATATAGGTGAGTACACAGAAATGTGGTATAATAATTTCTGAACATATTTCAATTGTCATAAAATAATAAAAAAATTGTAATTTTATTATAAATGTTTCTACCTGACATGTATTGATATCAGAACACAGACTTGCAGCATAATTTATAAACATCTGAATTGTCATATAATAATAAAAAAATGATTAATTTCTACATATATTCATCTACTTGATATGCATTGATATATGCACATAGAAGTGCAGTATAATTTATGAACATATCTGAATTGTCATAAACCTATAAATAAAATTCATTTTTATATTACATAATTAATAACTGATTTAACATATATGTATGTGTGCATGGAAATGTATGTGCACACTGACATTTATATCATATATTTTAATTTATCAAAATAATAAAATTATTAAAAATAATTTTTTTACAATTAATTCCATGTTGAAAACATACATAAAATTCACACATATATATATAAAATATAAATCAGTTATTACATTTTTTGACAGCTCTTCATAAAAGTTTTTTCCTTTTCCCTTTTTTTTAAAAAAAAATCACTTCTTTGACCAGTTGCTGTTGATTAATTATATACATCCTTTAAAAAAATTTTTTTGTTTTCAATTTAGAAATACTTTTGGAGTTTATGAATCAATTCTTTACTTTTAGATTTTTAATTGAAGCAAAAAATATTTACTTGTATTTTTAATCTATAAATTTTAAATGTCATTTTTTTTCAACAAATGATTTAAAATATCATTCCTTCTATATATCACTACTCACCAGATGTGCTTCATATATATATGTTTATGTGTGCTTCTCTGTATACAGATAAATCAGCATACATATAAACTAATTCTTCAGCAAGCTGATGGACTTTCTGGATAAGTTGGTCTCTTCTAAACAGTTGATTGGTTTATTATCATTTTTGGGAATGATATAATTCAGATAGTGACATTCAATCAGTTCCATTTAAATTCAAAATTATTTACTTTTTACTGTTATTTCAGTGTAATGTAAAAAATATATACAAAAAATTTAACTGTGTTTATTTCTACATTTTCTTTCAACTTTATATATATATATATGTATGCACACATACTATTATGTTGTTATATGCCATGAAATTTATAATAGTTTTAATATATATATAGTGTATGTTAGCTGTTTTTTTATATATTTGTAATGAAGATGTCTTATGATGTCGTGGTAACATTATATACTATGCTTATAACCTATATTCAAATCTCAGTGAGGTAAAACTTGAAAGTTTTCAGATTCAAATAAGATTTTTTTTTCAGGTAGCACATTCATAACTAACTCATATATTCACCCAATAATGGTTGATAAATGGGTACCTAATTATAGTTAGCTAGAAGACAAAACAAATATAAAATATCATTAAAATTCTTTTCATCTGACAATTGATAAGTCTAGTGAATAATTCTTTTTTACTAGTAATAAGTAGATTATTGTGAAAAAAAATTATCCTGTTGTGGGACATTTAAAAATTGCTTACTTTACATATATATAAAACAATAAAAATAATAAACATAATGGTAATTAATTAGTATAGACAGTCTTTCAATCCACAGAAGTACTTTCAGTTAATTCCTTAACCTACCTCAATTGCTGTTAAATTCAAAAAACAAACAAAAGTAAACATTATCAACTCAAATCCCATAAATCCTGAATTTTAATTTTAGCAGTTTGCCCATTAATTATATTCATTTTATTTCTATTTATTAAAACTGTCTCCTTGTTTTTTCTTTTATTATGGTTTCACTCTTCATGAATAATCTTAACTCTTTCAATATCAAACTTAAATTTATATTTACATATCCTTTTAGGATCCAAGAAAACTGAAGTAGTCATTAAATCATTATTATTTTTACTTTTTACATGCTTGTATAACAATTCCTGCTCCTTTAATCTTTTTTCAATACTGCATCTCAATTCATCTATATATGATAATATACACCCACAAAAAATTTGATACACAACATTACTTTTCTGCTTGACAGGTATGATATTTTTAGAATTATTCACTAATTTATTCACATTATTTGTAACACAAAATAAAACATTAAATCCATTCTTATATATATCCTTAAAAAATTTCACTTGAGCATTTAAAATATATGGAATAGATATCCAGTTTAAACTATCAATCTTCAAATCCTTTAACTATTATAACTCTTTTTAAATTGACATAATGCTCAAGTCCAAATTTTTTAAGGATTATTCATCAGAATGGGCTTAATGTTTCATTTTGTGTTACAAATAATGATAATAAATTAGTGAATAATTCTAAAAATGTCATACCTGTCAAGCAGAAAAGAAATATTGTATATCAAATTTTTTGTGGATGTATTTTATCATATATAGGTGAATCGAGGTGCAATATTGAAAAAAGATTAAAGGAGCATGAATTGTTATATAAGTGTGTCAAAAGTAAAAATAATAGTGATTTAATGACTGCTTCAGTTTTCTTGGATTGTAAAAGGATACGTAAATATAAATTTATGTTTGATATTGAAAGTGTGAAGATTCTTCATGAAGAGTGAAACCATAATAAAAGAAAAATTAAGGAGGCAATTTTAATAAATAGAAATAAAATGAATATAATTAATGGACACACTGCTAATAAAATTTGAGATTCATGGGATTTGAGTTGATGACATTTGCTTCTGTTTTGTTTTTTAAATTTAACAGCAGTTGAAGTAGCTTAAGGAATTAACCAAAAGTACTTTTGCAGGTTGAAAGACTATATAACAGTTAATTACCATTATATTTATTATTTTTATTGTTATTATAATAGTTTTTTAATTAACAGACATTATATATGTATAACAAAATTCTTGAAAATTTATTTATTTAATAAAAATATAATAGTAAGTTAATAAGAAAAATCAATATGTTTTCAGCTTGCAGGATATAAAGAGATTAAATCCAATAATTTAAGAACACATTTTTATTAGATTTAGTCTGAAAATTTCTAAAATTACTTTAGTGAAGTCTTTATGAATAGAATTGTTCTAAAGAAAAAAACAGAAAAAGGAAAAATATCAATGTTTGAGCTATATTTTTGTATAATGAAATACAGAAAAAAATATGAGAATTTTTTTTTCTATTAATGTTTATTTCATTTAAAAGTAGGGAAGATGAAATTGAAGTTATTAGATATCTGATTTTTGTAGCTTAAATGCAAATATATGCACATTTATATAATTATATGCGCCATGAAAGATTATTTTTACTACAAGTAAATTTATTAAACAGATATTCTTTATATATTTTGTAATTTTATGAAATGATAATATGCAATGTTAGATGGAGTTCAGTGAAGCTCATAGTGGGCCAGGAGATGTTTGCAATTGAAAAAGAACAATTTCTGTTCAGTAAAATCTAATGAGAATCTCTATGTAGATGTTTTTATGCAAATAAGATTTACATATTTTTAAAAAAATTAGAGAAATATTTTAATTTTTATCTTGGATGAAAAGTATCTTTCTGACTGTTTAACAGGCATACTGAAGTACTCAATCTATCAGCCTATTAACTGTGTAATGTTTTTATATGACTACATTATTATTGAGGTGAGACATATACTTTTGTAGTTAATTTGTTCTTAAAATTTATCATGGCTTCTGATTTACCTGGCTTATAATGATTTTATTATCATCAATTATTAATGTTTATCTAAATTAACTGGAAACCTGTATAATTGATTAATTGTTTTTTAAAATATTTTCATCTTTATAGATTATAAATCTTTGTATCAATCCAAAACAGTCATTGTATTATTTTGATAAGTAAGTTCCTCATACTAATATATTATTACGTTCGTTTTGCTAATTTGTTTTCAAATGTTTTTACACAGACACACACAAACAACAACTAAGATCAACACACATATGTGTATAAAATTTGGTTATAAGAAATAAAAATGAATGGCAGATTTGATTTAGAAATACTGATTGCAGCACTGAGGGACAATAATTTAAGTATGTTTTAGATTGAAAAGTTCATGGACCAGATTTTATATATATATAAATTTTAACTTTAAATATATTTCTATGTTGAAAAAACATAAATCTTATCACTACATTATCTCATTAGGAAAATAAGTGCAGGTTATAATTTTGTTGTAATCATGAACTTTGTTAATTACTGCAGGAAGATTGAATAAATGTTTGAGATTGTTTTTTTTTATATATATGTCAAATGCATTGACCGGGTAGCGAATTCAGGCCAGCTGCTTGGAAGGCAGCTATGCTAACCACTAGGCCACCAACGCTTGACGTATAAGATTGTTTTACATGCTCAAAAAGACTACAATCCAGAATTTCATGTTATAATTAACAAAAAAAAAACATGTTATGTGAACTAGTCAAAGATGAGAAAAAATAAATTAAAATATATATTAAGAGAATATATGACTGCTATAAAAAATAAGAAAATAATATTTTTTGTTTTGAGTTTATAAAAAAAAATATAAAATATACTTTTATTGAAGGCCTTTAAGGTGCAAAGGTAGCACATTCACCTGCTATGCCTATGATTTAGGGTTCAAATCAGCACCAAGTAAAATGCTTTTCAAAAGGGTTTTCCTCAGATAGTTATTCATAAATAATCCAGATAACCAATCAACATTGGTCAGTAAATGAATATCTAGCTATCTTTATCTAGAAGATAAAACAAAATAGAAAACTATTTAAATCTTTTGGCAATACTCATGAGTATTCGCTTTTCTTTTATTTCTCCTCTATCAGGGGCAATTGAAAAGGTTTGATGCAAACTGTGAAAAATTTATGAAGTCTAGATATGTTATGAAAAATAGCTATCAGTAAAAAAATTATACCTTTTAAAAACTGATTCCTAAATATTTTTAAAGCACAATATATCAAATGCAAACAATCTAATTTTCCACAATTTGAGTAGAGCACATCATTAAGAGTAGTGTACTTTTTTAAAGGCTTGACTTGAAAGATACTTCAAAGTAACTGGAGAAAGAAATATGTATATTGCAAATGACTATATATTATGTTTAAAAAACACAGATGGGAAGGAATAATGATATATATGTGTGTGGAAGAAAATTTTTTTTGGTTCATATAGGATGATTTATATATTCATGAATAAAATAGATGATTTTTTTTTTGATTTTTTTAAAGTTAGATTTATCAAAGTAAAAGATTATGAAAATTTATTAACTTAATATGTACTATTGTAGAGCACATAGTAAAATTCTTTTACAACTTGGAATCTATAATGCCAAAGGCAAATTTTGAATAAATATTTTAAATTTATAATTTTGAAGAAAGATATAACATGCTTATTTATATGTATAAATCTATAAATCAAAAACCAGCATGATTATAAAGATAGCTGCAGTTAATGTAAGGGGTATAAACTCCAGGAGAAAAAATACAGAATATAAACAAATAGATACAAATCATACAACCAAGCATCTTGGGGTTCCTTGAAACCAAAATACATAGTGGATCAAAAATTGACCCAGCACAAGTCATGAGCACACAAGGTTTTTGTACATGCTCAGGAGACTCATCTGCACTAGCCAGTGGGACAGGAATATGCATAAGTTGAAATTGTTCCTTCACTACTTTCAAAATAATCTACATAGACTCAAACCTAATAATCACAACTTTTTACTACAAAAAATCTCTCAATCAATATCATATATGTATATATTACACCAGGGCCATATTATATATGTATATATTACACCAGGGCCAATTATAATCAATAGAATAATTGCAACAATAAACTCAATGCTGGCAAACAATCCTTACCCAAGTGGATTCACCAATAAGCAATACCACTTATGAATGGAGAAAGGATTCTTACCACCAAACTCCATATCCTTCTATAACAGCAGATATGGAACTCTGATAGATTTGATGTTCGATTCCTCAATGCTGCATCATATCCCCCACACATTTCTAAGATCATGCAGTGTAAATAATAAAAACAAATTTAGATACAAACTATAACCAAAAATACTACCTACAGAAACCATAAGAATTCTACTGCCAATCAATACACAGGAAGTTTTTTGTCAGAAATATATATAGCAATAAACAAACTAAATCAAATGGACCTTGACCCAATAACAAAATATATAGCTTTCACGGAAACCATATTTTATAATATCAATCATATGACACAAAAAACAACCCCACCAACAAAACTCATAACATTGGCAGAAGAAATACATAAAAAGATAATAACAGCAAAACCAATCTAAAATAACCAAGAAATCATTGTTAAACTTACACAACTATACAATCGAACATGTAACCAATTAAAACAATATATTGCCATCAAAAAGAAAAAATATGTTTAACAGAACAACACACTTGGATCCATGGTTACATTAGGTGGGCATTAGGATATCCATCAACTAACAAAGTATCTGTGGCAATTAAAACAGGAAATAAAGTGATAACAGGCTATAACATGATAGAACCCATCTTTCAATACTTCAGAAGTAAACTCACAACAAACAACTAATTGAAGATCTCAGAAAATTACTTTGGAAAACCTGAAAATGAAACCCCCTATAAAATAGAAGATTTTGCAAGAATACCTACAACATTACAAAGCACTTATCACCCAGGACCACCCGGGATCCAAAAATTTGTACTAACTCATCTAAGTCAATTTACAAATAAATTACTATGTCAACTAGCAAATCAACTTTCATAAAAATTATATAACATACAAGGTCTAATCCCAATGTCAATGGTCCCTTTGATGAAAAAAATAAAATCCATCTCAGAAATTACAAATTTAAGACCCATTTCAATGGAGCCATTGGGAATCAAAATTTTAAAAAAAGTACTAAAAGAAAAGATAGAACCCTAAACCTTACCAATAATATCGGAACATCAATATGCCAAAAAAGGGTCTTCAACACCCCCAACCAGCTCTAATATTTAAAACAATAGTAAATTCAACAATAAAAAAAAACATGGTCCCATGGTAGTACAATTGGATTTTGAGAGTGCCTTTGACTCTGTCCCCATCAACAAACTAATCAATCAATTAAAAAAAAATATACCAAGAACAATCTTATACACGATAGCCAACCTACTCCTAAATAGGGAGATACACATTATGCTAAATGGAAGAACATCACCACTTTCTACCCTAACCAATCCATCCCCCAAAGATTTCCACTAAGTACACTACTCTTCACATTATACATAAACCCTCTACTTGAAAAAATCAAAGAAAAATTACAAGAAATACTAATACCAAACACCAGTATTTACATACCCTGTATAGTCTACATGGATGATGTTATGGTTTTAATAACTTCAAAGAAACAACTACATACACTACAAAAAAAATAGAAGACTATACAATAAAATTTCACCTGAAAATAAATACTAATAAATCATCTGTGTGGTCAATTTTTACTGGGAAAACCAATACACAAATATACCAAGAAAAACGGAATAAGTTTCTGGGTTTCCCATTTCATTTGGGAATGGGACAGATGAGAAGAAAAATACAAGACAAAATATTAACACAAACAGAAAGAATCACAGACTCACTTGCTAAATCATAACTTTCTCTATACTCAAAGGTTGCTCTCTTCAACCAACTGATAATGACAAAAATCACATACTACCTACCAGTGATAAAGTTTACCAAAAAATTTATATCAACAGTAAACTCCCTGTGCAATAAACTACTTTGGAATAAAAAGGTGGTAGCCATTTCAATGAGGCAATTAAGTCAACCCACAAAACTAAATGGGCTTGGAATACATACAATTTCAACTTTTTACACACAAAAAATAATACACCTGCTGATTACAACATTTACAAAGTTTCCAAATATTCAAAAAATAATAGATATAATACCCACTGACCGACCACCTCCCAAAGACAACTATATACCACACTTTTAGACAGCATAAGAAATCAAAGGGACAAAATAACCCTGTCTAACCCAATTAAATACACATACTGGCACATACATATCCCAGTAGAGCAGACACAACAAGATATCAACAACAAAATGGTCCTTGAAATAAACAATGCACAGCTCCTAAAAAATATAAAAATGGGTATCTGGAGCCTAAATTCTTTGACTTCATAGTCAAAGTAAATCTGAATGTCTTGCCTACATCACACTTCATCCATTTTAAAAGGTTCTTTATGAAAATAGACCCACTGTGCAGGTTGTGCCAAAGAGAAGAAGAAACCCAACATCATTTTCTAAATGATGGTCTGGGATTGGAAAAGGTAAGACAAATAATGATAAATAACTACCATCAGAAAGACACAACAATGGCAAAAATTCTTCAGGTATACAAAAAAAATGCAATCCCAACAATAAGAGCAGTGACATTTAGCTTGTATGCATATTGGTACACCAGATGTAACTTCAATTTCGACTACAATGCAAAACAAAACCTCAACACATTTCACTACAAGCTAGAAAAAATAAAAAAAGGGATAACATGCTAGCATCACCAGATATTTTTGCTGCAACTTGGTCACTATTTAAACTAAAATCAGCACTATAGTTGAAAAACAGGAAAACAGATACAGAATAACACAGGTAAAAAAAAAGAACACAATACACCAAAACCAGCAGGACACACATGACGGGGTCCATCAACATAATGTATATATAAAAAAAAATTAGTTAAGCTGAATTCAGGCAACTTTTGATGCCTTAAGTGTAGCAAAAACACAACATAAAGAACTCAAGAGAAAGCTTTTTCTCTCCTAGATATCTGTGAACAATCTTATGCCCAGCAAAACTGTTTAGACACAGGAACAGACTTATGCTTACTGTGTAAGCCCAATCTTACCGATGTAATCATTGTTTTTTAATCAATAAAGTATGCTTTGAAACATATGTGTATATAAAAGTGAGTTTGGACAAAACAAATTAAATTCTGAGAAGTATTTATGTGTTTAATAACAATAAACTAATGAAGTAAGTAATTAAATGGGAAATTTTGAAATTACTTCTAAAATAAATAAAAAATAATATTAATTTTCAATTAAAAATCAATATTATCTTTAGAAGCCCTCTTCAAGATAAACTTTTTTCAATAAGAGAAAAAATTTATCGCTGCTAATTATTCAACTAAGACAAAATAAATAATAGCAAACAAATGATTACAAATTAATTAGCATAAAAATATTATTTTTTTAAAAAAATCATAATTTGAAAAGTCTAATAATTTTTAACTTATTTTAGATTTTTATTGGCTATTGGTATATAATATGTTAAATGTTTTAATGTTGATCTTCAATTTTTTATAATATTTATAAATATAAGATCAGAAATCAGACTGGGGAACAATTTTCTTAACAATCTTTTTTGGAGGTAGAACATTCCACTATACATAAATTAATAAAATTAGGAGTCAATTTTTTCTTACCTGTCTTAATTATTTTTTAATTAACAAAATCTTTCTCGGCTGGGTTTTATTTTCCTCAATGGAATGATTTGTTTTTGATAAACATTCAAGTTTTATTATAAATTTTAAACTTATTTAGTTATTATGATTTACACAATTTCTTTTGTATTTAAACAAAAGAACAATCTTCCAATTTATTGTTTTAAATAAAAACAGATTCAAATATTTTAGTTTAAAATTGATTATTCATGCCAATTAGGATTATATTCAAACAATATATCAGCCCACTTATAGCATGATTTATAATTCCAGTTATCTTCTAAGTAAATTTACTAGAATGTTAATTAGAAGTAGTATCTTTATTAATTTATTCTGCTTGACTAATCACTAGATATTGAATCATCATGCTTCCTAAATTCGAACTACTGGTTTTCATCAGTGGGGATATTATATTTGCATTTTACATTACATCCATCTTGAATTTTTTATATATATAATCCAAACTAATAACTTTCAATTCAAATCCTTTTTAGATAATGAACTCAAGCCAATTTGATTATTGTATAGTTAATATAGACCTGACATTAGATAGTTTGATTTGCATGCCGTTGATATTTACCTAAAAAGTAAAGATAGTTAAACAAAAAATAGTTTATTGAATTATAGAAAAATTGATTTGTAAACTACTGTTTTACAAAACAAAAATATATTATTTTTTAATCCATTAAATCATAATAGTTTATTTAAATTAAATGGAAAATGTGTTGTGATTGTATAATAAGGTAAAACTATGTGATAAATTAAACTTACATATTTCATTAAAAATTATCCTATTAGTTTATCTAGCTAATCATACTTTTTTTTTGAAAGATTATGCGATGGTTTTTTTCATAAATTATTAAGGTACATAGGTAATATACCTGCTAGAAGCTTGCCATCCATTTTTATTTTAAATAATGAATTTTTAGGGGCTTCCAATACCTGGTATAAACAATAAGGCTGACTCTAAATTATAGTATTCAATATTTACTTGTATTTTATTTATTAAAATAATAAAAAAACACAAAAGTCCAAAGGGTTGTAACTAAATTTTTTTTAAATGTAAATGCATTAAAGAAAACAGAACATGATTAAGCAAACTATAACAAATATAGTTATTTATATCAGTGGAAGATATTCCATTGCATTTTCTTCTGTCAATGGAAGATTCCAAATTTTAATCATATTTTCAAAAATGATAAAGAAAAATGGAATGTTAAAAAAAATCATGATCATTTTAACCACACACTAACTGTTAAAGGGTTTACCACATGTTAACATTTGAACATTATGTTGTAAATATAATTTATTAAAAAATGTATTCATTTTTTTAAAAATTAACATTCAATTTAAAATACATTTTTAATATTTTTTTAATGCTAACAAGCTACACATGTTTGAGAAAATAAATTTAATTTTAATTTTAAAATTTAAACAAATTTAACAAGTTAATATGTGGCTAAAATTTTTTAAACGTTCATTAACTGAAATTATCATGATTTTTTAAACATTCCTTTTTTTCTTTACCATTTTTGAGAGTATGATTAAAATTTGGAATCTTCCATCATCAAAACAAGATGCAGTGTAATATTTTCAAAATTATGGGATAGTGCCCACCCAAAAAGTGATGTCTGTCCACTGACATGAATAACCACATTTGTTATAGTTTGCTTCATCATGTTTTACTTTCTTTATAGCATGTATATTAAAAAAATTTAATTACAACCCTTTGGACTTTTGTGTTTCTATCATTTTAATAAATAAAACAAAAAGTTAATATTAAATATAAGTTAGAATCAGCTATATTGTTTATACCATGTGTTGAAAGTGACTGAAAATGGATTATTTTTAAACAAAAATAGATTGCAAGCTTTTGGTAAGTATACTACATAAGTACCATTATTACTGAAAATTAATATTTTAAAATTAAACAGCCCCCCAATTATAAATGTTAAATAACTAAAACATACATTTACTATCAAAAATCAAGATTGATTAATAAAAACAACAGACAGAAGTAGATCAAAAACATGCATATACACTATAATAAAGCAATTTACCAAGTGAGTGAATTGTAAAATATATTTAAGCATTTTATGATGCATTAGCTCAAAGCATCTTAATTAATTCCAGGCCCCTGTACAAAGGCTAATTTGGATACTTGCTGTTTTATATGTTAATGTTATAAAAGTTCAATAAAGGTCACAATATAGCTCTAAAATTAAGATGTATGAATTAGGTTAAATAGTGGTATGGAAAACATTAAAATGATCAATTATTATTGCTTATTTATAGTATACTATGGTCTACTTACTCAATCTGCTATCAGGAGGAAAAAATAACACAGACACATGATTTGCAAATTTTAGCCTATTATATATTAATTTTCCAAAAAAGTACATAATGTACCAAAACTTACATTAAACATTAAAACAGATACAATTAAGCATATCCCTGCAAAATCAATGGGAATATAGAATATCAGATTCTGGAACTCAAGTTCTGTGAGTATAGTTCCAGATCTTTCCCTTTCAGTTCTCTAGTTTTCCCTGAACAATACACCATTCAATTTAACAGATATGCAACTAAAAACATTTAATTTATTTGGTTTTGTGAAGAACAAATAGCTAATGCATTTATTTATTTTTACTTGAGGTTAAATATTTAATTAGAAAATTGACACAAATTTTTTTTTGTAAAAGATTTTATTTCATAATTTAGTATAAATGACATTAGTAGGAAAGTGAGTTAAAATTAAATAAAGCAAAACAAATATATATGTCATCATACATAAAAAGAAATTAAAATAACTTTAAAAATTAATATTAATATAAAATATGTATAAAGAAACTAATTAATTTTTAAAATTAAATTGTGATGATAAAGTTGTAATTATATTTTGCATTATAACTGCAACAACTTTATAAGATATATAAAAGCTGTTATAATAATTGTTCAGGCTAAAAGAAATGAATTATGAAAATAAAATGTCATTTGGTTAGAATGAGATCCCAGTCGATAAATCTAAGCAATTTCTTTCAGCTAATCTGAGGACAAGCTATAAGTTTTACAGCAGAAATATGACAAGTCCCATGGGAAATCTTACAACGTCCTTCATTTCCAGCAGGACTTATCCTATCAGAAACAATCAGTTATATAATAGAAAACACTCTTGAGCCTTCCAAAGAATGAGCTGAGACATTTTTCATTTTATGTCTTAAAAGAAGGTTATTAAATATTGTAAGGTTAGAAAATAGGACAAAAAAAAAAATCAAACTGAAAGTAAAATTGGCTACAATTTAGTCAATTTATATCTAAATAAAAAGTATAATAAAGAAAATATTAGTTAATAAATAATTTTTAACTAGAAAATATGTGTGTATATATACTTAATGATTTATTCTTTATATTAATCATCGGCTATAGAACTGACAATTACCCAAATCATTTTTTTTCTATTTTTTATATATTCATTACTATTCTGTCTTAAAAATAATCCAATAACTTCTTTTATTTTCTGCTATCACTTTTAGCATAACTTATGCAGTTCCATTACTCCTAAGTTCCCATTAAATTTTGTTTTCTCTTCTTGATTTTTTACAAAACTTAATATTTATTTTTTACTTTTTTTCAATATTTTTAACTGTCTCATTCTATATATTAACATCTTTATCTACAGTT
Source organism: Epiperipatus broadwayi (assembly GCA_028023455.1). NCBI lineage: Eukaryota > Metazoa > Onychophora > Udeonychophora > Euonychophora > Peripatidae > Epiperipatus > Epiperipatus broadwayi. Next base: position 1,983,616 of record JAQFVV010000114.1, read on the forward strand.
ATTGTGCATCAACAATTTTTCAGTCTTGTCATGGCTCAAATCCAGCCTCTATAAAGCTATGCTCTGAACAAAATATTTAAGAAGCTTCTTAAATTAGCTTCAAATTTGTTACAGAAATGATTTACTAGCCTTAGAAAAAAAAGTTGTTTATAACTTCTCTACCTTTCAGTCTAATTTATATCAGTACCTTAATCATAAATTATACCATACACTATGTTGAAAATCTTGAGAAATAATTTCGTTTGCAGGAAATGATGATATATTGACAACAACTATTAATATGAACAATTTAGCCCAATGGTAGAATGATAGATTAAGAGTTAAAAATTCCCTTATTAAAGCACAAATTATCATTTCTGGTTCTTGAACATCACAAGATTTTAGAAATTCATTTTTTAACTTTCTCTTCAACGACCTCAGTTTTTATTTTTTCTATTTTTCTTGCTTTAATTTACATCCCTTTTATTTTAATTAATTTTTTTTATAAATTCCAATCATCTATACCCTACTTAGTACTTAGCCTTTATAATGATCACCAATAATTTGTACCTACTACTTTGATTTACAATCACTTATTCATTATAATGTTGTTTTACACTCTCGAGACTTTTATTCTCTTCTACAGCTTTCCTTGCTAGTTCACAATTATACTTTCTTATATCATTTTCAACTCTTTTTTGCACCATTTTACAAAATTCGAGATATTCAATTCTTTTTAATGCATCATTTTTGTATATCTTTATATTTCTTCTTTTCTTTATAAATTCTCTAGTCTCAATAGAAATTTTATTGGTCAATTGTGTCTTTTTTCTACCAGCTATCATTGTTGCAGTTTTTAAGTGTATCATTTATTTTCATATTAATTTCATTCAATTCTGAATCATGTTCAAAATCTACTAATAGTTGAAACCGATTTGTAAGTTCTAATTTAAATTCATTAGAATGTTTCTGAAGATTAGGAGTATCAACAGTAAATATTGTTTTTCTTAATAATTTTTGTCTTTCTAGTTTTGCATTAACATGTATCTTACATCTTCCTAATCGATGATCACTTCCTGTGTTAAATTTATTAAGAACATTACAATCTTGAAATATGTATTTTCTGTTAGTCAAAATATAATCCAGTTCTGCTGTGCCTTCATTTGGATGCTTCCATGTCCATTTCCTTTTAACATTTTTCTCAACAAAAGAATTCATACTATAAAGTTTTTCTTTTTTCTGCAAACTCCACAAGTCTATGTCCTCTCTCATTTCTATTACCATAACCAAAGCAAAGTTATATACCAAATGTTTAAATGATAAAGATGTACTAGATGATTGGAAGAATGCAGTATTAATATTAATATTTAAAAAAGGTGATAAAGAAGATATTAGAAATTACAGACCTATCAGCCTTTTATCAGTTTTATACAACATTTTTACCAAGATAATTACAACTTGTCTGCAGAGAACATTGGATTTCCACCAACCAAAAAAACAAGCTGGATTTAAAAGTGGTTTTAGTACAATAGATCATATCCAGGTATTGAGAGAAGTTATAGAAAGGACAAATAAATATGAGTTGCCTTTATGTTTTGGATTTGTAGATTATGAAATGGCATTTGTTTCTATAAAACATTCTTCAGTGATTAAAGCATTGGATCATCAAGGTATAGATCCAGAATATTGTCATATTTTAAAGAATATTTATAAAAATGCAATAGCAACAATTAGATTACATAATGATACTGGGAAAGTCAACATTCAGAAGGGTGTAAGACAGGGTGATTCCATATCTTCAAAACGTTTTACAGCAATGCTGCAAGAAGTATTTTGTGGATTAAAATGGGAAGCTAAAGGAGTGAAAGTAAATGGAGATTATTTAAGTCATTTAGATTTTGCAGGTGATGTAGTTATTTTTGCAAATAATGCTTCAGAGCTACAGGAAATGTTGCAGGAGCTATCAGATGAAAGTAGGACTAAAGATAAATGTTAAAAAGACTAAAGTAATGTTCAATCAATTTTTTTCAAAATATGAAAATAAAGATTAATTATGATGAATTAGAAGAAGTTAACAGTTACAAATACCTTGGTCAGATTATTAATACAGATGGAAACATAATGGATAAAATTAATCATAGAATCAAACTTGGTTGGAGTGCTTTTGGTAGAAATAACTTGATACTAAAAGGAAATATGTCTATGTGTTTGAAAAGGAAAGTTTTTAATAAATGTGTTTTACCAATTCTTACTTATGGATCTGAGACTTGGACATTTAATAGAAGAGCAATTCAAATACTTCAGATGACTCAAAGAAGTATGGAGAGATGCATATTAGGAGTAACAAGAAGAGATTGAAAATGCAATGTATGGGTAAGAGAACAAACAGGTGTTACTGACCTCATTAAAAAATTAAAAGATTGAAGTGGAGTTGGACTGAACATATTCCTAGAAGAAATGATAATAGATGGACAATTAAAATCTTAAACAGGATTCCAAGAGATTGTAAAAGACCCAGAAAGAGACCACATGTGAGATGGATGGATGAAATAAAGTTTGCAGGGGTGATGTGGAGAAGAGAAGCTAAAGATTGGAGATGGATTGAACTTGGAGAGACCTTCACCCTGCAGTGGATTGATAATGGTTGATGATGATGATGATTTATCATAATGATCTTAAAAAAAAGTAAAAAAAAATTTGGTAGCCATTTTTAAAAATGGTGGCAATTTTGTAAGACTGATGATGTTATAAAAAGGTTATTAAAGCTATGCTATTTAAAATCAAAATAAAAACTTTCATGCTTGAATTGTACAGTACAGAGTTTATCATAATACACATAAATATTAAAATACTGTATACAATATTTTGATTATAAACTTAAAATACAATTAATGAATATACAGTACAGTTTTTTCCAAATTTTCATCCAGTATTTTTGCAAGAAATCAGAACTTTATTAGTGGCATATCCTAACTAAAGATTTTCATCTTTAATGACTGCAAAACCAAAAAAAAAGGTTTTTTTTCAGTATAATAAATAATCAAAATCATATTTTGATTAAATCATATTTTGATGACACATAACAACCAAAACGATTAAATTTTTAAATGTAAACATTAGTTTAAAAACTATAAAGTATATTTACTCACTTTTATGAATTAAAATTCTTATAAATGTTACTTAGCTTCCAACAAAAATTACTAGCAACATTATGTAAATGATTTATAACTTATGTTGGCCATGAATATGAGGAAAAACCTCGAAAGTGCTTGGCCCATTTAATTGTTTTGGTTTTTGCAGCTTCTTTGTCAGTGGGTAAATCGTTTTTATATGCTATCATTGTATTATAAATTGGTTAATACAATTGTTATTTTGAAAAAAAAAAAAGATTTCATGGATTACACAAGCAATAACGAATTTTACATGATCAGAAATTATTAAATCTAAATTAAAAATAACACAATCTATCAGATCAATTTTAAAACACTTTGTAATTTGTTCCTGAATAGCAGACATTACCACTAATATATAAAAATATAGAAATGGAAAGAAAATGAAAGCATAAAAATAAATTTTGGTCATATACTATTAGTATTTAATTTTAAATTATGTACAGTGTTATTATTAACTAAAATATTTATCAATCAATTTTGGATTAAAGTCTTTCAAATTGAAACTATTACCATATATGTATGTGTTGTTTAAAAAATATGAACATAATTTCATACAGTTAATAATACATTTTATATGATAAAAATGCAATATAAATAAATTGAAAAAGATTTATACCTTTAATATTTATTTAAAAAGTTCCTATATTTGCCTTCACAAGTATTGCATTATAAAGTCATTTCAAAGAAAATGGTTACCAAACTTAATAAAATGTGATATTTTATTAGCATTTGTATATAAAGTGCTGTTTATTTATATTTGCATAATACATGTTGTTAAAAAAGCCTTAAATATTCATTATAATATGCAAATACAGAATTCAGGAGATACATTTTTTTAATATGTTAGAATTTTTATTTTTTCAAATTAATTGTATGATTGTGATACCATAATATACAATTCTATAATTTAGCTATTCTTACATTGTTAATAAATAACAAGTCTTTATGGCCATAACAGTATCATTAAGTGGGATATTATTGAATGTTTCTTTTTTAATTCTAAATAATTTCACATAAATTATATAAGACTATGAATTTAAAAAAAATGGAACTTCAGTATGGGCTTTTTTCCCCCAGTGCAATAATTAACAACTTTGTCAAAGAATGCAAAAGTTCTTAACTGCAAGCTTATTCTCCCTTTCTCAATTCATTTTTCTGTAAGTTTGCATAGTGAATAACTTTTTTTCTTAATCATAGCAAATAATTTTTTTTTTAGTTGACAGCTACATAAATTTTCAATTGGAATTACAGCAGCAACTTATAGATCAAAGAATTATCACAACCATCAAGATATATTAACTTCAGCAAGTAATGAAACATTTTATCAACACTTTGGATAAAGATGTCTCACATGGAAGAATTAATTAACCAGGGATTAATGCAAAATCAACAAGCCCATAGAAAAGAACCTGGATTTAAAAAAACTAAAGAAACTGATTTTATATTACAAGTCATAAATAGCAGCACTTTGGAAAAATTTGACCTAGACTTAGAATGCTCTATTACATCTAAAAATACATTAAATCAATAAATGAGATTTTATAATATGCTTTATAAAGAGAAAATTAAAGAAGCAAGTCAACTATTCATTAAAATTTTTTTTCTTTAGAGATAGTCCATCAACTCTTGGTGTACTCCTCCAAAAACATGATCATTAAAGGATTTAAAAGACAATGTGCAATCCTTCAAATAAGCAATTTATGACTCAGAAAACTAAATGATAATGAATTATTGAATGGATGGGATTGTAATAAAAACAACTTTAAGCTAAGTGTTTTTTTTACATAGATTTAAGTTGCATTGACTTGACTACATACATATTTTAAATCCATATCTGCATAATACATGTATAACACAGTTATATGCATATATTATACATTAGGATTTTTAAATTACTATATATACTAGGTTAAGTTGTTTAACAATACAATGTTAATAATTTATGACAGAATTAAATTTCCACAGGAACGAACTAAATTTTTTCCTCATAAAAAACATTCTAGTCCCTTGCTTTTTATATGATCTTGCTTTAGCACTTTATAATACTAGATTTACATTTATAAGTCATATAAGTCTAATCATAGGTGGTTAAAAATGAGACACTGTTTTCCTCCTGTGATAGGTTAACTAAATTTATACAATTCAAAATTTGATTATAACATCAGACACACAATAGACCCAAGCCCTAATTTAAGCATGGTCAGTGAGAGTTGGTATATATACAAATATGCTCTAAACTTAAGTGATTCACTTAAGTTTTTTAAACTCTTATTGGCGGGCGAGTGCATGGAGATTTATAATATTTAAGAAATAGCGCATTATCGGAGGCTGACTTCCACTTTAATAATTTCAAAATATATATTAAGAATAAATTCAGTTAATTTTAATTATGCAAATATTTCCCTAATTTTTTAAGAAAAAAATTTAAAGTTGAATTTTTAGTAAAATTACATTTTAAACTCTGTAATATTTGATTGAATACCAGATATAACCATAAGGGACTTGAGCACAGCCTTTCAAGCACCCATTTACTATCTGCTCTATTTCAGTGGGTGCTTGAAAGTCTGTGTTCAAGTCCCTTCTGGTTTTCAAACTCTGGTAAAATCATTAATTAAAAAATCAAAGGCAGTTTAGCATGGTAACAGAGTAATGGATTCCAAAGCTAAAGATTTGTTGATAGATTCTTAGCTAAATAAGAGAAAATAAAGCAACAATTCAATTTGGTCAATTAAACAGAATTGTTATGCTTAACATACTACTGAACTTCCAAGCACTTCAGTGAAGTAAATAGAAATCATGAATTATTGATGCTAAATCTTTATTAAGAAAGCCTTCTTTAAAACAATTTAACATTATTACGATAAAATAACGTAGGTTTCTATAAAATATTTTTACAGATACAGAAAAGAAAGAAAAAAAAATACATAAGTCAATATCAAAAAAAATATTAAGATGCAACAAATGATAAATATTGTAAACTGACGTTTACTAAACTTTTCAATATATATATTTAATAAAACACACTAATTTTTTGTCAAACTAATAAGAAATTATAATGATAAGAAACAATAATAACAATATATATAAAAAAAAAAACTAAATTTAAATACAATAATAAAACAGCGATGATTTCTTTTTAACTAATATTTAAATTTCTTTATAAAGTTTTGTTCATTCCAATAAGTATTACAAAACATACATGTATTTTTCGTATTTTAATAATCAATAAAATAAAATTTTATATACAAAATAAATAAATAAATACAATAACTATAACAAATAATAACAAAAACAATCCAAATATATTTTAAATAAGTATTCTATTGAATTTGAATACAAAATGTAATAGATAATATATATTATTAAAAAAAAGAATAAAAAATATTAAAATTAGAAGGATAAATTCAATGAAAAATGAATAAATAAGAATACACTGAAATGTACAGAAATAAATTTATTACAAGAAAAATAAATAAATTATATCAAATTATTATTGTTTTAATTTTAAAATGAATTTGAAAGTTTTTAATAATGCTTTTGATAATATATATATACATAACAATAAAAATAATAAATATAATAGTAATTAACTAATATATACAGTCTTTCAATCTGCAGAAGTACTTTTAGTTAATTCCTTAACCCTCCTCAACTGCCATCAATTTCAAAAAAACATGTATAATATTTAAATACAAATATATTGTCTATACTGAACTTAATGTAATTAGAAGATTTGAACTCAGACTTTCAAGCTCCTTATATTATGTTGACATGAGTATCAGCTGTATAAGATGGACTGGATAGCTGTGGTAAGATAAAACTAAAGAAAAAAGAAAAAGTTTTAAAATAGTTCACCATAGAGCAAATACTCCTCTGACAACCCTTCAAAGATAAATAGGGAAGAAAATCACATTACTCATTAGCCTAAACAATTAGTGAAATTTCTTTCTTATTTACTCTTTAGTATAAAAAGTTAAATATTTTTCATCAAGTAATAATCAAATATCTAAACTGAGTTGGATATAGGTTAAAATCTGAATTCTTTTTTTTACCAATCATGATTTGAATGAGATTAAAGCATAGCAGATGAGGGTCTTAATCACTAATTTATAAAATTCTATTAATTGATGGTAAAATGCTGAATATTGTGGAATATATGTACTTCAGTGTTTAGTTTGGATGACAAAAATCTCATCTGAAAAAACAAATTCTGAAAATTTAACATTTAAAATAAGAATAAACTGTCAAGCATCGTTAGCCGAGAGGTCATCGCAGCTTCCTTGCCAGCAAGTAGTTGGTTGCAGACGGTTATGGGTTCGCATCCCGGCCAATGCTATGACATATGAAAAAAAAAGAATAAACTTGATAATAAGAAATGCAGACTTGCATACAAAAGCAAGTTTATGATAAAGGAAAGTGTAAATAGTTTAAATACCCTTTATCGATCAAATTTCTCTTTAATAACTTTCTAAAGAGGATCAATAAAAAAGAAGGCATTATTCCTTTGGCTAGTCAAAAGCTGGTTATTTAGGATTTGGATTTTTCATCTATGTTTTTTATTATTGAGTTAAGAATAACTCGGTATACAATTAATATCTTGATGATGAATTAGGTTAGCTGTAAGCTGAGTGCTTGAACAAAAATTTGTTTAAATTTTAGATTCAAAACTCAATTGTAGACATGTCAGACAATGACTCTAACTACTACACCACAAAATCCTTCTTATGATAAGAATTAATATTAAACATAATGATCTCATTCAGTCACAGATATCAGTAATGATGATAATAATAAATTAACGAATTATGTAAACACATTTACTAAATTAATATTCATCTGTTTCGAGAAACATTTTTAAAATAAAATTTCTTATAGAATTAAAAATAATGTCATTAGTCTTTTTAAAAATTATATATTATTGCATTAAACTATTCTTATATCTTATACGTTTAATTATATCTAATAGGATGATTTTTACAGAGTTTATTTAAAATTATTATGATGTCATTAAATTTATAAATAATTCAAAACCATGACAGTATTTGTTTTACTTAATCAATATTTTAACAAGATTAAATGCACTAGTTTGAAGGAGATAAAGGTGCTTTCAGCATAGAAAGACATGAACTAGAATTACAAGTTAGGTAAACCATAATCACAGGGAAAGGCAGGAAATAATGTTTTACTCTCTACCCCAAAGACAGTTTCATAAAAAAGATTGTTCGAAGTAATGATGAAATAAAAAATGAGATATTAGTTAATACTAAAACTGTAATATAAACTAATTTCCATAATTTTCATTTAATTAAATGCAAATAATATCTTATGACATAGAATTGTAGCATTAAAAGCTGCACTTTCCTTTATATATTACACTTTAGATTCACCTTATAAACTAGAATAACTAATTGGTAGTGCCACAATAAAATCTTGATACTAATTTCTGGCTATTGGTTTTTACTAAAAAAAGATATTATTTTGAACCAAATAAAATAAATTATTATTTCTTATGCAGATATTGAAGGTAAGTAGCTGAATAGCATAATTATAATCCACTGACATGCATTATGATTGAAATTGAAAACAAAACTAATGAAATAAAAAAAATCTACAAGAGAGCATATAATCTTCTACTTCTTGAAGGAATGTATTTATCCCTTAGAAAGTGTAAACTTGATGAGAACTATTCATTATTCTCATTTTACAGCTGTACTGTTATAAATTTACCTATATGAATGGCTTATGTAGGCTAAATTTTTTTATTTAGATCTATCAAACAAACTTAATATTATCTCATTATTATTTTAGAGTACTTATGAGTTTTCCTGTAAACCAAAATGGCAGATTATATTTTTGATAAATGTACAGCTTCAAGGGCCTTTAATCTACCAGTGATGTGTTAGTTTTTAAATTAAAACAAAATTAGTAAATCAATTGTTAAATTAAAAAAAGAAATAAATTCTAATACATTTTATTAAGGAAGCTTTATTTCAATTTTTTTTACTTCCATCATAATGTGGAAAGTGACAAGATGCTCTTAACATTATTGTACTATGGTGTTCCTTTTCATCAGCAGTTTTTTTGGTAAAGTGTCATAATTTGGAACTTTCTTGTCACAGAAAGAAAGAGATCCTACTTTCCTGAAAAGTTGTGCATTAATAGTCAGGATATGCTGCATCCTCCTGGCATAAATAAAAGTAAATATTGTATTTATATTTTTTCCATTTTTTCTGTTAATAAGTTAATCCAAAAATAAATAAATAAATAAAACAAATATTGTAATGAACTTTTCCACAATGACTTCTTTTTTTAAAATAACAATAATAAAATATAAATATTAAATATAGAGTTTTCTAGCAGCATTTGTTTTGTAAACATATTTTGGGGGTCCTCAAAACTATAGATTTATTTATCAAAATATGGACTATCATCTTGGCTTACCGGAAAACTCATAAATACCTTAATGGTTATTTTCACTATATGAAATGGTGACTTAAATGGTTATTTTCATTATATATAATTACGATTTAGGAAGGTTGGAAATAGTGCTTTTTATTGATTATTAACTTAAAGTCAAGCTAAGGAAAGAATTAAGACATACATTGGAGATAATATAAATATAAGTAAATATGAGACATAGCATGAACAATTGAAAACCTAAAGATAGAATTATTTTTAAAATTATTTAGACTATTAGATGAACAATAAAATATGGTTGGAGAAAAGGCATGTATAATGTAAAGGTAAGATTGCAAGTTGTAGATAAAAAAGTTTAATCAAAGAAGAATCTAGAATAGTTGCAAATATTAAAGTGTCATTAAAGTTAAATGATGGTAAAGATGGTAGATATAAACATCCAGTAAACAATTATTTATAGCTGATACCAAAAATCTAATGATTTTATATTTAGTGATGGGATTTAACTAGTTCATAATAGTCCAGGAGATTGCTTCCAAAAAAATTTATAGTTCAGTGGACCAGTTGTTAAATGATACTTGAAATCATGTTTACTTGGTTATTTCATAAAATTATCATTATAAGTACAGCAAAATCAAATTATCAGAAACTTTAGAAAGGTAAATACAATTATTTTAGTGTTTAGGTGTGTGTAAAGACTAATAATTACACGTCACTCCTGACAGCTTCTGTTTAAGATTGCTGTACAACCAAATTTTATATTCTTTATAAAATCTATTTTTATTCCAGTATGTAGCAATAACTTAAGTTTATTATCAACAGAATAAAACAATTTTTAATTTTAATTATGCATTGATAGAACAAGTACAGATGTTTATGGTAAAAGAATAACTGCACATATGACTTATGATGATATGAAATAGCTTGTTTATTGATGCAAATTGAAATATATAGAAATTAATAAAAATTGTCATTGTTTTCATTTGATTTACAAAATGAAATGTTACTATGCTCTCTATGTGCTAATATTGCTAATGAAGTTAACAATAAAATTCTAATTTCCATAAAATTTGTGTAAAATCAGTAATAGGTACTGAAATTATTTGCTTTAGTTATGCCACTTTATTAATGATATTTAGACTTTTTTTTTTTTCAAATATTTATTACTGTGACAATTATGTGTACATGGTTAATTGAAAAGGAAAGCTAGAATTACAAACAAAAAAAATTACATGATAATAAATAAATCTAAGATAGTATTATTATTCTGGGCAAGAGTTAAACCTGAATACCTGGTCTACTGTTAGCACACAAGTAGGCTAATTAAGCTCACCCAACTCACCTAGACAAATTGCCTCACACTACCAAGAGTCACTTAGTCAATCTAGAGTTTGGTCAGATCACCATTGGAAAAATCACTACAACTATGAAGGTTTAGGTATTTATGCTAAATCTGATGAGTTCAGGATATTTTGATAACTTAAGGATCTGAACTTCTGATTATTAACAAAATCACTTTCAGCAATATCTTAGACAGAAGAAACAAAGTGTTTTACCAGCAATCATTCCTTTAATGCAATCAGAGTCCATGTTTCCTCAAATAATACTTTTGGAGCTAGGAGCATGTCATGGTTTTTAAATTTTATAAGTTTATTCAGAAATAATTCTCCCTCATGAATTGCACCAGGATTGAAAACCATTTTACAATGAGTAGACCAGAATGCATAGTTGATAAATAATGAAAGCCTAATAGTAGGTATAAATCTTATCTTAATACTATCCTTAAGAGACCTAATTAGGTAAAAATTCACTTTAAGGTTATCAGCGATAATCCTTCTAGACCTCCAGAGGTCCATGGTATGAGTAAACCAGATGATCAAATGTTTCATCATGAGTCTGGAAGAGGGGGCAGATAGGGTCAATTTTGTTCATGCCTCGCCTATGGAAGAGAAACCAATTAGTGTTAATGACATTTAAATTTATCTTAATAATGAAATCAAAGAATTTCGGTTCCATAGCCCAGCAACTGAAGAGGGAGATTATCTTATTATTGGTCAAGGCAAGTAATGGTGTTATGGGAATTGTGACAGGGTGAATGAGACTATTTGCTTGCAAATATTAATCTTGTTGTCAAACGTATAATTCGTAATTACCATGTAGCTTTTGATCAAATCAATAACAAAATCAAGGAAGTTCTTAACTCTAGGAGGGGGTCTATCCATCGGGATTACTGGCAAAATGACTTGCTCATATCCAAATGATTTGATAAGCATGGTGATGAAATTAAATATCTTTTGAATATGAACGGCTTGTATAGCATGATAAGAAAGTCCATTATACTTCCGGTGAAGTTGCATCCTGTTGATGCTAATTTCTACAATTTACCTCCCCAAAAAAGTCAGGATGCAAGAGAATTCATTTTACTGATAAAAGTCTTAGTGATCCTCATGATGGGCATGTAATAGTTGTGCTTGGCCATGAACTTCATATTGAGAAGCATTACTTACCATGTAAGGAAAGGTGGACTTTAGACAGACATTTAGTAAGTCTTTCCATTGAGTGCAGAATGTGATTTTGTATATCTTTGGACATTTGGAAGTATGTTTTGGATATCTCAAAGCCCAAAAAATTTTGAGGGTTGGCTGTAAATTTGGATACAATCTTCTGACTTGAGGACACCTTCCATATAGCTGATTTCAATGGGTTGATGATAAGACCATAGTCAGCAGTGTATTGATCCAATATGAAGTATAACTGAGGTAAAAAGATTATTGAAGGGAGGAAGATGATTACATCATCCATATAAGCCATGAGCTTTATCAATTTTGCAAGCCTTAGTACATAGACACCAGGTAGTTGTTGTTCGATAGCTTTTAACAATGGATCAATGTAGACTATAAAGAGAAGAGCACTGAGGGGGAAGCCTTGCAGAATGGATGTGTTAGGTTGGAAGAATGAAGAGAGCTTGCCATTCAGTGAGACAGCAATTTCTCTGTTAGACATGAGGTTATCTATGATCTGTATGATAGAGGTTGGGATGTGATGGCCTTTCAGCAGGTTTAGAAGAGTACTGATGTTAACAGAGTCGAATGTTGCATTGAAATCAAGCTGGATAGCTATGACAGTCTGCTTTCTCTGTTGTCTAACATAATCAGTTAATATTTTAACTTGACCAATGGCTAGAATTAGTGAAAAATGTTTCTTCGCAAATTTGGAGGATGATATATTTTGGAGTATCTTATCCTGGATCTTATCTTTTATGACTATTACAGGATTTTAATGATGAGCGGGGACATAGAAATAGGCTGAATGTTTTTGAGGATGTGGGGATCGTCATGCTTCTTTATGAAGGGGACTAAAGCAATAGGATATAGGTGGGGGATTATTCTTTTCTCCTGTGCCAAATGGTTGGTCATTCTAAATAGGATGGGAATTGTAAAGTGGCTTAGATGACCTAACAGGAAGCACGGTATAGAATGCAGTCCAGGGTGTATTTTATCAGGCAATGCTTGGAGTTCATCTTGAAAAACCAAAATGTCTTCAGTGGGAGTATTAACATGGCTGAGACAATGAAATTTTTGATCAAAGTGTTTATGGATTTCCTCAATCATTGGCATGCCAACAAAGGAATCACCATCAATATTTATGACAGTGGGAGTAGGGGGTGGTTAATATCCCCCAGTGCCCAACGAAAGTAGCTTCTTGTCCAACAGTTCTGCTGAGCCAGAAACACCTTGGCACGCTTTATAGACAGATAATCTGCAAGTGCCTTCTGTTTGGCTTTATATTGTAGCTTAACGGATATAATCTCATCTATATTTAGACTTTTTAAGCCACAATGTGATAGTAATAAGGTTTGATTAAAAGGTTTGTTTTAGAGACTTTCTTCTTTGAAACTTTTTTTCATAACTTTTTTATCGGTAATTAAAATGTTATATGATCGCAATTTCACTCGTTGTGGTTATTAATTAAAATGTAGCATTTAAATATTTTCAAAAATTTCTTCAAAAATATTTTTTTTGCTCTATTTTTTTATTTTTTAATATGATAGTAAAAACATCAAAATATTATTTCTTTATTGAATTGTATATGTTTTAAATTTTAGCGAAACACATTAAAATATTTATGGATTCTATTATATTAGATTCAAAGTATAATGAATAGTTTTCCATTACAACTTTTTAAAAAAAAAAAATAATTGTTCTCTACTACAAGTTTTATCACCTAACAAACATTAAATGGTAGTGCTATATATTATTCACATCCCATAACTATTACAAAGCTAGAAGAGAAGCACTCTTTGAAGCATATAAGTAAACTGAGAACGGCATACAATATTTTGTCCATAATCAAATAAATATAATGATACTAAAATATATAGTTAATGATTTGTTTGTATCCAATCAAGTTGATATGGATTCAAAACCTTAAGTATTTTGTTAATTTTAGACTATTAATATGAATAATGTTTGGGAATCAGTTCATATATCAATTTGTTTTAACTTTAACCTTCTTAACAAGGATAAAAGACAGAAACTTGTCTGAAATGTTATTATTATATAAAGCATGGATTTAAAATTTATTGATTACTTTATGGTTCTAGAATAGAATGCAAATGGCCACTTTTGAAAGCATATGATTAAATTAAAAAAGTTATATAATATTTTGTTAAAATTATTATTATTTTTTGGAAGATTGAGGACTAGTAAAACTATATAAGAAACTAAAAAGTTGCAATGTAGATGGTTTAAGATTTTTTTAAGATTCTTAGTTCTTTAGCATACAAAATAGAGTTCCATGTCAGGGATTCTAAGTATTTTGTGTAATTAATAAAGAATCTAAAACTAGACAAAAGCAAAATTTTTATAAGCTTTGATAAGAAAAGTTTATTGACAAATGTATTGTAAAATGAAGCATTGTCTAGTGTAAGAAAAATATTAAATGAAGATAATGACTTACAAATCAGAACAACTTTTCATATTATTGCTACAATGAAACTTTTAAATTTTGCATAATAACATACCTTCATCTTTCAGAATTTTTCCAATGAAATCAAGAGATGACCATGTGTTTACTACTATCATTCTTGATCAGTAACATTTATGTGAGAGAACTTGAAACCACAGTCATTAATACTACTCTATCTCCATCTAAAATGAGATTTCATTGTGCTGATGAACATTTGTTTTATGGTCACATGGTGATGCACTATTAATACTGTGAACATATACAAATGACATATATCCTTAAATTCACAGTTGTTATTGAAACAAAAACAAAAATTGACAATCACAGATGTTTTTGTGACAAGACTCTTTCATGACAAAATCAAAAATATGGTTTATAAAAACCTCTATACAATGAAGTACATTATAAATGTAGTGATGGAAATAGAGTAAGTGGAATTATAATATCACTATGTAACAGCAAAAGAATTTTATTCAGGAGCCAATGGCTTAGGAAAAAGAAAGGTTATACAGTTATCATAAAAAAACAAATAAATAATAAAAAACTAGAAAAAAACCAATTATAGATATTGCTGTATATCCACACATACCAGAGATAACAGACTAAAGAAACTATGTGATCAATATAATATTAGAACAGCTCTCCAAAACCATATTACATTGAAAGAAATATAACTTCTAAAAATCTACACATGAAATAATGAGTTACATCTATGAAATAGCATGTGAATGTGAAATATATTTATTGGAGAAATCAGCTGCCACACTAATAAATGATTAAAAGAGCACAAAGAATAATTAGAAAATAAACATGTAAATGTGTTCAAAGTATTGTAACATGTAAATGTCAATGGTAATATGTTTAAATGGTCAAATCAAGAATATTACATAGAAAGGATAAAATTAACTGAAAGAAAATTTAAAGAAGATGCATGGCAATGATCAAATGATGTCATAAATCAACTTAGTGTGATAATCCATAATGTTTGAAAATCAATCATTAATATTGCCTTTACAAAGAAAAAATGGAAAAATCAGAAGATCCTCATAGATAAATTATGCCCTTAATGCCTGATGAAAAGAAGAGAAATAATACAATTTGAACTATTAAAACAAGAAAAATTGTCTATACATATTGCCACTCAGTGCAAGCTAGAGTAATCAATGGAAGTTAGAAGGTTTGTGCATAAAATCTCCATCTAGTGCCTACTCATCCAATGTCCCTAGACTAGTTTCTGGCTTGAGGCCTTCATCAGTGAGGAGCCTTGGATCTGAGAGCACTGCACCTAGATCTTAGGATCTAATGCAACCCTTGAACTATTAGATTATATACTAAATTGGGTGGTATTATTAACAGTTGACTATATTTGAAAAGTTAAATAAAGTATCACAATTTTTAAAAACATTTAGTCTAATATATTGTTAGAAATAAAATGCCAGCTAAAAACATTTAACAATTAAAATTAGACAATGTAAATAGCCTAAAATATTATTACAAATAAAATGCCACCATAAACAAATTTCAAACAAACAATATTTATATGGCATTTAATTAATTTTATATATGTGTGTATATAATATATGCAAATAATAAAAGCTACTGTTTAAATAATAACAATTTTAATTAATTTTTATTGTCACTTTTTTATTTATTAAAATAACTTTATAAGATTAAATATCAGACAGAAAGAATAGTTTAAACAAATATTTTAATTTGTTGATGATGAATAAGTACCATATGATTAGACCAAGATATTCATAATAAAACAAATATCACATGATTACTCTATCATGTAATTAATATATGCATTATGAACAGCAGTTATTCGTGATTATATATAGCTGGTTTTAAAGCAAAGGTAAAGATAACCAAAAGATTAACACTTGCTGGAATATAACACCTTTCCACCAGTAGTGTGCAACATATTAGGATTGTATTTATTTATAATGTCTTCTTGCATTTGTATGACTATGAGTATGCTTCTAGAAATATCAATTTACCCAATTTATTTTGTCTATACTAAAATAAATGATTAATTATTCACAAAAACATATGATTATCAAGCTTCAGATATGCCAAACTGAACAGTGATCCCGGATACCTATAGTTTTAAATCTAACCTTATATCATTGAACTAAATTTGCATGACCTTTGGATAGTTATCTGATTTGATGATGAATTGTAGTCTCTAAAAGAAAAATCCTAAGATTATTTGTGCCTTGAAATTTTTTTAAAAAATTACATGCTTCTAAATTTTATTCAAATCATGGGCATGATAGGTTTATGCACTAATGACTACATCAAAATACATTTAATTCTGTAATAAAACAATATTAATGAACTGTGATATATACAGAAGTGAGCCTTCTAAAGTGACTCTGGACAGAAAATCAGTGTTTAATTAAATTTTACAATATTATCAAGGTGGCTATTTTTCATTATTAAATATTAAATGTCACACATACATGCATTATATTATTAGAAAAGTGATGGCAATTTTATTTTTAGTAAATAAATGTTCAAGTTGGAAATACACATTTCTATTTTAAAAATAATATATATATTAATTAAAACGAACTTCTAATTATTTTTATTATTGCTAAGTTAAATAAAAATACTAAAATTTCATGTTAAATTTTCCAACTACTTTTTATTTTTAACTATATTTTAGATTTCAACAATATACTTTATTGCACAACAAGTAGGTTTACATATAGCATCACCAGAAAAGGTACACTGATAAGATAGATTTACGGCTTGTACATTAGTTCATTTGTATATATTTACAATCCAATAAATAGTCATTGTTTTTAATTTTTTTGCAATCTTGAAGCTTTATTATAGCCCTGATCTTTGCTTGATGAGGGACCAAGTGGCTGCATATATGTCACAGTGTGTGATCAATTTGTTCCTATTTTGTATCTGCATTAGCTTGTGTTTTTTTTTAAGTGTCATAGCATCGGCCGGATGTGAACCCACAACATGGGCAACTGCCAGCAAGTGCAAGGCAGTTGCACTGACCTCTCGACCACCAATGCAAGACATCAGATTGTTTTGAAATGTTGAAGGGTGTTATCTAGTGTTTTTTCCAATTAAAAATTTTCACTCAGTGCACCACAGAGTATACAGTAAAAATGTTGCCACTCTGATGATGGGTATTAATTTGCCCTTATAAGCCTCCACTAATTGTTCCATCCTGGTATTGTTTTTCCTGTATATGTTATGCATTGTGTCTCTTATTTGGTTTAGTTCTCTACAGTGGTACATTATGTGCTTCCTTAATTATTAACAAAATACTATAAAAGACCCTATAAAAATTCAAAGTACAAGATAAATTCCATAGTGACTTTATTAAGTCCTTCACTACTACCATCATAGTCATAGATTTACTAGCTCTTAATTATATTACTTATGGTTTGTGTTTATTCATACCTATATAGATTAGTGGATGTTAAATTCCATTTATGGAAAAAAAAAGTGCAAATTCTGAATATTTTAATAAATGTCAATAATATATAGGAATATTAAATCTAGCTGCCTTTACTGTTGGATATGGGGAAAAATTGTTTGAAATCATATAAGAAATCCATTTTATGCCATAATTATTGAGTTCTCTATTAAATATTGATATGGTGATAAAACTATTTATCTAGAGGCTTTTATAGATTTTCTATGGGGCAACTTTTGATTCACGATAGAGGAATAAATGCAACAACAGGAAGCCATTACAAAAAAGTAGATAAGTAATAATTCTCATGGTAATATTTAATTGTGCATCCAAAAATTTAGTGTTGGCATTTTTTCTCCAATAGAAGAACAGTATTTACCAATAGAATACACTAAAACTAAGAAAACTGTGAAAAATACTGTGTCATGATCCCAAAAAGTGCCAGCTAACTTTCTAAAGAGTTTATTACTAAAAATATTTTATATTTAATCTTAAATCAATGAGGAAGATAAGTTAGGTTACAATCCAAAGTTACTTTTAAATAGCAGAGAATTGTGTTTCATTCTATTGTTGTAAAATATATTCAAATTAAGAAAAGTTTCTCTATTGTTTAGATAAAAAGTTGAGCATATTTTGTTAATGGGATTAAATAGAAGTTCATAATCTTTAAAGAGTTCCAAACTTTTTATATCTTTATATGAAGATAAAGAATCTCTTTTGTGAAGCCAAAACAATGTCATCAGCATTGATATATTTCCTAAATTTTGTTTTGGAAGATCGATGATAAATATATTAAGTCAAAAGGTGATGGAACCCTGAGGATGACAATTCTATTAAATTTTATATCTACTATGACTATCATTTAATGTCACTTAATTTTGTTATATTGGTGAGAATTTTGTCAAGTAAATCAATAATTTCCATAAGTTTAAGAAGTTTAGAAATTAGAACATTTTTCCAAACAAATTTAAACTGACATTCTGACATTAGATCAATAAAGGTAGCACCATTTAAAAACTATTTTCAATATGAGTTCATAAAAATAACATTTGTTCATAGCAACTTCTTTTTGAACTAAACCTAGACTGCTCTATAAACAAGTATATAGCACTAAATTAATGGCAAAAATCCTTATTAATATGATTCTTTCAAATAATTTGTAAAAATATATAATAATGATAGTGGATAATATTTTTTAAAATCTTCATTAAGCTTGTTTGGTTTTAAAACTACTATAGTTTTGCTTTTAAGCTAAATTTTTGGCTTCAAGTCCTGAATTTGTTAGAAACTCTTCAACTATGCTTTTACTTTTGAGATCTTTCATAGTTTAAAACAATCAAAGGCATGTTAAATTCACCAATAACTATTTGTTATAATATATTGATATTAAAGAAACATTATGATTTTTATTTTGCAGTTCTCATTATATCTTATAATTCCTGAATACTTGACTGTCATAAGTATATCACTGATAAACAACATGATTGAACACCATTAGATATTACTTAAGATTATAATGTTTACTTTTTAAGAGAAAGGGGGAGGATTATTTGATTTATTTTGATCTGTTTTATCTAAACAGCTTATCCATTTCAAACTTTGCCATGTGTGCAATTATATTTTTATTAAATTATTGGATAATTAAAAAAAATCCCTATGATGTTTAGTCTAATAATGAATAAATTTTAATCTGGAAGTAGTTATATATAATGTCAATTATTAAAAAATGCACAACTCAAGTTCATAATTTAGCAAATGCATCAGTTTTGATATACACCTAAAAGTTACTGATTTACCCTTTTTTTGAGTTCAAGATGTTACTTTAGAATGCAGCATTATAAATGCAAACACAATTAACCATATATTAAAATTAAATAAATAATCAGATAGCTTTATGGTTCAGAAGTTATTAAGAAGTAGGAACATCTGAAGAGGAGGTTAAGCTCCAGAACCTACCATTCTATCATTGCCCCCAAATAGAGGAAGAAAGCAAATACATATCTATATTACTAAAAACATCCAAGAAATATTTATGTATTTTATAATAATGTGTTTTCCCTTTTGTCTACCTTTCTAATATTAGAAAGAATGCTTGCAATTTTTACAATAAATTGTTGTATATTTAATTTTAAAAAAGTCACACATGTGACATTTGAAAACTAAAATGATAATTTGAAATAGAAATTATTCAGGAACTATTAGCTCTAGAGTCTCCTACTTGACCACACTATTAAGTCACACAAGACAATCCTTACAATGGCAATAATTATTTTCTTTCTAGAGACAAAACTCTCCATACAGTAATGTGACTCAGTGCAATCCAGAATAATCAATGGATGCAGGAATGTTTGTGCATAAAATCCCTATCTAGTGCCTATTCATCCAATATTCCCAGACTAGTTTCTGCATCCATTGATTACTCTGGTTTGCACTGAGTGGCACTACTGTATGGAGAGCTTAGCCTCTGGGAAGAATAACTTGTGTAAGCATAAAGAATGGTGACCATGTGATATTTTATTTCTAATATGATAATAATTAAGTGTACAATTTTACCACAGACTGCAAATTCAATTATTTCCCTATTATAAAAAAAAATCTCATGTAAAAAATGAGCAATTACAATGGTATTATTCTATGTTCAATATACTATAAGGTGACTATTTTGAATTTTTGTGATTATAAAATTTTTTATTGGCTTTAAATAGTTTGATTAATTTGGGGTTTATAGTTAAGCAAATGCATTTATCACTTTCATTTCATAAAATAAAATAAAATATAATCTTTATCATATTTCCATATCTCTCATATTAATATTCATAAGTCCTGTAGTAGTATTTTTTCAATGATTTTATAAGCTGTATAAAGATAATGTGTATATGCTTTCGTTACTATTTATTTTATTAAAAAAGGTTGATTATATATTAATGCAAAAAAAATGCTACACAGCTATGTCTTATGTATTGGGTTCATGTGTGTGTAGGTGCTTACGTATGTAAGTGTAATAAAAAATAATCAATTTAGATTTTATTTAACAAAGACTGATTTTAGTTTATTTAAAAAAAATATTTAAATGATAAATTATTTATTAAAAGGTCAATTTAATGTGAGAATAAATATCTGAGAGATTTTAGATTTATGATTCTTTTTTTTTTATAAAAATATTGAAAATTGTTTTGTCTTGAAATCTGAAAATGAAGGTTTTTAAACAATTTGTTTTAAAATCTTAATTCCAATGTTTTGAGCAGCAGAATCTATGGAAACCTTCCTGGAAAAACTCAGACATCCCAGTGCATGATGGAGAATTTTATCCAACCTAGACATCATGTGATCATCAGTATAAAAACAGAATTTGACAAAATTTAGATAGTCTGGAAAAATTTTCATTACTAGTTGAACTTCAAACAGCCTTAAATTTTGAATAGCCATTTTGTTCTTCAACTACTTAATGGCAGGCTGAAAGGAAAATCTAGGCATGTGCCTTTTGCTCAGCATCTGATTTCTATCATCTTTCCAGAGAAGAGATAAACCACAACAAAATAACCAAACATAATCAGCCAGTTAATTTATAAAATTTTTAGTTCAAGAAATCATTTATTTAAGTCAACTGCTAAAATATAATAGATAAATTGATTAGTGAAATTGCCATCTCATTATTGACAAGTTGCTAGATTTTTCTTCAAATGATATTAATAACTGATGAATTTTAGAAGAATTGTATTTCTAAATTTAAATCAAGTTGCTGGCTATAATTTTCCATAAAATATTATAAAGTGATTAGTCTCTTCACTACACATAAGAGTATTGCAAGTCTCAAAAAAATGGATTAGACTCATCTTCAGTTGTAAAAGAAAAATATCTTTGAATAATAGTATTTTTTAAAAGTAAAAACTGCTACTACTGAAACGAATCTTGATTTGGAACTGAAGGATCATGTTTGCTTTGGATAATAAACTTAACTTTATCAGTGATCGATCTTAATTATAAAACTAAAAGATTAAGGATCAGAAAATGAATGAAATATTTTATACTTTAAATTAATAAAGGGCTGAATGCCAAACTTTTTTGATAGAAAAAAATCTGCTAAAAGAATTAAAGCTGCTATCTATAAAAACTATGGATGTTTGTTTAATATTAAAATAATTGCATTAAGGATTATCTATGCAAAAAAGGATGAATGATATTCAAGAAAGATAATGGAATTATCCAGAAATATTTTCAAATGCTATTTATAAATTAAAGATCCTTAACTACTAAGTTATTGGTAATCTTTAAAACATATCATGAATTAATAATCATATTAAAATGTAATATCCTGTTCCAGAATGGATAATGTTATTTTAGGAAAATGAATAGTTTCAGAAATCAGATGTATTATTTGATATACTTTCTAATTGTTTAGTTAAGTCGTGTTATAATGTTTTGCAAAATCTAAATAAAGATTTTCTCAGATATTTTGGTATTGAGATAAAGATAATATTTTATTTACTATTATGATTAGTGTTAAGATTGAATGGGATTAAATGTAATATATTGTAGAATCTGGTTGTACAAATATTAATACTTGTTAAACTTATATTAAATGGTTCTTGCAAATATTTAGATTCTTATGAATTCTTAATTCTTCAACCTCAACTAAAGAGGAGTTAGCTTTATATAGACATGTAAGTTTGTAAGGAATATTTTTATAGATCACTCATATTTGTTATAATTAATTTCCACTGTTATCTAATGTATAATATGCAGTCTAATGGTTTAATTGTACTTTATATTGATGAAGTAGCATCTTTTTGAAGTTAAAGTCTGAAATTGAATCCAGAAAGGGATCTAAAGGTAAAAGTATAAATAATCCTGCTGTGGTAAATTATCATTTAGGTATACCAAGCAGTAATTTATACTTGTTTATTTATGTTAATAAAGTAAAAAAATTCTCCATTATTTGTAAATGAAGTTTATAAACAACTGATTGGTTGGCATATAATTGTCACTATCTTGCAATATTGAATTGAGGATTGTTTTAAGAAAGTTTAATATAACTTTTTCCTATAAACATGATTATCTCACAACACTGTATGATATAACACTTGACAGATACTGAGTTTGAATTAGTTAGGAAATAGTAATAAATTCTATATCTTGTATTGATCAGAAGGCATTCATTTATTATTTAACACTCGCAAAGCATTTGCACAATTGGTTTGAAAGGCCAATATGAATGTAAATTAAAATGCATTATATAATTTTTATTATTGTTATTATTTGTTCATGTTATTAGTTTTGATTTTATGCAATAAAAAACTTGTTAATTTTAATATTTCTCTTTGTCATTTTTTTAAATAAACATCATTATTTCACTTGCATTTCTTATATTAAAGTCATATTTGAAATATAAATTTGCTTGTAAAATTTAGATGGATCTAATACATCATTATTGTATTAATGCTATCTGTAACATGAAATATTATTGGATAAGGTAGTGTACATAAAATGCTTAAACATATTTTATATTCATGCATTTATTAATTTAACCCTGACATAAAATTATTATTTAACCATTTTATTTAATTTTTCTAACCATACCTTTAATGCATAGATTGAATTATTCTGAGTTAAAATTTTGAAATAAGAAATATTAGTTGTATAAAAATTTTATTGTTAAAAGAAACAAGAGTTCAAGAATAGCAGATTATTATAAAACCATAAGAAATTTATTATTTTTATTAAATATTATTATTATAAAACCCGGATAAATTAGTTTATTAACTATTTACGATTTTATTAGTTTACAATAATTGCAAGTCAAAATAAAAGGATTAGTGTAGACACACTTTCTTTCTTGTCTCAACCAGGAAGTGCAACTGTGGGTGTGTTTTATGACTTTCACAATTTTTATGATGTATCAATAGGGTATCTTATTTTTTTATGTTACAATATATGTGACATTAAATATCTGACTAAATAGATAGAATTTAAAATTGGAAAATAAATAAATAAATAAATAATGAAAATATTTTATTAAGCATATTATTAATAAAAACTACTAAGTTGCATGAAAATATAGTATATAATAAAACACTTCAGTTGATGTATCTTTTTTTATTATAATCAATTATTTATAGCCACCATTTTGAGTTCTGGATAGAATGCAATTGATATTCCATTAAATTATAATTCATTAAATTAAAATAAAACATATAGGGAAAAAAAGTTATCACAAAATACATTTCAAATTTATTTTTGGTGTAATTTATGTTTTGTCATCAATATTTTTTTTTTTGTAAATATCTAACTAATAAAATTTTTATATATATTTTTGCTGCACTATTATTATTTTAAGCCAATGTTCTATTATTTTTAGCCCAAATGCAATCATGATAAAATCAAAAAATATATAGTTGATCACTGTAATTTTAATAATGGAAGTGATTAAATCTTTTTTCATTGGTAATATTATTATTCCTTTTTTAAAAAATAATATATTTTTGCCTGAAGGAAATTAAAATTTCTATAGATATAAAAATATTAATTAGAAATTAGCTAAATAAAAATTGATTTTGAAGTAATTTATACATTTTAAAATATATTACTAATGTACTTCATTGTTGTATATGGTCAAATTATTTTTAGTTATATACTAAATGAATTTTGTATTTTTCTATCTTTTTTTTAATCAATATTTTTTTTTAACACTTGAATGAAGGTTGCCACTACGTTATAAATAAATTATGAGAATACTAATTAAAAATTTAAGCAAATAAGTGATATTTCTAATTTACATTTAGTACTCTTTGATCATATAAAATTGATTACTAATTGCATAATGCTTAAAAGTTTTTCTTATTTATTTTTTGTAAATGGCAAGTAGTTAAGATTTATGTATCTATGCCTTGGGCTAAATACAAAAGCATTTAAAAAAAATATTAAACACAAATGAATAGAATAAATATATTTTAGGAAAGGTACACATTTTAAAATTTATTATTAAGGCACTTTAGTACTGCATGCAATGGAAATTTATTTTTGATTATGTATTATACTGAATCAAACTTAAATATTAAATACTGCCTAACACTATACTAGTAATTATAAATGAAGTAGAAATGTATATAACATTACAATACTAGCCAAAAACAAAATTTCACTAAAATTCTTTCACAACCATAATTTCGTCAATCTCATGAAGACATCCTTTGATGTTAAAGGAAGTTTGTTTCAAAATGAATGATGGAAAAACTATTTCGTTTTCTATATATATGTTATATGTTTAGTTAAATATCATTTGACAAATGTGGAAGAATTTTAGTGAAATTTTATTTTTGGCTAGTATTGTAATATTATATGAATTTCTATTTTATAAATAAGATTTGTATTTTTTTTTTAAAAGTCAAAGCATTGACAGGGAAGCGAACCTGGGCCAGCTGCTTGGAAGACAGCCATGCTAACTGCTAACCCACTTACACTGAATGCATCATAAATTACAGTGTAAATTATCTTGCAAGAATATTAGACATATTTCTAATTATTTTAATTGCATACAGTACAGAACTATTTAATCAAAACACAATTACTATATATAATGAATAAAGCCTATCTTGTACTGTATCTTTCAATATGTTCAAGGAATCACTACCAATGACATCATCTATCTTACAAAATGTTTGCCATTATAAAAAAAGAATGATATTATTATATAATTTTAAGAAGGCTACTATAGTGGATTATTGATTGTTAATCGAAATGGTCAATATAAGTTAATGTTGATCTCTATAGTGAATCCTTATAAAAGATTATAAGCAGAGAAGGAAAGAAGGCTATATATGTATTTAAAAAAGCGGATTTAAATTTTTATTCTTTATTCATACTTTTTTTATAATAATATAATGTGAATTCAAGTCTTTTTTAAAAAATAAATTGTATAATGCAGGTGAAAAAACTATTAGGTTGCTCTTTAAAATAAAAATAATAGATCAACTTACCATTCTGCTGCATCTGAATAAGATGTTTTATTATTCAATGAATAACAACTTACCTAAAAATAAAAATAAATAAAAATAAATTCTAAATGTCAAAACGGTCACAATAATAATTTAAATAAGAAAATCTATGATAATAAATAATTTTTTATAAACAAAATTGTATCTATATGTTAAGTTTTTTTCTTCATGAGAAAATTTAAATAATTATGGTATATGATTAAATAATAATGCTTGATCACTGACATTAATTGTATTTATATGTTGAACTATTTTTATCATCTAACATTAAATATTAAATGTCTTTAAAAAAAATTTAAATTTTATTTAAATTTTCCAATTACATTCTACTGATAGTAATAATACTAAGATTAGTATGTACACAATGTTTTGGAATGGTGTAATTCTCCTCACTTCTTGATCTGTTGATGGCCTGCTCTGTGATAGTACTAGAATGGAAATCAAATCTTATCTTTAGATTCCTGAATATTGCATTTTAAGGTAATACTGTATCCAGCTGAGCTATTGGCAGAACACCTCAATTGATAAGAGATTTATCTTAAAATTGAATATTCAACAATCTAAGGATATGGGTTCAATTCCCATACTAGTATTGTCACTGAACAGATAAGAAATAGCTAAAAGAGAGAGGAGAATAATACCATTCAAAACATTGTGTACATTATCTATGTGCTAACAATAGAATGTAATTACAAAATTTAAATGAAATTTAAATTTTTTTTTTTAAAGTCATTCAATATTTAATGTTAGATGGCGGAAATAGTCCAACTTTTGAGTACAACTAAAATGTCACCATTACAAACCTTCAGGCAAACATTTATCATTTGTAATAGTTTTTTACTATTAATACCTACCTTAACAGTTTATTTTAGGATCTCATTTGTCAAACAATATCATAAACTAAAATAAATTTATACATTATTATATGAATATATTTTTCATTAAAGGTTTTTCATGTGATGAGATTAGTATATTTTTCAGACATATCTATGTTTTGAATTTGAACATGGTCCAGGTAAACTTTGTTTTTATGCTCCATTATGACTCAGAATATTTTTCTTTCAAATAATCCATTTATATTCTACCAGTTAAACATCAAATATTGATTGTTAAATGGTTATATATTTACTCTTATAGAGTAAAACATGGATGACTCAAACTTTTATAGTGCAGTGATTGGAAAGATTGATAATATTGTTTTATTTTCATTGTTTTTAAAAATCCATTGGAGAGACCTTAGAATTGCAGAGGACTGTTTAAAATATATGTTATTTTATACTTGTACTTATTATTTTTTAATACATAATATATATATATATATATATATATATATATAAAAATAATATATATATATATATATATATATTATTCAATTATGTTTTCTTTTAACTTTAAAGCTATAGTATAAAAATAAATTTTGATTTCCTTCTTTCTCTTTTGTTTTTGCAAAGAATGCAAATGAATTTTTTACCCAATTTTTTTTTAAAGGTACAAATTATAATAAAATAATAATCCATTATTATACTGTAAACTCAGTTTTAATGAGTAATAACAAGTAATTTCTTCAGTTATAATTACAACCAATATTTATTTTTACATTGCAATCATATAGTTGTAAACATTAGAAAATATATTTTGACTTAATCAGATCTTTTCCATTGGGGAAGCCATATAAATTTCTCTATATGCCATATAGCATTGTTTTTTTTTATTTATATATTACACAGATTTATTTCTAAATCTAACCTTTTTAATAATTATTTTTCAATAAGTATACAAATGATTATTAATCAATCTTTATTGGTTATTAATATATTTTTTATGTTAGGTATAGACTTTAAATTCAATTTCATTTAATTATATTTATAGTGCTCTCTATGTAACTATAAGACAAACTCCATCTTTTACCACTCAAATGCTTTTATTAATGAATAAATACCCAAATGTTATTTTTTAAGAAATCATAAGCTATTCAAGCATCTAAAATGATAATTAAGCTATAATTCATATATTTTTATTTCTTTACTCCATCATTTTATCACTGTACAATTTTATATTATTTGAAATTAGATAGAAACTTCATATCAATATTTCTAACCACAAGTTTGCAATGCAGGTCTGAATGATTTGTAATTTTAAAAGTGTAAAATTATAACATATAAATAGAAAAAAATGAATAGATAAAAGATAAAGATTGTCATGCAGTATGTAGAGGTCATTATGAATGTAGTGTACTTTATTAAATGTAAAATCTATAAGATTTAAAATATAATAATTTATAATCTAATAAAAATGAATAATATACTTATTAATCTTCTAAAAATATACACAAAGCATTTGAAGACTTACAGGAACATTTTAATTATAACAACAATGAACAAACCCATCTTAATAAATAATTACAAAGAAGAACTTTGTCACACAATAACAACCATATTTTTAATTTACATATGATGGTTCCTAAGATGATGTTTCAGTTGTAAAAAACATGTCTCTTTTTTTCTAACAAACTGGATAAAATCAAACATAAAAATTAATCTTGACTTTACTCTTTCTGATATATTTCAGCTCATAAAGTCTTCTTTTCCTCTGTAATTTCAGTCTAATCTTTAAAATATGTAGCAATCAGTAGGGATCACCCACTACACATGTACTGGAAATTTGTAGTGGGTGATCTCTAATGATTGTTATAGATTAAAACATATTGCTATATAAATAAATAACTCATTATATATATATATATATATATATATATATATATATATATATATATATATATATATATATATATATATATATATATGTTTAATATTACATCTAATACTGATGAACTATAAATTTCAGATGTCAATAATTAAAAACATAGCAAATGAAATTAAAAGTGATTAATTTATATCTTCACACTATAATTTCCAAATGCTTAAAGTTTGTCTATAAATATATGTTTAGGCTAAAACGGTAGAGTGGATTCATTCTATATTTTCAAAAGACTTTATCTCATGTTTGGAAAGGAGAGTATTCCTTTTGTATTTACGCACATTTTTTTTTCAATAAACATACCTTAAAACTAAAAATAATGATACTTATAAAGTAATTTTGCTGGATATATATTTATATTAAATCAATATAATCTAAATGATATATATATATATATTAATAATAGCAAAAGAAATTTTAAATTTATATAATCAAATATTTTTAAAAGAAAATATGCTAAAAATTTGAATCACACTTCATTGGAGTTAAACAACTTGTGGTTTCATTATACTTTGTCTATGAAACAAATTTATTCTACTGTAAATATGTTAATATTTGTATATAATTTGTTAGTAATGAAGTTTTTTTTATTAAAAAAATATGATAAAATATTTGCAATCATTATATATATATATATATATATATATATATATATATATATATATATATATATATATATATATATGGCAAGTTACAAACAAATAATTATTGTTTAACTTTATTTTCATTTACTTACTTATGTTTGAAAATTACTTTTTTATAAACAGGCTATGTTTAAACCAATAATTAATTATTCATTATAACCTTAAATTAATTACTTTCTATATTTGTGAAATTTAAGATAATGCATTTGTAATTATATGTATAATAGAAAACAACTGGATGTAGTTTTTATTTTCTTGGTTGTTTTCATAAGCAACTGGAAAAGTATATTTCATTCACTTAGAAAATAGTTGGAGTTAAAGTTGTAAATCTTGAGTTTAAGTTGGAGAATTTCTAGACTAAAAAAATTACTCCAGATCTCATCTGTTGCATGTATTATATTATTCATATTTATTATCTGTCTTTCATCAAAGTCATTATCACTATATTTTGAACTAAAAGTTGCATAAATATTTCTGTATAGGATTTAATTAGCAAGAAACAGTTTTAATCAGCTATTTACCTTGGACTCTGTCTGAAGTATCATTAAAAATTTACTATTAGAAGAAATCTGAAACATAAAAAAAAAAAAATATTATAAATTAAACATCACCTAACTAAAATCTCAAAGTTTGGATTGACAATGAAATATAAAAATATGTATCATTAACACTATTATAAATAATTTATTTTAGCATATTTATAATCTTATCATGATTTTAATATCCCAAATCAGATATGAAATTTTATTATAAATTCTTTTTTAATAATGTCTTAAATATTTTTCTTGTAAAATGTGTATTCACTTTGATGTCTCACAAGTATTAATTCATTTATAATAGTTTACTGGTTAAATAGTTACATTAATATTAGTATTTGGACCAAATCAATACTTTGCAGTAATATTCTGACAACAATTTTTATCATTAATTAAATTTTTATGCATAATTTCATTATTGTATTCGTAAAATAAGTTATAAATATCCAACTTATTTGGTCATCATTTTATTTTATTAGCTAATAAATTAAATATTATTTTGTTAACTTTTTGCAATATTTCTTTAACTTCTGTACTCCAAAACTTTTATTACAATGCTCACAGCATTCTCATTTCTATGCTCACTTAGCGTCTTGGACTTTTAATGTAGATCTCTGTATATCTAATTGCTTGCTTGATGTATTATATCAATCAACTTTATATAAGTATGACATTCTAATAAAACAACTTTTACTTTACACACACACACACACACACACATATATATATATATATTTAAATACTGCCTACCACTATACTAGTAATAATAAACAAAACAAGAAACAAAAACAGAATTTCATTAGAAAAAGTCTATTTGTTAATAAATGAAACCATACCATGGTCATGGAAGAATTTTAGTAAAAAAATTTTTTTTGGGGCAGTATTGTAATGTTATATGGTTATCTATTATATATATAATAAAGTGGATGATAATAATATAAAATTATATGGTTATCTATTATATATATAATAAAGTGGATGATAATAATATAAAAGAATAATTAGGGGTTAGCCTTACCACATTTGGAAGTACAAAGCAACTATTTATCAATCTAATATGTTTTTTGTTACATAAAACAACTTTAAACAAGTTGATTTACTAATTTAGCCACATATTTTTCTAATACTAATTTTGGAATTTCAAAGTGTACACTGAATATTTCCATGTACATTGGACACACACTTATTTCGATATATATATATGCACAATAAAACACCATGAAAATGTGAAATAATATTAATTTTTATTATGCCCTCTAGAAAATTTTTCCATCATTTTTCAAGTGGCCATGTTTGATAAAAAAAAAATCAATCAATTTTTGTGGGATATATATTTTGGTCATAATTGATCAAATCAGAAGCTTGGAAACCAATTAACACTTGATCAAACACATTATCTCAATTTCTATTTAAACATTATCACAACATTTAATATGGTATCAAAATTTAAGCATGAATTACACAAGCACATGCATATATAATAGAATAACTTAAATGGCTTAATTTAAAATGTAACCATGATAGAAGTTATAAAAATCTCCCATTTTATCATCTTTTGTTAAATATAATTAATTATATTGCATTTCATTATTTTTATCTGTCTAAGTAGCTGAACAGAAATCTCTTCCAACTGCTAATTGATAATTAATAAATATTGCAAATATGAATAGTGATATTTGCAAGTTTTAATATGTATTTATAGAGATGTAATTATTACCCAATTTTAAATCAGCCTACAGCAATATGTGCAAGATAAAATCTCAAAGTATTCACTTTATTAACTTTATGACTTTCTCATTTATTATGAATATGTAATAGAATAATTTAAATTAAATAATGGTAATTTCATAAGTAAACATATTGGAATAATGAAAATCTTATAGAATTTTACCTAATATTAAGTCATCATACAATTGCCTACACAGATTGAAAATAAACATTTTTGATTGATATTTGTTTATTAGTAAAAAATATTGACAATAACATTTATGAGTTTTATTATAGATTCATAGGAATGTATTTATAGTTCATGTGAGATAGTTAATTGTATTTTTATATATATTTTATTTAACACAAGAATGCACACAGAAATTTTTATCATTTCTACAATGTTAACACATTAAGTTATAGCATTTAATTTTTCATATTACATATTTATAATGAATTGAAAATCTATAAAAATATAAAATGAATAAGACTTTATCTTAGAAATATTATTATAAGTCAATTTAAAATGGGATGTAAATATATCTCCGTGAATGTATTACCATTCATATTAATATTCAGGTAACAGTTTTATAAAATTCCTTTTATATTTGTTTAAGCAAATAATTAAGCAAATAAATAGTGATGTAATATGAGATAGTTAATTATACTTTACAAAGGAAGCACTATAAGAGATATCCGTATTCCTAAAATGTTTGTATATATATTTTTTATGAGTGTTAAAATTTTAATTATAAAACATAAATGAGTATGTTTATGAAGATTTTTTTATGCACACTAACTTGCCAAAAGAGATTTATATTGTAATATTTATTTGAGTTTCCTTCAATTATAGAATAATCAGATAATAAATAAAAGATTCAACTATTTTATACAAACGATATAAAATCTTTCGCAAGGAAAATTTAGAGATTACTTTTTTAATAAATTGAACAATTCTAAGGTATGACAAATTTCATTTTATTTAAATTTCGTTGATTTAAAAATAATTTATTATGTATTATAAAGTATTGGGGGGATGGGGAGACAATAGAAAATTAAAAAAAAAAAAACTCAAAGTAAAGAGAATACTAGGTAATCAATTTACAATTATATAATAACTGGCTATTAAACTTATGAATAAAAAATAAAAAGCCAAACAATCTTTGATTTAACTAATAGTAAAGCAAACTCTTTTTTTTAGATATTATATAACTGTCAATTTCTGAAGTGTTCAGAAACAAAAGATTTTTGTACATAATACTTTATATTATATAAATAATTTACACTTCATTCTATATATTAATGATGTTTTATAAAAAAAAAAAGAAAGAGTAAATTTAGATAGATCGAATCTTATTACAGATATTAATTACTAAAATCATCGCTAAAACAGGCAAAACTCACTATAGGTATTGCCATTATACGTATTGTGATGTTTATTGGCTTAAAATCATCTTTGTTTTACATATAATATTATTATTTGTGACAACATTAAATATAGCTTCATCCGCTATTTTTAAAATATTATTTGTAACTCCATCACTTATCTAAAACTTTTCCTCCTTCCTTTCATTTTTTTATTTATAATTGCTGAACATTTGAGAAGAGAATACTTAATTTGTTGGTTCCTTTGTTAAAATATACATTTTTATAAAGCTTTTCCATTCGTTTGGTGATGTCATTTCTATTTTTCAATAATTAATTCAATTTTTCTTTTTATTGCTGAAATATCAAGATGGTGTTTTTTAATTGTGAAACTTTTATTATCTTCTATAGCTTTCCTTACCAATTCACAATTATATTTGTTTATATCATTATTAACTCCTTTTTTTTTTTATATTCAAAATGGTAAATATTCAGTTGTCATTAATTGATCATTTTCCTTTTTTCTTCATATACTCTCTTGTCTCAGAAAATGTACTAGTCAAGTGCTACTTTTTTTTGTACCAGCTATTTTTCTTGCAGCTTATAATATAGCATGTTTCTTTCTTATTGATTTTATTTAAGTTTGAAGCATATTCAAATGTGTTGCAAGATTTAATTTAAATTCCTTAGATTGTTTCTTAAAGTTTGAAATGTTGGATACTTATATCTTATATGTCACTTTTAATCCATAAAAAAAAATTATAGTTTTGAAATACATATTTTTTTGCAATCAAAACATAATACAATTTTACTATATTTTTATCTGGATGTTTCTCTGTTTATTTCTGTTTAGCATTTTTATCAAAAAATATTTATAATGTGTAGTTTTATCTTTTTTGAAAACTTTACAACTCTGCATAATTGTTTTTTTTTTTTTATTTCTTTAACACTGTACCAAATTTATTCACAGCACTTTAATTTTTTAATTATTAACTAATTCTACCATTAAAGACTACCATGATAATTTTAAAATATTGGGTGTGATTAAAAGTATTTTGTACATCCATATAAAATCCTCTAATTCTTTATCATAATGAAAAGTTGTTGAGCTATAAACATGAATTATATGCATTTGGTATTTTCCAATTATTTAAATAATTAAACTTGTCAGTTTGTCTGATATACCATCAATCTCCACAATATTATTCTTCAATTTTTTTAATTATGATGAATTCCACACCATTTGTGTTCACAATATGTGTGTCTTTGTATTGCAATATATATCCACTTTTTAAATCAACTATCTCATCACCTTTTTATGTAACTTCACATAGTACAACAATATCCTTTTTAATATTAGATGGCTGTTCTTGCAAATCATAAAATATTCTGTCACTTAAAAAATAATTTTCAATTGTAGATATTTAGATAAAAAGTTATCATTGAATGCAGTCATCTATCTGCAATCAAGTGATTCTTAACAGCTTTTGTCTTTGGTTATCAAATGCTGCTTTGGCTAATGTCTTTAGAGCCTTTTGGAGTAAAGTCCATAATTTAGTTTTGTCTGTCATGACTATAATTATTATTTTTTGTTTAAATTAAGAACTATCATATATCTGATAAGAAAGACCACAGTGTTAAAAAGTTAATAAACTCACCATGTTGGATTTTTTTTTTTTTGATGAGCAGTCCATCCACGTTTGTTTATTATATAAATAATCACCTATCATTGTACTTTATAACTTTGTCCTGTTTAATTCTTTTAATGCTCAAAGAAGAATCAAAGGTTCTTCTTTCACTTAACAGCAAACTCCCTTTTTAGTCATAATTAAATTATATGTAAATAATAAATGGTCTGTTTAATTTTTTACAGTTACTTAGGTTGAATGAAAAACAAAAAGTAAAAATTGTAATTAGAAATAAAACATAAAAAGAAGAAAAACTTCGAGAAAATAATATGAGGGGATATATGAAATTTTCATGATATATGTAGAAACACAAATCTTTCAAAGGAGAATTTAAAATATTTAATCATTTTATCCTATAACTAAAAATAAGTTAAACCTATTTACTGATCAATATTTGTATGAGTAGTTGAATTGGTATTTACAAAACTTCATACTGCTTGTAATCTAAAAAAAAAAAAAAAAATCTGAGATTTACCTGACTTAGTTCAATTCTTAAGTTACGAGTATTGATGCCCTAGACCATATATATATGAAGTAAATGTATTTTACCAAGTTTTCTGCCTAAAGCAGGTATAACAATCAAGACAAAAGGAAATTTTATAACTAATCA
Organism: Epiperipatus broadwayi; assembly: GCA_028023455.1. Taxonomy (NCBI): domain Eukaryota; kingdom Metazoa; phylum Onychophora; class Udeonychophora; order Euonychophora; family Peripatidae; genus Epiperipatus; species Epiperipatus broadwayi. The sequence continues at coordinate 2,018,899 of JAQFVV010000114.1, forward strand.
AAAATGCACGTTTTATTGATATTAGTTTTTTATTTCGGAAATTACTTAACATAATTTATTATCTTATACTTATAGGTATATAATAGTTTGTAAAGAACTCTGATGCGTAAAATATCATTCAGTTTCTTCTCCCTCTGTCCCCCCTCCCCCAAAAAAAATCCATTGAAGATACTACTTATGGATAAAAATCTAGTGTTTTATTCTTTTTTTTAACCAAGATAAATTAAATTATATATAAAAATGCGCACCCACATATATATATATATTTAAATAATTATACAACTTCTATTTAGTTAGTAAACAAATTAAGTTTTTTTTTAGATATAGCTAGGATTAAATCAGTAGTTTAAAAAGAAACTTCATAATAGATGATTTATAATACAGTATTCTATTGCTCTTGTGCTTTTTGTTTTAGTGCTTTGTAATTTTTTTTTTTAGAAATGAATTATTATTATAAACCTAAAAAAAAAAGCTTATTTGCTTGCTAAATAAAAAATGCATTAACGCTATAAATCACAAAATTAGATTATATATATGATAATTATTAATGGTGTAATATAAAATATTTTAGGATGAGATATTTCTAAATAGTAATGAAATTATCTTAAAATTAAGTATTTTCCTGTTTAAAAATTAACTTAATTAGATGTTTTTATTTGACATGCAAGCTTCAAACACCATCATTAGCTAGTCTAGACTTTAATTACACTCTGTTTAAGAATGCTTTTAAAAGCTTTAAATATATAGATTATTAATGCACTCACTGCAAGTCTTTGTGAAAAAATTAATGATAAAAGTGATGTACATTTACCTTTTTTGTGTATTAACATTCAAAAATTTATATATATATTCCGATACTCTAAAGCTATTTTCTTTAATTTTTATATATGTCAAATGCGTTGACCGGGAAGCGAACCCAGGTGAGCTGCTTGGAAAGCAGCTATGCTAACCGCTAGGCAACCAACGCTTGACAAATTTTTGGCTTCTTTTCAGATAGATCTGCCAGAAATATCTGATTATTGTAATCATGTTAAATACCATATATATATAATAATCTTTTGCGTACATATGTCGTAGATGTTTTACGAAGTGGTTTTTTTTCTTTCCTTATTTTATTAAGCTGACTGCACTTTTGGTGATATATATATATGCTTGAATAAAGATTTAAATATGTTTTTGTACGCAGATGTAAATGTTACGCAATAGTAATTATTGTAATGTTCAAGGCAATATTAAAGACAAAATTTAAAAAAATTGAAATATTTGTGTAGGTGTTTATTATAAAAAGATTATTCTAAAAACAAATGAACATAAGTTTCTAATTACATGAATTCATAATGTTTACAGTGAAATAATTATTAGTTAGTAAAAATTTGGAATGTATGTATTAATAATAAGTTTCAAATTAATTGAATAATAATATATTAATTAAACTCAGATATCTGTTTTGTAAGTAATAATAGATGATCAGATACAAGTCTGCAAAAAAAAAAAAAAAAGTTATTTTTGAAATTAATTAAAGGGGAAAGTCAAAAGACAGGATTGTAAATAAAAATCACAAAAAGTTAAAATCATTTCGGTAGATTTAAAAATTATATATATATATATAAATAATAATAATAATGAATTTGTCCAATATTTGCTAAGGGATATATATTTTCTCTATAAAGATTTATGGATAAACTCAATAAGAATAATAAAAGATAGACAGATATACATGTTTTAGTTGTGATGTTGCAAAATTTTTTAGTATGTTTTATAAATAACAAACTTAAGACTCATCCTATTAAATTCAATTGAAAGCAAAAATAACCAATCAAAAACTGACTTTTTAAACATGCAATATAATTAGATTACCGGTAATAAATAATAATGTTAAAAAAATTTCAATACAACAAAAAAGGCTGATCAATTAAATGATGGCTGGTTACCATTACAAGATGCTATAATAAATGGAATGCATAAAAGAAAAAAAACCCACCACAAAGTTGTTGATAGATAAAAGTAAGAATGAATATAACCCATAATGTTAATATCACCATAATTTTCAACTATCATCAGTCTATGTAGGATGGTCTTTACATGTTTAATTCAGTTCCTCCAATTTCCCTCCATATCACCCCAGCACATTTTTTACTTTTATATAAGTACTGGTGTTATGAAAGGCAGGTAGATAGGGATCTCTGTGATTCTCCATAGTAAGTTGCTTTGCATCCAGTTTGGGAGCATTTAATTTTATATATGGGGTTAGGTATCAGTTCAGGTTTGAATTTATCCTTGGAATTATTAATTAGTCTATTGGAAGAGGTGAGTCTAGAAACTCATCCAAAATGTTGGGGAGTGGGTTTTGTTAAACATTTTGTTAGTGTGTGAATGTATGGCAAGAATAACCAAGATCTGTCATCATTGAGGGGAGGGTGTTGAGTTTAGTTTGCTGTAGAATTGTTTGACTCTTCTTGATAGATGGTTGTATCTTAATCCAATAGAGGTTAACTCTTTTAGATATAAATCTATATTTGCTTTGTAAGGAGAGTTGTGTTTGCATAATAGATGATTGTGGTATATGTTTTGTTATTTTTTAATTATAAACTCAAACCCAAACAATAATTAATGGTTGCCTGGTTATATATAGAAAAGCTATTTTAAAGAGTTTAAAATTAGTTGTGATTTCAAAAATTTCCAGATTCATTGTGATAGACTTGGATGCCTGTATATGACACAACAGGTAGATACATTAAAAACAATTTTACAAACACTTTTAAATGATATTAGTGTTAGTCTACCTGACAAAAAGCTAGGAAGATTAATAGCTTATATTCTTTATAAGCCTCAATAGAGTAATATTTGCATTTAGCATTTGTTAAAAATGAAATTTCTTTTTTTTTGTTTCAATGTACATGTCTTTTTATTCTTTATTTTAACTTTTTTTTTGTATATTTTTTTAGTTTAAATTTTTGCACCTTAGGTTGAATAATCTTTCATAACAATTGAACTTGTGGGCACATTGTAGTTAGGATTTTTTTTCTTATTAAACTCTAAAGAAGATTTATACATTGAATATGTTAAATAATTTAGAAACTTTGAAATTAATTTATTTTTCAAAATTTTAATTGCCATAATGGGTATTGAAATTCTGAGGTCGATGTCTTAATTTTGATTTCCAATTATAGTTAATAAAATATTATACGGTTTTAAAATATAACTCTGTACTTCTATTATTTTCAATAACTTTTCTATAATATTTTCCTTAAATATTTTAACTGCCTATCAGTATTCTTCCAGGGCTTAATTTTATTTGTTTCTTTTATAGTTTCTAGTCATTAATTAAAATTATGTGTAAGCATTTATAACAATGAATTGTATATAAGTTTTCTCAGACTTCACTTAAAATACATTCAAAAGCAAATCAGAATTTTTTTTTACTAAAATCACTTCTATGTTAAAAAAATAGCTTTTTGTTAAATGAAAAAAAAAGTTGTGTCAATAATTTTAATAAATAAAACATTATTAAAAAATTATTTAATTTTTGCTATTCTATTTATGTTTCATATTTTTTAGTCCAAACTAATACATTTGAAACAAAAGACTGATTCAGTAATCCCAAATATTCTAGATTCTTTGTATTCACAGTTTCAATTAATCTGTGATTTAAAAAATAATAAATGAAAAAATCAGAAATTACTAAAAAGAAATTTTAATTTTTTACATTAAATTTTTTCAATTTATATGTCCTGTGAATTAAAAAATTAAAAATATGTTTAAACACCTATATACACACATGTTAAAAACATTATAGTATAGCTTATTGTTTTTCTAGAATTAAGTATCGTGGACATGTAGGCATGATTTAACCTATAATTTATTTTAAATTCAATCTGAAATACACCAGAAAGACTATTTATAATAGTTATTTGTATCAATGCATAATCTCTTTAAGGGTTTGTGATTCATTAATTGCATTGCATGGTTTCACTCAGTCACAGATGGATAGACTTGAGAGTCAAGAATTTCTGGTTTAAGATTCAATTTATAATTTTTTTTTCATATGTCATAGCATTGGCTGGGACGCGAACTCACAACCGTCTGCAACCAACTACTTGCTTGCATGGTGGCTGTGATACCTCTCGGCTAACAATGCAAGACAATTTAGCATTTTTGATGTTGATATATCACATGATCTTTCAAAATATTAACCATTTAATTATTTTTATTCTGGGATTTAATCCAGTTAATGAATATAGAAATAATTTTTGAAAAAAAAAAACAACAAAAATTTTAATGAAATATTAACATAATAGAAATTTATATTATTGCATATAATTTAAGAGTGAATATAACTCTTTCCCTTAGGTATTAATAAACAACACTCTGTTGACAAAACAACAAGTCTTATAGACAGGATCCATCTATTCTTTAAGTTTGTGATACTTATAAACTTACCCCAACTAATATTGCAGAAAATAGAGAATGAATTCAATATATAAGTCAAATGAAAATATAGAGTTATGACTTACTAAATTAATATTCAATTATATAAGGGTGGAGACTGAATTTCAATTCTAATTACCTTAATTTAATAATTAAATAAAAAACAAACATTAAATTATCATAATATGATATATAATACATATCTATTATTACATATTTATGTTTTATACTTTAACTGTGAAATATAGTTTTATTCTTTGATTTAATTGATATCAAATAAACAAAATCTTTATGATATAAACAACTATATGTGGATAAACATTACTCATAAACTTTTTTCATGCTAACATATAATGATAAAAACATTCAGATGTCACCATACAGTAGATGACTAGAGGGGATCAAAAATCATGAGACTATTCAATTGCTTAAATAGTTTTGTTGTAGTTTTCTATTCTTATGCTTATCTCTAGCTATTAGTAACTGAAGTATTCAATTTCAATCATATAAAAGGTTAGTTGGGATAATTTACAGACAAAAAAAAATGCAGCACACTTGGAAATTGTTAACTATCTAAAAAATGTTAAAGTTTCAATCTAACTCCAAATATTTATTAAAGAAATGGCAAATAATTGGCACTAACTGCTATGAAATAAAACTTCTCTTTCTCTCTCAGTCACATTTAAATAAATATGCATAAAAAATCAAATGTTAAGCATACTGATGCCAGAGTAAGTAATACTGTCAAGATTATTATTCCACCAAACTACAGCCCATTGGAACTGTTACCAGATGACACAAATTTGTGAAAGACTCAAATAACTCTCACAGCATTACTGAAGCTGATATCATCTCCAAAATTAAAAGCCTGCCTGAACACACCCATCCCGGCATGCACGGAATTCCTAGATTTCTTCTGATACACTTGGAAAAATTTACCATACATGTTACAAGGGGAATGATTGATCTTTTAGCCACTGATAGCCACATCTTTCAGGGATCTATCCTATATCAGTAGTCCCTTTCATAAAAAAGAAAGATCTACCTGTAGACTTAAATAACATTAGGCCAACATCCATGGTTCCTCTCCTAATCAAAATTATCAAAAGCATTATAAAAGATAAAATTCAAGAGAAAATCATATCAAAACTTTCCAGGCATCAATATGCTAAGAGGGGTTCATCGACTAGTAATGCTGAAAGCTGATTTCAACTCTTTGTTGATCATATCCGTAGAACAAAACAATCCCGGCCAGTCGCAGTCCAACTACACTTCGCCGGGGCCTTTGACTCTGTCCGAATAGATGTACTACTTGGTGAACTAGAGGTTCTTCAGGTTCCTTTGGCATACATTCAGATCATAGAGAATCTCCTAGCAAATCAAGAAATTTTTTTTTCTCTAAATGGGAGAATTTCCCCTGGGTTCAAACCCTGCATCTCCATTCCCCAGGGCTCCCCATTAAGTGCTCTCCTCTTCATGATCTATATAAATCCCTTGCTTTTGAGCATTGAGGATGCACTCCCTGGGATCTCCATCCCTCTCCTTAATGAAAACATCTCCTACATGGATGATGTGGTGGTGTTTCTTAAATCACATGAAGAAATAAACATTCTTGAAAGCCTATTACAGCACTATGCTCAGACACACGGGCTTACAGTTAACAGGAACAAATCGGCAATTTGGAATATCAAAACAGCTAACAGGATAATAGGTTCATTACAAGCTATGCCTCAGCCTTTCTTGGGATTCAGTATGTCATTATCCCCTGCAGCAATGAGGATGGAAATACAACGAAGACTACTAAACAAAATAGACATCACCATAACATGCCTTTCAAGAATATATATAACTACATTTGGAAAGGTTTCACCCTTAAACTCCCTCATACTTCCCAAGATTATATATTATCTTGTGGGTTTTAAACCAACAGAAGCTTTCATTAAAAAAGTAGAATCCTACTGTCTGTGACTCTGTAGAGGTGGGTGCAGATCATTTATCAGTCTGCACAAAGCCAAGAGACATGAATGGACTGGGACTGCATTCAATAAAGGTATTTGCAACACAGAGAACTACAATATAATCCATAAACTTTATTCTGATTGCAGGACCTTCCAATGTCTGCTTCCCAAAGAGCAAGTGCTTCCCACTGATAGACTGCCCCCTCAGAGGTTCACTCCCATCTGGCTTCAAACACAGATCTCATACATTTTTACACACATAGTACCTTCTGTGATCATGTTCAATTCAAAAATAACCTATTGGGAAGCCTTCAACCTATCCAACTCAAATACCCAGAAGGCACACACTTACCTTCCCATTGACATAAACAAACTGTGCAAACTAGCCCGTAGATTGAAACTAGCACCTAAACACACAGACTTCCTTCTCAAAATTAACCTTGGTAGCCTCTCCACTGCTATATTTCTTAATAGAAGAGGCTTCCACATAGATCCCATATGTTGTCTCTGTCTTTCCAGCCCAGAAGATATGGACCATATCCTTCACCATTGTCCAGTCTGGCAAGGACTAAGACAACACTTCCTGAAAGACATTGATAATAATGGTCCAGACCTAACATCTCTTCAAGGGGTTTTAAATAGAGGCATTTTTGCTGAAATCAAGCTTGCCACTTACATAAACTTTGCCATCTGGTTGACCAGATGCAAGGTGATTTTTCAAAAATTACCACTTGATGAAATCAATAACTGCTTCCTCAACATAATTAAAAATAACCAAAAAACAGACAAGAGAGAGGCTGATCCATACCTGGCCATATTAACCTGGGAATTCACAACTGGCCTAAACAGCACCTCTCCAACCAACCTCTAAATAATTTATATGAAAATAACTATTATGATTTAATAAAACCCTCCAACCATAACTTGCCAAAACTGGGTTTACTAACAAAGGTATTTCATTATAGACTAGATGAATAATATTCATCTTGCATCCACAGACTAAGTTCTTCATTAACATTCATTTTATATTCTACTGACTTTTGGATCATTTCTTCTTTGTATATATCACCCTGTAACCTCGTCTAGCTAATTCTTGTTATCTTTTTGTTTTTGTAGTCACTTATAGGTCAAATAAAATTATCTTGAAAGAGAAAAATCAAATGTTTGGTATATACAGTAATATATAGATTAAGTTCTCTGTCTGAAAGCAAGTAGAGAATTGGGCTTTGGAATATAACACTTAATCAACTATCAGTAGTAAATTGCTGCCATTGCTTCCGCCCTCTTAACACAATTTATTCTTGCTTTTCAATTTTAGAGTTCTGCCTATATAAACCTTAATAAATCTGTACCTCATTAAAATGCATAGAAGTCATGTGTATTAATCATACTATTTTTTAACATGTTATATATAGAGTAAGTTAAAAACAAAATCTTATGAAGCTTCAAAAATACCCTCAACCTCAGACCGCGGTTTCTGCCTCTAGCATCATCAGTGAGGTGCTAGGGAATAACATTTGTAAATAGGAGCTTTATTAAAATTAGGTCATCTGACTTGATTTTTTTATCAATTTATTTTTTAACATATATACACAGGATAAGTTTTAAACAAAGTGCATTAATTTTTGCAACAGTATTTCAGCCAATCAGATACTTATATCGTGAAATAGGAAATGATTTTTTTATAACTTGATTGATATTAAATGTAAAATCAATAGCCCAAATGCCAAAGAATTAAAATGTGGTAAAGTTTAACAATGACTAAAGATCAATAATTTAAATGGGGCGCTTCACGATTATCAAAACTATTGTACTGGAGATGTTGCTATTATTGTTTATGGTACTACTTTTATAATGCAGATATTACTATCATCGTCTATTTCTGCCTTTTGCAAAGTAAAAGCTTTTTTTCTGCTCATCTCTACTTGCTACTTTCCCTTTTCAAACGCTATAGTTGTATTTTATTAAGCAATATCATCATCATCATAATCAGAACAACATTATCTCAGAAATTATTTAGTTATATATTGTCTTTTTTTTTTTAAATCTTCGTTAATGCTAACTTGAAAGTTTTAAAAATATAAAGTGACAGACAGACAGACAGATAATATTTAATTCTCAACAGATTTTCATCTTTTCCACCTTTGAATGATAAAATAAGGCTGCAGTTTTTCCTGTCAGCAGACTTTTAACGTTTCAGCTATCATAAATTGGGATAGTTAATCCCTTCCTCTATTTTATAGTACAGTATATGAGTCATGGCAGCAATCAATAACAGTAAGAAAACATTTAATAGGTAGTTAACTGAGCGCAGGAAGGATCTCCAATCAATAATTGTAAGCATAATTTGGAGAAAAAGAAAGCAATAGAACTATTTTTTTTAAAAAAAAAGCGACCAGAGAGGAGAATAAAATCATCAAAACATGTATTGATATATTCTAATTTTTAAAAATGTAATACAACTGTAACTCAATCTAAAACACATAAATAATTCGTTCTCTGACTATATATATAATACATGTTTTGATGAGTAAAAATAGCTCATCTACCTACCATGTCTGTATATAATCTGAGTTCCAATTCTGGTCAAGTAAGGTTTTATTAAGCTTAGAATTTTTTTCTCAGATAACTACCCAGAGCCAATTTAATTAATTATCTAATACTGTTCCGTACATGGTATGGTATGTTTAATTGCTCGAGAGATTACACAATATTTGAGCATCTTAATTATTGGCAGATTGACTATTTAACAGTTCAATTAAAGGGGAAAATAAGAATGGAGAAATGCTTGAATTTTCACTACAAACTTTCTCGTTTATTGTGACTTTATGACAAGCTATTAAAGAAACCTTTGTTTCGCGGTGGTTTATTTAATGACCGTTTTACTTTTGCACACATAAAATATAATGGCAAAAGTAAATTAAAGAAAATTGTAAAATTTCTAAAAAAAAAAATTAATTCAATGCTTCTAACCTTTAAATTTAAAAACATTTGTAAGTGAAAGCCAGAATAAATTTTCGTATTGCTAGAATATTTTGAAAAATATTGATTTTTGATTAATCATTTTTCTCTATGCAGGTTGGAATAATTGTAGTAACGAATTTAACAGCTAAAGATTCCTGGATTGATTCTTAACTGGGTAAAGTGGAAAAAGTCTTAGTTTGATCAACTAAATAAAACAGCTGAACTCAAACCCCGCGTTAAGGCTCAAGCACTGATCCTCTGAGCAATTACATTACGCGATTATTATATTAATTATCTAGATTAAGCCATGTTACTCTGCCAATATAATCACTGATTAATTCATTTGTTCAAGATATTATTTATTTAATGCTATAGATTAAAATTCTAAAATAAACATTTTTTTTTTAGAAATTATAATTTTTGATTTAACCATGCGCGCACACACATATATAGAAGACAATTTCCTTATTAGAATATATTAATATAACAAATAAATACATGCTTATTTTACACAGACACACACATATATGTAAAATAAACATTTGAGGTTTTTTATTTTATATACACGCACACATACACACAAATAAACATTTATTTCCCATGCACATATATATATAAAATAAACATTCACGTCTTTGTTTATCTAATATATATAAAATTAAAGCTTTCATTCCACCACACCGTCTTGAAATGTATAAATAATGATACCTGAAAAAGACTAACAGGCTAGGGATAATCTTTAGTTAAATAAATGATTAATAATAAGCATTAATGTATTTAACTCAAGTGATTGGAGTCAAAGTTGTCAATGTAGAAAGCTTGACCCTTGTAAATCAAAGTGTAATTATATATGTATGAGTGTGGGTCTGTGTGAAATAAGTAAATGTATTTGTTTTGTCTTTACTAACTTTGATTACATTTTTAAAAATTTATAAGATTATTCAAATTATGTAAAGATTTGATAAAATTGAAGTATTTTCTTTTATGCAAATCAAAATGTACAAGATTTAAGTATAATCAATTTAGTGATGCAATTTTTAGGGATTGGAAAGGATCATTTACTTGCAAATGTGCATTCTAATAAGCAGATTGGAGGAATTACGTTAAAATGTCGAACCTAAGTAATATTATAAATATTTTGAATTCTGGAGAGCATTAAACATGAGTAGAACACTAAAAATTGGTTTAAAAAATGTCGCTAAAGTAATAGATAAAAAGCTATTTTATAGTAAATACTTTTATTTATTTACTTTGAACTAAAAATGCACAAAGTAATTGTTTTTTTCGAACCACAAGTGAGTTTTTTTACATTTAACTTGAAATAAAGGTGTGCGAGTGTGTGGGGAAAAGGATTCAGAAATTAATTAAATAAATTCCTTGTTATAAAAAATAGGGATTGACTTAATTAATTTCTGGACCTCCCCACACTTTTTTTTTTCATATGTCATAGCATCTGCCGGGACGCGAACCCACACCCGTCTGCAACCAACTACTTGCTTGCATGGCGACTGCGATACCTCTCGGCTAACAACGCAACATTTCAACTTAAATATAAAAAGCCCAATTGTGGTTTTCTATGTTTTTAGTCCAAAATAAATAAATAAATAAAAGAATTTATTATAAAACATTTTTTTAACACCAGTTATTTTTCAGTTTTTAGCAGTAATGTTAAAAGTAAAATCATAAGCAATAAATAAATTTCATTTACAATATAATTGCTAACAATCAACTAACTCAATCTCAACCTTTAGTCAAGGCACCCTCCATATAGGTTGAGATTGTGATAGCTTAAGAGTTGATTGTTATCATGCACATTTATAAACCTATTAAAGCTTTGAGTAATTGGTTTTATCATCTTATAATATAGTTTTATAATCACAATTTTAAAAGATCAAGTTAAGATACCAAATATATATATATATATGGAAACTTCTTGTGCACATGTTGCTGAAAACTTATTAAACAGATAACAATTTTGAAATTTGATATCAAAATATTTAAAATTTCATCCACCATTATTAAATCTATCTAAAATATTTTAGAATTATTTTGTATTGCCATTGATTTATAACAAGTTTTACAAAATTTGAACAAATTCTAAACCTTAAAACAAACAAGAGATTTTAACTTGTTTATTAATTGAAACAAATAAACAGAGATGTGTTTAATGAACACTTTTATAAATTCCTGTACACCACACTTCCCTCAGCATACTATTTGAATAGCAGTTATCACTGATCAATAGGTTAATTTTGCCAAAATTCTGGTCAAAAAACCCAGCAATATTTATTCATATAATTTAATTATATTTTTTGATTCTATAATAATTTTTGTTCTGATATAAGTTTGACAGACTTTAATATCTTTACTTACAATTAGAAATAAATATAATATTAGATTTGGTCTATTCTTGCATATGTTTTATTTATGGTTTTTTTTGGAAATCAATTTTTTAAGTACAAAATTTCATCATGGTAAAGCTTTCAATTTAATGATTTTAAGTCTCCCCCCCCCTCATCATTTGTTATTATTTTGTAAAAAAATATTTATTCAAAGATGAATATAAAGATAAAGGCAAACCATGAATTTAGTGCATATCTCTTTCCCATCAGTTGTGAAGATGCTATGACAAAAATATTTTTTTACTTTTACAGTCAACACAATGATACTCAACTGGTTAACCATGTTTAAATTGAAAATCTATTTGGTGTAACTACAAACAGCTTACCTGACAAAAATTTTAACCATTTTTAAAAAATTAATAATTAATTGTAATAGAAAAGCAAAAGAAGAAATAAGTAAATGAATAAAAGACAACTGAAGTATTTATGTAAAAACAAAACAAATACATAAATGATTTGAAATGATCAAAACTAATTATAAACTATAAATAGTTTTTTCTGTTTAGTTTAATATGAACAATTTTTAAATGGACATAGTTACAATTAGAATTATAACTATATAGAGATAAACAAACGTCTACACCAGCACTATTTTAACCAAGATGATAAAACTGTAGGAATACTCTCACCCCAACCACAAGATAAAGTCTTTAAGGAAATAAGCTCTTAAACACTTTATCTTGTGGCTGGTTGGAGAGTATCTTTACAGTTTTATCATCTTGTTTAAAATCACACTGGTGTGCAGGTTTGTTTATTTTCTATATAGTTACAATTTAAACATTGTGCTTGTAAAATTTATAGATTATTAATTAAAATTATAAATAAATGAATAAATAAATAAATAAATTTAAATAAGTGACATTAGAATAGATTTATAATGTAATCAGTATTATTTATTTATTAATAAACCATTTATTTATTAATTTATTTATTAATAGATTATAATGTGCATACATTTTTTGCCAAGATTTGTGATGTGAAAAAATATTTATTTATTGATGAATCATTTACTTATCAATTTAAATTATATAAATAAATAATAATGTGCACACCTTTTTTTTGAAAAGTAACAGATTTAAGTTGGTATTAGTAAAAGCATCAGGTCAATGTGACATCTGGAAAACAAATGAATAGCAATTCTCAAAAATAAACTGTTATATATTTAAATTTTTAGGCAGATTAAAAACATTAATAAATACAGTTTATTGCTGGTCTTTTTTTTTTGTTTGTCAACAATATTTTCAAACATTATACAATTTTTATAATAAATTAAATCATCTCAAAATATAAAAGCAAGATAATTTTAATTGATCATTTATTCTTCCAAGAAAAAGTTTAGATTTAATCTTATAAAGAATTCATTTTCTCATATGTTTTTCTTATTCATAGATTTTCCACAAACCTTTACCAACACTATAATATATAAATATCAATAGTTTTATTTTGTTTACATTATTCCATATTCACCATTACATTAAAAAAATGTTATTTTTATTTTTAAGTCTATATTTCTGCAATAATAAAACTTAAATAAATTGAGATACTGCCAAATCTCTTTGCACTCATTATGATAGCTGTCCAAATGATAACCAAACCCAAAACACCCAACAAAGATTTTACAAGAAAAGGGCAGCCACCCTTTTCTCTATTTTTCTTTCTATATATCTAAGCCAGTCATAAGCATTTAGGTTAGAAAGCTTTAAGCTTTAAATATCTTCGCAATTAATTCACTGAGTCTAAATAATAAACATACAATGTGAAACCCTATGATTTACTATGCAGTAGTTTTTAGAATATATAACTAGCAGTAAAGTATTTAAATAATTTAAAATTATTTTCATTGCAATTCTGCAAGTGACAGTCTGTGACAATTTTTAATTGGATCTTTCAGATTTGATGAATGATTGAATATTATAAAAAGTCACCAGTGACTTCTATGTTTCTTGCCAATAACTTTGTTTTCTTCATATTTATTTATAATTTTATTTTTTCAATCTGACCCATATTATTCTGATAAATGTTTTTAACCTGTTTGATTTTCACTTAAAAAAGAAATGCCATTCATACAATTAAGAATGATGGATTTTCAATTTAAAATCCACATTTCTTTATATCCAACTCTATTTTTTTATTACATATTAAAAAGATAAAATAAATGCTAAGATGACAATAAAAAGCCTTCTCTTTCTTTTTTTGTTAATGTAAATCAGTCTTTTCAATTATAACTTGTTTCCATCATAGCTTCTAATCTTACATATACTTTCTATAATTTAGTATATGCAACTGAACAAAATAACTTGCTATATTCAATAAAGCACATACAGACTTCTTTCTGATATAACTTCAATAGATGTCCTTTTTACCCCCTCATATGTCATAGCATCGGCTGGGAGGCAAACCCACAACCATCTGCAACCAGCTACTTTCTTGCAAAGTGTCTGCGATGACCCCTCGGCTAGATGTCCCTTTTTCTCTGTTTTTTTGAAATCTCATGCAAATATTTTTTTGATTAAAACTCTTCTCTGATATAAATAATTTTAAGCATAATTTTATTCATATATTTTATAAGACATTATATAATAGTTCAAACACTCTTTTATTTATTATAAAATCTATGTTGATTTCTACCAATCTTTTAAGTAGTGTTTTGTATATTTGAACATCATTTTTTTAATATTTTTTTTCCAGTTTTTTAAAACATTTCTGATACAGTCCATCATTTCTAGTTGCTTAATTTGTTGGCAATAATCTCAAAACTACTTAATTTCTTATTTTATTATTGATGGTTTCTCTATGTAAGAGAATTTATTAAAAGTTTGTCTTTATAGTATAGTTTTTCTATACATCTTTTTCATTTTTAAACATTGTTACAATGATTATAATCTTTCTATTGGTATTTTTTGGAATATCTACTCAAAATAATTATTTTATCTGATTTGTGGTTTGATTTTTTGCCTTCTGCAAGAAAAAAAAATCAGTATGTGTTGCAGTAATTATATAAATATATTTTTTCTGTGAATATGTTTATAAATAGCAATAAAATCATTACTAATGTAATCAATAACTTCTGTAAATTTTTAAGCCATCATCAAATACAATTACTTTCAGAGTTAGGTCAAAGTATTTGTTTCTTTTACAACTTGCTATTTTTACTATTTTTATTTTTACACACTCATCATCTATTTATTACATTTGCTCTTCAATTTAATAGATTTAAAATTTATTAAATCTAAATTTATAAAATAACTCAAAGTAAACATTAAAAAACAGTTTGCTTTTATTAGTTATAATTAGCAGACCTTGTAGCACGGAGATAATTTATGTTCCTCCACATTTACAATCTGGATTCAAATTTCAGCGTGATAAAAGTTGATTTTTTTTTTTTAGATTTTAATCAATTGTAGCACTTGCTTATACTAATCCACCTAATATTTCAGATTCTTCTGTTGGTTTGTTTACTCCAGTAAAGTGTTTGTTTTTTGTCTTTCAATATATATATTTTTCTATTTCTTATGTATAAAAAGCTGTACCAATTTACAAATGGCTAATAATGAATATGATGTGACATTAAATGAAATATTATAGGTTTCTCTGAAGTAGAAAAAATGCACATACTCTCATAAAAAGTTTCATCTAGTAAAGCAGGGATGCCCAACCTTTGAGCCAGTTGAGAATTTAAAAAAATTTGGGGAGCCACAATTATATATTGCATTTTTCATATTACATTTATAAACATAATTCACAAACTAAAAAAAAAAGGTGTAATATGTTAAAAAGGAAAAAAAAAATGTAAATACATTTTATTTATATTTATTTATTAAAAATTTGGTAACATACATATAAATTACAATTACAGGAAAAGTAGATTTTAATTATTTTATTTAATGTGAAACCTGACACTGCATATCGTTATCGTTTGTCTTGTAAAAATGTTTATTTTTTAGTGTGTGCATATGGCGTCAAGGAACATAAAATATTTTATCAATTTTTCTTGAAGAGTGCAATGCGAGCCACATTAAACCGTTGCGCGAGCCACATGTCACTCACGAGCTACAGGTTGAGCATCCCTGTAGTAAAGGTTTGTTTTTAAATAAAAGCATACACGATTCAAATAATAAAACTAAAATATTAAAATACATTAGTAATAAAATAATTAACATTCCAAAAACATCGCCTAAATTTCAAGACTATTCACAAATATCGAATTATTCAGATAAAAAATTGTCAAAGGTTATAAAAATATGGAAAAGTTAAATGATAACAATAAAGATAATTAAAAAGAATTTGATAAAAAATAGTCAAAATTGAAAGTTGTTTAAAGAGTAGAATGTCATATTTTCCTTAGGCTAATTGACTCCTAATCTTCAATACCATCTTTAGTCATTACTTTTTTAGAACATTTCGGGGGGGGGGGGTTCCTGACAGAGATATTTTAAGTGCTGGCTCTGGCTAAGCATTTATCACAAACCTTGTGGAGGAATTGACAATCCTCATTGTTTATAACTTACAAGCTTAATTGATAGGGTTATGTGATCTATGACTCTTACTTTGACTATTTATAATCTATATTTTCATCTTTTTTCATGCTTTTATCATTGCAGAACATGCATGTTTAAAAAGAAAAAAACAAACCAGCATGGGCTTTATTGCATGGGGAACATAAAAAATTTGAGCACCAGACCTGCAAATGCCAGAAGTCATATTGGGACCTGTCAATTCTAAGTCACATGTTCTACCAACTATAACAAACAATGCAAGGCATTTAAGACACAACATTATTACATGCATCATATGGTTACTGGAAGACTACCATTAATCAGAACATGACAATTCAACAATTTCTATTATCCAAACAAATTACAAAGTATTGTTTTGATTAATTTTTTAATTATTGTTAATAAACATTTTATCATGTTTTAAAGTGCTACATTATTATTAACACAATAAATGTACACATGATATAAAACATTTTTTAATATACACAAACTATAGATAGTAAAATTAATGCATTTAATATTTTAAGCAGAGTTTGGTTTTATAATAAGAGAGAGAGAGAAAAGATTACGGCTAGAATATGAAGCATTTACAAATTTCAAAAAGAAAAAAATCTTCAAATCAGTTTCAGATTAATAATAATCCATTTATATTAATTTGATTCCTTCCCATAACCAAACTTTAAGATTTTAAAATAATTTACATCTAAAAAAATACATAGAGTATATTTAATATTGTTTCATACTCCAAAAACTCGAGCTGAGTCAAGACACTAAGAAATAATATTTTAAATCAAATATATATATATTCTAATTTAAAAGCACTGAATAAACTTTTGGTGACTTCTTACTAGAATCATAGTACAAAATTAATTAACTAACAATGGTGAGAGACTCAAATTCAATCAACAGAAAAGTGTCTTGCATCCCTTTGGCAAAAAATGGAATATTCTGACTTTTATAATTTACCTTTCTCATTGCAATAATTTGCATATTTTATAAACAATATAGTCAGCCTTCTTCCGGCCTTGTTAGTTAATTAATTTGGCACTACGATTCTGGTGAGAAATCACCGAAAGATAACTCACTGCTATTAAGTTAGAATATATATTTGATTTAAAAATACCTTTTCGCAGTGGTTTGACTCAGCTCAAGTTTTTGGAGTATTTCATTAGGATATGAAAAGAATGTAAAGTTTAATTACATTTTTCTACGATAAAATTTAAGGCATTGTTAGCTGAGTGGTCATCGCAGCTGCCTTGCAGACGGTTGTGGGTTCGCCTCCCGGCCGATATTATGACGTATGAAAAAAAATAATTACATTAATATTATTTCAGTAAGTTCTTTTATTTTTTCACTAATATAATTAATTACCTAAGCAATACAATGATAGAGTGATAGAATAAAAAAAATTAAAATTTTCAGGGAATTAAAGTCAACTTGCCATTTCTATTTTTTAAATATTACACAACTTCTTGAACAACTTACCATTTGATTATATATATTAATGATAATGCGGTATAAAGAATACACACATTTTTAACATATTTTTTTCGGTAACTTCATTAACATGTCTATTAAATATTCAATGTCTTTATTTTAATAAGCAATGTTTGTTTTTATATTTAAGACCCAAATCTTACCCTCACACATATTTGTAGGCATTATTTTGTAAACGTCTCAAATTGCAGACATACAATTAATTAAAAATGTTTATGGTCAATTATTTCGAAATGTATTTAGTTCAAGTCTACAATTCTTGCTATTCTGTTTTTTTATTAGACAGTTTAACTTATCAGAACAAGACTCAGTAGTAATTCTAAGCTTAGGTTATAATTATAGCTATATAAAAGGTTGTATGTGTGCATTCATAAAAAGTTTTAAAAAGAAAAGTAATTAACAATCGTAGATAAATTACACTTTTTAAATCATCAAATAAAATGGCATAGTGTGATTATGTATTCTTCTACTACTATTACATTCATATTTATTTCTACAACAGAAATAATCATACATTTACTGCAGTTACATTTATAAACACACGTATATAAAAATATCTGTTCAAATCTCTAAATCAATGCTCATCATTATCTATAATGCTCTGTTTTCAAAGGCAGATTGTAATGAATAGACACATTCATTGCTTGGAATTTGTTATTATATCAATAGCAATATTCATTTTAATATATGACACAGTTTAAAATATAAATAAATTATAAAAAACACACATGATTATTGCTTTATAATTATTATTAAATGTGCTTTAATATTCTTAAATTTAACTAAATTTGATTATTTAGGAGTTGATGTAAAAGTTTCAAATTTTAATCAGTAGATATCATAGATGGCGAAACCGGCATAAAAGTAGCTGAAAAGTTCAAAATAACAAGCCAATTAGATTAATAGCATTTCTTATGAAGGATTTTTTGATAGTTACTTGTTTAAAAAGAGTGATAATGGCAAAGAGATTACAGGTTTACAATCCAATCACCGAAAAAGATTTTTCTTGATGAGTAACTTTAACTAGTAGAAAAAAGAATTTATATTTATATATAACTGTATATTATATGATGAAAAACATATTTGTATTATTAAATAAAATATTGTGATCTGGCAATAATGCGGTGTTATCTCTGATTATAAGTCATATTAATATAATTTATTTTAGCTATATATATATGTATATGTACACAATTGCTAAGTGATTTTCTGCAAAGTCTATTTCATGACTCTAAACCATCTTTGTCAAAGGACATAATGATCAGAAAACTCCTTTATTCTTATAGCTTTGATTAAAAACAGAGGCAAAACTCTCCATAAAGTAATGCCACCCAGTGCAAGCCAGAGTAATCAATGGATGCATAAAGATTTGTGCATGAAATTCCTATCTAGTGCCTATTCATCCAATATCCCCAGATTAGTTACTAGTTTGAGCAAGCATAAGAAATGGTGATCATATGATGTTTAATGGTTTAACACCTTTGATTATCATTAATAATTGTTTATCATGATTTTTATCAAGATCCATATGAATTTTTACAATAAAAAGAGAGAGAAAAAAAACCTTAAATAGCCTATTGTCCAAATCTTTTATAAAATAACAGAGAATAAGAAGTTATAATTCATTAAGCTTGTCAATTGCTAGATGATGAAAGTTTATATGACGCTTTATTCTTGTTTTCTCCTCTAGCAAAGTAAACAAAATATTCATTTAGCTACAAATCCTATGTGCTCAGCTGGTTACCTATGGATCACCTACTTTAAAAAAAAACGCTATAATTCTATTTGAAACTTAGAATCTTTTTTTTTTTTTAAAGTTTTACTTGACTCAGATTCAAACCATAGTCTTAGGAATAAAATACATTATCATTAAATCACCAAGTTCTTTTTATGCCTTTATATATATATATGTAATCAAATGTTTTTATATTGCACATTCATGGCAGATCATACCCATTAAATTATCAGAGTAAAATATTTATTTAGTGCAGATCAATAAAACATGTATAAATCTAGATATAAATACATTATTTTAAATGTATTACTATTTTTAAATAGAATATTTAAAAACAAAGTGAATTCTTTTCCCATTAATATGATATCTATGCAATGTGCAGTTTCTTTAAGTGATTTAAATATTTCTGCAATGAAATATCAGTAAATAATAATTTCCCCCTTTTTTTTTTGTAATGTAAAATTTTGACTGATCATTAAATAAAAATTTCTTTTTTACATTTAAATAATAAGTGTATTAATATTGTTATTTTCAGATGATGCCAAGCTTATATCAGCTATAATGATTTATGAATAATATTTCTTCAGAGTAACTTATCGTTTGTTCATTTTTTCAGGATCCTTGAAATATATTCAATATTGTGATGATGGACTTCATTTAGCTCATCACTTCATCTTTTTCTCCAATAACATTTCTAATCATTAAACAATTTTGTAACAAATTAAATCATTTCATAATATAATCAAAACAGAATTAATTTCAATCTGATTATTTGTTTTTCAAATAAAAGTACTGGTAAAATCGGATCAATATTTCTTTTTTTATTGTTGTTGTTGTTGTTGTTGTTGTTATTATTATTATTATTATTATTATTATTATTATTATTATTATTATTATTATTATTATTATTATTATTATGATAATGATTATTATTATTATTATTATTATTATTATTATTATTATTCTTTTTCTTATTATTATTCAATAATATACTTTATTGTCAACAAAGGTTACATGATGTTTACATACTTATGCTTTAGTTACAGTGACATGATTTTTACAGATTTGGTTTGATTGAGATTTTCATTGCTAATTACTAGGGTATGTATGTGTTGAATAGGGGTCTACATTAGTTAATCCATTCAATTATAATTCTTTAAAAACTCTGGATTCCATGACAGATTTTTTCACATTATGATATTTTTGTTATTGCTATCATTATTTAATTTTACTATTCATTTCTGATCTTGTTGTTAGTTAGTGTCCCTTCTTCCATCTCTCATTAATATTCTGTTATTGTCTTTGTTCATTGGTCAAAAGTTTTATTCATTTGTTCAGCTGTGTGAGAATCCATATTTTATATTGTCCTTTTAGTTTCTTGTTCATTGTTGGTTTTGTTTGAATAGGCTGGGCTTATATAATGGCTAGTTTTGCATACTCTTATGTAATTTTAATAGTGACCAGAAGTGGTTGCATAGATATCTGGATGTGCAATCTTTGCATCTCTGTTCCTTATTTGTTGTAGCTTGTTGTAAAATGTTGCCAGATGCTATCTGGTATTATTTCCCAGGCTGAATATACATCATGTGCACCAAAATGCATAAAGTCCAAAGATTGCTGCTCATGCTGTAGGGGTTGTCTGCTTGTGTGTAAAATCTGTTAGCTGTTGTATAGTTTGTCTTGTTCTATATTGATTTAGCATATTGTTTCATGTAGTATTTAGCACTGTACAATTGTAAAATATGTGTTGTTGTGTTTCTTCAGCAGCATGGCATACATTGCAGAATGAGTCTATTGACCTATAAAGATGATGGTATCATAAGAAATAGGATGTTGGTAGTGCAAATAGATTTAGCTTGATCAAGAAGTTGAATAACTTTGGTTCCATTGACCATTTTCTGACGTTTTTAAGGAATTGCTTGATGTTTGCTCCCAGCATTGGGCTAAAGATCTGGTTGTTTGTGGCTGGGTTGATCAACTTGTATGTCTGTCAGTATGTGTATATGCTATCAAATGTGAGTGTTGTAGTTCCAACATTGATTTGTGATGAATGTACTAATGAAATTAGATATCCATATGTGAATGGTGGATGATCTGTAGGGATTATGTCAAGGAGGCTTTATAGCTGCTGAAACTGTGCAGTGGATTATTGTTTTTTTGTGTGTGGAACAAATGTATTGTTTGCAACCCCAGACCATTCCATATAGTTGGTTGACTGAGTTGTTTGATTGAAATGGCTACAGTTTTCCTACCCCATAGTAGTTTGCTACAGAGTGATGATATAGCCACTGTAAAGTTTTTTGTAAAGTTGACAATAGGAGAATAATATGCAATTCTTGTTGTTATGAGTATGTTAAATAGGTGCACTTTTGAATATAGGGATAAGTATGCATTTGATAAAGATGTGGCTATGTTTGTTGCTTTCTGTTTGAGCTTATTTTGAAGTGTTTGTCTCATTCCATATGCTCCCAGGTAAAATGGGAATCCAAGAAATGGAGTAGGTTTTCTTTGATATATCTGTGTGTAGGGTTTGTTAGTATAGATGAACCATGCTGATGTTTTGCTTAGGTTGAATTGTAGTTTGTGCATGTTTGTGTAATTATGTAGTATTCTTTCTAATACTGGCATTTCTTTACATGATGTTAGAAACACTGTCACATCATCCATGTATGCAATACATGGAATACATTGGGCAGTTCATGGTATTAATATTCCTGGTAATTCATTTTCAATCTGTTTTAAGAGTGGATTTATATATAGAATAAACAGCAGTGCACTGAGTGGGGATCCTTGTGAAATTGATTGTGTGGGAGTAAATGCTGTTGTGTTTCTACCACTAAGTGTGAGGTGTATCTCTTGGTTGAGTAAGAGATTTGTGATGATGTATAGTAGGGTGGGTGGAATTTGCTGTATTTTCAAGCATGTTCATTAAGACATCTATTGCAACAGAATCAAATGCTGCCTGTATATCCAGTTGAATTGCAATTGGGGCATACTTTTTTATCTTGCTGCACTGCACTTTGTATCATTTTAAATACAAGTGCAGCCTGTGTGGTGGAGGATCCCTTCTTTGCATACTGCATGTTTGATATCAGGGGCAGTATGTATGTTTCTATTTTATCTTTGACTACCTTTTCCAATAATTTAATTCCCAATGGACCCATGGAGATGGGTTGAAGGTTGTTGAGATTTGAAATGGCTGTTGTTTTTTTTGTTAAATGGCACTATTGCTATTGGATATAGTTCTCTAGTATTGCATATTTTTTTCTGATAGAAAGTTAGAAAGGTTGCAAATGTACTCTGTGGTAAATTGACCAAATATGAAAAGACAAATGCCACTATGCCATTGGTTTTAGAATGGCAACTATTTGAAAATTATTTAAAGCTTTTCAGCATATTGTTGGATCTGAAAGGGAATATTGGTTTCAGGTGTTCCAAACTCATCAGTGGTTGGTGTGTATTGTTTATATGTTTGGAAATTTTGCTTGAAATGTTGGTATATGGGATCCAGCATATTATGTTCCTGCATACACATTGCTGCTTATCTCAATTGCCATGGGCACTTTTCTGGTTGATGGATAGCCTAGTGCCCAGCAAATATTGTCCATGTGTGTTGTTGGCTGAGGCATATTTTTCTTTTTTTGTGGCAAGGTATTCTTTTAATTTTTTACATGTATTGTAGTATGGCTTTGTTAGTTTTTGTATGTATTGGTGGGTGTTGTGCATGGGTCTGGAAATGGTGATTCTCTTGTGGAGATCATCTGCTAGTGCCATTAATTGG
Organism: Epiperipatus broadwayi; assembly: GCA_028023455.1. Lineage (NCBI taxonomy): Eukaryota > Metazoa > Onychophora > Udeonychophora > Euonychophora > Peripatidae > Epiperipatus > Epiperipatus broadwayi. The sequence continues at coordinate 2,042,160 of JAQFVV010000114.1, forward strand.
GAGGGTGATGGTGAGTATCTTGTCATGTGATGTATGTTGAAGGATAGTATGTTGATAAATGATTGATATTTTTGAATTGGATCTTTGAGACATATCATTAATTTTATTTAGCATGATGTAAGTCTCTGAGAATAGGAATTTAGTAGTGGTTGTTGGGAATAGAAGTCTGATTGTTTTTTCTAGATGAATGAAAGTTTGTTTGTGGCTCTGAGAAATTTATTGTAAAGGTTGTGCAACATGATTTGAAACAGGCATGGATTGAATTGGAAATTTATTAAGTGATGAAGCATTGCTGTGTAGTAGCATAGATCAATAAGTGTGGTGTGCCATTGATTATAGAATGTCACTGAATCTGTAGCAACAAAGCCCTGAGCACTCATGAGTGGCTTATTTAATTGATGTAACCATTTTGTATTGAATTTTTCATAGCTTAAGTTGAAATCACCTATTAATATTGTTGGGTTATGGCTGGTTGCAAGCTGGGAGTTTATTGTGAGAATTATATGTGCTATTATGCTGGGACCTGGTTTAAATACACAAAAATAATGTTGAGTATGGTAATTTGATGCTAGAATGTAGTGATTAGGAGATGTAAGTCAATATAAATATTTTTAAAGGTTAAAAAATTGCAGTTTGAGGCTATGAATATGCCTGTGCCTGCCTGAAGATGATGATGTGTCCCTGGAGTATGTGGAAAAACCTTGGTTGTCTAGGTATGTGGCTGGATTAATTTGTGATCTGTTATAGATTTTTGTTTCTAGTAGACCTAGTATTTGTGGTTGTATGATGCTAATCCATTTGTTGAGCTGGTATATTTTTGCTATTGAATTAATGCCTCTGACATTCAGCACTGCTATTTTAATTTTCATTAACTGTGTAGCTGGGATTGGTTTGTATTTTTTGTTGTGGTTGTTTTGGAGCTTTACATTGTGTATTTTCACTGATTTGTTTTATTTTCATTTGTATTTGATCTGTTTTGTTGGTTTTTGTATCATTTTTCTGGTTGGTTTTTGTATTGAGTGTTTGTGTGTTTTGTACTTCTTCAGTTTGTGATTCTGTGGTTATTAACTAGTTTTCAAATAAATTTGTGATTATTTACATTGGACTTGAGTCCTCATTTATATAATCAATGATAGGTGAATCAGTGTTATCATGATCTGTCTTTGCATTTTTGTAGCTTTTTTATGGTAGGTCTCTCAGGCTTTCTCTTGCTTTCTAGTTGGATTAGGTTTGTTAGTTGCATTGTTGTGCTAGGGTTGCTTGGGGGTAGGAGTGTCTCCATAATTTCTATGACTGTCTTATTGGTAATAGTATGCTGTGTGATTTTATCCATTGCACAGTCAAATTCTGGCATATATACATTTGTTTTAGTTGTGTTATTTTTTGCTTGGCTTCCAATTTCTCTTTGGTCATGTTCCTTGGTTTGGAATTCTGTTTTTTTTTTCTGTGAACAAATCTATAAGGTCTAAGCTTGGTATCTCTGCTTTTATGTTGTTATTATTTCTTTGTTCAGTTTGTTCACTGCTATCCTTGGTGATGGCTATCTTTTCTTCTGTTTGCTAATCAGTATTGATATTTTCTTGTTTCTGTGAGTGTGTATTTTGATTTCTGGTTAAGTTCTGGTGGTTTGGACATTGTGCAGTAACATGTCCCTTTGTTTACATGAGTAACACTGTGGTTTCAGACTTCTAATATATAGAGTGAGCAATGCTTCCTGATCCAGGATTTGTGTTGGTATATCATCTGGATCAGAATCTGGATGCAGTTTTATTCTGAACTCATGTTACTCATGATTGGTATTGGTGTGTCTTTCCAGTATATAGTTTTGAACATAATGACTTTGCCAAATGGTTCCATCATCCTTTGGAAGTCTTGTTCTTTGTATCCCAAGTATGTGTTCTTAATTATTCCTGAAATGGTATTGTGATAGTTTTGTGCTATAGTAATCAGTGTGAAGTTACCCAATGATTTGACTTGTCTTTGAAATCTTTCTCTTTGTGTGATTTCATAAAATTCCAGTATTAGGTTCTGGTCATTGGGATGTTCTGTAATCTGTGGTATTGTGTCCCAAAATCCATTTAATGTTATTGCCTCATAAAGCAACTCTTTTGGGAATTTATATAATGAAATGTTGCTGTCTGTTACTGACAACACCATGGACTTGGAGGGGGGGTCTTTTGAATGTTGCAAAGAGATGCTTTGGTATGGATTTATTGAATAATTCAGTTGTGATGTTTAACTTTTCCTCATTCCAGATAATGTCTAGTCAATTTTTCTTTCCTGTTTTTCAATTTCTAAATTATTTATGTCACTATCGGTTAGTTTCCTATATCTGGGATTGATCTTTTGAGAAGTAGTTGCATTGCTTTTTTTTTTTTTTATCTCTTTGCTGATATCTGAATTAAATTGACTTTCAGTTCTTTTGTTAGGATATATGAATTTATTTTTTCTTTTCCTTTGACCCTGTCTGCAAATGTTGGCTTGTTTTTTTCTTCTTTTTTATGGTTTTCATTGGCATTTTTACTGCCGTTAATTGGGACATGTAATCTTTGAGCCTCCATGCTTGCATTGTTAATTTGTTGAAGTTGGTTTTCAATTTAAAAATTATCAATTAAATTCTGCTTATTTTTTTGTTAGTTGATATTAATTAATTTAATATTAGAATTTTTGATGTTCTATATATTTTTACTTAGTTTCTGATGGTTTTTATTAATTTTTTAATGATTTAAAAGTGGAATGTTATTACCTGATCTGTGTTATCGATCTAAAGCGCCCTCAATTATTATCATCATTATCATTATTATTATTAAGTTTCAAAGCAAACGATTGAGCAAAAGCTAGTTTTGTCAATAAGATACAAATGTTACTGTCAGAATAGAAATACAATTCAAATATATATATATAAACAGGATTACATGTTACTGTTAATAGAAATACAATTCAAATATATATATATAAACAGGATTACAGATTAATTACACAAATACAGAGGAAGTATAAAGCTGCATATTTATTATCATTATTATTTTTGTTAGTTTTCAATGCACTTTACTTAACAAATAAGATTACGGCTTACCTTTTTTTATGAAATATTTACAAATATTGAGCTTATATTAACACATGAATATGTGGGCAATGTAGAATTTCATAGGTTGGATGTGGCTGTTGGGATTTGGATGATTATATGAAGTGCAAAGTTTGCTAATTTATGATGGAAGCAATGAAAGGATTAAAGTTATTGAGTTATGTAGCTAGTGAGCTGGTGGTGTGATAATGGATCTGATGAGACACATGCCACTGTTGCTTACACATCTGTTAGTTAAGAAGTCCATTGGGGGTAAACCCAAGGGTGAACTGGGATCACCAGAACTTGTGGAAGTAGCAGACTGGGGGAAAAATAGTAGGCAGTTATGTGATTGTACTTGGAATTAACCCTGTGGAGAAGTATGCGATGGTAGTGGAGTATCATTCTGTCTGATATTACTTTTAGGCAGGATATGATTTGGATTTTTGCCATGTTTTTTATTTGGTGATCAGATATAATTGTGTTATGAGCTGTAGTCAATGAGCATTCAATCTTTGGATGAGGTACTAGTTGATCTGAGTTTAAGGTTTTGGATTATTGATTGATGATTAAGTGGAATTACATTTGAGACTGTGATCAATGGGGGCTGACTTATCAGAGGATACACAGACTAGTGCGTTTTCTGAGTTGATTTTTTACCTTTCTTGATTTATGGATTTTTTTAAAGCTGCCCAGATTTTCTCTTAACAGGGATGGCTGAGATGAAGTTTCAATGATCGGAGAGCTCTGTGCCAAAGCATCCGTGATTTTTTAAGTTTTGTTGATTACAGAGGTTTGAAGATTGTGTACAATGCTAAAATCAGAAATGCCTGACTTTTGACTTTCAATTGTGGTTGTCAAATTGCTTTTGGTGGGGTGTTATCTCCAGAGTTTAGATCCCTGATGAATATTGTGCTAGGTGGCTTGATAATTGTGGCTAGTAGGTTTGCTAGAGGCACAGCTTTTGGTTCTACCAGAAGGTCTATAGGTTGCATATTATCATCTGTCAGTGATATGTGTTATTTGTTTTCAGTGGAAGTTTGATTTTTATAGCGAAGGTGTTTATGCTTATATTTTTCTATTTGATAGCACTGCAGTCCTGGATGAGGAGATTTGTGAGATCACAGCTATACTTTAAATTCAAAATTGTTACTGTATATGTAAATTAGAGTGTCTTGAAGATAGATTGGCTGGAACAAAACCACTTTTGCAAATGGTTCCATTAATTTTTGGAAGCCTTATGTATTACAACTTAAATAGATATTTTTAATAATTCTAGTTATATGGCCATGGCAGTATACATTGCCAACATTCAAAGCAAAACTGCCTAATGTTCTTAAATTGGACTTTTTGGTATGAATCATAAAATTCAATGGCTAAGTATCTAGGATTTTAGTGATCAGTCAGTTGGAGCATGGAATTCCATAAATTGTGGAAACTAAGTACTTCATACAATAATGTCCTTGAAAAACAATACAAAAAACAATAGGTATAAGTAACAGAGAGGATAATGGAGTGATTAGAAAGAAATCAGCAGAATGTGGTGTAAAAACACCAGGAATAGTGCATTGATTTTTTCATTGATGTTATTTAGCATTTCAGTCATTCATATAATGGGAAGGGGGGGGGGGTTAGTTTTTATCTATATCTTAGTTAATTAAATCTAGATTTTTCAAATCATTAAAAGTTGATTTTTTTAATTTTGAATTAGGTTTTTCAGTTAAGATTTCTAAGTTAGTTTTTGGAATGTTTATATAGGTGCATACATTAATGAAATTTGATAATGAGATATTTTTGGTACCAGTCTGTTGTGTATGTAAGACATTGGCAGTCATCTTTAATTGCTTTTTAATAATTATTAAAATCAGTTATTAATGAGTTTTGTAGAGATACACAGTAAAAGATAAAAAAAAAGATATGTATATCTTTTTCTTTTGAAAGATGCAGAAATTATCTTTAACAATGGTGGTTTTGATTGAAGTTTGAAAGTTTAAAGCTGGAACACTATTTTCTGCAATGCAGTCAAGCTAATGTTGATGGAAATCTTTAATTGTTTTTAACAATTGTTAAAATCAGTTATTAATAAATTTATAGAGATATCCAGTAAGAGATAAAAAAGAAAAAAAAAGATATATGATTTGATTTTTGTCATTTTCTTTTGAAAGATTCAGAAATTATTTTTCACAATGTTGCTTTTGATTGAAGTTTGGAGGTTTAAAGCTGGAACAAATTTTTCCATCATATAGGCAAAACTAAAGTTTGCTGTGAAATTATTGTTATTATTATTGTTGTTGCTGTTATAATTATTATTATTTTTTGTTGTATTCTCAAATTTTTTAATAGTATCACACTTCAAAAATATCAATACTTTTTTTTATCATTCTTTTTCACTCTCAAGTTTTTGCATCCTCAGATAGTCATACGAAGCACTCATATTCTAATCTTCATTTTTAAAAGTTCATCTCTAAATCTCTAATTCTTTTTTAATACTACAATAAATTAAAAAAGATTTTGACTGTTAAGATTACTAGCCATTATATATTGAAGTAAAATTAAATTATTTATTTGCTTTTAATAACTAATATTTAACAAGATAATAAGACAAAAGAAAATATACAAAGCATCAATTTTATTCTTGAAAAAAATATTAAAAATAAGGTCTGACTGTCACAAAAATATTTTTGACAATAACTTCATAATATTAGTTTGCCCTATTTTTTACTGTCTTATAATATCTTTTGGCTTAGACAACTCATAATTACTTCACTCACAAACCTTATTATTAAATGAAAACAATGTTGAAAGTGATTTTGAACCTATTGTGAATAATAAAAAATTATAAATATTCTTCATCAACATCATCATTATTTTTAGTCACTTCTTATTTATTGTAGGATGAAGATCTCTCTAATTTTAATTCAATTTTTCCAATCCAAAGCTTATACTCTCCACTTTACTCCAGAAAATGTCACATATCTAACAACACAGTGTCACCTTCTATGTCTTTTACAGAATTTGACACCCAGTTCAAAGCTTCAATTGTTCATTTATTGTTATCTCTTTTAGAAGTATGTTTATTCTTGCTCCATTTCGATTTTTTATTTTTTCAATGGTGTCTATAATAATTGTTTGTTTTCTCATCCATGTATTTCACTTTTTCTCTTCCCTTGTTATAAAATATGTTCCTTTATATTTTATTGTGTAATCCAAAGTCTCTTTATTGTTCTTCTACTTAGCAACTAACTCTTAAATATATATATAAGAACTGCTATGACACACTTATAAAATATTTTCAAAACATACAGGTATATTTACTTTTAATCAAGTTATTTTGACCAAGGTACTTCTTATAAGTATAATTCTGTTAATTTTATTTATTATATTTTTATCTGTAGTAATAATCCAAGTTTATTTGTAGTTGTTGCATTCTTCTAATTTTATTAGTAAATTCAATTTTATTCTTATACAAAAGAATCACTAAAAATTACTTATAAATTATTTCAATAAAAAAAAAAAATTCAATTTACAGAGGTACAACTACTTAAAATATGTGGAAGAATTGAAACAAAATTATACTATGACAAAAAACAATAGTACAAAATAGCCCATCATCACCATCATCAACCATTATCAATCCACTGCAGGATGAAGGTCTCTCCAAGTTCAATCCATCTTCTCCAATATTTAGCTTCTCTTCCCCACACCACCCCTGCACACTTTCTTATTTCATCCATCCATCTCACATGTGGACTCTTTCTGGATCTTTTGCAATCTCTTGGAATCCAGTTTAAGATTTCAATTGTCCATCTATTATCATCTCTTCTAGAAATATGTCCAGCCCAATTCCACCTCAATCTTTTAATTAATTATGTCTGTTAAAATTCCAAGTAAATTAATAAAGAGTTGAGACATGCAACAAAATATATAAAAAAATATCCAGAATTATTATTGATATTTTTAAAAAATCAGGTAAAAGAATAGAGAAATTATTGGCAAAATTACATCACAAATGTCTTTATGACAAAAATATATCAATAATTGTAAGATTATTATATATAGATATTTTCATGACTTTTACTTTAGTAAAGACAACTCTTTTCAAAGTCATTTTCAAATATGTCTCTGTGTAAGTGGCTTCTTTAGTTAGAATGCTTTTAGTGTATGTTGAATATATATATGATGTGTTTCTATTTAAATATCTTTGGAAGTAAAAAAAAATATATTTTAAAAAATGAAAAAAAAAGAGAAATATTTTTAACATTACTGATATAAAACATTCTTAGAATACATTTATAAAAATCGAAATATACTTAAAGTACATATTTCAAATACAAATAACTATTAAAAAATAAATACTAAATGGTATAAGGTAAAATAAAAATACTGCTATAAAATAATAAAAAAGGTTTATTTTAGTTATTAATATATAAGAACCAAAAATCTATTTTTTGCTTTTGATTACAGTTGCCATCTATAAACAAAAATTAAAACTAAAATACAGAGTATCTTATGATAAATCATAACTACCTAATGGATGGACAGCATGACTTATAGTAAACAGATATAAACAACTACTTTATATATGGCTTTCAAGTTAAAAATTTTGTGTTAGATGTGATATGTTGGACTATTTCCATCATTTATGAGTGAATGTTAAATGTATAGAAAATTTTGAACTTTATTTAAACTTTCCAAATACCAACAACTTGTTAATAATAACACACAAATAGACAATACAGGTTAGTAATTACACTATACATTCAACATTCACTCATAAATGATGGAAGTAGTCCAACATATAACATCTAATGATATACCATCATTACAAATCTTCAGACAAATATAAATTTTGTAGAGTCATAGAGAAAGTATATTCTTGAATCAGGTAATAAGTAAAAAGTTAATAAGAATATTACATACTACAGATCTATTAATCTTCTATAAATTCTATAAAAGATCTTAATTAATATCATTGCAACTTGTCTATAGAAACTTTTGTATTCAAATCTATCAAAAGAAGAAACTGAAATTAAAATAGATACATGACAATAGATCATATCCAAGTGTTAAAAAGGTTAGAGAAAGTATTAAATATAAATTGACATTTTGTAAAAAAAGGTATTTGATAATATAAACATTTATGAAGTGATTAAAACTTTGGAATAATAAAACGTATATTCAAAATATCAATTTTTGAACCAAAAAAGGTATTTATTTATGGCAATATTTATACAGCATATAATAAGATGACTGAGTATTAACAAAACTTTTTATAACAATTTTAAGCCAATAAACATCACATGATCACCACCTCTTATGCTTGAGTATAACTGTTGTTAAAATGGGCAAAACTCACTATATATATTGCCACACACAGCCAGCTAGAGTAATCAATAGATGCCAGAAGGCTTGTGCATAAAATCCTCATCTAGTGCCTACTCATCCATTATCCTCAGACTAGTTTCTGGCTTATGGCCTTCATCAGTGTTTTACAAGAAATATTTTGTGAAATAAAATAATAAAAATAAATGAATATTATTTAAGTATATAGATTCTGTAGATATGGTAGTTGTAATTATATGGTGAATTATTTCCATTATCTAGTTTAATTATTAAATGTTTTAGAAAAATTCAAACTTTTCAAATACATTCTTCTGATCACATATAGATTAGTACATAGCACAATGTTTGAAATGGTTTTATTTTTTCTTCTTCAAGTGTTTCTGGCATAAATAGTAATAATATTACTACAGGAATCAAACCAGTCACCTTTATATTCATTTATAATGAATTAAAAGTTATTCTCTAATTAACTAGGTTAGTTTGTCAACGATTTGTAATTCTAAATAGGATTATATACAGTGGTCAAATATCCAACACAAAAAATTGTTTGTCCACAATGTTGTTATAGATATATACTTAATATAATAATCAATCTAAATAAAATTGAAATAAACAACCAATTATATTTACAATTATTTAATTAGCAACCTGGCTTTCATCTCTTATTAAGACCTTCTTGAAAAGGTCTCAATAAGAATTGAAAGCTGGGTTGATAATTAAATAATAATAAAAAACTTTATATCTTAAAATGCTCTCATTAAAAGATGAAAGCCAGGTGGATAATTAAGTAATTGTAAAAGTAATTGGTTGTTTATTTCAATTTTATTTAAATTGATTATTATACTAAATAGGATTGTTTCTATTATCTAGTTTTAAAATGCTATATTTTTTTTTTAATTAAACATTATTTAAAATTTTCAAATACATTCAGTTGTTCATATTAACACATAGATTTATATTATATACATGCATGTTAGGAGTAACAAAAAGAGATCTAAAATGAAATACATGGATGAGTGAAAATACAAATAAGTGTTCCTGATATCATTGAAAGAATTAAAAGACAAGTGGAATTGGGTTAGACATACAGTTAAAACTGTAAAATGAATTCTAAGAGATTGTAAAAGATCTAGAAAGATACATATATTAGATTGATGAATGAAACAATAAAATGTGCTTAGGTGATGTGGATAAGAGAGACTACAAATCAGAAAAGATGGATTGAACTTGGAGATATCTTCATCAGTGGATCAATAATGGTTGAAAATGTGGTGATATATGTAACAAAATGTTTCATGTAGAATATTTCTTACTTCATAAGATCTTGATGGCACAACCAGTGATAACCTTAGCATGAAAATCAAGCCAGTGATTTTTAAATTATGAATAGTAATTTAAAAATACTTTAATAAATTAAGCTATTTTCTTAAAGTTAATTAGTAATAGCATTACTTTTATTTCAGTATTTACAAATCTAAAGATTATTAGTTCTATTCTAATGCTAGTATTGTTGTTGGTCAGGCTAGCAACACCCAAAGAAGAGACAAGTATAATGGTATGCAAAACAATGTTTAATTTTCTAAACTGTGGTTTATTATAAGCAGCTGAAGGTATTTGAAAAGTTTAAATAAAGTTTGAAATTTTAATACATATTAAGGCTATGAATATGAAATAAACAGGCTTAATATGAAGTAAACAGGCTCTGAAAATGTGCTTAGCCAATATTAAGATTTAGAATTTAGTAATTTTGCCTTTATACATTGAAGTGTAATATATTAATTACCAAAAAGCTGGTGAAATAAATTTATTATTAAAAATATTTAACAGTTAAACTAAAAGATAATACTGTCATTGGTCAGGTCAGCAACAGTGAAGAAAAGAAAAGTATAAGTACCATTCAAAACACTGATCTATAGTTAACTTGTTGATTTGATTATTACTAATGGAACATAATAAAGTATATTTTAACAGTAAACACAGATGATGAATATATTCCAATATATTATAATTAAAATGCCATAATCACAAACTTTCATTCAGATAATGTAGTTATTTGTCAACTATACTTCAGAACTATAAAATAAAAGTAAGAAAATAGGAAAGATTAAAGATAATTCCAAAAAACAAAGAAACAACAGCCTTAAATGTTGATAATATTAAATAGGAAAAAAAAATTATAAATATCTTGCTCAGTTTCTACCACAGATAGGGATTATAATGAATAAAATTGATTATATTTTTAAACCTAAATAAAATGCCGTAGATATAAGTAATTTAATATTAAAAGAAAATATCTCTGTATGTTTGAAATTTAAAAAAAATGAATAAAAGGGTTTTATCAGTTCTACAAATAAATTTAAAAATTGGTTGCTTACCAGACTGCACAATGGAATATGGAGAGAAGTATGTGTTGAAAATAATTAAGAGCTTAAAATTAAAATACTTAAGTGATACAGTTGTAATAATTAAATTTATAAAGCACATTGTCATTATGTAAAGTAATATATATTAAGGCTATAACCTTAAGACCATGTGCTTGAAAAATGACAATAGGGACCTCTGCAAATCTTAACACAAGATTTGCAGAGGTCCCTACTGTCATTTTTCAAGTGCATGGTCTTAAGGTTATAGCCTTAATATATATTACTTTAAGTGAAACAATAAAGATATAATTGATAATATTGGAAAAATTAAGAGATGAGAATAGAACTGAAATGGATATGTTGCTAAAAAAAGATGACAGTAAGTGGACAGCTAAAATCTTAAACTGGTTAGCAAAAGATTGCAAAAAAACCTAGAAAGAGAACTCACAAAAGATAGATAGATTAGACAACGACATGCTAAAAAGAAAAGAAATGGATTGAAGAAACTGAGTTAAACTTACCCAGAGAAATTTTCATTCTGAAATGGTTTAGTTTTAGTTAAAATAATGATAAAAATATGTTTAAATTAAATGAAAAATAGCACATTGTTGAATAAATATTAAGTCATTGTCTTTAACTGAAGTGGATCAAATTTTCAATTGTTGTTGCTTGCCATTAATAAAGTGAGCAACAAAATTCAAAAACCTGACTACTTTTCTTTTAAAAGAATTAAAAATTCATTTTCAAAATTTTAGACAATAAAAGAAATCACTTGTAAAATATGTAATATAAATATTTGCACGGTTATGAAACCAAAACATTTTTCTAATCATTTTGTATCCAATTTTTATGCAGGTGGATATTTTTATAGTTACTTCTATGACATACAATCAATGGCAGAGAGATTTGAATAAGTTGAACAACATGCAGATATTTTTGATTTTATTTGCAACATTCCAGTATTATATATTCTAAGAAAAGAGCATCTAAAAATCTGCACAAGTTAAGATAATTTCACAATAAAAATGGAAATAATCGATATAAATTTTTTACAAATATTTTAATGCGTATATTACAATAATTTATGTTTTCAAATCTCTTACAGTGTTCATATATTAGATATAAATGTCATGAATATTTGTAAATTTCTGCAAAGCTTTATATTTTTTGGTCAACAATTTTTGTTTCTACTGCTTCAGCAGAAATAAACTTTCGTAAATTAATTGAAACTTACCTGATGTCTCACATGATGCTATCTGATGTATCTTTTTATGAAATGGCAATAATTATATGAATATATGGATTTAAAAAAAAATAATTACTGATTTTCTACGACAGGCAAAAAAAAATTATAGAATAAGTATCAATTTTTTAATTATTTATTTTTATTTCATTATTCTATTCCTAGTCATCAGAACAATTCTATTATTTTAATATTTCAATTAAATTAATATTTTAGCTTTTTATTTAATTTTAGATCAAAATCGCAACACATATATAAAGGAAAATGAGCTTTTCTTTTTCTGATAATAACTTTTTTTAATCATCAAATTTGTATTGCAACACTTTTTTATTCTTATATTAAAGTGACCCACAATCTAGTAAAGATCTTTGTTTAATATTTGCCCCAGATACAAGCTATTAAATAATATGAATAATTTTTTAAGGTAAAAGTACAAATATTGTTACAAAAATAAAAAGGAAATTCAAACTCCTAAAGGTAGGTGATCAGTAATCATTTATTCAAAGTAAATTACGTTGTACTCATATTTACAAAAAAAAAACAACAGTCATACTTACAAATTAATATGTATAATTATGGCCCACTGCCTAATTTTCTCTATTTTAACAGAATTTGGATCTACAGTGATGGACTAAAGGATCTACTTTTCAAATCTGAAAAAATCACAACTGTGAAAACATCTTGGAATCAGATATTTCAGATTAATGGTGTTTTACCTGTATCAGAAAAAGCATACATATACTTAAATGTTATAACACTTTAGACATTTCATTTGCCACATCATGATTTATAATTTATGGAGCGTCAAGAAATCTACTAGAGAGTGTTTTTTTATTTTTAGTCTACAAATAATTCATATAATGGAAAATAGCATAATTGATATTTTGCAATGATTAGTTGAATCGCTGGTACTCTGAAGACAATAATACTAATTTCTTAAAAGTTGTTCATTTAGTAATTATTATTAATTTGATTTATGATACTAATTTAAAATGAACAATGTGTTAGAAAATGTTTATAAATTATTTAGAGTTTAACTTATTAGAGTAAAAAGTGTTTAATGATATCTGGATATTTTATGAATATGTGAATACATGAAGTAATTTCGTTTCTCACAAAGTAATATTAATATTATTATTTTGACAATATTTACATAATTATGAATCAATTTATATCAACATGGGTGTGACAAGAATCTTGGACTCAGGGTGGCTTTGAGCATTCCATCATCAGATTTTCAATTGGATGGATGGTTGAAGAGTTGGAATGTGGAGTAGATTGAAGCCTGTCCATTAAAGTATAAGGTTTGGCTATCTTAATATATATCTGAGCACTTATAGCATATATGTGTAGAAATAGTAATCTGGACCAACTGATGATTTTTGGTTTAGCATGAAATATATATTTTGGTGAATATTTATCTTTTCAGCATGTATGTGTTCGGGTGTATCAGTGTTGTGAGATGGTGTGGAGAATGGTGGGTTTGTGTGAAGGTCTGTGCTCATATACCTTATATATTATTTAATAGTATTATACAATAATATTTTTCAAGTTTATTTAATGTTTTAGTTTCTTAATGTAGACAGATATAACAAACATCACAATCTAGTATTTTTATTTTTTTTAATCATTGCTACTTGATTCAATAACAACACCATTAGTTATTATTATTTGGAATAACAGTTTACATAACTTATTAAGAAAGATAACTTAGAGTGTAAATTAGTTATATATAATGACATTCTTAATTTTAAAATAAAAACTTTATAATTGATTTTATATGTTTTATTCTTGAAACATTACTACTAATATAAATAATGAGAGAATATTGAAATGCGTTATTATCAAACTAAACATATAAATTATAGAAAAAAAAATGTATTGTCTTCACAAATGACAATTACTTTTTCTTTAGTATATAAATATTATATTAATGATTTTTGTATTTGCTGTCTTTGTAACACTATCATAAGCATAAAAATGGATTAAATCTGAAAACAGACTTTAAACAAACATCAGATAACAAGTTGACATATTTGGATTTATTAATCAGTAAGAAAAAATAAATAATAAAATAAGATTTAAATCTATTGAAATGAGAAGTATATAGACTAAAAATGTATGATCTTTAGTAAACATAAAATAGTTTGGTTTCAGAATAATATTCTTATTAACTATGCATCATTTGAGCATGATTGAATTAACAAGATTAATACATTTCTTGGAAAATTTATGGAGAGTGATTGTAACAATGAAGCACAGAATAAATATAAGAACAACTTTAAAAACATGACATCACTCAGTAATACTTGCTAAAGACAACTGAAAATAAACATCTCTACCATATATTCCTAAGATTAGTAAATCATATTAAATCGTATTCACCAGAGGTAAGTGAATTAATGAAGTTTATAAAACAAAATATTCTGGAAACAATTGCTCATTTGAGTATACTGTGAAGCCAATGACAAGTTTAGTTGCCAATAAGAACCAATACAGATATATATATATATATATATATATATATATATAAATAGAACAAAATCTAACCCCTAATACAGATATATATAAAAATAGAACAAAATCTAACCCCTAATGTAAGTCAATTTTCTCTAATATTGGGATAGACACTGGTTATACATTTTGTCTGGATAATGTCAGAGTAATTTGTGGAAAAAGAGAAAATACTAAAAGAAAAATAAAAGTGGTATAAAAATGCTAAAAGAGTTCTTAAGTTAATAATAACCTAAATAGAAGCACTAATAAGTCTTTTAGTTAAGGAAAATTATAAAATATTTTTATTAATAATCACTTGTTTCCAGAGTTTATTAATTTTTAACATTTTTATTACATAAATAAGATGAAGTTTGAATTTATTACAAACATCTATATTTATATAGATAAAAAGACAACAGCCTTTTAAAAGAGTAATATAGAATAAAGAACTTTTATTTTCTTCCCATTAAAGAACATTTAGGTATAAGACTCAGCTTTCTGTTCTATTGTCATCTATACTAAGTTTGAATAATCAGTAATTACCAAATATGTGTATATTTAAATTACTGTCAACAAATAGGTGTCTGAATTTTAACATTATTAATGTGGACTTTGAATTCAGAGCTGGAAATAATGCAGTTATGTACCCAGAAATCACTTATAACTTCATTTTTCTTTTCAAGCTCAGCCTTAAAATTTAAACACACTATGATCCTGTCCCTACACTATACCTTAGAGAGTTATAAATTCAACATTTTAGCATGTATACAAAATGAAGTTAAAGGTTTTTGTTGATGCATACATTGGATTACTTCCGGCTTTGAATCTCAAGTCCCAATATTTGATAAAAGCAAAAAGCATAAATTGGATTCAGGAATTTTAAGCAGGGCCAAGGTGTAATCATTAATTACTCAAGTTTAATACAGACGGCAATAAAGTGGCAGTAGAGAGCAGTTGTTTTTTTTTAAATCATATATTGTGCTCGCTAAAGAATTAACTGGTTTGTTTGTACTTATAATGTAATTTATTCACAAAGAAAAAAACTTGACTATTAATGGGAGTTTTAAACTGTATAAAGTCAAACCAGCAGGAACTCTTATAAATTATAAACTGCAAAATTTAATTAAAATTTTGTATTAATTTATATGAATTAAAATTATTTTCAGAATGCAATGCTTAGGAAAACTGTCAACATTAAATAGTAAAATAATTAATTTGACTTAAACGATCAGTACGAAAAGCAGAGTCATTATTTTAAATTAAAATAATAAAATATCTTGCACAATGTAAAATAAAAAATGAATAAAAATATTATTAATAAAATATAAAACATTAAAAAATATATAGTAATTAAAATGTACTCTTACGAAACACTGAATAATAATAATGATAAAACAAACAGTGCAAACAACTGTAAAAAAAAAAAAAAACAACAACATTAGTTTAATCATTATATATTAATTGTTAATAGCAAAATATTCTAATGACAATTTTTAGATTAATTCGATTTTTAATTAGGCATTCGCCATACTTCACTAGTCGACTATTTACATTCACATTTTTATATATAGGCTTAAAAAAAATCTTAATTTGCCATTGCAACGCAAGTGCTCTATAACAAAATTCTATAGAGGGACAATAAAGTAGGCAATTTTCACCTGGCTTGCAAATTGCAGGATATTGGAGGCTTGATTTCTATTCTCGCTTCATGTTTATCTAGGAAGAGCTGAAAGAGTTCTTGCATAGTGAACAGTACATTTGATTGCCGTACAAGTAATCAGAGATTTGAGGCGAGTTTTTTTTCCAAGTTACAAACAGCAGTTTGTAATTAACCAGATAGTTATCTGACTTAATTATCAATAAATGGATAAAAAAATTACTCTTACTTCAAGATCTAGATCAGATTAATATAAATTGGTCAGATAAATGTTGATGCTTTAACATAAAAATAAATTTATGATTGTATTATGATATGGTCTTCATTAATAATAAAGTGTAAGATTCTTATGGGCACTAATTTTATA
This sequence comes from Epiperipatus broadwayi, assembly GCA_028023455.1. NCBI lineage: Eukaryota > Metazoa > Onychophora > Udeonychophora > Euonychophora > Peripatidae > Epiperipatus > Epiperipatus broadwayi. The sequence goes on from JAQFVV010000114.1 coordinate 2,058,693, forward strand.
TTAACATTTATCTTTAAAATAAGTGTATTTTTATTTACTGATCAAGATTGTATAGTTAGCTGTTGGCTATAAAATGGTTATTTACACACACACGCACACAAATAAGATTAGACGTGAAAAAATTAAGATTTTATCTGCCAAGATTTCAACCCATGTCATGGACATGCTAGACCGATAAATACCACTCTATCACAAAACCATTCACTGATATTTATGTGTATAATTAAAGTTTAAAATACATTGTAATATTTTTCATGCAATCCATATATAAATAACGTAAATAAAAACAAACGTAAGTTAAATAAAATATTACGTTAAAAAAAAGTATTGCAGCTTTTTTCTCTTTACAGTGCTTTTAATCAGAAAATTCAATTCCCTTTGATCATGGACCCAGGTGATCTATCTGCTTGATAACACAACCATCAAATTGATGACCAATTACATTATCACAACAAAATTACGAAGAAAAAAAAAAGAAAATATTCAGAAGAGTATAATTTACCACTTACACATCTGTTCTACATAAAAATCCTTTCCAACAATTCATTTTCTGACAGGACCACTCTTTATAATATTATTTGAATTCACATGTTCATCTGCATTTTAAATCCAATTGATCTAACGAGAAAATAAAGTATTTTTCAATAAAATCAGCGCTGGGATGTGCAGAGTTTACTATATATTTCACACAAGTTTAACAAGTTATTACATTATCATGAAGATAAGAAATTTCTCAAGAGGCTAAAAGCAATTTTGAAACATTTACCCGAAAGATGGCAAAAATAACTGCTGTCTCTAATATCAAACCGAGCACCAACTAATAAATGAAAAATGTCATTTAATTACTGTTTTATAATCTTTATTTGCATCGGTATTTATGCACACACATAAATATATATGTGAACATATGTAAATCTTTATGAATGTTAAGCCACTTGGCTTTATGCATATATTGTTAAAAATTATTTAGATTTGTTATTGTTTATCTACTTGGTTTAAGGAAATATTGGACCTAGAAAGTTATTGTGTAATGGTAACATATTCACCTGGCTTTCTTTGACATGGACTTAAAAAAAATAAAGTTCTAATTCGGCTTGGATTTTTTTTTTTTTCAGATTTATTAGCGTCTAACTATCTAATATTAATTAATAAGTGGTGTATTTAGTTATTGTTAGTTTAAAGATAAAATAGGGATGGAATGATTCCAGGCTATTATAACCTAAAAATTAACAAATTTAGTGAATATTATTAATCTTTTTTTATTATTTAGTTACAAGGAATAATTGAAGAGGGTTTTACTCTGCAGTATAAGATTTATAGCTGTTTTATCATGCTCTTTATCTATAAATATATTATAAAACAAAAACAAAAAAATATTTAAAGAATAAAATATTTTAATGCAAAATAATTTTAATTGTGATTAGATTGGTAATGAAGCTTATACCTATCATGTGTAAAATCGAAGATTTGGGTCTAGAATTACTGAACTCTGATTTTTATTTTTCAGTTCATAAACAGTCTTATTTTTTTTTTTTTTAGATAGTTGACTATAGCTAACTTCGCCAGATTCAAGTAATGGTCAGTAAATGGGTATTTGACTATTATTAATTAGATGGGAATGATTCCAGGTTAATCAGATGAATATCATTAAGATGATTGTAAAATAAAAATATAGTTATAATAATGGTGGGAGAAGGTCATATTTCTAAAGATGCTGAGTTCATAGTTTCATTTACCTGTTTTATTTTATTTTTTCTATAAAATGTTTATTAATATTTTATAATCCTATTAACTGTGATCCAATAGAAAATAATTAGAATAAAAATTGCAATTTTTTTTTGACATCGATTCAAATATGCACGAATATTAAAAAAAAAAAAAAAAAGAGATTAAAAGTAAGACAAAACGTTTTATGTTTAAAGATGTTTATATATATATATATTCTTCCCATAATAAAAAGTTGATTAATTTTTTTGTCTATCATAGATTAGGTCTTTGTTTTAATATTAAACACATTGTTGTATATAAACTTGAAAATAAGATTTTATTGTTTTTGAGATTTTTAAAAAAGTCTCAATTTATTTAGAAAGATGTTTGAGATATCTCTTGGATTCATTATAATAAGTAGAATATAAATGCTACCATTCTAATATTTGAAAAAAAAAAAAACCTCTTGCAAATTTTTTTTATGAAGGATATACTGTCTTGATTTCTACTGTGGATATTGTTAGACAAATATTGTGCAGTCTTTCATATGAATGAAAGAGATGTATGATTTTCTTCTCTGTGTGACATTATTTATATCATGTATCAATAATATTTCAGGAAATGAGATATCTACATCTATGTTAACTATCTAAAAGAAAATGAAAATATTTACATTTAAGGGATCAGTGTCAGAATTTTCATAGTACTTTCTTAATGTTTTCTTCTAAAGTTGTTTGCCTAGTTGTACAGAAGTAATAACTGTTTTTGTTCAGTATAATTTTTGTTGTGATCATATAAAGGTGATATTTTCAAAGTCTTTGTTTGAATAACCAGTTTTTCCAAAATTTACTCTAGAATATGAGTCTGAACTGTATGTAGCAGTTATTTTAAAAATTTCTTCAATCACTGAATATTTTAGAGATGTTGTTGGTACTGTATTAATCTTGTTTTTGGATTTTGAATACATTTCATGAATGAATTTCAAGACCACTGAGGCTTTCTGGAATTGATAGAAGTCAATTGAGATAACTATTTACTTTTTATTCTATAATAGTTTTCTGTATAATGTAATTTGAAAAGAGAAGTGAAAGTTTTTATAATCATTATAGTTGTGGTTGATAATATGTGATCTTAGTTATGATTAGTTAATCAAACAATTATATTTTAGAGTATATTGATAAACGTGTTTTTGATTTCAGCCTTTTTTGTATTTAAATTATTATTGCTGCTGGACTTACATAGAATGAAAATTCCCCAAAAGTTGATGATTTGGTTTGGAATTGTTCAGTATAAAACTTATCTTTATATTATTCATATTAGTTTCCATGTAATGTTCTTCTGCATATTTTTTAATATGTCAACGAAAATCTAGTCCACCCTAATTTGCATATTTTATTTCAGCTACTTCTTGAAAATGAAGGCTTAGACTTTTGAAAGCACTTGAGTATAACATTTATCATTTGTTAAGATGGTGATTTTCTATTTAATATAGAAATAGTATTTATATATCTTATAGTTTATGTGTGTATTTATATTAACACAAAATATAGATTTTACAGATATTCAAACTAACACATAGTTGAACATTAAATATTAATATGTCAAGTAAAATTAATATCTCTTTTTAATATAAAAAAGGCAGTTACACTAATAACATAGAAACTACATAATGCTAATATATTTAATGATGGTGTCTACATTTTATTTAGTTTTATTTGAATTTATTGAAGAGGAGAGTTAATATATGCTTCAAAAAGTATTTACTGGTAGAGGGCAAACATTATGATATTCTTTTCTATTGAATATAATTTATATTATTTAGTTCAACACTAGATTTATTAATAAGTATATAAAGACATTTAGTACTGAGTGTCTTGATTAACATCAAATTGTAAGCAGGATGATTATCCACTTCTACAATCATTGAGTTTTAGTTTTACAACTACCTTAAGATTCTAAAATTCCTAACAGTCCCTATGACGATTTTTCACACTCATTCTAGTTCACCTTTAAACTATTTCTGAAATAATAGTGAGCGTTTAATAAATTTATAATTACAACTTTAAATCATTGAGTTTGTTTTTTGTATTGTATATAGGACTTGCATATTATTTTATACAGAATCATTCTCTATCCTGAAAAGAGTCTTTTTTTCCAAACTATGCTTTTGTTAACACGAACAGTAAATAACAGGTAAAACTCTCCATACAGTACACTGCCATTCAGTGCAAGCCAGAGTAATCAATGAATCCAAAAAGATTTGTGCATAAAATCCTTATCTAGTTCCTACTCATCCAATATCCCCAGTAGTTTCTAGCTTGTGGTTTTTATCAGTGAGGAGCCTTGGATCTGAGAGCTCTGCACCTAGATCTTAGAATGTAATGCAGCCATCCAGTAGCCATTTTTTATCTCTACTTAATTACAAAAATATGAATCTGAAATTGAAAACACAATAATATTTTTAATTCAAGCTCACTAGCTTATATAGTCATATAGGTCTGAACTCAGTTCAGTATCCATACATTTTGATGTCTTTGGTTCTTTAATAACTATAAACACCACTATCCTATTAGGCAGGATTGGTATTATACCACTAAACATCATATGATCACCATTTCTTTTGCTTGTTCAAGCTGTTAAAACAGGCAAAATTCTCCATACAGTAGTACCACTCAGTGCAAGCGAGAGTAGCTGTATGGAGAGTTTTGCCTATTTTAACAGCTTGAGCAAGCATAAGAAATGATGATCATGTGATGAACAGTAAATGCAAATCTATTTTATATTTCAAGACTGACTCCAAGATTTTTATGCCAAGAAGACAGATGTTCATTATAATTGATATGGAGAATATTGATATATACAACATAAAATAGAGACAAATAAAATGTAGTATAGATCTTGAATTTCATAGATTCTTTTTGATAAAACGTTTAACTTACCTAATACATATAGTAATTTACTAATGGCTTACTGCAACAATGTGCGAATTGAAAGATGTTACGTTATAAATATAAATACGATATATATATAATTAATAATTATTGAAAGTTTTTTTTAAAAAAAACTTTCATTTTAAATAGAAACTGTTTTGATTGTAATTTCTAATAAATAAATAAAAAATTGATATACACATTAATATTAAAACAGAAAATCTTACTGTTGAAAAATACTTCTCTATTGGTAAAAAATAAAACTTAATTAAGTTCTTATCATATTAAGAATTGATTAATTGAAAAACAAAGACTGTAATAGTTTTAGTTGAAATATTAAAAATTAACCCACCAATTAAATTTTCATTCAGCAAAACAATATTGTACAAATATAATTGAATCAATAGGAATAGCAAATGTTTGGCAAACACATTTTTTATAGGGTTCCAACAGTAAACTATTGAATATTATTAACCATAATCTAAGACTTATAATACAAAGGTTATCTAGGGCCAAATTAAACTATATATTTTTAAATAGGAATATCACGTGTATCAATATATATATATATATAATTTTTAAAATATATATACTTACTATTTTTTAACTTGATTATACTATTATAATTTAAAAAATATACAATGCATGGGTTTATGAGCACGCACACACGCATATATATATCTATATACCGAGCAGGGCAAATTCCTAATGTCCATTCCATACGTTCTTGTCGTTGCAGCTGTTATTACTATGTGATTATTCATATAGTTTACGAACATGGATGGGCTGCTCACCAACACGCATTAGCCAGCGTGGTGAGTTTATTGGCTTTTTACCTCTGAGTCTAAGATCAAGAAACACCATGGTCTTTCTTCTCAGTGCCTGATAAGGCAGAATGAATGTTTGTGTAAATGATAAATATTTTTCCAATACATATATACAATTATGACAGACAAAAATAAAGCATGGCCCTTATTCCCAGGAGGCTGTAAAGTCACCAACCAAGGCAGCGGTTGGTGGCCGAAGGCGGAGGGTGCTAAGAATCCCCTGATTGCGGACCCAGGCTGCCATTTGATGACAACTTTTTATTTAGGTACTTACAACTGCAGATCACTTTCAAGTGAAGGAAGATTGCAAGAATTAGAAGAAGAACTGTCTTATATTAAATGGGACATTATTGGACTTTGTGAAGTTAGAAGAAAAGGAGAAGAAACAATTGATTTAAAAAGTGGACATATACTCTATTATAAAGGCACACATATTGGAAATACAAGTGGAGTAGGATTCATTATAAATAAAAAGTGGAAGAACAATATTGTGGAGATTGATGGTGTATCGGACAGAGTGGCAAGATTAGTTATACAACTTAATAGCAGATACCAAATGCAGATAATTCAGGTTTATGCCCCAACAAGTTCTCATAGTGATGAAGTAGTAGAAGATTTTTATATGGATGTACAAAAGGCTTTTGATCAGAGTAAACAACATTTTAAAATTGTTATGGGAGACTTTAATGCTAGAATTGGTAGACAAATGAAAGATGAAATTGCTGTAGGTAATTTTGGTTATGGTAATAGAAATGAGAGAGGACATAGACTTGTGGAGTTTGCAGAAAAAGAAAAACTTTATATTATGAATTCATTTTTTGAGAAAAATATTAAAAGGAAATGGACATGGAAGCATCCAAATGAAGGTACAGCAGAATTGGATTATATTTTGACTAACAGAAAATACATATTTCAAGATTGTAATGTTCTTAATAAATTTAACACAGGAAGTGATCATCAATTAGTAAGGTGTAAGTTATGTGTTAATGTAAAACTAGAGAGAGAAAAATTATTAAGAAAAACAATATTTACAGTTGATATTCCTAATCTTCAGAAACATTCTAATGAATTTAAATTAGAACTTACAAATAGGTTTCAAGTGTTAGGAGATTTTGAACATGATTCAGATTTGAATGAAATTAATATGAAAATAACTGATACAATTTTAAAAACTGCAACAAACATAGCTGGTAGAAAAAAGCAGCAATTGACTAATAAAATTTCTACTGAGACTAGAGAATTTATGAAGAAAAGAAGGAATATGAAGATATACAAAAATGATGTATTAAAAAGAATTGAATATCTCGAATTTGTAAAATGGTACGGAAAAGAGTTGAAAATGATATAAGAAAGTATAACTGTGAAATAGCAAGGAAAGCTGTAGAAGAAAATAAAAGTCTCAAAAATGTTAAACAACATTTTGGTATTGGTAGGAAATTTATATCTGCAATAAGAAAAAAAGATGGAATTATTACTAAAAAGAGAGATGACATCATGAAATTGGTAGAAGATTTTTATCAAGAATTATATAGTAATAAAGAACAAGTACCTCCTATATCTATTACATCTTCCGAATTGCCCAGAATTTTAAATGAAGAAGTGAGACATGCAATTAAGTGTATGAAGAAAGGAAAGGCTCCAGGAAATGATGGAATTATAATTGATATATTAAAAGAAGCAGGTGAAGAAATACAAACAATTTTAGCAAAGTTATATACCAAATGTCTAAATGATAAAGATGTACCGGAAGATTGGAAGAATGCAGTAATAATATTAATATTTAAAAAAGGTGATAAAGAAGATATTAGAAATTACAGACCTATCAGCCTTTTATCAGTTTTATATAAAATTTTTACCAAGATAATTACAACTCGTCTGCAGAGAACTTTGGATTTCCACCAACCAAGAGAACGAGCTGGATTTAAAACTGGTTTTAGTACAATAGATCATATCCAGGTATTGAGAGAAGTTATAGAAAGGACAAACGAATATGAGTTGTCATTATGTTTTGGATTTGTAGATTATGAAAAGGCATTTGATTCTATACACATTTCTTCAGTGATTAAAGCATTGGATCATCAAGGTATAGATCCAGGATATTGTCATATTTTAAAGAATATTTATAGAAATGCAACAGCAACAATTAGATTACATAATGATACTGGAAAAATCAACATTGAGAAAGGTGTAAGACAAGGTGACTCCATATCTCCAAAACTCTTTACAGCGTGCTGCAAGAAGATTTTGTGGATTAAAATGGGAAACTAAAGGAGGAAAGTAAATGGAGAGTATTTAAGTCATTTAGATTTTGCAGATGATGTAGTTGTTTTTGCAAATAATGCTTCAGAGCTGCAAAAATGTTGCAGGAGTTAGCAGATGAAAGTAGAAAAGTAGGACTAAAGATAAATGTTAAAAGACTAAAGTAATGTTTAATCGATTTGCTCAAAATATGAAAATAAAGATTGATTATAAAGAATTAGAAGAAGTTAACAGTTACAAATACCTTGGTCAGATTATTAATACAGATGGAAACATAATGGAGGAAATTAATCATAGAATTAAACTTGGTTGGAGTGCTTTTGGTAGAAATAACTTGATACTAAAAGGAAATATGCCTATGTGTTTGAAAAGGATGGTTTTTAACAAATGTGTTTTACCAGTCTTACTTATGGATCTGAGACTTGGACACTTAATAGAAGAGCAATACAGAGACTTCAGACCACTCAAAGGAGTATGGAGAGATGTATGTTGGGAGTAACAAGAAGAGATCGAAAACGCAATGTATGGATAAGACAACAAACAGGTGTTACTGACCTTATTGAAAAATTAAAAGATTGAAATGGAGTTGGGCTGGACATATTGCTAGAAGAGATGATAATAGATGGACAATTGAAATTTTAAACTGAATTCCAAGAGATTGTAAAAGACCCAGAAAGAGACCACATGTGAGATGGATGGATGAAATAAGAAAATGTGCAGGGGTGTTGCAGAGAAGAGAAGCTAAACATCGGAGAAGATGGATTAAACTTGGAGAGACCTTCATCCTGCAGTGGATTGATAATGGTTGATGATCATATATATATATATATATATATATATATATATATATATATATATATATATATATATATATATATATATATATATATATATATATAATAAAGAATGAAAGTGACTGTTCTTTTATATGCAGATTTTGTTTTAATATTGTTAACTATTATCCAATGTAAATTAAACACACCAAATTCTCACAACTGTTTTGACAACAATTTTCATTTCTTCATGTAGACTATAGATCTAAAATCTAAGATTAATATATAAACAATTTTATATAAATTATTTATTATCAAAATGTGAATTAATATACATATGATCATAGTTACATATTATATTTAAACAAAATATGTAGCATTGAACATATTATTCAATATGAAGACAGTTTATATGCATATCTAGTTTATGTGACAGCATAGATTAAGCTGAAATCTAAGTGCTAAGATAGGTATTACTTTCTCTTACAAGTGATAGATATTGAAGAAGGTTATCTGAAGCAATTTGTAGGCAGATGACTAATGATGATGATGTAAAATCAGATGGCAGCTTTCCTCTAGATTACAGCTGAAATGTTTTGGTTGCATTTTTCAATAGTACAGTTAAGATATGAAAATATGTAATTTTATGTGTAATCAGTTGATTTTCTACAATATATATCACTAAACTACATATAGTAATATATTTTACTAAATGACATTGATAATCTCTTCAGTCACAGAGAGTGGTTTAAAACATAAAAAAATAAATTCTAAACATTCTTTTTACTTTTCATTTTATATGAATAAAGATAATTAAAAAAGATAAGAACCCTAAGATGTATTTCACACTGAACTAACAATTTTCAGTTAGTCCATGTCAAAATTTCTCACATTGTTGTAATCATTGGTCAGTATTCCATTGTTAAACAATTACAATTCAATATAAAGATGCCACAAAAGAAAAAAAAATTGAATTATTAGGTAATATTGTATTTAATAATAATGGATATATTAATTCTTTAATTAAAGTTTAAAGTGTACATTCAACCTAAAAATATGACAATTTCTAATCTAATAAATGATTAATAATAATTATTAAAGGATTTTTCTGGGCGGTATAGGATCTTAGTTGCAGGGGCAAAAAGTTTGACATTTTTAAATTAAATTGTAATAATTCAAAAATTAAGTGCAGTTTGTAAATTTGTTAAACATGAAAATAACAATAATTTGATGTCCTAACTTTTATTCAGAAAATATTCTTATAAGAAGAAAAAAAAAGGTAACCTAGCATTAGACCTTTTTTTTTTTAGTTTTTGACTTTGAAATAATTGATAGGTTTCAGAAAACATATCAATTTTCAACACATAATTAAATAAAATAACCCTTCTAGATGTATTTTTCTATTATAAAATGAGAATTTATTTTTAGTAACATTTTTTTCCCAATCATAATTAGATATTTCCCAGCTTTTATTGAAGTATAAAATATTATTTTCATCAACGTTGCTCTTATTACAGTATTTTTTTAAATTGATTATAACTATTATATAAAATTTTATGTGTGTATATGTATGTACATTAATGGTAAAATTTTTTTATGGCTTAAAATCAAATTGCTTTATTTATCAACTAATACACACAAAAAAATGGTGACTTAATTAATAATAACATATAACTTGATATTCATCCTCTCTCTCTTAAAATTTTCAAAATATAATCAATTGCATAGTTATAGTTAAAATACTTGTAAGATATATTTGAAACCTCCAACTCATCTTACATTTTTGAGACATATAAATAAAGGATCTGGAAACAACAAATAATCCCAAGATGTTCATTTCATCTTTTCAAGATGTCTGTATTCATATGTTTTAAGAACGTGTAGTGGAGTGGAGGTTTCATACATGAAAAAGGGGAGATGAAGTTGAGTTGTTCCATTGTTTATATAAAGCCAGATATATTTATCTTTAACTGTGACTTTAAGATATAAATCTGGACTAGGAATAATCTTTAGTTTAATAAATGATCACTAATAATCATTAGTGTATTTACTGAAATAATTGTCAGAATTGTGTGTGCAGAAAATTTGATCTCTAATTCATAATGAAGGAAAAATATTTGTTGTTTAATCTGAATTTAAATAAAATATCTTGATTTTAGATATAAACAATAATCAGATGTGTTATTGTTCCAAAGATTTAGGTATGTTTGGGTAACTGAAGTGAGATAAAAAAGCATTGACCATGGGCATTGAGCTCTAAATCTTGCTATTATACTACTTCAGCAATATTCAGGGCTATTTTTAGATGTCATATAGTGTCGTTTGACATTTATTAGATTAATTATCAAGGTAAAAAAACAAAAGTTATCATATTATATTTTTGTCATGTGTAATATTTCAGAAAAAAATCTTGAGTAAATAGTTCTGTATTGGGTATTTATTTTAAAAATATTTTTTAATAATTCTCATTTCTATCATTTTTTCATATCTTTTATCTAATCATTTTAGTCCTGAAATCAAGATAAAAAATAGCATTAATATTTCTATGCTCATATGTATTATGAACTGTTATTTTGCATGTCAATAATTGACAAATCATGGTTCTGTCATAACATTTCTTTACATAATTTTTTTAAGTGAAATTATCACAACACTATTTGTTCTTTATCCTTTTTTTGGATTAAGTACAGATTTAGAAATGTTGTTTCTAAAAGTAATGTTCCATCAAAAATACATAGAAGTGTTCACTTTTAAGTTAAATTCATTGCAAGCAATACTTGTGTGCATAACTTTCATTTATTTTCAAAGATAAATACATTTTGTTTCTGTTATTATGTTTTAATATGACAAGTGCAAGCTTTATTTTATTAAATAAAAAAAAAAGGAATGAAAATTCATAAACATGAAGTTAGGACAAACTTTATTGATCTTTATATAGTCTCACTAAAAATTTAAGCTTTTGAGGAATAGGTATATTATAGCACATATGAACAAATCATGAAATAATTATAAGTACATGTTATGGAGCATAGTATTATATACAAAGACATGTAATTTAACAAATCACATTGGAGCACATTGTGGAGTAACAATATGACATTACATATGAACACAGCAAGAAATAACATCACATACATAAAACCATTCATATCGCATTGCATTTGGACACAACAATTGCAAATATATATATACATTTAGAAAGATCACAATTTTAAGTTTCAGTGTAAAATTTTCCAAAACAAATGTCAATTAAAGATTTTTTCCTAGTAAATAATGTTTTAAAATTTTCTTATGTTTTATTAAATCTTGAACAACAAACAATCTTAAAAAAAATTTCATTTATGTTTTATTGTTTGTAAAGCTAAAATCATCATTGTTAGTTTTGTTTCTTATTTAGTATGTGAATAAAATCATCATTGTTAAAGAACACAAATATAAAATAATTCCAAAATATAATTATTGCATAGAGAATTATATTAAATATTGTTTTTTTTCCTAAACAATATTTAAAATTACTATGCTATATACTACTTAAAAAATCCAAGTTAATATAAAGTTCTATATTATAATTATATGTTAATGTGTTTTTTAAAATAATATATGTAATTAATATAAGATGTCTTAGATGGTTTAATGCACAAGTAGAGTACATATTCTTGAGCTTAAGGTTTATGGATAATGATTCAAATTTGTCACTTTTGATCCTTCCAATCCTTATGAACTCCTGCTCAATAAACTATTTATTTATTTTACTTATGATTATAATATTAACACTAAATATATATGAGTGTGTGTGCAAAAGTAGGCATGCAGTAATTCTTTGTCAAGAAACTCACACATTGTTACAACATAGTGGGCAGGAGCTCCATATTGCAGTAAATAGAAGTCTTTATTATCATACTGTAGATGTAATTATGGAATAACAATAATAATATAAAATATATAATAAATAATAAAAAACTTTGTATAACCCTTACAAACACCCATTTTAGCACACTCCTGTCCTAACACACCCATATTATGGAAAAAATAGGTGTTGAATGTTTTGAATTACAAAGTATATTTTACATGTCTTTCAATGAATAATTATGTAATTGTTATTAATTGTAATTTTGATAACTTTGCAATACTATTGTTTAGCAATATTTATTGCCCCCCTGCCCAACTTTTTTTAAAAGTCAATGTTTTGCTACCTACCATTTAACTGAAAATTTTTTCATAAATTTTTAACATGTAATGTTTTAGATGGTCTATGTAAGACTAGGCTATCTATCTCATATTGATTAAATCTTATTATGAATTTAATAGTTCAGACTTCTTTAGAACTAATCGATATCCTTTTTACTTGAACATTATCAAAAGAGATACTTCTAAAGATATATGGTAATGTCTAGCAGTTTTCATTGCCATATGCTAATAAAAGATTAATCAAATATTTATTAATACTAAAATTCTAGGATAATTTGTGTTAAAGGAACAGCAAGCACTACTGACCTATTACTAATATTGAGCATTATTTTTCAATTGAGGGGGGGGTCCTTTGAAAAATTGCTTCAAAAAAGAAGCTTATAATTTATACATCATATCTTTGCTTGAATAGCTAATTGTGTAATTGACAGAGAAACAATAGTTAGTATTTAATTATAGTTGCAGCCTCATATATCTAATTCAAATGCCTAGACTTTGACCTTGGCCACTCATTTTTTCATCAGTCTTAATTAACTAAAATAAAAATTGACTAACAGAAATATTCTCTATTTAACTAGGCAATTATTCAGTGTTTATGTAAAAAAAAGTTTATGTTTAAACCATTTGATCAATTAGAATATTTTTTATTTTTTATTGTTGTTTTTTTTAAAAACTAATATAGTATAGTCATTTATAACTTTTATAATTATAATTATGCTCATAAGGAAAAATATATTGTCTGCCTTCAAATTAAACTCTTCTATACATTTATGTATATATGGTTAAGCTTTAGTTTGCTTAGTTGATAAATCACGCACAATTATCTAGAATTATATGTAAAATTAATTGCAATTAGTAATAATGATCTATATCTGTACTAAAAGAATTTTAACCCTAATATTTGTTATCTTTAAAAATTCTGATATTATGACAAAAAACTGTACTTGTGAGTTTTCAAATAAATCAAGATGACAGTTTGTATTTTTGATAAATGTACAGTTTTGAGGGCCAATAATCTACCAAAGATGTATTAGTAGTTAAATTAAAACAAAATTAATAAATTGATTGTTAAATTTAAAAAAAGTAATAAATTCTGATAATTGCATTAAGAATTTTTATTTCAATTTAATTTTTTGTTTATATTACAATGTGGGAAGGTATGAGTCACTCTTAATAATGTCAACTTTGGTTCAATTCAACTTGTTTCTTTTTGTTAGCAGTTTCTTGGATAAATTGTCAAAATGATAAAAATTTGGATCTTTCTGTCACAGAACATGATGCAGTGAACTATTTACAAAGGTATGAGATAATGCTCTACCAAAATGTGTGCATTAACCCTCTAAGCATGCAGCCTAAGAGTCTCATATTTCAGCATTTTCTGATGTTTTTCTTTGTCTCACAAATCAACATAAAATATATGATTAAATGATTATTACTTATCAGAAAATAATAAATTTGACTTCATTTGATAGATATTTTTGTCTACTACTGAAATAAATTTTAAATGTTAACATTTTGTTTCTGTAAATATTAAAAAAAATGAGATCATAATCAAAACAAAGAGTTTAGACATCATCATTTCTAGAAAAATTATTTTCAGTTTACAAAATCAATGAAATATTTCTTATTTCTTATTATTTTTAAAAATCCAAATGAATATTTATTTATTTCTCTTATATCTAATGAATTATGATTTAAAAGTTTAAAATATTTGAATATTTATTGCAAAATTGTGATATTTTTATACTTGTAAGTATAAGTAGATTGCTTACATAGAAGCTAATCTTGTAAATTGCTTCAGGCCATATTTACATTCATTGCTAATATAATGTTATATTTTTGAAAATAAAGTATTTCAAGTCAAAATACTTTATTAATAATTTATATTTTTTGATATCTAATAAATATAGTGTAAATTATTGTAAAAAAAATCTAAAACTGTAATAAATTCACAAATAAACACATTTTGGGTTATTGGAACTATTTTCTTTAAACAATGTCATAAAACACCGAATGTTTTACAGTCTTGGCAATAGGCAATGGCTAAACATATCAGGGTGGAGCTTATGTCTATTGTAAGAGCATGAATTTTTAATTTCCTGCCTTCTAGCACACATTTTTTAGCAAAATTTTTATATAATAAAATATACTGTTTTACATGCATTTAAATGTATAATACAAAAAAATTCACCAGAGGGCAAATTGCTCAAAAATGAAATAATTCATAAAAACAAAACAAGTAGTCACAATATGATTGCAGGCTGCTGACATCAATAAAGTGTAAATTTTGTATTTATATTATTTTTTCATTTTTCTGTTAATAAGTTAATCCAAAAAAATAAAATAAAACTGTAAACATTGAAATTAATTTTTCCATAATGATTTTTTTTTTTTAAATAATGGGATAAAAATAAAATGTAAGTATTGAATATAACGTTTTCTAGCAGGCATTTTTTTTGTAAACATTTTTTTAAGGACCCTGAAACTGTAGATTCATAAAAAATGTGGGTTTACTTGAAAACTCATAAGTACCGAAAAAACTTCATGTTTTGATGGCTCCAAACATTATTATTTTAGTATGGGTTATGATTTAATTAAGTAACATTTTAAAAAATTAATAAAAATTAATACAATATATATATATATCAAATTACCCCCTACCCCGACCCACCAAATTTTATGTTTTTTTAGCAATGCTTTCTTATGAAATAAAGATAAAGTAGGAATTTCAAACAGCCTCTTGAACCATGCTGATTGAAATTCAGCCTTTATTAGAAGGGGGGGGGTGATTTGATATTTTAATATATGAATTTTCAGCTAGAGCTATGCACAAGACTATTTCTAATATATATATATATGACTCGCGCTTTGTACTTCTATTTTATCATTTTTAAGGTGTTGACTAAACCATTTATTTAAACTAGTTTTTATTAAGATAGAAAACTGAAATATAATTTGATGGATAAAATAAATAAAAGAGATGAGAATTTCTAAATAAACTGCACAGAATTTAATATATACATTACTAAAATTTCTAATTATTATTTATATTTGATTTTTTGTTGAAGTTTCCAACAACATGTGATATTTTAATTAAATATATGAGAGGTTAATAAAAGGAAATGGGAATAAATGATGAATTGATGAATTATTACTATATATTTTTTCCTTAAAAGTTATTAATGAAGAAATACTAGAAAACCAAAGGTGATCGATCAAATAGTACTATTGTAAACTTTATACCGAATATATATAAATTGCATCGAATTTAATCATAAATGTGATTTTTTAAATAGAAAATGTTTTTTAATAGAAATTGTATCATAGCAACTTTCTATTTAGAAATGCTTTAAAACAATTCTTTATCCTCTGTTCACAAGGTTTGAATAATTTAATAACATTAAAAGCTCTTACAAAGCTGCAGTCAAATACTAATATCCATAATACAGGTAATCAAGTCAGATTACAAAGCTGATTCACATAGAAAGAAATAGTTTTTAAAACTTTTTTGTAGTAAATCTTGTAAATAAAATAAATGTTGATTAGTATATATGTAAGTCAAAAGTAAAAATATACCCATTTCAGAAGAAAACTTTTTTATTTGACTTCAATTCCTTTATAGAGATACATATGAAATGAAGGCAAAAATAGTTAGAGACCCATTTGCCATTTTTGTTGAATAGATAGCTGAGTTGGCAGTTATTTAAAAAAAATTTCTAAGCTTTTTTGAAACTTTTCAGATTTTATCAAGGCTGGATTCAAACCCTAATTTATAGACATGACAGACAAATGTATTAGTGAATATATAATGATGACTTATGTAAGTCTTTAAATAATAAACAATAAAACAAGTTCAACTTTTCCAAATTCTGAGTGGTGATAGTTTTAATGATTTTTTTGTCCTAATTTGCATTCCATTTTTTAAAATAATTTTAGCTAACTAGATTATCTAAGACAAACTATATATATCATTGAAAACTTGTAAAAAAATGTTCATCTTATGTGGCCTTAAACTAAGCCCCAGGTCATGAGAATGGATATGGATGAAGTACAAGTGTGTTACAAATTTTTCTGTATAAATATATTGGAGTAAAAAAGTTTATAATTGTAGTAATATCATACCACATTTTGTTCTTATAATAATTTATATGAGGCTACACATTGAACACTTATAAAACAAAATATTATTTCTGTGATATATAGATTTAACCACAAAAAATATCTCATCCAAAAGAAATGGTGCAAAGGAGGCAAACTCATCATATTTGCAAACCATCATAAAAATAACATATGCGATTTTATAATCAATAATTCTTTTTACATTAGTAGGACAGTTTTATATATATCAGAGAATATATCACTTGACTTTTTATGTAAAGTTTACTATTAAATTTTCATTGAATATTGTAAATCAGAACAAGTTTCATCAAATGTCCATTGATTATTCAAATAACTGGAGAAAATACAGTGAATTATTACCCCTAAAGGCAGAATCATATTATAGTAGCAAATACTTTGTATGATTTATAAAACATGCTCTGATACCTTATGTAAAATTGAATAGAATATAAATATTTTAATTGATATCTTGGTGCACATGTGACCTCTCAATGTAGCTTAATTTTGAAATGTTCAGATAAATTCTTGAGACAACAAATAGTTATAATACCTGAAGAATAATGATGTCTTATACAATAGTTAAAATTGTGACCCTATACTAATCTGATAAAAATTAGTTCGGTATTACCACATACAAAAGGCATCAATGATGAAAAATTTTACTCATGTACTGTTAAGCCCTCAATGTTCTGGTAGTGGATTCAACTACTATAAAGTTCAAACTATTGTAAAAAAATCTCTGTTAAAACAAGAAGTGATAATTATTAGTCCCTGTTGTAACATGGAGTAATTTCTATTACTATACAGATCATATATCATTCACAATTGACAATGTATTTAAATAAAATGCTCATTGTGATCTAACTGAAGGGAAATCATAATGATAAATGTCCACTGGCATTTCTATTTTTGAGTAAATGCTTTGAGTAGAAACTACTGATTCTGTCTGGAAACAAATATAATGATTGTGAAGATAATGTCTTTACGAATCTAAATGTATTTCTGTGATATCTTTCATTTTTTTTACAGGAATTCTTGTAAGCAATTGTTTTCAACAAAACTTTTGCAGTAATGTGCATGCTTTGGAATTTATACAATTGTCTAATAAATATTAATGGCCCAACATTTATATATTTCTAAACATGTCTAACTTTTCATATGATCAGAAATTCTATTTCTCTCAGCACATTTCCCATTTAGTGTTAGTTTTAATAACCAATAGGTGACTGTCCATAGGTAACCCCTATGCAGCCCTGTCATACCAAATATTATCAAATTAGATTTCTAGCTTATGTCTTTCATCAGTGTGGAGATTCTAATTCTGGGAGCAATATAGCTGGAGTTTTCAAATTTATAATTCATTTTTTATTTCTCTGTTTTATTATCAAGCCACTAACCAAATTAAAAAAAAAAAACCAACATTTTATTGTTTCAATCTTAGCCAATTTTTTGTATAGTTATATAAATCTGAAACAATTTCTGTATCTATATATTAAGATGATGTTGGTTTTTATTAACTAGCCACTTCCAATAAGACAACACTTGACACTTGCTTACATCATGTTATTCAATAGTAAATTATTATTCTTTCATCACTTTTTTTTCAGGTGATTTGCTCCTAGATTTTGTCATGGTTGAGAGATATGAGCTAGAAACTAGGGCATAAATATTGGATAAGACAATGTTGGAAATAGATTTAATTACTAAATTTTACATTAGGTGTCAAAAATGTGATGAGAGAAGAAGAATTTGCTGTTAAACTGCATGATGTCAGCAAGAGTCATGTAATGATTAGATATAAGATATATTCATTTTTGTCTATTGGATATGCTGGATTAACTAAAAGCTTTGAATGCTCAATTAATTACACGTAATATATAAATTATTGGTGATCTATTCAAACCTGATTTGCTCTTAAATCTCTTATACTTTACACAATTACAAACTTTGATACTTTAAACATTATATTTGACATCACATAATGAGTGTGTTTCACATTTTTTCAGAAGAAGCAAAAGATGATCTATCATTTATTATATAAAATATCAAAACCTCTAATCAATTAATAAATAATAATTGTTTGCTTAATAACTTGAAATACATGTTCAAACATCAAATGAGAGCACAACAGTATCATCCAAGTAACCAAACTGTTTTTTTCTTTTTCTTAATATTGAGTTGAAAATTGAGGCAACAGTTTTTAGCTGTTGACTCATCACTGTTTCATTGCACCAAACCATAATGGCATTATAAATATAAAGATGTATTAAATAAATTTTATTACTAATGGAAAACTATCATTTGATCATAATACCATAATATTTTTAATCCCTAATTACTATTGTCAGATAAACTTATACATATATATATATATATAATTACTATTGTCAGATAAACTTATATATATATATATAATACATTTTAAAATTTATAAGCAATGTATAATATTGTTAAAAATTAAAAACAATAAGAAATCATTAATTTCCAGGGCATGCATTTTACACTTGTGAGGCTATCAGTTAAATTCCCATTTGGATTATTATTCCATATTATATCAATATGATTATAAATAATGGTTTTAAATTTTTACATAAAGATGAATTAAGCTATACTATTTATTTAAATATTATAAATATATGTTAACATGATTATGTGTTATTATTGTTCTTAAAATACTCATGTACAAATAGAAATATATATATATGTACGATGATATGGTTGCGTGTTATTATTGTTATTTAAGCAATCATGCATACTTTCAAAAGTCTAAAAATTATATCTTATATATATAAGATGAAATATTTAAATATCCATCTGCGGAGAAAACGTCTCTTCAGTTCATCGGCATCTTGCAGAGGAAATTACAAAAAAAAAAATCAGGCTTGCCTATTGTAGCACAATGAGAATGTGAATAGCTTTTTTGTTTCATATGTCATAGCATCGCCGGGACGCGAATCCACAACCGTCTGCAACCAACTACTTGCTTGCATGGCAGCTGCGATACCTCTCGGCTAACAACGCAAGACAATGTGAATAGCTTCTCATCCTTATTTTAATTTCTTACTAAAAATAGCTAAATATTTATTTACTAACCAGTATTGGACACCTAACTAAACTAGCCATTGGGCAGCTATATAACAAATATACTAGTCTAATTAAAAGTCTGAAAAATATTTTCCAGACTAGATTGGAATTTAAATTATAAGCAAAGCAGATGAATGTGGTACAGTTGAGCCTAGTAATAATGCATAAAAGTAAATTAATCTCAAATATCCATTTAAACATCATGTTATGTGTGTGTGTGTGTGTGTGTATTATCAAAATCGCAGTATTATATAAGCTATATTGTTTTAAAAAATAAAAAAAATAAAATTAGATAGATAGTTTAGCCAAATTGAAAAAATGCATGAAGGTTGGAAAAAATAAAATCATATAATAAATAAAAAAATAAATAAATAAATGTGTGCACATGATAAAAATTTTAGTACACTATTAAAGCAGCAATAACACATTTTAGCAGCCATATAACATGACAATTAAGGGATAAATAAAACAATTCACTATATTGACTTAATAAATATGGTTAAGAGGGGATAAGTGGCTTGTGACTGGTGTTTGTTTCTGCTAACACTGAATAGTAATTACAGTTATAAAACGTGATATTATGCTGTAAAAATGTCGATATTTAAACATGTATATACATCTATGAAATGATGTGCATTAACTTCTAATAGATTGTACAGACCGTTTAGTTAATTAATTCATAAATCTATGAATTAATTAGAAATGTTTTAGTAATTAAATCAAATATTGTCTCAACAGAGAAGTTTTATGAAAGTGATAAAAAATATAATGGGTTAACACTTCAACTGTCTTTCTGTCTTCATGTATCTATTTATCTAACTGATGGATAGATATTTGTCATTGACAAATTATCAATCTAACAGTATTAATAATGGTAAAATTTAATATTTATTGTACTATAAACCAAATATGAAAGTTATCCTATATTTAAATTAGAGAATCATGCTTCAATAAATAAAAGAAAATGTCATATTTACTTCTAATAAATATATAAAATATAGTTTATTAGCATCCATATAATATTAAAACTAATATACACATGAAAATAAGATACTGTAACAATTTTCTTATTGTAAAGAAAATACATTTTTTATTTTTTTTTAATAATAAATTTATATTAAGACTCACAGTTTGGAATTTCAATTCTCAATGTATGAGGTCAATGTATGAGGCATAACAACATATAATTAAGAAATTTTTGTGATATAATTAAAGTTTAAAATTGGAAAAAAAAAATTAAAAACATAATTTCCAATTGAATAGATTTTTCATGTTCAAACATTAAATTAAATTTGTCATTAAGAAATATTATAAACAAGAATGGAACAAAAAATACTGGCTAAAAAGTAAGCATATTTTTTAAAAAACCTTGTATTGCTTTTGATTTTGGGGCAACATGAGTTGCTATGTGAGAGGACTGTAGATTTATAAAAGACACAAAATAAAAAGTTATTAATTGTCAGGTGAGAGTGGTTAGTGATTAAGAGAAATAAGCAGATGTTGTGTAATGTTGGATATAGTATTTGCCAGAAAAATAGAAAAAGTGTCCAAAACAAAAAGAAGGAAACCTCAAATTAAGCTAGCATTGTAAACCATAAGATATTATTTTCAGTTGCCACTATAACATATTTATTTATCATATACATATATAAAGAGAGAGATAGAAATGTCTTATAGATTGCATATCTGTCCTACATGATAAATTGTTCCCTGAATCAATAAACTCATTTACAAACAGAAAAGCTTTGGATAAACTGAAATGAAATAAAATTACTAACATAAGATTACTTCTATAAAGAAAAGCAACATTTTTAGAGAGGACAACCAAAACTTTAAGGATTTATGAAAGGAATATTACTTTTCACTTTGTCAAATTTTTTTTTTTCAAAATTGTAACATGTATAAATGATATTACCAAAAAGTAATATAATAGTAAAAGCTTAATTAAAATGTATACTTATTAAATCTTCAATAATTCTAGTTGATTAAAATAATTTTAGCATGATAATATTAATTTTTACATGAAAAGAGAAAATTACTGAACTCTTCATTAATGATTTTTATATTAAAATTTTATATTTTCTTTAGTTTTACATATTTATTACATTTTTATTGGATATGAACTGTTTAAAGAGGTAAAATTTTCATAAGAATATATTTCATTCACTTACTGTGTATCATACTAAATTGATTGAAGAGAGTTTGTGCAGTACATGTACATCTTTTTGAAATGACTTTTTTTCTTTTTGATGAAGAGTTAAGGATAATTACACTCACCCAAAAGTATGTTTAGGTATGCAAACTATTTAACATGTAAGAGTAATCTCTATATTACTATATGTATGCCATGATTTTTTAACTTATTAAAGTGCTATTTTAAAATTTAACAATAGTAGTCATATCCCTTTTTATTCCATTCTCAACTTAGTTGCTTGATTATACTTTATATATATATATATATATATATATATATATATATATATATATATATATATATATATATATATATATATATATATATATATATATATATATATATGATTGTGCATTGTCTGATATATGTAAATATGAATGTGATTTGTCTGATGTACACTATGTATAAAAGATAGTTTTAAAATGCCATAAATTGTAATAGATCATATGCATAATAGAAAAGGGTAAATATTTGAGGAAGTAATGAGAGTAACTAAATGAGGATAACTAAATAAATCCATTTGTGAACGATGGCACTAGAGAAATGTGAAGCATTCTTAATTTCAAAATAAATACAGCTGATTTTCACTAGTCAGTATATATATATATATTTTGGTCAGAATAGAGAAATGTTTGTTGATAGAAAAATATAAGCAGTTTATTAGTATTACTTTATTGAGATTATATTTTGAGTAATCAAACTATCTAAGTCAACAATGATGATGAGTAGTTATAATAATTATCCAGACATTAATAATTTTATGTGATGGTTGTATGAATATTTTTTTTGATGGTGCTGAGAGTTAAGTAGTTAATATAAATTCATGTGGAATATACAATAAATGTCAATGTATGATATATTTACATACATATTTTCAATGATGCCTTCATCGAGTATATAACATTTGCTTAATCAAAAGTGCTGTTTCCATTTCAATATACACACAGTTTTTAGTGATCTTTCCATTAACTGTATGTGCATATATTGTTTTTTTTTTGATATCCATAAATTTCTTTCTTTGATCTTACAATCAGAGCCATAAAATATATGTTATAGCAATATATATTCATTATTTTTTGAACACATTTTTTAAAAATATATCATCGTCAAATTATAATTCTGACACAATATTTATTATCATGATTTTTTTTAATTTGAATAAATATCTTTATTTTATTAAAATAATAATTTGATATAAGGGCTTGGAGGCATGAGTTGAGAAGAGCTTGAAAATTGTTTACTGGGAATCGAGATATACAAACTCTCTTAGAGTGGTTTTTTAAAAATATATAAACATAGTGTAATCTGTTAAGCATGCTTTCAATATCTTGTAAGTGATATCATAATCATAGTGATGTGTCTCAAAGTCTATAAATACTATGTAAATTGTATGTAAATTATATGTAAATGAATTGATCTACATACCCATTTTTTTAAAGAGGGAGAAGCAGGAATCTTCTATGTTGATGGCATTGGCATTATATACACCAGGCTTCCTTCACTTTATGCTTTACATAATTTCTTTATAAGATATGACTGTCACCAGTGTAGGTTCAAATGCATGGCTGAGCTGATTTTCCTGGTCCAAAAAATGAATTTGTGTTTGGGATTGTTTTCAGCTCTTCCCTCTAAAAAAATTAATAAATAAATGAATTATTTTTTATTTTTGTTTTTCAGTTAGAAGAGAGAGGTGTGTATAATAATTAATTTTTTTTTTTTTTTTTTTATTTTTTATTTTTTTTGAGAGTTAAATTGTTATATATATATATATATATATATATATATATATATATATATATATATATTGGTATTGGTAGTGTCTGGTTGTCAGGCTGATGTGAGATTCTCTGAAGTAAATGATATTGCAATTAGATTCATTGCAGGAAATCTTGTATATAGTTTAGGGAGTTTACTTTGGAGAATCTTGCTTTAGACAGACAACTAAACTCACCCAATATCAATATTTATATAAAAAAGCCAAAAACAATCTCAATCATAAATCCATATTTTTGGACCATAAAAACCAGCTCAACCATGCATTCAAACCAATATTATTGATGCAAAGCATAAAGAAAGCCTGGCATATCACAAATAATGCAATGCCATCAACAAAAAAAGAATCTTGTTTTCTTCTCTCTTAAAAGGGGACATATAGACCAACTCATTTACATATAATTTACATACAATTTATATAGCAAATATATTACAGCTCTTCTCTAGACTTCACAGATACATCACTATAATTATGATATCCCTTACAAGATATTGAAAGCATGCTTATCAGATTACATTAAGTATATATATATATTATTGAAAGCATGCTTATCAGATTACATTAAGTATATATATATATTGGAAAAAATCCCACCATGAGGCAGTTCCTATATCTCACTTCCCAATAAATAATTTTCAAGCTTTTCTTAACTCTCATTTCCAAGTGCTTATATCTAATTACATGTACATAAGGAAAGTTAAAAACACATATAGACTAAAATAAAATAATATATTTTCTGTCTCTTATAATTTTTATACTTCCAATTGATTCAGTATTTTTTTTTTTATTTTACTTTAAAAAGTTATTGTTTTGCTTCTAACTATTTATTGACTTAAGAAGAATTAAAAAAAAAACAAACAAATTTTCATTTTATTTGCAACTTTCTATTAAAAATTATCAGGAACCGCTGTTTGCTTTTCTTGGGTGGTTTGACATAATAAAAAAATGACTGTTTCATCTAGTGATAGATTACTGGATCATATCTCAAACAAATAAAAAAAAAGGTGAAAAACCTCACTTCAATTAATTGAACAAAATTATTGTGCTTAATCCGGGTCCCCAAATGTAACATAACTTTCTAAGCAATTATTAATTATACAATACTAAATCTTACAGGTGATATCTATAATTTGATGTTGAATAAATCCCAATTGTGTAAATTATAAAATAATTTTTATATAATTCACTGTAGGGTGAATATCTGTCTATTCTAGTATAATACTTCAATGAAAATATATTACTTATTGAGATAATGGTTACAATTGTTCTTTTATTTATTTTTTACTTTCTAGCAAGGAATATTAGGTATTCATTACTTGATTTATAATTACATGAAATGTATGATTATCTAAAAATGTAATTATTAAAACTCAGTCTAATTAGTGTTTTTATATATATCATAATCATATTTGGAAGGTAAGCATAAGCATGAGTGATTGTAATATTAATATTAAACACTAATATTGAAAACTTTAAAATCATTATCCCATGTATTATAATGACAAAAAAGGCACTATTGACTAAATGCTATCTTTTAGATTTTTTTGGTATTTGTGTGTTATGCTGGCTATCAAGCTTAGCAGATGTTTTTTTAATATACAGTTTCAGGGATAAATAATAAAACAAGGCAAAACTCTCTAAATAGTAGTGCCACCCTGCACCAACCAGTGTAATCAATGGCTGATGAAGGCCATAAGCCAGAAACTAGTCTGGGGATATTGAATGAGTAGGAACTAGATAAGGATTTTATGCACAAGCCTTCTGGTATCCATTGATTACTCTGGTTGGCACAGGGTGATACTACTGTATGGAGAGTTTTGCCTTGTTTAATAACAGTTATGTGCTAGTATAAGAGATAGTGATCATGTGATGTTTGGTACTTTAACACCAATCCTACCCAATAGGATAATGGTGACTATAGTTGTTAAAGACCCAGAGACACCAAAATGTATGGGTGCTGAACTGAGTTCAGATCCATATGACTATATAAGCTATTGAGTTTAGATTGAAAATATTATTGTGTTTTCAATTTCATTCTCATGGTTTTGTAGTTAAGTAGAGATAAAAGGTGGCTGCTGGAGGGTTGCATTAGATCCTAAGATCTAGGTGCAGTGCTCTCAGAACCAAGGCTTCTCACTGATGAAGGCCACAAGCCAGAAGCTAGTGTGGGGTTATTGGATGAGTAAGTACTAGATAGGAATTTTATGCACAAACCTTTGGCATCCATTGATTACTCTGGTTTGGCACAGGGTGGCACTACTGTATAGAAAGTTTTGCCCTTGTTTAATAACAATTATGTGCTAGTATAAGAGATAGTGTTCATGTGATGTTTGGTAGGTATATAATGTGTTAAAAAAGGAAATGACTGACAAGTAGTGGCTGTATTTAATATTTACACTTTCAGGGGCCCATAAATTTCATTCAAGAGGTTTATCTTAATTTTTTTAAAATATTATAACATTATGTTTCAATTTGTTTAATTTTTATATTAATACAAAAATAATAATAAAGTGAAAATATTATAATTAACAATAATTAATAAAAGACAAATATTATAATGCACAAATACTAAAATATATATATATATTAAAACAGTAATCTCCTCATCATTCTTCATAAATAATGAAATATATTTATATGCATTATTTATAAAGAGTGAGGATATTTGATTACTATTTTAATATATATAGACATCAGCATTTACAAATTATATGAAACATTTTAAATGCATTTTTTTTTATAAAGAAAGATAATTAAGAATATTTTATTACTGTTTTAATATAAGTAAACATTTGTGTTTACACATTAAAATATTAACCAGTTTTATTATTGTTAATTATAAGTAATTATAATATTTACACTTTGTAATTATTACTTTTTGTATTAATATTAAAAAAATAGAAATGTAATATAATAAAAAATGTAAACATTTGATGGTGCTACTTGTCAGCCATTTTTTTTTGTAACAGTTATTGCATATCCCTGAAACTGTGTATTTAAAAAAAAACATCTGTCAAGCTTAGTAGACAGGATAGTGCACAAGTACCAACTTATTTCTATCTAATGATATTCAGTGAATTAGAAATCTGTTAAGAAGATTAGAAATACTGTCTACACTGCCATTTTACAGCCAATCATTTCTTGTAATATTTTCTAGTATATATTGTTTTCAAATAGAGATCAAAATAATCAAACTGTATAAGGTTTTTGAAATTTACCTTCTTAAAACATTCAAACTTTCAGAGCATTTAAATAGCTAATTAAAATGTCACTAAAAAGTCAAATTACTATTTATTACTTTTTTTCAAGTGAATAAAGTTAAATTATCAACAAATTTGATGCAATGATTGTATTATCATTTGGAAATCTCAACCTACTCAATATTCACTTAAGGATATGAGTGCAGACTTATTACAATTTTAAATATAAAAAATTATATGATGGTAAGACATTAAGAGTGTATGTAATATATTTTCTATAAACAATTCTTATTGTAATTGTATACATTTTTTTCTTATTATTTTCAAGTAAATTACTAGATGTTATAATGAAGCAGCAATAAAAAGCTAATTTCAGAACAATAGATTTTACAGAATTATTATGTAGAGAAACAATAAAACAAAATCTTATCAACTAAAAAATTAGCTACCAGTTGTTGAGAGTTCATAAATATTACATTTTTATTTGATCCTCTTACTAAAAATCACTAGATATCCATTTACTATCTAATACTTGGATATTATTTTTTGTGAATATGAGAAAAACACCTGAAAAAATTTACTAAATTTTTTTTAGATATTTAAAAAAATTTCAAAGTTTTATTTGAATTGAAATCCAGCCTAGAGATAGAACAGTTTGTGTAATAACAGCTACATTATAAAGTGCTTTAAAACAATTCTGGTAAACAGTTACATTATATTTAGCAATTATTAATCATAAAATTTATATTTTGTTTTTTAAAATAGAGTATATATAAGCACTTTAACATGCTGAAGAAGAAGCTGTCTGTAGTAACAAAAACAATTAAATTAAATTAATCTAGGCCTAGTACTTTCGAGGTTTTCCCCTTATATTCATGGTTAAATAAATTATAAACCATTGCTGTAATATTACTAAATAATAAAATAGAGAGATAGGTACTTTTCTGTTGTAACCATCAATGTATATAATGCCATTAAAAACAAGTGATTGTTTTATATTATTCTTATGAGCTTTTATTATTTTAATTTTATGAAGAGGTGTTCATTAAGGTTGTATGGTGTACTATATAAGCTTTCTGTACATATTATCAAGAGTTCTAAAATATGAAAA
The DNA here is from genome assembly GCA_028023455.1 of Epiperipatus broadwayi. Taxonomy (NCBI): domain Eukaryota; kingdom Metazoa; phylum Onychophora; class Udeonychophora; order Euonychophora; family Peripatidae; genus Epiperipatus; species Epiperipatus broadwayi. The sequence goes on from JAQFVV010000114.1 coordinate 2,086,859, forward strand.
CATTTTTAGGTAACTAAAATTTTTTAAGCAAGATTGTAACTTTTAAAGTAATTATATCATAATCAGCTAATCAGTTATTAGTCATTAAATGAGTGCTGTATGTGTCTGTTTTTAACTGATAGATCACGTGACATGTAATTCTATCTTAACTGACCTGATATGTTTTTTTTTTTTAAAATGAAAACAGATTCCAAAACATTAGAAACTTTAAAATGCCAATAAATCTCATATACTCAATTTGGTGAAGTGAAATGATGAAAAGATGATAGTAGTGAACCCAAGAGTTGAAGATTTTTGCTTTGAATTCCAGATTTAGGAAAAAAAGAAGAAATCTCAATTGGTCAAATTTAACATTATATGATCTTAAAAAAATTATTGTATATTTACTATCAATCAATCTTCTCAAAAACAATGTTTTAGTTTTTAAATTATTTGTTCAGCACCTAGTCTATTACTGTGTAAGTATGTACATATATAATATACTCCCTTTATTTACATGTTTATATTTAATATTTACATATTAAATCTTATAATTATTATTATAATCAGGTGTTAGAAGAGAGATTCTGTCTCCAACTTTGTATAATTGATTATTAATTTAATAAATATTGTGCCACATTCCATTTATCTGATATATTAATTTCACTCCAAATTACCAACAATGTTAACAAACGTATGCTTATAAAGATCAGAGTTCAAAGAATAGCTGGATTTATTTCATTCTTAACCCTTTGTTCAGCAATTAGAGTGTTTTTAATTTATAACCTGAGTGAAGAATATTTACTCCCTTTTTGTATTTTTATATTGGACTATTTCTACCATCTAATATGTGTACTGAATGTCTTTAGAAAAATTTAACTTTATTTAAATATCCCAAATACATTCAACTGTTAGTAATAGCACATCAAACAGGTTAGTATATGCGCAACGTTTCAAAAGGTATTATTCTATCCTTTTCTTCAGGTGTTTCTGGCCTAAGACCCAGGTTCGAATCCCATGCTAGTACTGTCACTGGTCAGGTCAGCAACACCTAAAGAAGAGGGGAGAATAATACCTCTCAAAACGTTCTGAATATACTAACCTGTTTGATGTGCTAATACTAACAGTTAAATGTATTTGGAATATTTAAATAAAGTTAAATTTTTCTAAAGACATTCAATACATATATTAGATGATGGAAATAGTCCAATATAAAAATACCTTTAGAACACCATCATCACAAACCTTCAGGAAAACATTTACTCCCTTTGTTTACATTAAGCTATATTTAATTTAATGCTTATATATTAAATCTTATTTAATGTATATATATGAATGAAAAATTTTTCTAACAGAGAAAATGAAATGGTTTAGCATTCTTCACAAAACAAATTAAAAGATTTTCATTTTTAAATCCTTAAATAGATTAGTTTTTTGTTTCTGACTTGTTAATTGCACTGGCGAAATTTATTGATCCATAAATTTTATAAATCGAGTTACAATTTGTATTAAAAATTAAGATCTTTACTTGTGATTTAGCTTTTACTGCCCAATAAAATAAAGTATATAAATTTTTTATAATTAAATTAAAAAACTTTTACTGTCCAATAAAAGAAAATATATAAACTTCTTAAAATTAAATTAGAAAACTACTTTCAAAATGCTTCTTAAAAAGTCTAAAAAATAGCATTAATTTAGTATTACTTATTTATAATTTAAATCTCACTATTCATTTAAAAAATTTATTATTGTTCAAAAAAATTTAAAAAAGCAAAATTGCAGGTCATGTGATTGTATTGCAATTAAACATGTTAATATTTTGAAATTCTATACAATTTTACTTTGTTCATAGAAATGATTTATAGAGTCATTAAAGAGAAGAATGATCATTATTAAACTATGTATTGATTGCATTGATCAAGATTCTTCACTAGCATATAATATAAATATTTTAACAGAAAGGAGTGTGGAGGGAATGAGATAACAAAAATGGAGGAAACCTTAGCGGTTTTTTTTGTTTAGACTGTCTGTGTTATCTAGATGTGTTAAATAATATTATGTTTACATAAAAGACAATGATAAAATTTAAGACGTTTAGAATTAATTAAAAAGTCTATTTATTCATTTTAGAGACCATGAGGCTTTCATATTTTTTTCTCAAAAAAGGCATATCTATATAAATGTAAGCATATAATTAAACACATAAAAAAAAAAAGCAAACACATTAAAAAAAAATATAAAGACTTATTCTTTCCAAAAGTTATCAAACAATTTTTAACTTGAAGGGTCAAATAAAATGTAAAGAATATTTGCATTTAATAATTTTATATAATATATGACTTTTAAATTTATTAAAAAATAAGACAGATTGCTATATAGTGAATACAGCTAAGCAAAATTTTAAAGAAAACTATATTTGTCTTTTAAATATAAAATATTATTATAAAATACTTAATTTATATAGTTTTTATTTTATTCTTGACGAAATATAGTAATAACTGAAATAACTGAAACACAGGCTTATTATATACCTGTGTCTATATATATAATATAGGGTATATAAGCACAGACTTTCAGATGACCCATCACTCTCCACTCTATCTAATAACACTGATGCACTCAAGCACATATATGCTGAAAAGATAAATAATCACCAATACACGTATTTCATGCTAAACCAGCAATCATCAGTTGGTCCAGATTATCATCACACACATATATATATATATAGTATAAGTGCTCAGATATATATATATATATTTATCTTTTCAGCATATATGTGCTTGAGTGTATCAGTGTTATTAGATAGAGTGGAGAGTGATGGGTCATCTGAAATTTAGTAATGAAAATTATATTAAGTTTCGTTCATTTTTTTATACAATAATAGTTTATTCTTCTGTGAGAATTATATATAACATTAAATTAGAAATTTGTTATCATACGCAATGAAAAGAATCTATCTCAATGATAAATTTAATGCAATTGAAAACTTTAGATACAGTATTAATAAAGTTATTTTCTCTTTTATTTTCAACGTCAGTACCCATAAATAAAATGATTTATCTTCAACAAATGATTTATTATATTTCAGTGTTTTGAGTAGTAGTGTATTGAAAAATATTAAATTATTATTTCTATATAAAAATTCAAGTGTTTTGTCTTTAGATCATCTGGTAATAAAGAGAGGTTGGTCTGAAGTTTCGCTGATGGATGATTGTGGTATGAATTTAGGGTTCCACTAATAATTTTTTCTTTAAAAAATAAATAATTAATGTTATTTTAAAACTTTTAATACAAAATATAAAAAACAAAAACAAAAACAGAATATACTTTTTAGAAGAGTCATTGAGACACTAAAAACTTAAATCTCAATTATATACTTCAATTGTATTTGCTTAAATGATATTACTTCTTTGTATGTTTATTTTTATATAGTTGGTCCAGAATTATTAAAAACTATGCATAAGATTAAACAGCTGACATAATAATAGGATATTAATTGTGTAATTTAAAATAATTTGCTGCTTCTCTTGCATATTTTTTTTTTAAACACAAGAATGGATTTATCACTACTTTAATATATGAATAAAACCTTAGTAATTAGCCTATCCCAAAATCAAAAGTTCAGCTACATTATTTTGTATTAAAATCATGAAAGTCATCTAAGGCTATATAGTAGGAGGAATTAACTTAATAAATAAAGTATATACTCATAATGATAGTCAGCCTATTAAAATGAGTTATGATAAAAAGACAATAAATTATTATAAAAACAATAAAGCTTTAAATATTAAATATTCAACTGACACTAACTAGCAATACTAGAATAAATAAAAGAAAGTAGCAGACAAGAAAAACAATGATTAATTGATATATGTGGCAAAAAAAAATCATTAACAAATAAAAGTATGAATGAAACTATTCAAGCTCAAAATGCTTAAAGAAGTAACTATTTTAGAATTCCATTTTATGTGTAGTGATATGGTTGTAGTTATATATAAGGTGCAGAGCATAAAATTTTAATCATTAATATGAACCACACCCTTTTTATACATGATAGCACATGCAGAAATTCCTAGTAATTTCTTAGTCTTCAGATCAACAGAACTAATCTCTTACTTTTGAAGAAATTTTATTATCTATTTACTTAATATTGTTATTCTGTTTTTTTTGTCCTAGAATTGTGTATGCCTTTTTATTGAATGATTAACTATATTAGAAAGTATAGTCCAAAGCAGTATATATGTAAAATATATTCACTGATAATACTTGCCTGCAGGAAATTTATAAATACTGGATATTTGATATCTAGAATTGTTATCTCTTTTTGGTACAATTGTAATATTAAATATATAAATTTTTGGACACTTTTCTGTGTTAAATGTTTGAACATTCATATATTTAACAATACTGATTATTGTAATCAGTCATTATGATTTTTAATGTTTATTAATCCACTGCAACATAAGGATTCTTTCAAGTTTAATCCACTTTCACTGAACCATAGCTTCTTTGTTTCATAATCTTTCAAAAGTTTGTTTCGTATGCATCCAATGCATATGTGGCCTATTTCAAGATCTTTTACAGTGTTTTGAAACTCAGTTTTAAAATTCAGTTGTTCATCAATTTTCACTTTTCTAACAACATATCCAATCTAATTTTTTTTCCAGCATTTCAGTTGTTTTGATAATGTTAGTGATACTTATTTTTTTTATCCTATATATTTTCTCATTTTGATTTTTTTGTTGTGCCCAGTATGCATTTTCCCATATTTTTTATGTAATCTGAATGTGTATAATTCTTAAGTAAGTAATGATAAGGCACATTTATTAAAAATCTTCTTTTCCAAGAACATGCTTACATTTTCTTTTAATATTAAGTTATTTCTACCAAAATATTTCAGCAGTTCTAAATCTGGAGACATTTCATTCATTATAATTTTGTTTGTATTAAACTGGACTTTTATCTTATTCTAAATAAACATGTTAAATCAGATATCTCTAAACTAAATAAATACTCATTAACTCTTTTAATTTTTATAAAAATTTTAATTTTTTCAGATTGTATTTATATATTGAACTATTTCCATCATCTACTATTAAATACAAGAACTCCTCACACCAGGTCAGTATAAAAAAGTGATAAAAAAATCCAATAGTGAGTACAGATTCACAGTTACAAACACTACTCAGAAAGCATTGCAGGTAATTCAGTGATTCAGAAAAAAAATAAACTAACATCATATTTCATCAAAATTCCTCATGTTTATGGTCTATCTAAAATCAATAAGGATTATATTCCATTCAGACCTATTGTTAGTTTTAGAAATTCATCTTGCTAAAACTTGTCAAGATTTCTTCTCAAAGTTCTTAGACCTTTGGCATGCAAGCTCTAGACCTTTCCCAGGAATTCTAGACACTTTGTAGAATTAATTAATTACATGAAAATTGAAATATTATTAAGCTTTTATGTGGAAAGTTTATTCACAAATGTACCATGTGAAGAAGCATTATCTAGTGTAAAAAAAGATTAAATGGTGATAATGGTATAATAAAACTATTAACATTCTGCGTAACAGCAATCTATTTTTAATACATTAAATTCTTTTAACAAAAACAAGGGATGGCTAAGGTTCACCACTGTCACCCTTTATTAACAATATTTACATGAAAGAACTTAAAACCACATATCCACCTAAAATTTGGCTTTCCTATTGTTGATGATACATTTGTTGTATGGACACATGATGGAGAACTACTAGAAATCTTATGGAAACCACATCAGCCCACATATCCCCTTCAATTAAATTGACTATAAAGTCAGAATAAGAACAAAACTTGGCATTTGTAGATATTTTTGTGACAAGATTCCCTCATGGCAAAAATTGACATTCTTTGATGTTCTTCTGACAAGATTCCCTCATGGAAAAATCAAAACTAATAGTTTACAGAAAACCCACACATATAAAAAAATACTTAACATGTACATGAAATTGCACTAGAAACACAAAGCATGTAGTTATACTATCACTATGAAACAGAGAAAAGAAGTTTGTTTAGAAACCAATGATTTTTGAAAAACAAAAGATCTATATAGAACAAACTCTTATGAAAAATGGTTATCTATCAACTGTTATTAAGAAAACCTTAAATAAACAACAACAAGAACTATCTAAAACTATTATTAGTACTTTAATGTATTCATACATACCAAAAATAAAGACAAATTAAGGAAAAGCTGCAATTAGTATAACATCAGAGCAGTTTTCCAGGGCCATACCATATTACAAAGAATTCTAACATTTACAAAGCCTAAACTTGAAATGCTGAAAGCAAAAACCATCTATGAAATACCATGTGAATGTGGAAAATGTATATTGGTGAAACCAGTCATCCCATTAAAAATTGATTGTAAGTGTACAAACAGATGATTGAAAGAGGGAAAACAAATGTGCCTAACACAAGACCATGCATGTAGCAATGAACATATTTTCAATTGGGAAAATACAAAAATGTTGTATAGAGAAGAAAAGATACAAAGAAGAAAATTCAAAGAAGCTGCTCACATAACTGATGAACAACCTAGTATGATTATGCATAATGTATAGAAACTATTAATCAACTTTGCTCTTAGAAAAAAGTGATGAAATCAGGAGGAACTTCGTAGATAAGTATATGAAATTTTTACTGACAGCTGTTTTGTCAGGATGGCTCAGGTAGTTAAAGTGTAACCTAAAAAATTCAGGTGGATAGAGTTTTATCTAAAAATTCAATATTCAATAATCTAAGAATCCATGTTTAATTCCAGTGCTAGTACTGTCACTGTTCAGGCCAGCAACATTTGAAGAAAGGAGAATAATATTATTTGAAACATTGAGCATATATTTACCTGTGTGCAATTACTAACATCTGAATATAATTTGAAAATTTAAATAAAGTTAAATTTTTCTAAAGACATTCAATACTTAATATTAGATTATGGAAATAATCCAATATATTGTAACAGTTATATGGGCCAGCCAAAATTACATTACTATATTTTGGGGGAAATAACAGGATATATTCATTTAATTAATTTTTCCTTTGTTAAAAATAAGATATTCTAAATTTGTTATGGAGATGACTTCAAAAAGATGTGAAAATATAATGGAAGCATTGATATATAAATGAAGTTAAAAATATTAAAATGAGATATATTTTTTTCATTCTTTCTCTCTCACTTTTTTCCCAAAGAGGAAAGAAAGCAAAGTAAAGTATATATCAGATAATCTTTTTATATACACAAGTATTAAACATTTAGAATTATTACTTGAATTTACTTAAAATGATGGAGATACTGTTTGTACTAAGGCTTATATGGAAGATGAAGTGCTAAGTTAAAGTTAAATAACTCATTAGTTTTGACCCTAGTGCAGTTTCCCAATCTATTTTTTCTTATCAATTACTTTAAAAACTTTTTATAAATAGAACTCTACAGACAGATTGTTTGGTGTAACAGCCTTCAATACTTTACTTAACAATACTGAAAAGAAAAAAAATCTAAAAAAAAAGTAAAGAAAGTCTTTCAAGATAGTAGTAAAATATTTTAAAGCCAGAACTTTTAATACTTTAATATTATTTTGTTATTTGTGAATATCCAAAACAAATAAAAGAAAAAAGTATTTATGAGCTTAAAAAACTAAAGCATGAAAACTATCTTGGACTTTGTCAGAATGTCATTATTATGTTTTTAATTCTATCTATCAATAAATTACCATCATTTTTTATGTGAGAAGTTATTACATAAAATTACAAAGTGATAAAAATGTTTGAACTTTTATTATGATTCCTAATTTGAAAGCATCCAAGAAAGAAAATCTCCCAAAAAAGATTTTATTTATTTATTTTATTGGCTATTTATTATTGTATTTATTTTATTTTGTCATTAATAAATAATTTGTTTATTTATCAACTTCTTAATTGTTATTTTATACATATCTGCTGATAAAATATATGCAATTAACACATACACATAACCTTTAGAATAAAACCCTTCTTAGCTCTGAGAACCACCTCTTCTATGTGTTATGTTTGAAGTGCATGCTAGTTAAGCAAATGAATATTTGTACAAATAATGAGCTCTAGTTAATTAACTACTACTATTATATTATTTTCCTTATAAATTTTGCTGATTTTGCTTATATTGAGCATGGTTGCCAATACATAAATTGGCACCAGCAATGTTGAAAGACCCAAATATCTTATTTTGATATAGAAGAATGTACAATATATATATGCATAAAATAATAAGAGAATTATTACTGGATTAAATAAATAAAAGTAAAAAGCAATATTAAAGCTGAAGGAGGGAAGATGATGGCATTGTACTGGAATGAAATTGATGTTGCTATTAATTGACAGAAGAATAGGAAAAAATAAATTTAAAAAATGTTAAATAATGACATAAAGACTAATGTTAACATGGTTAAAAAAGAAAAAACAGTGAACAGCAAATAAGTATGAAGCCACTTGCTACCAGAGAATATTAACCAATGGATTCTGAGATAAATGATTGAAGAGGATACCTTAACTGTGCAAGCACCAGAGGAGCAAAAGCCAGTGGAAGTCACACTCACATTGGAAATATTCCTGCCAGTATTGAATAAAGTCAAAGAAGATATAGAAAAGATAATCAAATGAAAAAAGATAATGATAGAAGAGATAATCAAATGAAAAAAGAAAATGATAGATTTCTGGTAAAAATAAAAGAAATGCATAATAAAATGGATACAAATCAAGAAGAAATGTACAATAAAATTGATACAAATAAAAAAAATACAGATAGAAATTAAAGAAATATATAATAAAATGAAAGAAGCATATGTTCAAATTAAAGAAGAAATGAAAGAAAAATTATGGAAAATATAAAATAACAATATAATCACTCTGAAAGAAAAATGATAAAGCAAATAGATGAACAATAGAGAAGATATTGTCTGTAGGTGTCAAGAATATGGTCCAGAAAACTGTTAAAACTTATCAAGATAATATACAAGAAACAATGTTAAACCTGGGAGAAATATTACAGAGACTGGAAGTGAAGAATGAAGAAAATATAAGACACTTCAAATGGAAGATTCTTTATTAAAAGAACTGGTTGTCACTATAAATTACCTAAAAGCATATGATAAATTGAAGGAAATTGTACAACAATATATAGAGGAAAATAAATGTAACACTATGGATTTAATGATTCAAAAAAAGCAAGATGACACATTAGTTAAATGCCAACATGGACTTGGTGAAAATATAAAAAGCATTAATCAATTTTTAAAGATAAAAATATGTAGAGGCATTGCACAGGAGATGCCAACCAAGCATCTAGATAGTTTAGAAACTGTTTGAGCTGAATCTATTGATAAAAATGTCAAGTAGCAATTGCACATAACAATCTAAATGGACCAGCTAAGGAGCAATGGAATTCACTGATAAGCAAACCAACTACTTATCCAGAATATAAAAAAACAGATTTTGAGCAATTTTTGTTCAGAAGAAAGACAGAAATTTTGGATAAAAGGATGTAAAATCTATACACAATTCTTCAGAAGACAAGTTACTAAATTATGAACATTATCTGCAAGTGGTATTACTGAAAGTCAAATAATAAGGATAATAAGGTGCAACTTACATTTCAGGATTGACAAAATGGTTATTAATGCTGACAGCAAGTTTATTGAAGAGGTGGCAGATTTCTTAAATGCTGTAGCTATGAGTTACCACAAATTGAGTGAATAAAGTAAACTTCCAACAGTAGTCCAATTATCTTTAAGAAAGGTGATGCATTCATTGAAGGTATCAAGGCAGATTATAATCTAAAATACCAACTTTATAAAAATCGGAGAGAAATAGAAGAAATTATGAAACTAATAAAAAAACTGAAGTGAGACTACACTCAAGAAGTTAATCTGGATCATGAGTGAAAGTTTCTGTGAAACAATTAGTGTCTTTATTTCCCACTGAAGGTGTAAATGAGACACCTACAAAAAATGGAAAACAGAAAGAAAGAGGTAGACCCAGACAGAAGTAAAGGGGATTTCATGTCAGAATAAGACAACTAACAATATCCAAAATGAAAGAAAAACAGAAGTGAAATACAAAAGGTTACTAATCCCATCTCTATTTAGGGCTTATTTTAGAAGTTGTAAAAGCTGATATTAAAGAAAGATAAAGGATGGCTTGCTTTCTATCGAGTTTAGATTTGTTAAAGAATTAACATTTTTGGATAATATATACATATATATGTATGTAAATATATGAGTTTCCCCATAAATAAATATTTTTTATTTAAAATTATTTGACAAAAATGTCAAGAAATAAGTATATATATATACAATTATTAATGGTATTGTGATTAAAACATAGAAATGGAATGTTTCACAGATTCATTCTCTTCTTGGTGAGAGGGGATGTGCAACAATTACATTGGCCATGCCTGAGTTATATTGTTGTATTTTGGGAAAATAATGGGATATACCCATTTAATTAATTTTCCCTTTGTAAAAAAATAAGATATTCAAAATTTATTATGGAGATGACCCCCAAAATTTATGAAAATACAATGGAAGCATTGATATGTAAATGAAGCTGAAAAATATTAAAATGAAACAGATTTTGTATCCATTCTCTCTATCTCACTTTTTGTCTGATGAGGAAAAAGCAAAATAAAGTTTCAAATAATCCTTTTTATATGGATTAAAAATTTATAATTATTATTTTAATTTACTTAAAGTGATGGAGATACTGTTTATATTAAGACTTATATGAAAAATGAAGTGCTAAATTAAAGTAAATAGCTCATTGCTTTTGATCCTAATGCAATTTCCCAATTTATTTTTTCTTTATCAATTAATTTAAAACTGCTTCTAATAAACAGAACTCTGCAAACAGATTCTAAGAATTGAAATAAGAATACTGATGCTGGGTATAACTGCCTTTAATGCTTTACTTAATGATACTAAAAAGAATGAAAATATCTAAAGAAAGAAAGTCTTTCAAGATAACAGTAAGATACATTAAAACCAGAATTTTTAATGCTTTGATATTGTTTGTTATTTGTGGATATTCAGTACAAATAAAGGAAAATAATATTTATGAAGTAAAAAACAAACAAACAAACTAAAGCATAAAAAGTATTTTGCAATTTTTTAAAATGACATTATAATGCGCTTTATTCATGAAAGAACTAACTTTCACATCCACAAAGAATCACAGGAAATATAATTGCATGAACAATTCTAATATTTATTTTTAAATATATTTTAAAATATTAAATAACAAAAATAATGCTTAGCATTGGTTTGTGTTTCCACTATAAAAAATAAAGTTTTTTTCTATTTTTTTTTTTTAAAATTTACATCAACATATTTAATAGTATACAACATTGCATTCTAACAAACGTTTTTTAAAGTATGGGGAATATATTAGTTTCATTACTTACTTTAAATATCTATCAATATTTCAATGTGTTCTATGAGGATTAATGTAGTCATGGGATAACAGACTACAGAATTCAAGGTCCTTAGGCCATAACACTAATCCTGATATTTCTGATGTTGAAACTTCTTATGAATTACTGAACAGTAAATCATTTATTTATTTTACTTTAATGTAAAACTTCTATAAAGTTTTTTAAAAAAAATTGTCTCATATTAAAAAAAAGATTTACTTAAAATATATATATATATTTACATATTATTCACAATAGAAAACTTAATGCTCTGTGACTGTCCACCAATATAACTTGCTTTATTATAAATTGTCAAATTATTTTAAATTCTTTTCATTTCATCTTCAAAATATTTATAGTAATCACATTACTTCTCTCTTTATTGTATTCAGACTTTAATTTTTATTCTTTGATATTTTTTCTATTTAAGTATCTTATCAAAATTATTCTCTATTAATTTTTGCTTATTTGGATGTATTTAAATACTATTGCTATTTTTTTTTCATTACGTATATTTTTTATTTATTTTTTTATGTGCTTTTTAAACTTCAATATCATAAAATGTTTATTTTTCTTTTGTCAATATTTTTATTTCTATATTTTTTCAACAATGAATTTTGTCCAATTGTATTTTTTTTTTTTAACTTTATTATTCAATTAACAGTGAAAACTAGATGTGGTTAATGGAACTAATTACAGATTCAATATGGATTTAAATTTTTTTTTTTGCAAATTCAACTTTCTTATTGGAAAAAGGATCAGATTGAAACTGGATAAATGTGGATTTGATTTTTTATAAAAAAAATACAATAACCTATGCTGACGACACCATGTTCATATTCAAAATTGAAATATACTTGAAAATACTTAGTAGAAAAGTTAAAGAATAGAGTGAAAAAATAAAATGAAAGAATTGAATTCTAAAAAAAATATGTATTATAATGCTAAAGATAATACATGACATTAAAAATAATTGTGAAGGCATAAGAATCATTAATAATTTTTAACTTCATCCAGTCAATATATTTGTTTGCAGATACTGGACAAAATTATAAGGAGAACTCTCCTACCCACTTTTCTCTCCCTCCCTTACCCAAAAAACTTTAAAAATAATAAAAAAAAATACCAAAAAATGAGGAGCATAATTTCTAAAATATAATAATTCCTGTAATATTTATAAAAACAAAAGTTGGACACTGGAAAAAAAAAGGAATAGAAAAAAGTATTAATGCATTTCTACTGCAGATTTAGATAAGAACATTAGAGAGTAGCTTATGTTGAAAAGAAAATAAGAATGTTTTTTTAATCATTGTAATCTTATTTTGTAGCTGTCTAATTTACTAAAAAAATATATAATATAAGGAAAAAATATTTTGATGGGCGCAAAAAAAATATCATTAATAATAAAATGAATGGGTTCTATCATTACATTAATGGCCATATTATTGAAAAATTTTCTAAGTAGATGATAGATTCTCCAGAACTTGATGTACACCAGAACCTAAACTAGCCATCACATCCAAGTGTTAAGAAAAGTTATAGAAAGGACCAATAAATGTAATCATCACTATATTTTGGATTTGTAGATTATGAAAAGGTATTTGATTTTATAAACATTTCATCTGATATTAAAATATTAGATCATCAGAACATAGATTTGGAATGTTATCATTCATGTTCTGAAGAAAATTTATCAAAATGCAAAAGCAATAATTAGATTACATGCAGATATTAAGAAGATTATCAATGAGAAAATTGTAAGACAGAGTCATTTTATATCTTCAAAACTTTTTATTGCAGCTTTAAAAGAAGTATTTTGTAGATTAAAATGAGAAGCCAAGGAAGTAAAAGTAAATGGAGATTAGTTAAGTTATCTAAATTTTGTAAATGATGTGGACCTTTTGGAAAATAATGTTTCAGAGTATCAAAAAATATTGTAAGAGTTATCAGATGAAAATAAGAAAGTAAGACTAAAAATAAATGATTATAAGGTCTAAAGTAATGTTCTATAGATTTTTATCAGAAAAATAAATTTAAACATCAATAGTCATGAATTAGATGTAATTAACTACAACTATCTGAGTTAAATTATTAATACAGTTAGAAATATAATGGATAAAATTAATCATAGAATTAAACTTGGATAGAATATCTGGTAGAAATAATATTAAAAGGAAATATACCTGGGTGTTTGAAAAAGGTTATCAATATATATATTTTATCAATTCTTAGTTATGGAAACTACACAGACTTTAGACTACTCAATGAAGTATGGAGAGATTTAAGTTAGGGGCAATAAAAATATTTGAAAACAATAACAAAAACGTATCAATCATATCATTGAGAAAATTAAGAGTTAAAATGGATTTGGGTTTGATATACTGTCAGAAGAGATAATAATTGATGGAAGGTTAAAGTTTTTCATTGGACTCCCAGTGACTGTAAAAGACTTAAAAAGTGACCACATATGACATGGATGGCTGAAATAAGAAAGCTTGCTGGTCTGTTGTAGAGAAGAAAGGCTAAAGATCAGAGGAACTGGATTAAACATGAATAGATTGCCATCTTGCAATGAATTGATTGTGGTTGACAATGATGATGATCATAATAATCGTGGTTAAAAATATTATTGACATAAGCAAAATTTTATATCAGAAAAGGGGTAACATGCAACTTTCTAAATAGCAATTTTTTTGATGTAAAAAAAATATCATCGTACTTCTTTCCAACAATTTCCAGCATGATAAACTAATTGCTGATATTTTATAAAAAAATTAATTGAATGGTTCCTTTATTACTAAGTTCATGTAAATGATATTTTAGTATCCAGATGGCAGGATGAGCACAAATTCTATTCAATTTGATCAGCTAAATTTTTTTAACTCTATACTGATAGCAATTAATCCAGAAATGCTTAGCTTTTAACTCCATCCCTCTGCCTCCCAGCTAAATCACACAAGACATCCAACGTCCTTCAGTGAGATAACATCAATTAAATGCAACACCACGAACACGATATACAGTTTATTTGTGTATATATGCACACACCAACATGCTTTTTTTATATTACTTTTATTGAAGTTTTCCTTAAAAAAATTTTAATAGATGACTTTTTTTTTTTAATACTTATGCAATCAAGTGATAACACATCTCCTACGACTTACTTATTTTCATTTTTATCTAACTTGCAGCAATTGTATTGAAAAAAAAAAATCTTATGGTTATTCTCATGTATCCCATACTTTGCTAAATGGACTGAATACAATTTATGGCAGAATGTTCCCAGTGGATTAGAATGTCATCAAGCAAATGAGAATTTATTTTTGAAATTTTTTTCTAACATTGTTTTCCATAGGGAAGAAAGCGTCATGATGATAACAATTAAATGAAAGAAAGAAAAACAAGAATTTAGCACACTGATATAAACAACATGTTTGTAACTTTAACATTAAAAATGGATTAAAAATTACAATAACAAATTTCAGAAAATTCATCAAGAATTATATATAAAAAAACATAAAAACATTTATGCAATTTTGAATACGCCTTTTTAAAAAGAAATATTTCAAATTTCACTCACTATTTTAATAACTTCAGTTTTATTTCCTATCCAAATAAAAAATAATTATTTTATGTTATAAAGCTAGTATATATATTTAAAGATTAAAAACTATTGTTAAGTTTATTTTCAAGTTGCTGTTTTTTAACTTATCACACAATATTTATTTCATAACTGAAATACAGGCTTATTATATACCTGGGTCTATATATATATGTAATATATAGGGTATATGAGCACAGACTTTCACACGACCCACCACTCTCCACTCTATCTCAGTTGGTCCAGATTACCATCTCTACACATATATACTGATGATTGCTGGTTTAGCATGAAATACGTATATTGGTGATTATTTATCTTTTCAACATATATGTGTTTAAGTGTATCAGTGTTATTAGATAGAGTGGAGAGTGGTGGGTCGTGTGAAAGTCTGTGCTCATATACCCTATATATTAAATATTTATTTTATATAAAACCACACACTTTTCCAGATGATGTATAGTCTCAATATTTTGATTATAGTATATTTTATATATAGACCTGTGTGGTTTGGTGCATTGGAAAGTGACAAACTCTAAAATATGTTAATTTTTGAGCCCAATGCAAGTTAATACTAATCAATAATTACTACAATCAAGTTAATACCACTCGATCAATATCAGTGATAACTAATACAGCGTTACATGGTAATCATTTAGTATGTGCTCTGGATTTCTTTTACATACTTGAAAAAGTTATTAGACATTACTAAAAATACTAAGCAATAAATGACCGTGAAATGATAAACTCCTCCCATTTTGTATTTTTAAATAAAACTAAATAAGTATTAATATATTGTACAGGCTTAAACCTGCATTTATATATGTAATATAGGTGGGATTCGAACTCAGACTTTTACACGACCCACTATTCTCAGTGCCATTTTTTCTTTTCCAATTGTAACTCAATGCATGTTTTCTGTGCTTAGTAAAAACAAATTATGCGCATGCTTTCAACTATTGTATATTTATAATAATAGTAATATTAATTTTTTATGAGTGAAAAAGGTTAAAATAGGATGGTATTTAAATACTCAAAGCAAAAATGTAAATGAATATTTAAATATCACTCTATTATAACACTTTTCACTCATTAAAACAGGCAAAACTCACTATACATATGCCACACACAACAAGCTAGAGTAATCAATGGATGACAGAAGGCTTGTACATAAAATCCCCATCTAGTGCCTACTCATCCAATATCCTCTAGTTTGCTGTGTGTGGCATACATATAGTGAGTTTTGCCTGTTTTAACAACAGTTATACACAAGCATAAGAGGTGGTGGTCATGTGATGTTTATTGACTTTTCACTCATGGTAAATTAATATTGCTATGATTCTGACTATATAATAGTTGAAAGCATGCTAAGCACATTAATTTTTGTTAATCATAATTTTTTTTTGCTCTACACAGAAAATATGTTTACATCAAATTGCAAATGAAATTAAAAGAAAAAATAGTAATGGGTGTCTTGTAATTTTATTTTATTTTTGAAACTAAATAAAATCAAACAATAATTTTCTATGTGTTTGTTATCAAAATAATATTATATCAAACAATTGGTTTAAACTTTAAACAATTTTAATAATATTAACAATTTTTTGTTGTTAGACAAAACACACACACACACACACAGATACCCAAAGGCCTCTGAACTTCTCCATTGAACAGGTGAAAAAATTGCCTAACAGAATTTTAATTATCAAATAATAGTAGTACTTATTGTTGTTGATAATGAAAAAAAAAAGGAAACAACCAAAAAAATTAAAAGGCTATGAACAACAGGGAAAGAAGAAACAGAAAGTGAACCCTTTTCACTGGTAGCTAGTGCAAATGTTCTGAAAGATGGATAGAGAGTGATTTGGGTAGCCACTGCTGTTTTGGTGCCATGTTTTTCAACAAAAACAATCCAAATGGGCTATAATAGTTGGAATGTGTGCACTTCATTCTCTTACAATGATGAGTTTTCTTCATCCTAAGAATGTGTGAACTAATTCAAGATGATTGTGTTGTTGTAGATATGTTACACTAGTGACATCATTAGTAAAATTGACCTGTAAACTTTTTTGATAATCTTATAACTGACAAATTGAAGCAGGTAGAAAAATAATGAGAGCATTTGTTACTTGTAGAATATTTCTTGTTTGGTTTATTATTACTTTTATGATGTCAAGTATCTGCTTGTGTTTGCTATTTTGTAGAGAAATTTTCTTTTTAGGACTTATCACTTTTTGGTTATGTCAGGCATCTATTAGATTTTGTAAAATTTTTATTTTTATAATTATCCACAAATTTTAAATCATATAAATAAATGTCTGCTAGGTTTTTTCTAATAACACTGATGACATAGGTGACGAGTATTGAAAATTGATATGTTAAGTTTTTTGAGATTTTAGTGAGAACACAAAGAAAAAATTTCAAAAAGAATGATCACTATTTATTTCTGACTATTGATTAATTAAAACCTCAAAAACAAAACATAATCTTTTAACTCAAAAGTATGCATCAAATTTATAACTTAGTATCTTTAATAGTATTCAGAGAGCTAGTTGGTGCTATCCCAGATATGTAAAAATCACAGTGTTTAATAAATGATTAGCACTTAACACTTTTTAATTTAACTCGTTTTTAAAATACATAAAAAACACACATATTACACTGACTGTATTATATTTTATATTTTTTTCATTTGCATTATCTACATTGTTTAATTTGTATCATTTGATTAAGATTCCCAAACATCAAAGTAATGAAAGAAAGTAGACATTAATAACAAAAAAGAAGATAAGTAAAATAAAATCCTTAAAATTATGTAAACTAAAATAATAATCATATAAATTAATTTATTACACCACAAAAATATGTAAATTAAATTTAATTATTTTACTCCTATTTTAAACTATACAATAAAACAAGCTGATAGATCTTAATTTTGAAACATGACATACATTATTGCAAAATAAAAATGCAACCATTTCATTAACATTATTTTTCCATTTCTTATAAAATTAAATACTAAACTTCAAAATTTTAAAGGCAGGATGTTTATTGTTTTTGTTCAAAGATTGATGAACAGCAAACTAATAAGAAGACATGTTTAAGTAGAATGTTTTGTAATTTTAATTATAAATGATAAAAAAAAAAATTAATATTAGTATGTATTGTTTCATAGTTTTTTTTACATGTATTAGCTTAATTTTAGGAAATATTTCTACAGATAATGTAAAAAAAAAGTCTGAATTTATAACCAAATTAACTTATGTCATGGTCTTCAGAACTAAATTTCACCATAAGGTATATGAAATAAAAATTTGTTAAATATTTTAAATATTATTTTTTTTCGAATGTTTTAAATAATACTATTTTTGAATAATAATAAACAATTTTAAAATAATAAATTAGATTATAACATGTTTAAAAAATTATAAGTATAATTAGATTGTATATTGCATGTACATAAATAAATGTATCTAAACTGATCAATAATGATATACTATATATCATTGTTGCCAACTATTTATAAAAATTAAATAAAAAAACCAAAGATTCTATGATTTTTTTTTTATTATTTTAAATTCCAACTTATGTTCATTTTTTTACAAATAGATCATTCAAATTCTCAATAAAATAAAAAACTATGCTATTTGTCAAACCAAATACATATGTATACTCAGTCTTAACATATTTAACATAAAGTTAAACTAAAAAAAATAAAAGTTTTTATTATTTATAGGAAATTATCCATTATATATGATTTTTTTTTTGAACTTTTAAATGTGCTATGAAGAATAATTAATTCTTACTTATATTTTTTAGCATAATTTTATTTTTAAAAAAGTGACTTTAAGTATATGTATTAATTTGACATATGACAATTTTTATTTTTGAATTGATATCTATGCTAAGAAGAACAATTTATAAAATGGAATAAAATTTTTGTTACATTGCAACAATGTTTAATTGAAAAATACCTTAATACTTACAATTCTGTTTTTCTATTTTAAAATAATATTTTCTATTTTTCTTAAGATATTTTGGTAATAGCATGTATACTAAATGTCACAGTTTGATGGTGCTGCTTTTCGCCCGATGCATATCAATGTACCGATTCACGGGCCGTCGGTTTCTTTACAGAATACTATGGTAAGAAAACTTTTTTTTATCACTTTCTATACATAAAACTTGTATGTTTTTTTTCGTTTTTAATAAAAAAAAACACTTTGTTTTTATATGTGGGTGGAGGGGTTGCTTTTAAATTATTGACTTTTTTTTTGATTTTGAGCTTTTTTTTTTTTGATTTTGAATTATCGGTTTCTTTACATAATACTATGGTAAAAAAATTTTTTTTACCCTTTTCTATACATAAAACTTGTACGACTTTTTTTTCCTTTTTAAGAACCAAGACTTTTTTTTAGATGGTAGAGGGGGGTTGGTTTTCTTTGATTTTGAGCTTCTTTTTTAAAGCAGTAAACAATTCAGTTTTAATTAATAAACCAACAGTTGGTTTTTAAAGGGTGGAGGAGGATTGGTTTGAATTTTAATTCTCATCTTTTAGTATCTTTTGCCAATGTACTGGAAACTTTTGCATATTAATTTTAAATGTGTTCGAATATAGAATACATATAAAGAGATAGATTAACAAAATATACGAATTATTGAAGGGGGGTTGGTTTGCTTTTAAATTATCGATTTTGTTCTTTATCAACTTTTTATTGATTTTGAGCTTTTTTTTTTTTTTTTTTTGGAAAGCCTTATTAATCAATTCATTTTTAATAAACCAACAGTTGATTTTTAGAGGTTGAAGGGAGGTTGGTTTGATTTTTAATTATTGTCTTTTATTTTCTTATTATGAGGGGTTGTTTTTAAATATTTATGCTACTGAAACCTTTATATGATAGCAAAAAGTTCTTTATTTATTTTTTGCCTTTTTCAAAAAGCCTTAAACAGTTCATTTTTTAAGGGGGTGGCGAGTTACGTTTGTTTGAATCCGATAGGAGATGAACCTCAAAGCTGTAAGTAATGGGATTTTAGAGACGTCCAACCAACTTTCCTTATGCAGACCCCAGGTATGCTTTCAGGAATGTCAATGGAATTCCCCAGATCCTATAGTTGATTAAAACCATGCTCCTCACACAAATGCATAGCTTGGCATCTGGCAGGATGTTCTCTTTCTGGAAACACACAACAGCATCAACTTCTGTGGTCGGCAATTCCCCTTCAACCAATTTTGAACACTTGCCACTGACATTTTACTATTCTTGCATGAATTCATGCATAAACATGCATTTGTGCATGAACTTGGAAGAACTCTTCTGAAAACCCTAATCTTTTCAGGTTGTGTGCAGTTCAAAATCATAGGAAAGCGTGCATGATGGTCTGACAATTTTTAATATGTAATACTAAATCCACTTTGCTTTCTCAAAATTTTTCCACAATGAATTTTTTGATAGTTTTGCATCCTTCAAATACAGCTGCATTAAATCAGATGTAGTGAGAGTTGATTTGTGCTCACTTGAGGAATACTGTCGCAAGTCAATGGACATAATATTTCGTTATGTAATTGTAGGATACATAACTTTATAGGCAGCCTTTTCTGGCTTTAAACAACACTGTTGTAGTGTTAGGCCACTAAAATGGTATATTGATGTGTGTTGTTGAAAAACAATGCCATTAAGTGGTCAGGTTCATTAAACATACTATTACCGATATTTAGTTTTGGTATTAGGTCAATTTAAGCATAATTTTTAAAAAGTTATATAGGCTCAATTTTATTTTTCATTGATTAGTTTATTGATAAGTCAAAATGGTATTAAAGTGTCTTTAGAGAAAATAGGTATTTTAAAATATCGATGTTTGTAGATGAAAATCAATGCTTGATTAAATTTTTTGTACTGAAAATGACAAGCAATAGAAGAGTTTTGATATGATTGCTATTGATTCCCTGAATGTTTTTAGAGCAGTGGTAGAGAGGTGGTCTTCTTCATTAAAAATTCATGAATATTGGCTCAATTCTTTCAATTCCAATGTTCAAATGAATTTCAGAGCAATAAACAATTAAGTTTTTTAAATTGATATTGCTAATTAAATTGAAATAAGAAATGTAGACATTTCCTTGACTATTTTAGTGCAATTTCAATGAAAGATTTAACCTAACAAATAATTTATGCATACTGTATTTTTCTTACAGTACCAAATTTTTCCAAAAACAACAATTTACATAAGTATGTATAGATTTTTTAGAATGATTTCCATAATGTTTAGATAATTTTTAAGTGTTAAAATTAGAAATAATATTTCAATAAGTAATAGGTAAAAATCACAAACTGTAGTCATTGAAAAATGTTTTAAGGTATTCTTGCACCTCAAATAATCAATGAACTCTAAAGATTGGCAAATACAGAATGTTTTTGAATTAGGACAAGGAAGAGATATTAAACTTAATGAACACTGATATGGCATTGAGAAAGGTGTATAGACTATATTAATATAAAAAATTTATGGAAGAATATGATTTCAACATTGCACACATGTTTCAAACAATGATAATAAAATAAGTAATTGACCATTATCATTAGAAAAAGTAATTGCTGAAAAGATTAATCAAGTTCTAGATAAACTATATTAATATAAATACTGATTTTTAGTAACTCATACTTGCAATAAAGTCTCATGTTGAAGTAATTATACCTGGTGCTTTAAAAAATTTACTTGGCTCCTTATAAGCATATAAGTAAATGTCTTTGAGATAAGTTTTGAATAAATACCAAATATATTGTGGATGTTGAAGACATAAAGTAATGATATAAAAAATGAATTGTTATTAAATAAAATAATTTGCAACAGCTTTACTGCAATGGTTGTATCTTTTAGTATAGCTAAGCGTAATAATTATAAAGTCTGTATAAATGCACACAATCTTTTACTAACTAATTACGAATATATAGTAGAAATCACTGGTAAAATATTAGCCTCACTTAAGATCAAAATGTGATTTTAATGAAATTTGTTTTCAATGATTTCAATTATAAATATGAGTACAAATATGGCAGGAAAGTTTACTCTTTTTTAAAAATATAATGCTTTCCTGAATATTTTTTAGATCATTGAAGAGATTTCATTTAGCATTTATTGATATATTAAGTGATGAATCAAAATTTAAAACTTATTTGGAAAATAAAAAATATAATAAATAATATTTATTAGATGTTGGTCAATTATAGTTTAAAGTTATGCATTGAATAATAACAGATTGAGCATGTGCACAATCAAGCCTAATGACTTTGAAGACTGTGAAGTGAGCAATTGGTGTTTTGATTAGACACTCTCAATAACAACTGGAATATAAAAAAAACTTATAAGGGTTTTAAATTTTATAGTGATAATGTTACCGGATAAAAAAATTCCTAGCTCAAACCTTTCTGATAAATAGTATCCATGCAGAAGTTATTTAAACTGTTGAAATTTTTTATTTAAAAAATTCCATACATTTATGGTTTCAAGTTACATAGCTTAATTAGTAATATCAAGACCACATTCGATTTCATTATAAAATAATAGTGACAGCAAATTACTATTATTAAATGTGGTGATGATCTCAATTGCTATAGAACTCTTTTATTTCATTATGAATCTCCACAACTTATTTGCTATAATAAAAGTCAGATTCAGGGCTGATTTGTTTACCATATTGATCACCTGTGACAATTTTTTGTCTTACAAATTGTGGAATTGGATTTTTTTATGGTATAATATTTTTATAACATATTAGCACAATTAAAAAACAGAAACAATAAAATAGCATACCCAGACATTTTTATGACCACCATAAAACCATAAAACAATACTCAAATCTCTGATAGTTTGGCCATTTCTCAAATCACTTAATATAATTGGAAAGAGAATGCAAGAAAATGGACATCACAAAATCCAAGAATTGACAGATGATAATAAAACATACAAAATATTGCCAACAGAAACAAACAAACCCCAGCTTACAAAACCAATATCTAAAGACTAACAAACTGTTACAAAACATAAATGCAATATATATATATATATATATTGTACAGGATAGAAAGTCCATCCTTACTTTTTCAAGTTATAATATGGTTTTAAAAAAATGTCTTTGTTATAGTTTTATTTAAGGGTTTGTAAATAAGTTATTAGTGTATTGTTCGTAATAGTTTTATTGTTATATAGTTTAGGTTTATTAATTTTATGATATCTGCTTTGTTTGAGATCCTCATTATAATGGCAAACTATATGTGTATACAATTATTAATGTATGTATAAAAAAATAATCATTAGCATTAGCATTTAAATTGCTAAATATAAATATATTGTACCTTTATTTATTTATTTATTTTAAAAAAATTAAAATTAATATTTATTTGGATTGTGAATTATCACGTAAATCTTTCAATATAATATATATATATGTATTTTTTTTTAATTGAAATTATTTCCTTTTTTTTTTTTTTATTTTTAAAAAAAAAAAAAAAAGTTTAAATTGCAAACAACAAAATGTTAAAGATTATTTTTGAATCAGCACATGATTTATAAAAGGCGGGAATTTTTGGGCAGATGAGAGAAAATTAAAAGAAGAAAGACATTATTATTTTCGTTCGTCGTTATTTTTTTTAATTGCTCTTATAAATATCATTAAAAAAATATTGGATTAAGGATTTCTACACAAAAACGATGTGCTAATTTACAACTTTATCATTTTGGGGCTTGGCTTTTCGGCTTGCCTATTATTAACATCAGTGGAAACTTCAGTAAAACATGGGATTTCAAAAATAAACCGGTATTTGTCAAAAAGTTTTAAAAATAGCTATTATACTTAAATAATGTATCTCATTATAACTTTCAAATTATTTAATGATTCGAAAATCATATTCAATTTCATCACGTATTTAACAGAGCATTCGAGAAATGGCTAAAAATAATGGTTTTATAACAAGAAGTAAATCTCTTCGTTATCAGCAATATGTACATATTCATGTCTATCAAGCTATTTTAGGATGAAGAAAATAAAGTCAGTGCTGAAGATAACTTTTAATTATTAAACACTAGTGCAATTAAGGTAAAGAAACAAACTATATCTTATTTTTTTTATTTTTATGCAATATGTAATATATCTTTGTAAAGGAATACATAATTGAAATGTAGCTTACAATTTTTTTTTTAATTGAAAATTTTGAGAATAATGAAAGTCGATTTTAATATATACGTTTGTATATTTATTTTAAAGATATTTTGTAACTCAAACTATGCCAATATGTGTTATTATAAATATAGTATTTATTTATTTATTTTTTTTTTGCTTTTGACATTCAAGTATAATAAATAATAAAATTCATTTGTCAATTTAAACTAGAATGCAATAAGTTAAATTTAATACATATAAGAATTGTATAAGTGTACAGATTTATAAAACTGTATTTATAAGCAATATCATTGTTTAACAATTATCTTAGTTCTTCAATTAGTATTTTAAAACCTGATTACATTTATTCATATCCATTAAATCTTATAATTAAAACATTTGATATTTCATACATGTGTGCATTATATATATTCGTGCCAGTATTTCATATGCTAACCATTATCTTTAATTATATGTAAGTCAGTTGATTTTTAAACCTATTTGTTGGTGCAGACATTACTTATTATTTATTGAGATTAAAATTATAGTAATAACTTTAGTCCATTATTGTAGAGTTGTTTTTTTTTTTTTTTATCTTGGTATTGTTAGTAGTAGAATAGCTTTAAGATATCAGGCCTTATTTAGTACAGTTAATATTGTTACTGGATAGAGTGGATAAGTTCCCATTCCTATTAGTTATTCATCCATGAGTGATAGTGCTTATATTTCTAGTGATGGTGATCACATATTTCTAAATACTTAGTGTGTTGTATTTTGGTGAGCCTCTCCATATATATATATTTCTTGTGCACTGAGACATAAAGGTCCAGGCATCTTCTTTTACCTCAAATGTAGGTGTTACTTTGGAAGCCACCACTCTTTTGATATTTATGCTAACTGCATTATAGAGTCCTCTTTTGATTTATCACTCATGAGATTTAATTTAAATTTTCCACCACAGTAGGTGAAGATGTTGGTATTTTAGTATGCAATACCAAGATAAGTTTGTTTGAAGTATGGATTCTTTTAGGATGTACTCAACTATATTGGTTCTTTAGATTATAAGAATGTCTGTGTCTTGTGTTAGCCCAATTTGTAATCATTTTGCAAACCAGCCAACAATATTTAGTAATTATAAATGTTTGAATTCATAAGCATATGGCCAGTTAGTATAGTCCACACATGCTATGTATATGCTGTAGTCATCTAAAACTTTTCCAATGTAAATGTAAATTACTTAGTTATTTTTAAATGTTTACTTAGATGATTTTCATTATATGGACAATGAATTCAGAACTTATATGTGTATAAGTAACTTTTAATAAATGCCTCATTCATTGAATTCATTTATTATTTGCTAATTTAATCATTTAGTCATTTGCTATTGGTAATTGATATTTATTTAAAGTAATATTTAAAAGAAATGTATTAAAGAAGTACATATATAATTTAGATTATTGATACAACAAGATACCTTCAATTTGTTTATTGATTTGTATATTTATCCTATTTCATAAAATCTTATACAGTTCTTATATAAACATAAATTATTAGTGTTATGGTTAAACTCTATACTTAGTTTACAGATAAAAAAAATTAAGTATTTGCAAAGTAAAAATTATTCTCATGTTTCCTCAAATATGTATATATGCATATGTATGCTGTTATAAATATAAAGTTTCGATATTAAAATAAAGCTATATCAGTTATTTTATAAAAAAAATGATTTTGAGTTTTATTTGAGATTTACTAATTTTCTTTTTCTTTATTTTAGTACAGCAGTTCTACCATCTAGTCAATGTGGAAGTATTAAAAAAATTGGTAATGTCAATTAAATAAATATATTTTGGATTTAATAAAATTCCTTTTGTTCCGAAATGTATTTAGTATATAATTAAACATAAGTTAAATTAACCCTGAGACCTAATTAGCAAAATATTTCAGTCAATGCTCAAGATTATTAAGTTTGTGATATAGTTAGCCGTGGTAATATTATAGTTTGATATATTTATTTTGAAGTAATTTATTTTGTTTTAACTTGATATATGTACACAAATGCTATTAAATAAATATTACATTTATTATCTTCATATTATTTCTTCTTGCATTGTATATGCATTTTGTTATAGTGACAAGTTACTATGAAACTCGGTTGATTTATGAGTGCCTCATAGATATATATTATTTAAATCTTTTCTTATTTCTAATATAATCTTTCCATTATAAATGCTGCTTAATAATTTAGGCCATATCATCCTTTTCTATGGTATATATGATATGCTACATTAATTACCAATGTTGAAATTCCTTTTTCTTCATTTATATTAATTTACTATATTTTCCATTACAATTGGAACTAACATTTGGGTCCTTCTTTCTTCAATTTAAATGGAATGCAGAAAATATATGTTCCATTACAATATATATATATATATATATATATATATATATGGAAACTAATTATATATATATATATACTGTATTCATATGTCTTAATTATCCAAATGTAAATTAGATAACTTTGAGAAACAATTTAAAGAAAACCAATGGAATTAAAAAAAAACTGATAGAAGCCATATAAATTTAGTATTATAACCTACAACAGACAATTCATCACTCACCCAGTTTATATCTTTAAAGACTTGTAAAGAACTTAGATAAACACAGTATACATAATCCTCAGGATCAGCAATGTAAACACATGCATATGGAAAGTATTAATGTAACCTGCTTTTCTAGTTTGAATAAAGTTCCTTTTTGAAACATTATATATATTTTTCTCAGTGATGAGATGTTTATTCATAAAAAAAAACAGATACAGTGAAACAAATGAAATTTCAGGAACAAAATGGTAAGAGGGGAAGGATACATGTAAAAAGGGAATGGGAAGTGGAGAGTGGAAATGGTGTGTAGTTCAGGCTGGTTAGAAAAGCATGTCTTTGTGATTGAGTCCTATGACAGAGGCTGAGAGGATGGGAGTTGGAGGATTGCCCAAGTGTCTATGAGGAGTGGAAGTGGGGCTAGTTTGGTATCTCAGGTTTTGAGAGTGCGAATTAGGTGCAAGAGCTTTTGATTGACTGAATGTACTCTCTGGTCAAGGATAGTGGCACATGGAAGCAACCAGAGAGCATAGATGAAAAAAATTGACAGTCTAATAGCTGCAAAGACCGCTGTTTCTATGGATTCTTGGAGGTTGAAGATGGCATTTCTGTGTGAGGAAAGGCAGGAGTTGATGACATTTCTCATGCCAAGCAGAAAAGGACATTTAAGTAGGAAGTTCTGGAGGGTTTCATTGTCAGTTTTACAGAGCTGGCATATGGGAAAGATCTTGGTGAAACCCCTACTGTTCACCAAAAATTGATTCATGGGAAGGGAGCGAAGATTGATTTTGAGGAGGAAATCAAAGAATTTTGCTTCAAGGGACCACCTTTTAAATTTGTGGATTAATTGGGCATTGGTAAGTCCGAGGAAGGTAGGGGACACAATGGAGAAGTCTGCAGTTTGGTTGAAAATCTCCCAGTACTTTAGTTTGCTGTTGATGGATGGTATCATGTTAAATCTCTTTAGTAATGTAATAATTAATATTCTTTTATTTTCTCCCCCCTTTTATTGCAGTTATATGCTTTTGAAATGAAAGCAATGATTTTGAAGTTTAAAGTGAATGTCCTAGTTGACATCTTCTATAAGAATTATTATCCAAAAAAAGTTACATATTTTGGAAATTTTTTTTTGCTAAATTCATTAAATTTCAATAAGATTCTTGTATTAAGCTTTATTGTATATAAATATATTAGTATCCACTTAATGGAGAAAATCAAAATGAAGTACTATCAATTGGTTCAAGATAGTAACTGTTTTATTTACTTTATGAACAAAATTTTTTGGCTAAGATAGTAATGATTGGTTGTAGCATATAAAAAATAAGATTTTGTAAATAGGTAGCAGAAGCATAATATCAGTCACTTTAGCAGTAACACCTTTGACCCAGCTAAGATGCATGATAAAATTTATAAATCTTTGATTAGATGTTTCAATTTCAAGAAGGTGAGACTTGACAAAACTAGAAAAGTCTTAACTGAAAAGTAAAAATATTCTATAGATTACTTGGAATTTGAAGATAAATCTTTTACAATTTAAATGTCTTCAATTGTTCTTTTTTGAATTTTTTAATTAGCATTTAGTTTTGGCATCATGCCAATTTTAGATCTAAAAATAACCATCTAATAATATTTTCCTTTTAAAATATTTATTATATTTAAAATTGGAGGTCTCAACATTTTTTAACAACAGGAATTAATGTAAATATATCAAGATATAACGTTAACATTTTAAATAATTTTAATATTTCCTTTTTATATCTATACATCACAATTACTAATAAAGTTTTTTACGTCAGTATAGCTGCAGTTAAGTGAAAATTTGTGAATATTCTACTCATGACAGATAGTTAAAAAAGTTCACATCATTTGAGAATCAAATATTTTATTTAAGTAATTATGAAATTAACTAAGAAAAAGATAAATTCTGTATAGATTTGTGTTAATGATGAAGAGGATTCTACAATCAATCTTATAAGCGTTTTTCCCCATATGTCAAAGTATGGGTCAAGAAACGAACCCGCAACAACTGTCTGCAAGCAACTGCTTGCAAGGTGGCTGTGCTGACCTCTCGGCTACCAACACTTGACATCTTATAAGCTTTGTATTGTGATGGTTTACAATTCAGAATTTGACTATAAATATATATCTTATTTGTTAGTTAAACAATGAACTAATAGAGAGCGTTTAAATAGCAGAATTTATAATTTGAAATTATATTTTTTTAATTCAATTTTGAGAGTATCACCTTTGAGAGAAATTGTTCATCTTTTAGATACCATTGACTATCTTTGTTTGGTCATTTTAGTAATTATATTAGAAAAAAATATTAACAAGCTTCTAAACATATTAAATAATTATGAATTTTGATATACTATCAGAAATATAAGATATTTTTTAAGATTAATATTTTAAAAAATGATTTTACTTGTAAATGTTTATCCATTTTATTGATTTATTATTAGCAATATCAACTGAAGAAGTAGTTTTAAAATCAATTTAGTTGGCAAGTTTAATATTTTTTTTGAAAACTTCTGAATTTTCTCAAATTTGTATCTGTTTTTTTTCTCTCTTTCTCATATATATATATGTAATTGATAAAAATTTCATCAGCAATAATCATACATACTTGTGATCTAATCTGAATACAGGCTAGGCAAAAACTGAAAAATTTAACTTTCTAATCAAGTTTAGGATTTTTAATACTACATGTCTTTCTCAGCAAGTGACTTTATAAAAAAATTAAAAGAAAATATATGACGAATAAATCATCTGATTGTATATAAAAATACTAATACATTAAATGTATATCTAAAGAATTCATAGAATCCTGACTAACAACTTTAATTTTAATAATCTAGATTTGAATTTTAGCTAGATAAAGCTTGAACAATTTTTCTGCTTACAAGTGCAATTTTTCCAATTAATAAACTATAGAATATCCAATTACTAACTAACTAAAAGACAAAAGTTCCAGACAAATCTAGATTGGTCAGATGAATAATTATGTATTCACTAAAAGAAAAAAAAAGACTATGATATGATACAAACTAAACCCCTAATGGATACAGTATTTTTATAGAAATATGATATGCAAATTATAATCATCATTAATATTATCATTATTTTCATCCATTACTGATATATTTTAAGTTAATGGTTTTTCTAAGTTTAATCCAATTTCTTTATAATCTATAGTCACTCTTCTCATCATACTAAAAAACTTTCTTATTTCATCAGGTTTTTTACATTTTCTCAATATCCAATTTTAGACTACAATTATCCATCAATTATTTTTTTTAGCAATATATCCAGCCAACTTCATTTTAATATGATGTTGATGATATCTATTTGCTCTTTTACCAATGTATTGCTTTTGACCTCTTTTTGTCATTTAATAAATTACATTTCTTCATACTTCATTAAATAATCTTAAGTTTAAGGATAGATTTTCAAGTAAGTATTCAAAGTCTTGTATTCATTTGTAAATATTCAAAAATTACATCTATTAAAAAATCTTTCTTTTCAAACACAGTATTTTTTAATAACTTACTTCTATTCAAATAAATTGATCTATGATTAATTCCATCCATTATATTTCTATCTGTATTAGTAATTTAATCAAAATATTGTTGATGTTAATTTTCTTCTTATTCATGATTATAAATCTTAATTTTCTCCTAAAAGAAATCTATTTTAATTTTTGTTTTTAAGATTTATCTTTAATCCTGCTTTTTCACTTTAATGTGAGAGCTTGCAACATTCCTGAAACTCTAAACATTATTTGACAAATCAACTACATCATGAGCAAAGTCTAGATAGACTTTTTAACTGTACATTTTAATTCTCAAAATACTTCTTGCAAAACTCCCATAAAGATTTTGAACATATGAAATCTCTCTGTCCTACATTCTTGTCAATATTAATCTTTTTGGTAGCACCATATAACACAATCACTACTAAGGCATTATGATAAATATTTTTCAGACTATGATAATATCTGGTCTATATCTTAATAATTCAAAATTTTAATCACTGTGGAAAATGCTCTTAGCATCAAAAGCATTTTATAATTTACAAATCCAATAATAATTCATGATCTACAAATTCAATAATAATGGAAACTCATATTCATCAATCATTTGTACAACCTCTCAACATTTGCATGTGGTTTACTGGGCTAAAAGCAGTTGGTGATTTTGCTTGGTTTGAATTCAGTTTACCAATGAGCTATAATTTTGGTGAATGGTATGTATGGAAATAATAGAAGAGTGATAAATCCTTAATTTTTACTACTTTTTCATCTTTTTTTTTTGAATATTAATATCACTATTGCATTCTTTCAATCACGTGATATATCTTTATTATTTGAATGTTTGGTATTCTCTTTTTTTTCACTTACTTCTTTAAATTATCAATAGTAATTCCATCATTTCCCAGAGCTTTTTTTTTCTTCACAAATATGAGTGTGTGTCTCACTTACATTATATATAATAAAATGAAGCTGTAGTTTAATCCTATAAAATTTACTATATAAATATAAAAAATATCGAGTAATTATATTTGCCATCTAGTGAAAGCCATATTATTAAAAATTTATCCTATAAAATTTACTATATAAATATAAAAAATATCGAGTAATTATATTTGCCATCTAGTGAAAGCCATATTATTAAAAATTTAGAAGCTTAAAATGAATGTGTATATAATTAGTATCATTTCTTTTCTTATAGTCATTTTTCAGTAAATTATATCGATTAACTGTTTATAATTGCGTATGTACAGCCATTTCACTTTAATTATTATTTAGTATTTTAAAAAAGATTTACATAAAAATATTTTAATTATAAATGTAAAAATCATTAGAATCTGAATTATTAACAAATATTCAATATTTATAAGGTGTAAGGATTCTGTCAAGTTTTATTTTTTTATTTATCACATTATTTTAACATTCCGTTGAAATACTAATAAATAACATTTTTATTATTTGAAAAGAAAACTAAATAAACAATGTAAATTATTGATTATTTCATAAAGTTTTCTGGCTGCCCAAGTTATTAACATAAGTATTTCTATTATTTTTGTATTTTAACTGAAATGTTTATCATTTTATAGATTAAATATTTTTTAATAATGTTGAAGAATTATAATAATAAATAATTATTTTTATTAAATAAAAATGTTTCATATATAGGGATGCTATTTAAAAGTGTGGAAGACTGGTGGACTCGAGAGCTAAGGGTTCCCGGATTGAAGATTAGTTTACCATTTTTGGGACTCAAATATCACACGATCTTAACAAGAAACTAATATTTTAACTAAATATTAAATTAGCTCTAATATATATACTCCCCTTCCTAAAACCCAAGAACTATTTTTTTAGCTTAACATTTTATGATTAACAGTTATCGTAATCTTCCCTGCTGCATTCGCCATAAATAGATGTTGGAACTAGGGGACAAAGAGAATAAACTTTAGAGAAATTATGCTTCTATGATTTATTTTGGAAACAACAAACAAGTCACAAATATTTCCTGTGCAAAAACATCAACTCAAATATATCTTTTTTTTTGCATGATATCTCATAATCATTTACTTGTTTTATACTTTTTAGTCTGTATTTCTTTGGTCTAAATGTGCAATAAATTTGTTTTCGAAAGAGAAAAAAACTAAAGAAAAAAATATGAAGCAATATATTTTGAATTATGATACTGTCCGTAGGCAGGTCCTATTATCATTTCTGTAATCGTTATATTAGCTTGAAAATATTTAATATCCTTTATTTTATAATTGTAAATCTTTAAATTAGATAAATTTACATAGATTTAGTGTTGTAGAATCAGACAAATTTATTGCAAAAATATAAAAGCAAAAAAACAAAGATTAATAGATAATATAATAAAAATAATACAGAATATTATGAAGTAAAGATAGCAGTACAAAAACAAACGAGCCAAGGACAAAAAAAAAACTTATTAAAATCACACACACAAGTTAATTTTAAGATAATTTTTATTTTACTTATAAAATATAAATAATCACCAGACGATGATGATAGTATGGATAATTTCTTTAAAAGTCTGAATCATTTCAGCAAACAAATCTTAGTTGAAAACAAAAGTTTACATTTAATTGACCAAACAAATTTTTTATTTTATTTTATTCAACTGAGAATCATTCCCGAGACTTTAGCTCTTAAGTTCTCTATTTGTATAATTTTACTGGAACTTATACCACTATTACAACTACCAAAACAAAATAACCATTTATAAAGATATATATTCAACATCTAAAATAAATATACAGTTGCATGGAATGTGTGTGCAATTTTCTATATACATTCATTTTACAATTTGATGACCTCTGCCATCTATACAAAGAAAAAAAATAGGTCTTTTAAAAGTTTACAATATCTAGATTATTGAAGCATATGTTTGTAGTTGTTTAAGAAACATTTTAAATTTAATCTCAGATTAAAAAAAAAACATTAAAAAACACAACATAGAAAATAAATTAAAATATTAACATTATTTTAAAACAACATAAAAAAACACCAGTAAATACCTTTAATATAAATAATTAATCAGATGGGAGGTCATGTAATATTCAATTCAATAAGTTTCAACTTTTGAATAAATCACTCTTCTGTTGAATTAAATTACACATAGAGCAATAATTATAAATTAATAAGATTAAATGATTTGAGCACTATGTTTCTATTTTGTCTTTTAATCAGTTTCTTTTTTCTTAAGTACAAAACTCTTTATGGGAAGAAAAAATTGGATAGAATAAATAATTTATTTCTAAAACTATCTGGTATAAAGCTTGCATCAATAAACTTTTTTTATTAATAGATTTTAGAGAACAAAAAGAGGCAGATTAGGTGGATCATAAACTATATAGTCTATGTATGGTTTTTCTATACTATAATATAAACTATTCAGTGAATAATAGCTGGAACTTTTTTAAAAATGTTCATGTTATAATAATAGAGCATCAATTAACTCATTATAGATGTAAGAATTTAAAAAATATACTCATATATATATACAAAAATACATACAGTTCATTTCTTATAATTACATGATTTGTTTTTAAAATGACATCCTTGAAAAGATTCATATGTGAATAAAAATTGATTTGATATGTAATTGTATATAAACAAATTGCTTAGTATTATGATTTATTTATAAGTCAACTGATTAAAAGTTTATAAATACATACACACATCTATGATAAAACACTGAAAATAATTTTAAAATTTTCAATATATTCAAATAGATATATATAATTACAGCTAGCCTGTGCATGGTTACTACATTAAGCAATATTTACAATTAAAATTAGAAAAATAAAATCTTACTAAAATCATATAATTTTAATGTTCAAACAAGAATGGCTAAACTTTTCATAATTTGTATATATTTATCAAATTATATTTCTGAATGTTTATATCTATACAGCATGTGTGTAGAGGAGTGATTCCCTAAGGATTGTTGCAAATTAAAATCAAGGTACTAGATAAATAAATAACTCATTATATATGTTTAAATTATTAACCATATTTATAAAATATGCCTCTTTGATTTTTTTTCTCAAATCATTTTTCACACCAAAATAAAAAAAACATTGTCAAAACAAAAACTTCTACTACAAATAACTGAATCATTTGCAAACACAAATTTAAATCTATACACAGAATACAGTGGTTGAATCAAGCCAATTTGCACATATTAGAAACCTTTGATCAGGGATGTATAAATCCTATAAAGACAACATAGATGGGTAGGCACTAGATGGGGATTTTATGCACAAGCCTTCTGGCATCCATTGATTACTCTGGCTTGCACTGAGTGGCAATACTGTATGGAGAGTTTTGCTTGTTTTAATAATCCTATAATTGACAAAGATTTTACACATCTTATAATTAATCTTATTTTCTTTTTATAAATTTAAATCAAGGTATT
This sequence comes from Epiperipatus broadwayi, assembly GCA_028023455.1. Classification (NCBI taxonomy): domain Eukaryota; kingdom Metazoa; phylum Onychophora; class Udeonychophora; order Euonychophora; family Peripatidae; genus Epiperipatus; species Epiperipatus broadwayi. The sequence goes on from JAQFVV010000114.1 coordinate 2,121,641, forward strand.
TTATACTATATAAATTATCATCAGTAATAAAAATCCATTTTAAGTTAACAATTAATGGAAAGGATATATTGATAAAATTAACAAATGAAAGCAAGACATATAATGACTGTATAAATGTGAATCATGTTACATTGGTGGGAATCAAAATGTGCATTAAAAAAGAAAATTTATGAATATGAAGTACTCTATAAAAATTATGCTTATTTTGTGGACAGATTTGAATCTGAATTTGTAGAACATTCAATTTTTTGCAATAAAAATTTTGTTTGACAATGTTTTTATTTTGTCTGAGAAAAATGATTTATGGAAAAGAAAAATCAAAAAGGCATAATTTATAGATATAATGGATAATTTATTAAATAAGTAATATAATTATGGAAAGACACAAATGATGGAAGATTGCCATTTATGATGGAATGTTAATATTATGTGATTTTAATAAGTTGCTGATTTTTGTTGTGTTACTACTCAAAAAATAAAAATCACCCACAAACATGCTATATATGATTAATTATAAATGATATATTAAAACTGTAAAATTTATTTCAATGTTTTGGTTATTAAAAATTATTATGTCTGATATTATATATATATATATATATATGTGTGTGTGTGTGTGTGTGTGTGTGAGAGAGAGAGAGAGAGAGAGAGAGAGAGAGAGAGAGAGAGAGAGAGAGAGAGAGAAATATTTTGTTTTAAAAAATTATGGTAAATATAATCAAGATACAATACATATATTATTAATGTGATTAAAATAAAGCAATCTTAAACATCTGATCTTTCTTATGGTTGGGTTTTTTTGTTCTATAATCAAGGTATTAATAATACTATGCATGTTTAAATACTTATAATTATTTGTCTTCATTAGTATTGATCATTAACTATCTGTCAAAAGATAAGCTTTTTAAACTAATTTAGACCAACTTCTTTAAGCCTCTCTATTTCTCATTTAGACTTCTGTCAGAAATCCAAGTCATTTAAGACCTCAAATTCATTTTTTTTCTTTTCCCAATTTTTGTCTTTGACTCACTATAACTCTTTCACATATATTTTATAATTTTTTTGGCCAAAGATATAGGGTTAATTCATTTTTTTTTATTATTATAGATTTAAAATAAATGGCTTCTTTTCAATATAGCTACTCTGTCAAATTTGTACTTCAAATACAGTTTTCTTTTCTAAGTAAATATGTTTAAACATCACATGTTCACCATTTCTTATGCTTATGCAAGCTGTTAAAACAGTAGCAACCCTCTCATACATAGTAATCAATGGATGCAAGAAAAATTATGCATCAAAATTCCTATCTAGTATCTAATCATCCAATATTTCCAGACTAGTTTTTATCTTGTGGCTCCTCTGATGAAAGCTGCAAATTAGAAACTGGTCTGGAGATATTGCATAATTGTAGATATTATTCTTATATCTTCTCCTTTACTTTATTTTGCATTAGAGTGTATATGTGGAGATTTATAAAAGGTAATATGTAGTTAGAGATTTTGATGTACACACCTTCTAGCATCTATTGATTACTATGGCCTGCACTGATGGCAATACAGTTTGGAGAGAATTAGTACTGTTTTTTTTTATATTTATGAAGTTTGTAATTTTATTTTATCATTTTTATGATTACTCATGTTTCTGTTTTAAATAAAGTTATAATCCCCCCAAAAAATTATTGATGAGTCTCTTCCTTCAATATAACTTCATTCAGATATAACCCCCCCCTCCTCAAATATATTTTAATTAAAATATTTTAACTATTAAAATTCTTAATCTGATATAATGAGAGTTCTATTATTATTCAATTTTATAAAAATTTAAAAATATTAATTTAAATTTATAACTATTTGCATAATGTCATTAGTAATTTTTTTGTTGTTTCATTTCACGGAATCTAGTTTTAGAATACCAAACTTTTTATAAATTTGATCAATTTATGGAATTTTAAAAGCTTATTTTTACTATATGTAAAAATACTACATGTATATATTATTAAAAAATCTAGTAAAAATGTTTTTACCAGAATATGAACACTTTTCAAAGGATATTACACAGGTAAATACTGAACTGTTTTTTTTTAATACTAAATTAAAAATATATTTCTAATTCTAAAATGTATTTTTTAATTATTTCAGAAAAAATATAAATGTTAAGCAAAAAAAAAAAAACTTTAACTTTTTTGTTAACATTAACCAATAATTAATATATTACTTGAGTTTTTATTAAGAAACAATAACACAAACTTAAATTAGTCCCATCTTTCTGACAATATGCAATACATAAATGAATATGCAAATCAATGTTGTTGTTTTTCATTTGATAAAAAATTAACGTCAGTTTCATAACACAATGAAAATAAATGTTGAATTAATCAATCTTTTGATACTTGATTTTTTGAAATACCATTGCACGAAATTGTTAGACTTTATCACTAGACTAATAACTATTCATAAAGCTGTGAAAACATAACATTTGATCCTAAGATCTAGATGCAGTGCTCTCAGATCCAAAGCCTCTCACTGATGAAAGTTACAAGCTAGAAACTAGTCTGAGGATATTGGATAAGTAGGCATTAGATCGAGATCTTGATGCATTAATCTTCTAGCATCTATTGATTACTAAGGCTTGCACTGGTGATGAGAGATTTCTACTGTTTTAACATTTGAAATAATTAAAAATCAACAATCATTGAGAAAAATCAATAACTTATTCAAATATATTTCTATTGTAGCTTTATTTATTCATTTTATATTACTAGATAATTTTACATTTAGTTTATTTAATACTGAATATTTTTTAAATCTTTTTAGTCCAAATTTTTCATTGTGGAAAATTTATACACTTGCTGACACTCTTTTAAATTCTTTTTAATATATATATATATATATATATATATATATAGTATATTATATATATATATATATTGTGCCATTACAATTTGGTCACTAGCTAAATTTATAGTAATGTGCATGTAAGAAAGTGTAAAACAAAATCATCATCACATTTTTATATAATCATAAATGAAGCTGTAGGGCATCCAAGTTCAAACCCTACAAGGTCCAGTTCTAAAAGCTTTAAACAGAGAAAGAATGGGTCAACAATTACATGCTTTACTTGTTTGTGTGTTGATAGAAAGGTAATACACACATTTAAACTATTTAATATTTAATTTTTCTTTAAAAAGCAAAGTTATAATGCATACATATAGGCAATGTATGTGTAAATTATTTAATTGTTTTATATTTCAAATATTAAACATTTTAACTTTCTTTAAAACTAACCTATGCTTGATCAATTCTAATATTTTATTCTATACTTTTATTTTGCTTTTCTTTAATTATAAGTGGGATTTAAAAGTTACAGATTTAATTAAATAATTTGCTTATAATTATATTGATATTGTTATATTTTGAGAAATCTATAATTATTGAGATAGTGTTTACTTAAGAAATCCAAGTTATTTTAAATATTATGATCTTGATATTTGGACTCCTTTACTCAGATATAATAATATCTTTTGATCATCATTTAATTTTTGAATTTATGATTATTTCTTATATATAGTAGACAACTCAGGTATGGTAATATCTTTTTTTTCTTTTGAACTCTTTAACTATGTTACAATGGACACCCAACTGGGGCCTGATATTTTGCCATATACCTGAAAAAGAGAGTCTATAGAATGATAGGAGATGTGTGGTTAAAAATAGAGAAATTTTTTAGTAAATTTTTTTTTAGTAAAATTTTTTTTTTGTCTTACAAAATTTTCTTGGCCAAACAGTCTTATTTTAGGTGATGATGTTTAATATGATTTAATTTTTCATTGATGATGATAAAATGGGTACAGCCAAAACAGCTTAGTTTTGTTTTATCAATTTTGAAAATAGAGATGAATATCACAACTTAAGACAAAGGTGAAATAAATAATAGATTTTTTTTTGTGGAACATTAAAATAATTTATTGCCAGATAGGATAGGCATAGTAATAGTGATGAATTATGGAATAGTAGTCTCATGTGTGTTTGGGGAGTTCATTTTGTAAAAAGTCTATGATTTTAGAGGTTTGATTGGATGGTTGATCGTTGGAGTTTGGTTGGTTAGATTGCAGTTTTGATGATGAGTGGAGAGTTTTGTCATTGCCTTGAGAATGCTATGTATTTCGTGTAACTTATGAATGATCGAACCCATTCACTGCTCCAACCCAATTTATATGTTATCTTTATTTTATCATGAAGCAGTTAACAGCAGACCTGCCATGATATCAGCCTATAAGTCTCCAAGAGAGAGAGAGCAAGGTTTCGTTTTTGTAGTCTATAATAAGCAGGGCATTCCTTGATACTTGCCACATAAGACTCCAAGAGAGAGAGCAAAGCATAGTTTATCTATTTTAGCCCCTAAGACTTAATACATCTTTTATTGCAACAGAGTTTGCTTCATTTAATCAAGGGTTGTGGTAGTTAATAGTGATCGAATTGGGATGATCTTCTGAGTGCTCGTGATGCATTGTGTGATTATAGTGCTGTGACTGAATTCTTTTATTTATCTCAAGATTGTGAACTGCTAGTCATTCTGTGGACTGTCAATATCTGTCGGATTTCTGGGAGAATGGATGAATGTATAATTTGGGCTATTACAGACAGACATGCACTATATAGATTATTGTTGTGTAGTTCATTAAATAAGGATATTAAAATTTTTTTTTGTTGTATTTGTAAATGCATAATAAGGTGAAAATCAAATCAGTCAGTTGGTCAGAATAGGTGTCAGACAGGGAGAAGATGTGTAGATTTTTGACGGTCAGGGAAGTACAGATGGGATATATATAGTTTTATAACATGAGTGAACTAAATTATAGTATGGAAGAGGTTATGGAAGAGGAAGGTGCCCCAATACCAGGAATCAGTGATCGTTTTCATACTGAAAAAGAGGATGGGGAGGTTTTCTTAAAAACACAAGAGGAAAGAGAGGAAGTAGAGGAAGATGCCTTTAATGTTAGTAGCAATAATACAGCCTCAAGTGTGGAAGTAGATGAGGAGTCAGAAGTGGGTCAGGCTCAAATAGCAAAGATGGCACCATCAGACATGGACATGATAATGCAGATGCTCAGAAGTATGAGAGAAGATAGTAAGCAAAATATAGAAAGTCTAAGAGAAGATAGTAAGCAAAGTATGGTAAATCTAGAACAAAAGATAGAGAAAAATAATAAAAGTATGGTAAATCTAGAACAAAAGATAGAGAAAAATAATAAAAGTATGGTAAATCTAGAACAAAAGATAGAGAAAAATATAGAAAGTCTAAGAAAAGATAGTAAGCAAAATATAGAAAGTCTAAGAGAAGATAGTAAGCAAAGGATGGAAAATCTAGAACAAAAGATAGGTCAATCTATGGAAAAAAGTATAGAAGGTTTAAGGGTAAATCTAGAGAACTCTATTGACAATAACAACCAAATGATCATAGCTTTGGAAACTAGGATAGAAGGGTCCAATATAGAGTGTAAAAATAGGTTTGTGTCATTAGAGGAGAGGATAGAAGGAGTGTGTAGGTCTATGGAAGTCACCAAACAGGAGGGCTGTCAGGGACTACAGTCATTAAAGGCTCAAGTGGAGCAGTCTATCGAAGAAAATAAGAGAGAAATTGAGTTAGTTAGGAATGAGGTCCATGGTTTGGTCTCCCAATCCATATCAGAATGCATAGAAAAGAATGCCGAAATAACTTCTGCAGGAATTCATATTAGATTAGAGGAGGTGGTAGCCAAAGTGGACTCATATAAGGAAGCCACTTTGGGCTGTATAGATCAAACCCTCACTATGAAAAATAAGTTTAGTGGCTTAGAAAAGGAAATACGAGAAGTTAAGGGAAGCATGGCCAATGAGTGTGTACAAATTGACCAAAATCTTAGGAAAGAATTGGGGAAACAAATGGATAGCTTTAGGGAGGAGATAGTAAAAAGGGACAAGTCAAGTTCTTTAGAAGAGGGACCCAGAATGAATCAACATGAATTGGGTGTTATGTTGGAAAAGGTTGAGGAGAACCAGAAGGCCTATGTTGTGGAATACATAAACCCCAAGATGGATGATCTCTACCAGAAAATAGGGGAATTAAAAGATCGTATTAATGTAAAGCTGCAGGATCAGTCAAACCTAAATTCAGGGCAGAGCGATGGTAGCACCAGTCCAGATGACTGTAGGGATAGCTCAGAACAGAGTCAGTCAGAGAAAAGGATGCCTACTTTAGTTAACAATCCCCAAGGTGAAAAAGAAGTAGAAAGGCCGATATTAGCCATAATACCAAATCTCCCAGTAAAGAAAATAAATGAGATGATGACCAAAGAGCAGATTGGGATAGATCATGAAGTGAAAATAAGGAAAAGAGAGTTGGAGGAAAAACTTCATGCATCCGATAAGATGATTGATTTAAGAGAGGCAATAAGGGAGATGAAACCAGTTATTTTAGAAAGAGAGCAAAAGTTTCAACAGTCTGTAGTTCTCAATCTAGTAACTAACCAGCATGTGTGGTTTCAAAAATCTGTCTTCTTAAATAGATTGGAGATACCTTATATATGGTATAGAGAGGCAATCTCTCTGAAAAATATAAATGACCAAATCTCTCTAAAAAATTCAAATGCTCTGGAAATTTTAAATGTGCCTTATATATGGTACAAAGAGTCAACCTTTCTAGAAAATTTAAAAATAAATTATACGTGGCCCAGAGAATCAATCTCTCTGGAAGATGTAAGGATAAATGATATCTGGTATAAAAAGCCAACCTCTCTAGAAAACTTCAAAGTGCCTTATGTATGGTACAGGGAGTCAATCTTTCTAGAAAGTTTAAAAATAAAGTATGTATGGTATAGAGAGTCAATCTCTCTAAAGAACTTCAAGGCATATTACATAAGGTACCAAGAGTCCATATTTCTAAATGGAGTTTGTAATAGGAGGTTATATAAAATAAAACCTCCAGATATGTTTTATAAATATCCAGTCAAGATGAAAAATGGAAATATTAAAAAGGGACTGGATGTACATGTGCAATTTTATGCAGACCATGATATTATTTGAAAAGAAAAAAAAGCCATTTCAAATTACTAAAAAAAAAAAAAAAAAATAGGAGAGAATGCCTTTATGCTTGCTACTCTTGATGGGAATAAGGGAACCTATAATGCTAGGAGTTTGATCCCTTATACTTCAGCAGAATAGCCTGGCAAAGATCTCCAAATAAATTACTTTTAGGTTTTCTAATGAAAAATATATTTAGCAGTAGTTAATTTTTTTTTTATATATATTATAAGTGTTTATTATTATTAGTGTATTTATTAGTTAGGATTTTTTTTAAAAATATAGTTAAAACCAAAGTGCTGATGATTTTATCCAAAGGGGGAGAAAGTTGTGCCATTACAATTTGGTCACTAGCTAAATTTATAGTAATGTGCATGTAAGAAAGTGTAAAACAAAATCATCATCACATTTTTATATAATCATAAATGAAGCTGTAGGGCATCCAAGTTCAAACCCTACAAGGTCCAGTTCTAAAAGCTTTAAACAGAGAAAGAATGGGTCAACAATTACATGCTTTACTTGTTTGTGTGTTGATAGAAAGGTAATACACACATTTAAACTATTTAATATTTATTTTTTCTTTAAAAAGCAAAGTTATAATGCATACATATAGGCAATGTATGTGTAAATTATTTAATTGTTTTATATTTCAAATATTAAACATTTTAACTTTCTTTAAAACTAACCTATGCTTGATCAATTCTAATATTTTATTCTATACTTTTATTTTGCTTTTCTTTAATTATAAGTGGGATTTAAAAGTTACAGATTTAATTAAATAATTGGGTTATAATTCCTAAGCTAGCAATCATATTATTTAAGGTTAGTTCATGAATGATTTGAAAGAATGAAGGATGTGTGTACATTACATACAAAAATTTACATTTCCTAAATATTGAAAGAAAAGGAAGTATTAAATCTGTCAAATTATTTTTTTTGTACAATTTTTTTTGTTAAAAGAGGAAATCTGTTTAATCAGATATCGATCTTTGTAGCAATTTTTTTTTGTAAATAATTGTTTTTCACTTTGGAAGCTTATAATGGGTCAGATCTCTAATTTTGAAATTGTCTTATCTCAAGATCTAAAGAAGGAAGCTCAAAGATTTGAAGTGTTACCTGGATGTTAAAAAAAAAAAAAAAGAAAAGAAAGGAAATAAGGATTGAGTCTATTTTTTTTTTAAACAAAAGTGTCTGGAAAAAGGATTAAACTTTTCAGTTGAAAAATAATGTAGTTGAAAATAAATTACAGATCTAATTAAAACAAATTTGTCCAAAAATAGCAAGTGATGCTATCTCTGATTGGTTAAGTTAGCTAAAAATTGGATATAAAAAGCTGTCTTGAATTATTATTAAGATTATTGTGATTGATTCAGATTGTTAAACTATCAAATTGAATGCTGAAAATATAAAAAAAAATGTCTTGCTAGAAAAATTATATGTATGTCCCATCGGTTCCGGACCATCTGGGGAAGCTGCACATCACATAGGAAAGAAAAGATGTTGTGTCTAAAATAATATTCTACACCTTTCAACTGACCAGATAAATAAGATGTTTTAATAGAAGGAAGAAAGCATTCACCTGCATTCAAAGAAGATGAATTAATCTACTGATAAATATTAATCATCAAGTCCAATTAATTGTTACAACAACTGATTTTAAACTCAAGAAAATTTACAAATGGGAAAACAACTGCTGTATTTCATCCACATGCTTGACAGGAAGAGAAGAAAATTTAATATAATGATTTCCAAATTGTCCACTAAAGCAAATAACCTCAATAGAGTCATCATCATCAAATAGTTATACACCTCAAGAAAGAGATTGTTCCCACATAAAACGGAAATAGTAGCTGCAGAAATATAGACATTATACAAGACAAGTTTGAACCCTTGGAAATTCGCCACAAACAAAAGATCGGTAATATGACTTTTTATATCTATTTTCTTTATGATATCAGTCTTAATAAACATTTTAGCAATAAAGTGGTATATTTTATTTAAAGAACTTTTAAAGACTATTCAGATCAATTAAAAACAAGAATGTCTTACTAATAATAACTTTGAGCTTCATAAATTATCTTGAATATATGAAAATTATTTGTTTATTAATTTTACAGTTATGGAAAATATTAATGTGTAAAACAATTTTTTTTATGGTATTATGATTTTAGTTTTAACTAATATATTATTATTTTGGTTTTAAATAATATTTTGTTATCATGGGATAAAACACGCACATACATAATGATATTTTATATGTGTATAATTGTGAGTGAATGTGAAATAATGAGTAGTATTAGAATATTGGATTATTTTGTTTCAAGTTAAGTATAGCATTTCAGAGGTAGAAGAACGGGGGAGGAGATAATGATTTAAAACTCTTTTCTAAAACTTGCTCTTTCAATTTTACTAACATTTTTTTTTTACATTCTATTTACATGTTGGATTTTTAAAGTATGTGTGCTAATGAGCAGATAATATTTTTTTTTCTTAAAATACTTTTCTCATGGAGTAAAAATCATGGTCAATGTGACGTCCAACTTAATACAAAATACATTTGAAGGGAAAGGGGGAAGAACTTAAAATTAATCTGAGGATTGTTATATAATCAATTATTATTATTATTATTCATGTCAATTTTCATATTTATCTAGAAATTTTTATGTATATGTTAGAAAGGTAGTAATAAATATTAGTTTGTTTTATTAAACGAGGCGTATATATTTCATTAAGTGTAGTCTTTGTTAAGTGTGATTATTCATCATCATCAATGGTTGAATATTAGTTATTGAAGATATAAGTAAATATGCTAAAATTAAGCAATAATTATGAATTTATAAAATTTAGTTTTATGTTTAGGCTTAGTCCTAGAGCTGTAGTTGAAACCCTTGTCATTATTGTTATTATTATCATCATCATCATCGTCATCAACGTTTTAATTAATGAGCTGTTTAACTGTTTAAAGGCCATAAATAAATATTGATTTTATAATATTTAGTGATCTCTTAGTATTATTATAACCACATCCCATCATCTATTTCATGCAAGGATGAGTGAATTGCCATCCTAAATTAGTTATATATAATCTGAGCTAGTGAACTTATAAAACTATTGAAACACATTTGTTATGCTAAGATCTGAGAAATGATTTATGTCTAATATACTCCACTTTGGTTTAAAGATGTTTTACTTTTACCTAACTATTAGTGCTTATAGTGATATGGCTCAAAAAGCAAAATCTCTCATTTTTATTAGAAATAAAGTACCAAAAAGGGATTCAAACCCAGTACATGTGAAAGGTTATTAGATATAACCGTGTCTAGATTCAGATAATCTAGTGGCGCCCTGCTAGACCATATTCACTTAGTATTTGTTTAAACATGCACTTAACATCAAACCAAGAAATGAAAGTGGATAAGATTACTGTCTGTATACCTGAGCTATATTTTATTGAATTACGAGTGTACTCACCTCACGTGATTTCATATACCTGAGTTATAATAATTTGCTCATAATTTGTTTATAATTCTTATATATATGTTTTGGACTACTTTAATTATGTTACAATATATATATATATATATATATATATATATATATATATATATATATATATATAATAACAAAATGATTTTTTGTTAAGCAATATAATCTATTGATGAGATTATGAACTAACATATTAATCACCTAATAAAGTTAATAAAAGCAAGTGTGATCAACATTAAAAAATTAAAAAATATAAGTAAACATTAAACCCAAATATTTTTCTTTTTAAATTTAATCACAAATACAATGATAGTTTCAGGAGTACTTTTTTAATTTGGAGATTGAATATTAAAGCTGAAAGTCTACAAAAAATAAAATTTCATTTATAAAATACAAAACATTGGATTTAACTACAATGAAAAGATAAACAAATATTCATTTAAATATAAGCAGAAATATGGTCTGTATTGTTTGCCTTTAGATTTGTGATGATGGATTTTAGTTGTAATTATATATTAGACAGTTTCCATTAGCTGACATTAAACATTGAATGTCTTTAGAAATTTTTTAAAATTTTGTTTAATTTTTGCAATTACATTCAACTTTTAGTAATTGTACACAGAGTGGTATTTAATACAGTACTTCAAGTGGTATTATTATCCTCCTGTTTTTAGAAGTTGCTGGCCTGACCAATGACAGTACTATCATGGAAATTTAAACACGATCTTTAGATTCTTGAATTTAAAAACTTAAAGTAATATTGCCTTTGGCAGAATAGATAAGTTGGTTAGAGTATTATCTTAAAATTCAATATTCAAAAATCTTCCCATAGTACTGTCACTGGTCAGGTTAGCAACACCTGAAGAAGACAGGAGAATAATACTAGTAAAACATTGTGTTGAATACTAGCTCATAGCATTTATGCATGTAGAATTTTATTTACTCCACTATTTTTGAAAACATGATTTAGTGCAGTTATAGAGTGGCAGATTCTGGTGTTCAAGTTTCACAAATGAAGGTTCAGCTCTATCACTTCCAATGTTCAAATTATTTATGAGGGTTATTCAATTTTTATTTTAGGGTGCTAATTATCAAATTCTACTTCTAATTTTATTCTTACATTTGATTGTAAATATAGCTAAATTTTAAAATGCCATGTTATTTTACTTATTTTTATGTGGTCTGGTATCAAATTTATATTAAAACATATTTTTTTTAAAAAAAATTATGTCTTCACTTAGTGTGTTGAATAAATAATATCAATGTAAAAACTTTAAATAAGAATATAATAAAATAATGCATTTGTAAGAATAATTTAAGATAGTTGAAACTACAATGCACCACAAATATTTTTCATTAACTCTTCCAACTCAATAGAATGACTTTCAAGTATATATTTTATCAAGTCTTAAGAATGAATATTTAATACAATAAATTTTTTTTTTTTTTACAAAATGATAAGAATTAGTATGTTTTAGAGTAGTAAATAATCAAATAATTAATTGCTCAGGAAATCATATGATATTTGAGCACTAGTGATGACAATTTGAACTTTCATCCAAAATGTTTTAGTTCACTTAATCATTATTGCATTTACATTGTAAATAATTAGGAGGAAATGCTTTTTTTTTTATCATTATTTTGTATTTCTCTTATTCTTCTCTTTCACTTTCTTTGCATATCTTCATATACTCATATATATATATATATTGCTTTTAATACTTCTTTCATATACACTTCAATGCAAAAAAATTTTCTTTAAAAATGTCTTTATTTTCCTTACAGTTTTGACTGTCCAGCAATCTTCATCAGAGCTTTATCCATCTTCTGCTTTAAAACAGAGGATTAAAGCAGAAGATGGATAAAGCTCTGATGAAGACTGCTGGACAGTCAAAACTGTAAGGAAAATAAAGATGTTTTTTTAGAAAATTTGTTTGCATTGAAGTGTATATGAAAGAAGTATTACAAGCAATATCTATATATATTGCATTTCATAAAAAATATTGATTGTATGAAACATGTAAGAGAAGTTGAATAAAAATATTATAGGTTTTTGTTGTTACTTTTATTATCATCATTACATTTTTCATCAACTCCAAAGTAATAACAAATATAAATGTAATAATGAAATTTGATATATGTGCACACATATAAAAAGTAAATTGTTTCAAACTTTTTTTAAACTTTAAAAATGGCAATTAAAAGTGATGTAAAACTTTAAGGCTGTTTTGAATTTAGTATCTTTTTTTATGAGTTATATACTTGATTAATTAACATTTCATTATTTTAATGCCTTTTATTAACAATGTTAAATAATCGTTCACTGTTTACATATTGTTTTTATTCAAATGATAAATTAACAGGATGCCATCATCAACATATATCAGTCAGTATAACAAGTTTAATACAAAAAAACACCATGGCTTTCTTTTCAGATGCTTTATAATTAAGGCATTATTTGAGTTTTATGTAGGCTATGTGAATGTGTGTGTGAATTCTTATTTTCTTTGTCTTTACAGACTTCATGTTGTAGAGATTGCAATGTTATCACTTAATGCAATGGCTGGTAACTGAAGGAAGAGAACATGAAGAATTGGGGAAAGCCATTTATAATAACCTATGAAAATTTTACAAAATTGGAAGAATAGTCTAATACTAAATAGGACATTTTTAGATTATATAAAGTTGAAGAAAAAGTGAAAAGACAATTGACTTAAAATGACATACAATTTACTATAAAGTAATAACATTGGGTACAAAAGTTAAATGACAATCATTATAAATAAAAACTGAAAAAAAAATTGTGGAAATGGATGGTATGTTTATTTAATTTAGTGACAGAAGCCAAATACAGATAATTTGGGTTTATTTTTTTACAAGTTTTTATTCTCCTAAAAAAATTGAGAATATTGATACAAATGTACATAATGCTTTGATCACAACAAACAAGATTTTAATATTGTTTTGGGAAATAAGACAAATACATTGAAGGCAAACTATGAATAAGGAGAAAGACATGGAAGAAAATACAGACTTATGAAATTTGTAGTTTTACAAAATCGGTGTATTATAAATTTTTGGTTTGAAAAATTCCAAAGAAGAAACTGACATGGAAACATCCAAATGAATGTACAACAAAATAAAATTAGATCATATTTTTACAATCAGAAATATATATTTGATATCTACACAGAAAGTGAACATTATTAATAAGATGGTTAATCTTAAGATTAAGAATGCTAGAAAACTATAGTTGCTGCTCAACCTACAATATAAGGTAAAATCCATTTCAGGTTATTAGTAGTAAAAGCTTTCAATAAAACTAATCTTTTTATGAGTTTTATGGTTGATAACCATTTAACAGTTAAGAGTTTAGTCATAACTATTATGCCTAGATGTTAGCAACAATCAACATATCAAGTGTTGAGAGATACATTTCTTTTTAGGAGAAAATATATTGCTGTACTTGTATATCTTCTTTTACAGATGTTGACAAAAAATTGTTTTTTTATTTATTTATGAGGTTTTATAAAATTATTAAATATGTATTTTTTCTTAGCAAGTATAATCTGTAATGTAAAATTAGCTTTATGATAATATATGTAATAACAAAGAGAATGATCTTTATCAATAATTTTATAATTGTTTTTTAAATTGAGAAATTGATTTTTAGTATTTACAATATTAATTTCATTGTTTATGATTAATTTTATTTTCTTGAATCTGAAAATGTAGGTGTCACTTCACAAATACCTATTTGGCTTTCTTGCTGTTCTGATGTGACTATTCTGTTCTGCAAGTTAAGTTAAAATTTATATTTTTCTGATGCGAATAAACTTTTGAGATCATTGCTACAAAGTCTGTTTGTTTATTGTATGAAAGTGAAGATAAAATTGTGATCAAGAGAGGTAAATTTAATTGGATTTGGAAAAATCGAGAATTGTTAATGTTTACAAAGTGTTTCATTTTGCCATTTTAAATATAGAAGTAAAAAAAAAAAATCATTTTGTTGAGTGTGTGCTAGTGTAAGGAGATTTTATAATTAAGTTGTACATAAAATTAGTTGGTTTTTTTAGTAAGTTTGCTATTAAAGAATTTTTTAATCTTAGAAAGGATGTGATTTATTTGAGAAAAAGGATAACATTTTGAGCCCTAATTAGCTGCCTGAGATTATTAAGCGGGTGTCCCATACATTTTATTTAATTGGTCAAAATGTTACTTTCTTTTTTTAATGATGCAAAAACTATAAGCATGACATCAACAGAAATATGGGCATTTGATACATTTCTAACATAGTTTTCTAAAGATCTCTTTAACAAAAACATCTGATGAAATTTGGATTTTTTATTATTTTTTTTATAACAGATGCATTTAATTTTTTTTTGATCAATTTTCTAATTTCCACAAAGCAATAAAGACAAAAAACTTTTATCAGCATTTGACAAAATTGATTAAAAATACGCTAAGCATTCACAAACAAGCCTTCCATGGAGTCTAAACATAATTGCAGAATATCGGGCTTGTAAATATACAATTTTAATTTTTTAACTTTTATTAATTTGTGTTTGTAGTGGTATGTGAATATATAAATGCTATATTTATTTATGTTCATATGAATTCATATGTACAGTAATTTTGTGTGTTCTAATCCACTTATTTTATAAAAATAAACTTATTTTATAAAAATAACGATTCTCAAAAGGTTTAATAATTTATTATTTATTATCATGTTTATATGGTGTGTTTGTGTTTACAAGTCATAATTTACAAAACTAATAATCAAATGCACAGAAAGATTATATATACAGGCAAAGAATCAAATTTTGATTTTTGCCCATTCCTTGATACTCATCTGTGGAGTCACTAGTTTTGCCATATCTTTTCTCATATTATTTTCAAGCCTACAGCTAACAAATGGACTATATGCAAATAAATTATATCTATGTGATACAATAAATATAACAAGATAGTATCACTGGTGTGCATAAAGAATATAAACATCACTGATGTACACAAAAAATATAAAATAAAAAAAAGAAACTAATTTTATCAGTGATACAGACAGTAGCTTACTATTTCTAGTTTTAGATAGACAAAAAGCCAATTGCTATGATGACAAATGCATATCTATCTTCTGGAAATGATTTGTTTTGTATCTTTTATTAGGATGAATCTTTTTCTTACAGATACCTTTGAGTTTTGATAACTTTTGGAGTACAAGATAAAAATGAAGAACTCTTATGTGAATACTTTTGGAGATTCTGAAGTTGTGGATTATCTCAGGTAAGACATATTATATATGGTTTGAAAGATACTTTTGTCAAAAATATAAATAAATTATCACTGAAGATGTAATTTAAACTTAGTTAATGATGAATTAGAAATTATGAACAAACAATAAAGTAATAATTATGTCAGATGTTGAAATTTCTTTTTCTCTTTATTTTTTAAATAGTAATCACCATTTGTCTTAGCCTTATTTCTTTTTTTAGTTTTTCTAGTTTCTATCAATGCAAATTGTTTTGTTCTAACATGATAAAAACTGAAGTTATTGTGAAAATTGCATCTCAGGTCAGTTTTTTAAAAAATTCAATATGGCGCTTTAGATTCAAGCAGCTGAGGTCAGGAAACATGTGTTTATAAATCGTCATTGAAAGAAAATAAAGTTTTTATTCTTTTGTGTAAAGGGGTTTGTGGAGTAGGAAAGGAATCATAAAGTTAAATATAGAGAAGGTGACTTGAAAATAAGTAATACAAATTGCATTTCTATCCCATAATGCATATATAATAGAAAGAAATTAGGTGCATTGTGGTAGAGTGTACCATATATGACATGGTTTATCACTTGAAATGCTTAAATAAGACTAGGAAGCATGTAACAAGTTTATGGTTATGTAGACAGTGTGTAAATGCAATAAAAAAGATAAAAAAGTGGTTTCTAAGTGTAGATAATTTAAAAAGAAAGAAGAAATGAAGCAAAATGTAATGGAGGAAGATAGGATAGAGTATGATTTTAGCAAAGTGATCAGAAATATGGATGAAAAAATTAGTAGTACAATGGAAATGGTTAGCCAAAGAATAATTAAGATAAAAGAGGTAAAGAATGTAGAAATAAAATTTAAAGTCATTAGAGATGAAATGATAACAGATGAAGGAATTATTAATAGGAATGATAAGGAAGAAGTAAATAAGGAAGTCCAGAAGGTAGTAGAGAACGTTATGGATGAAGTAGACCATGAGACACTATTAATAGGAGATTTACTAATTAGAGAATGTCAAAATATAATTGCAAAGAAAAATAAAAACAGGTATGCAAGAGTATGTTTGCCTGGAGCTAGAATTAGGAATGTTAAAAATAAAGTAAAGAAGCAAGAGAATAGAGTTATGTTGTTATAGTAGGGAATAATAATTTGTTAGAGCCCTCAGAGAGAGTAATGGATGAATATATAGAATTTATTAGAAATTTGAGTAAGATTAAAGGAAGAGTAAGAATAGTTAGAATATTACCAAGATTTGACAAGAGGTATATGTTAGGTAGGGCATATTCTAGAAATGAGAGATTGAAAAAATTGTCTGTGGGAAATGATGCTATGTTTGTGGGTGTGTGGGATATTTTTATTAGAAAGAGGGAGTTATATAGTAAAGATGGATTGCACTTAGAAAAACAAGGAAGTAAAGTATTAGGGAGTTTGAATTATAAAGAATATAGTTTAGAAAACTTATAAAGGGGATGGGGTTTTAAGTGGTAGTGTAATCAGAAAGAAGAAGAATGAATAGGATGTAAAAAATAATCAAAGGCTAGTAGATTTAGATATAAATGTAAATGTAGAGAGGGAATGGATCTGTAAAATTAATGGTAAGCAAGTTATTTATAAATGTAATGGAGAATAAAGAGTCAAAAGAATTTATAAAAGAGTAGTTAAGAAAGAAGAAATGATTAAAACTGGATATTTGAATATGCAAGATGGTAGGAGATTAGAAAAGCGGCTAGAATTAAACAAAGCAGTTAAAAATGAAGAGCTTGAAGTACTAGCAGTAATGGAAAGACATCTAAAAAAAGAAGAACCTTTACTCGGAGACTTGGTATGACATGGTATAAATAGAAAAGAAAAATGGAATGGTCATATAGGAGTTATGTCAAAAAAATATTAAAATGCTGTTAAATGTTAAGAACATTTTGGTTTGAGATAAAGTTAGGAAGACAAGAGTGGTAGTGGCTGTAGTGTATATAGCCACTGGAGATAGTCAAACTATAATGGAGTCGAACAGTAGTATATATGTGAATGCCTAGTTAAGGATATACAAAATTTTAAAGAAAAGAGAGAGAGAGAATAATGGTTATAAGATATATGAATGAGCATATTGAACAAATTGATGATGTAGATAACAAGAATGGACAGCTTTTGAATAATTTTTGTCAGAGTGAATTTGAACATTGGAAGTTTGTCAAATATTTATGAGGACAATACACATGGTCTAGAATTAATATATTTCATATAATGTATTATGGATTAGTAGAGAAAGAGAGAATAAGGTACAGAAAATTAAATGTTTGATAATGAAGCAAGTATGTAATAGTGATCATAATAGAAATGGTTAGTAATGTGATGGAAAATAGTAATAAAAGTAGAAAGTATAATGAAAGATGTGTTAGGAAAATGAATGATAAAAATAAGTTAGAAGAATATAAAATAAAAGTTGAAGGAACAATGGAAGAGTTGTTTGGGGATGATCATAATAGAAATGGTTAGTAATGTGATGGAAAATAGTAATAAAAGTAGAAAGTATAATGAAAGATGTGTTAGGAAAATGAATGATAAAAATAAGTTAGAAGAATATAAAATAAAAGTTGAAGGAACAATGGAAGAGTTGTTTGGGGATGAATATAAAGACTGGTGCAGTGAAATAGAAAAAGTATCAAATAAGGTTTTAGGTGAGAATATTCAGAAGAATAAAGGTAATAGGAAAGTGATAGTTAGTAAAAGTGTAAAAGAGAGGGGGGAAAGCATGCAAAGAATATAAGTGTGCTATTAAGAACAAAAAAAGTGAAAAAGATATTAATGTTAAATGGGAAAAATATTTTAAAAAAGAAGTTGGCTAAGATAGATAATTATATAGAGAGAATGAAATTGAATTGTAAATTGCTGGAGAATATTAATAAAAGTGGAAGAGATGGGAGTAAAAAATTTTGGAAATACATTAAAAGAAAGAATGTAGGGGAGAGAGAAATAGTACGACTAGATGATGAGGAAATAAAGTGTAGCTCTAGAGAAGAATTAGAGACAATGTTAAATAAGACAGTGATGAAAAACATGAAAGCATACTGTAATGGAAATATTAGGTTTACAGAAAATGAACAGAATGAGGTAGAGAATGAAAGGCAAGAGGTTTGAATGGATGGGCAGCAGAGATTGTAATAAATTTAGGACATAGGGCAAAATTAAGACTATTATCATATTTTAATAAAAATGGCACAGAAGAGAGATTTTCTGGGTAGTTGGAGGAAAAGGTAAGAATCATAGAAAGTTGAGCAATTATAGATTGATAGCAGTAATATCAGTGTTATATCACGTTTTTCCATATATGGTGGCTGGAAGGTTGAAAAATGGATGGAAGAAAATAATATAGTGGTATAAATACAAGGAGGTTTTTGATTAGATAGGCATATAGAAAATAGTTTATTTGCAGTGTCATAGCTTATAGATATGAGTAGAAATACAGGTAGACAGTTATTTGTGGTTTTTATAGATATAGAGAAGGCATGTGATAGAGTAAATAGAAATAGATTATGGGTATGTTTAGTAAATTTAGGAATGGATGGAGCTTTAGTGGATATTATTAAGAGATTATATAAAAATAATTACAAACCAATTAGGGAATATAGAATTATTTAAAGTTAAAAATGGGATGGCAAGGATGCCCTATGTCACCTATTTTGTTTTTGTTGTATTTGAGAGAAATAGAGCAATAGAAAGACTAGAAAGAGGGGTAGATATACCATTAATAGGTGGCAAGGAAGTATATACATTACTGGGTCTTTTATTTGTGGATGATGTCTTCTTGTGCACAGAAAGAAGGGAAAATATGGAAGTTTTGCTGAGAACATGTGCAAGGGTGGTTAAAGAGATGGGTGATTAAATTTAGTGAGGAAAAATAAAAAGTAATGATTAATACTGGGGAAGAAAAGACAAATAATTTTTATTGGGGGATATGTAGTTAAGTATGGTGAAGAGGTATAACTATTTAGGAATCATCTTAAGTAATCAGAGAAATTGCTTGTATAAATGGGAGCAAAAATTGATAAATGAAGCAAAGAAAAAAAAGGGATTCATAAAGAAATTAACAGTGTTTTCAGATAATAAATATGATGTAGCTAGACTTGTATGAAAGGGAGTGGCAGTAGCAGGGTTAACATCTGATAACAATGTATTATGTGTTTGTAAAAGGATATTAGGGTACTTAAAAAAAGTACAAAGAGAAATAGGAAGATATGCATTAGATGCAGATGTGTGAATAGCAAAGGAGGCAATTCAAGGAGAAATAGGATGGTCAAGTTTTTATATGAGAGATGCAAAAAGCAAAATGAAAATGTTCAGTACATTGCAGTTTATGGATAATAAGATAATAGCCAAAATAGTAATTAATTTAATTATGAGTAAAGGGCAGGCAATAAGATAGTTGAGAAAGGTAGAACAGTATACAGAAGATTTAGATAAAGAATTTATGTCAGTATACTTATACAAAAGGTGGCATGATTGTGTTAGGAGAATTGTTGAGTGTTGTAGTGGTAAGGAATGGTATAGATGAATAGATGCATCAATAAAAAAATAGGGGGTTGGAGAGAAAGAGAACTAATATGGAGAGTAGAAAAAATTTAAATATATATAGAAGTAAACAGAATATTGGGTGTGAGTTAATTTATGATAATAGCAAGAAAAGTAGTTTACTGTTTAAGGCCCAAACAGGATCTTTAGCAACAAGGTAATATACACATAAATGGAAAGATGTGGGTGATTTAGTCTGCAAGTTGTGTAAGGAAGGCATAACAAGTATTAGGCAACTGTTAATTGAATGTAAATCCCTGAAAGCAGAAAGAGTACAAATAATGAAATTGTGGAAGAATAAATATAAGCAAAGTGATTATACAGAAAGTGGCTTATTGGTTTTTATGCTGGATTTGGCAAAAGATAAGGGGAATTTAGATATAAAGGCTATAAGAGTTGAGAAAGATTATGTTGTGTTAGTGGGATGGAGCAGGATAAAGAAGAATATGGGAAAAAATTAGGGGATGGAAGGAAGAGTGGCTAACATGTTTTTCTGGGTATAATGGCTGAGAGATTCCTGTCTCCATATAAGAAGTCACAGTATATCACATGGACTCATGAAAATCAAACACTATTAAGTTTAATCTTTTATAAATGGAATTACTATTACACTCTCCTGATTATCTACCAGTTATGCTTTGGAATGGACACCCTATGCTGAAAGTTAACTCAGCAAATTAATAAATTTATTTTAATCTGACTTTGGCCATACTTATTACTTATTTTTCTATTAGATACTTATAACTATATATCTATACAAATACCCCAATATTGGTTTAAATAAAACAAATGAATACTCTCAATCCAAATCACAAAATAAAACTTTTTAAAAGAAAATAATAAACCATCTTATCTCTTTTATCTAAATTGATTTATATAGGCAAATCTAAAGCTCTTTGGAAAGAATGCATGAAGATCATAAATTGATCATATTACTTTTTTAAAGCTATATTTCAAATTGCTTTACATTATTTTAATTGATTGCAATTTGAAATATAGCTTTAAAAAAGGAATATGATCAATTTAAGATCTTCATTCTTTCTTTCCAAATTATTTAGATTTGCCTATGGAGGTAAGACATTTGTCCTTTTCTCTTAAAATTTTTTATCAAGCAGTGTTGGGGGCTAATATATTATATAATATTAACTACTGGGAAAAGTTTATATATATCATTAAAGTATATTTTATATTTGGAGGCTACTTTGAGTTTTTCTGTATTGATAACATTACTGTATTTCTTTTATTTGTAAAATTGATATTGTATTTCTAATATTAATTTCATTATTTATGTTTTTAATAAAATTTATTTCAATCATAATGATATTACTAAGAATAGTTAAAAATATGAGTGAAGAAAAAATATAAAAAGTAAATAAAAAAAAAGTGCATGGTAGTGATCCAAAGCAATATGCTTAATTAGTTAATGCAAGAAAGAAAACTAAAGTTATTAAGAAAGAACATATGGATATGTACATTCATATTTTTCAGAAAACCAAAAATAAATAAGTTCATGGAAAAGATAACTAATATTCTTCTAAGTCTGCTCCAAATATAGGTGATATATAAAGCAGAAATTGATTACTAAATTTTCAAATTAAACTATGCAATTTATGAGGGGAAAAAAATAAAATAAGTGAAAACAAATCATTTAAAAAAGTAAAATATCTAGAATTCTATAAAATAATACAAAATGATTTAATGATGGCATTAGACTTACAAGGAAAGTTGTAGAAGTCAGAAACATTTTAAAAGCACACTACAACACCTTTATATTGATAAAAAGATTGTTTTAACAATAAAAAAAAAGTAATATTAAAAAAAAACCAGGTAACATCACAAAAAAAATTAATTCCACAAAGAACTCTAATAATGTGAAAGGATAAAACAAAGTAGTCTCAACAATTATGTTTTTTAAAACTCCAAGTATTTTAAATGAAGAGATGTGATGTATATTTAAAATTATAAAAAAAATAGAATAGCTCTAGAAAATAAAACTAGTATTAATCTCTTAAAAGAATCAGATGAAAAATAGAAAAATTGTTGGTAAAACTATGAAATAAATATGTAAATGATGAAGATGCTGCGAATGATTGGAAGAATTCAGTAATGATAATAATATTTAAGAATGACAAAGAAATATACATTTAAAATTACAGAACTATCATTATTTTATCACTTCTATAGAATATCTTCACTAAGACCATTATCACATCTATAAAATACTTTGGATTTAAACCAACATTAAAAAAACTGGATTTAAAGGCAGTTTAACACACTAGATCATAACTTAGTATTATTAGTTCAATTGTGTATGTATTACTATTTTTGTAACATTGGAATATTAAATCATAGCTCCATAACACTGACAAATTCTAAAGATGATTCCATATCTTTTTTTGCAATAATTTTACAGAAAGTAATTCATGTTTAAAATAAAAAACTAGAGAAACAAAAATAGTCAAAAATGATCTAAGTCATCCAAAATGTAAAGATGACGTGGTTCTTTTAGTAAACAACTTCAGAAATTGTTGCAAGATTTATCAGATGAAGACAAAAATAGACTAAAGATAAATGCTAAAAGGATTAAATGCATGTTAAATGATTTTTATGTAATAAGAAAATACAGATTGATAATCATGAATAAGTAGTTAAAACTACAAATATCTTGGATTTAATTAAACTTGGATATAGTGTTTTGGTAAATGATTTAATATTAAAAAGAAATATGATCATGAATTTGAAAAAAAATGTTTTTAATAAATGTGTTTTGCTAATGCTTATATCTGAATCTGAAACTTTGGTGTTTTATAAAAGCAATAAATTGATTTTAATCAACCCATTAAAATAAGATTAGATGTATGTTTGGAGCAATAGAAGGGATTAAATGTAAAATTTATGAATAAGAGGACAAATAGGCACTGTTGACATCATTGAAAAAATCAAAAAATTGAAATGAAGTTGGGCAATACTTATTGCTTAAGAGATTATTATAGAAAGACAATTAAAGTTTGAATTTGATACCAAAAGATCTTAAAAGAGGCCTCATGTGAGATGTTTGAATTAAATAAAACAATTGTCTGGAATGATATAGCCAAAAAAAGATATGTATCAGCGAAATTAGAGTAAACTTGAAAATGAATTCATTATGCAATGTATTTATAATACTTGAAATGATTACAACACTTATATACAGGTTCATCTGATATAGCTATTTGTCATAAATCAACTTGATAGCATGCTATCAGTAATTATGTTTAAGCACTAAATAATTAACAATATTGAATTTAGATTTATAATGATCTGTAATAAATTTTTTTATAACTTTAATGTAGTATATTAAAAATAGTATATGTTAAATACTATTGATAGCATAATCACTTTGTTCTGAGAGTTTTTTTTTTATGTTTATCGTGTGATCAATTATACTCAATCTGAAAAAAAATTACAATAGCTTTATAGAACTGTCATCATAGTTTTGAATTGATGTATGTTGGATGAATGAAAGTCAAAGTATTTTTATTTTAACTAACAATGTTCATATTATTAAAGATGTTTTTGAAGAACATTAGCCAAGTTTTATTATCATCGTAAAAATGTCGAAGAGCTACAGTATAATAGTAGATCTCGTTTCGAATATCAATTACTTCTTAGTGAAAATTCTAACTTAAAAACTGATCAATATTTCAAAACACCACACACACATATATATATATCACACTAATATTATATCTAATAAGCTTTAATATTTTACAAATATTCTTAATTTTATAAAAACAGACACTGCAATTTCACTACATTTTCTGGAAAAAGTGCACATCAGAAAACTAAGTGGAGAGACTGAATTTGAAAAGTAAATAATATTTACAGAATTGTATAATTTTTTGTAGATTTATTATTATTTTAGAGAATATTACACCTAAATTTGTGTTATATATATATGAATGAATGAAGAATATTTCTTCAGATTCATGTACAACTTGTAATTCAAGACTATCCATTCAATTTGTAAAAAGCTAATTAAAAAGTTTCACTCTTAGAGATTAATGGTCTAACACACAGTACAAGCAGTTCTTCAATCATGATGAAATGAACTAAGCACAATCAACAGCAATTACTATCTCGAAAACATGGAATAATCTTACACAAATGAAAATGCACGTGTATAAACACACATGTTTATTTCACAGAATAAAATAAAGAATTAGCATCCTGATGTTAGACTATAATATTTCTTTATTGTATATATGTATGTTTTAAGAGGCCTTTGACTAATTAGTTGATTACTGAAAAATGAAAAAAACAGCATGGACAATATTTATGCGTCAGAAGCACAATTAATAACATTTTATCACATTTTGATTGTTTTTACTATTTTCATAATAAAACAATTACTAGAATAATACATTAAATAAAAAAATCCTGCCAAGAATTATTAAAAATTTACAGCAAATTTGAAATTCAATTTTACTTAAAAAAACTATATTCAGTTTTAATATAAAAGTGTCTATCAAGATTGTGTTTTTTTTACATCTAAAGTGTAGCACTAAGTGTAGCATTTTATTTGCAATTATATGTTGGACTATAGTCATCACTTTATTTATTGTTAATTTTTTTTTTTTTAATTTAAACTTTTTTATACTTATACATTCAACTATTAATAAGATAGTGCGGATGCAGAACCCAATATTTCAAATGGTATTATACTTTTTTCTTCAAATATTTATGTGCCTAACCAGTGATAGCTAGCATGAATATTGAATTGGTGGATTTTAAACTATAAATACTCAATTTATGGTGATGCTAAATTAACTAGGCTGTTCTATCAAATACAATGCCAATATAAATTTTATATACTTATCTATGAGGATTCTCGTGATTTATCCCCCTTTTTAAGAGCAAGGTTAATGAATGTTTTCCAAATTTTATATTTGGAAATGTTTAGAACAATTTATTAATCATGTATTTTTTTAAAAAATGTAGAAATCAGGTTGATCCTCAATGATAACTTGAAAAAATTGCTACTGATTAGTGCCTTTGACATAGTTAGTTAGGGCATCATCTTAAATTCAATATTCTAAATCTAAAAGCCATGAGTTTAATTTTGTCGCTAGATGTTATTTAGATCAGTCAATCAGCCAACAATCTATAGCTACTATTAACAGGTGAATTTGAAAAATATATATAAAATTTGAATTTTTTAAAAAATATTTATAATTCAAATGGCTGGCTGAAAATAATTCAGTGCATAGCTATAAATAATTTACTCTATTTACTATATTTAAAGAACAATAAATAATAATGCTATATTAAATGAAGGCCAATAATCAAAATAATCAGTCTAAATATTTGGATGAGGTTTTATTGTCCAGGGTGTACTAATTATAATAGCTAATATTGCATCTTAGAATAAAACAAGTAGAGTGGATTCTGCTACTCTAATGCAATTAGATTGATTGTAACACAAAAGCATGAAATAGAATTTTTTTTGGCAATGGACTTATAATAATATAAAATATTTTGTAATCTAAATGTAAAAATATGCAATTTAAAAATATTGGTAATTTTCAAAACATATTCAAGACTTTAGCTGTATTTTTTATATTATTAACAATTGTTTGCTGTGATATTACTAACAGTTGAATGCATTTGGAATATTTAACTAAAAATTAAAACTTTTCTAAAGACATTCAACACACATATTAGATGATGGAAATAGTCCAATATAAAAATACAGCTAGAACACCATCATCACAAACCTTCAGAACAACAATATTCAAGACTTATCTATTATTTTTAAAAAAGTTTCCAGACATATTCTATTAAATATATTGACTACTGAAAAACATGAGCAAACTTTTTCTTGAATTCAAACTTGTATTTTATTATATCCAGCATGATATTCATCATTTTCAATATACAAAAGCAAATATTTTTAAAATAAGACATGAGAAATTATACATGTCTGTTTTGTTAGAAAGAGTAATCTAAAAACTCCTTGGTCTCTGAAATAACAAGAATGATAATGTGCAGGAACATTTTGAAATAGATAATTTGCAAATATTTTTTTCTAATATGTATAATTTTGCTAAAAAGTAAGTCAAATACTATATTTTATTTACATAAACATAACTACATGAAACAACAATTTGAATGCCAAGACAATGTAAACACAACAAATCATTTATTCGTTCATTTATGTGATAATTTTTATAAATGCATAAATAAAAAATATATAAATAGTTAACTGAATAGATTTATTTAATTTAACATGAACAGTTTTAAAATAACCATGATCTAAAGTTAAAGAAAAGGAGAGATGTGTCAATAAAACTGATATCCAAATGTCAAGAAATGATAGATCTCATTGGATAAAGTGACTATTTTTTTTTTTTTTAATTCCTTAATTAATCAAAGAAAATTGTCTTACATGTTAAGAAAAAAAAACTTAATTCTTTAAAACTCAGGTTTCAAATAAAATAGTTTAAGACAAATTACAATAAATATATTCTTTCATTAGATTAGTTCAATCAAACTTTCATGGTGATTTGCAACCAAAATAAATGAAATTTCAATCAAGGGATACACTTTTATAAAAAAAATTAAATACATATAAATTATAAATATATGAATATAAATAATTATATGAGTAATATTAATATTAAAAAAATTAGTGATTGAATTAAAGAATTATTTATTTAAAAATTACTACCTTATATATATAATTTTATTTTCATATTGTTCTTTGGAATAACTTTGCATATGTATCTTAGTATGCCTGGCGAAGTGTTTTATTCTTCTTTTATCAGTTATATATATATGTTGTACCTACTGAAATTTGAGATGAGTTTTGGTATGTTGTAAAATATGTCATAATTTTTTTTTCTTGTTTGATTTTGCTGATGGATATGTTAACTTATAAAGCATTGAACTGTGTTGGTATGAAAACAATAATATTGATATAAAATTATTAATTATTAATTGTATTGTAAGATTGTAAATTGACTTTATTCATTTTAAAAGGGGAAATGAATATGCAAATAATAAAACATATAGTTTGGATAAAATTATTAATCTTTTGTTATATGTTTTGTTTTTGTTACTGCATTCAGAATAGTAAATTATAAACAATATAAATAAATGTTTAATATTTCAAATACATTTGTTCTTTTATTTGCATATTATTATACTGGGAAGATATGTATGAAATATATATATTTCCAATGTAATGTAGTGGGAATTTTTAATGTAAATTGTTTAATTTATGTTAGAATGAAAAATAGTATTGGTATTGTGAAACATAAATTTTTTCTTGCATATAATAATTCTGAAATATTTGTTTTTTATTTGTTGCATAATACAATTTTATTAGAAAGATGCTGCCTGAAATTGCTTAAAGAGCAGAGGTTGCTATAGTTACATTAACATCAATAAAAACTTTATAAATAGAACTGAAAAAATCAAATCTACTCTCTCTTATACTGGCTTTAAACAGAATCACATATAAATTTCTTTATATGACTTTCTTTTTATTTATTCTAAAAGTACATAGTTGACTAAACAATATGGAGGGGGTAGGAAACAATATTATCAGCCCATGAACTGGGCAGCATATTGAGAAAATTTTAGAAGAAAATGACAATTTATTATGAAAGTAAAAATCATCAAAATTACTCCATTACTTTATAAACAATCAGAATAGTTTGTTCTTTAAAATGGATGTTAAGTATATTTTAAAGATTTATTGCAAACATCAGAAGATGTACAAAAGTCATATCTACACGCTTGTGTAATTTTATTAGATTGATTTATCAATTTTATCTAAGATATGAATCAATTTAATTTCCCGTCATATCATTGTAGATAAAGCTAGCATCTATTTATTTGTAATATTTTGGAATACTATTCATTCATTAAAGGATGTCTTTTTATATTATGAATATGAACTAGTATTTATATGTATAATGTTGTATAAAGCAAATAAATACTTATTATATGAAATAATAATTTAGATATATATTGTAAGGATAGCTCACAATCCAACCCTTACATGTTCACAGTATTGAACTAAACCCATGAAAAACAAAAGCTGAGATAATAATTTAGATACATGATATTATTTGTCTATATGCAAACTGACATATAAGTACATACACACTTGAAGTTTGTTTTAATAAGTACCAAACCAAGATAGTATCAGAATGAAGAAAATGCTTCTTTTTAATGGAAAATAAAAGCTTAATCATAGAAACCTTTCATATATATATATATATATATATATATATATATATATATATATATATTATTGGTATATATATATATATATATATATATATATATATATATATATACCAATAATAACTTGCTTGTTTGTTAATGTGTAAATTTCATGATAAATGATATAAGACTGTAACTTAGTAGATAAGGTGATGACCTGGGGTCATGTCAATACCTAAGTAACCAAGTGTTAAAAAAGGTGAATAGAATTTTACTACATAATTTTATTACATAATTTCAATAACCATCAGTTCACACAATGGTAGGCACCTATAGTGATGGAAAAGGAAATTGAAAATGCAAGTTTGCTGAACAACAGATATTAAGCCCAGTACAAAATCAAACCCAGTTCATTTCTGTTCTTTTTCTTATTTTAGCAAGTGATACGACAACCACAAGCAGTAAATAGCTTAATATCGAACATTAAAACAAAAAATAAATTGGACAATGGGTTCAAAAATACTATCTCTTTTGTATAAAATTTAAAAGGCAAAAGTTAATGAACTTTAGCAGTGTAATAAAAGAACTAAAATAATTTTATATCGATGATCGAAGACAAAGAACTGCACTATCAATCAAACAAAAAGAAAAAGGAATGTTGTATTGCCAGAACATACTGATAAATGATGAAGTAAAACCATCTTTTGAAGAAATTTACTAAACACCAAATAATAAGCTGAAAAAAATTTAATTTTTTTATTATAAATTATTAAACAATGTATACTGGCTAGATAAACATGCCACAGGACCAGGATGCTATCTTAATTGCCATAAAACATGGTGATTTAATTCACTCATATAAATAATGCCCAAAAATGTCTAATGCCCTATCTGAAGTATCTCAGTGGATCCCAGAAGAGAGTGATGTCTGAAATGGAAACAGCCTCATCCAAGTGAATTTCTGGAGAATCTGAGGAACAATGGAGTTATAAAAAGAGACTGTATCCATAAAAAAACATTAATGTTTAAATTATAGACTTTAATCAGGAAGATTTGAACAAAATTATTTTGTTATTATTATTTTTTTCACTTTGTACATTTGTAAAATTCTACTTTTATTACTCTCACACTTAGAAGTTTTAGCATATTTGCAGTTGGAACAGTCCATTGCAATAAGAAAAAACTTAGTGGGGGGGAGGAGTTATTAAGCTAGAAAATATTTTTCTTTGTAAATAAAATTTAGGTTGATTCCCTCCATACTGACTTGACATTTGGTCATCATCATCATCACATAATATGTAGTGAGGTAAGAATTTTTGATACTCTTCCATATTAATTTATTCTCACTAGTACAGGGCAGTGCTTGTGTTATTTGTTTATGTTTAGCTAATAATCATCACATTTAGTTTATTCAGTATGAATGATTAATATTTTGTGTGAAAGTCTTTTTCTATCCACTTTAGGCAATGGGTACATAGATAAAGGAGGGGTCCCTAAAGAAGATGAAACTTCTCTAGTTGAAATTGGATAATAGAACTATTGGACCTACTGGGATATAACCTTGTAAATAAGTTAGTCAGCTTCATGATCATCATGATAATGAAATAATGATTTTTTTTCTTTTAGCTAATCTTATTGATTTTGCAAATAGGGAATATCTATTTATGCATATTTACAGTGGATATGGGTTAGAGTAACAAATAATTTTAGTCATTGATATGGTAGAGATGCATATGGGATACATATAATCACATTTTTTGCTGTGTTAATTGAATTTGGATTTTTCTGTTATAAATAAAAATTGTTAATGTGTTTTAAATCAAATCAGTTTCTAGTTTATCAAACTCATTCATACATTCACTCATTAATTTAAATAACTAAATATATATGTGCATACACATATTATTATAACATATAACACAGCAATAGGGTTGGATGTATCTTAAGTCAATGAAAACTTAGTTGTTACATAAAGTAAATTCATTTCTGAAGACAGTCAGATGCAATATTCTTCCTGGGTTTGAATACTGAGGTGTAATGGAATCCAAAAGGGGTGTGAGGTACGGATGAACTATCCTAAATTGTATCTAGATTTAATGAGTAAACTAAAAGCTAGTCCATTGGTGGTGGAAATAATCATTGGTTAGTTACTTCATCACATTATTCATAGCATTCTATCTGAAGACCCTAGATCTGACCATAGTTAGATGTGTGTCACCCTCTTATGGTGGAAATCCCAACCATTACAATATATATATATATATATATATATATATAACATTGGAATTGATAAAATGTATTTTGGATTTAAAAGTTTTCACAAATATATCTTCTCAGAAACAAGGGCATTCTGTTGGTTTGTAGTTTGAAAATGATATCAGAACTGTGATGCCATTCTGGAAATACAGTATTTAAAGATTCTCAATCAGGACATTTGTTTATATTTGTCATTACTATTGATTTAATACCTCGAAAGTGCTCAGCTTTTAATTATTTATTTATTGATTTATAAGAGTACTTTATATAGCTTCTCCTGCCATTGCATCAACGCACTTGTAATTTTGTTGTAAAGGAAAAGAATATTCCTCATAACTGCTAGAATTCAACAAAATATTTTTCAAAAACTATATATAATTAACTATGAACTTCAACTATGTTTTTTTATAAATTTCCTATTATATAATTAAAATGATTTTTAAAACATTATTATCGTTTAAAAATGCTCTGAGTGATTTTCTATAAAAAATGGCAGACTCTGCAGTTCAAAATCCATAGATCATAGTTCAGGTCCCCAATGCTTAAACATCTTATGAACTCTCAAGCAATAAATTATTTGATTGCTTTTTATTGCCCTTTAAAATTATAATATATATTTTCTACAAACTTTCGGACTTTTCCTATAGAAGAAAAATATCCTCTATATTGATAAAACTAATATTAATATCTTAAGCAGAATTAATAGTTTTTTTGACTAAATTTAAGTACATTTGTATGCCATCAAAAAGTAAAAAAAAAAAAAAAGTCTCATAATGACAAAAAGAAAAGCATGATTTCTTTAAGTCATGCTAATTATTAAATATTTTTAAAAAATGTAAAAAAAACAGCTTTTAATTATTTTTTGTAAAACATAATAACCCTTTGCAGAGGAAAAATGAATATTACTATTAACAAAATAACTATTACAAATATGGTTTGTGCTTGAGTGGAAATGGGAGGTATCATGTGACATTCAATCAGTACAATAAATAATAAATTGAGCATATATGTTTCATTCAATTGATCTAATTGAAAAATTTTAACCCTCTTTATATGGGAATCCATTTATATAGGTTTATCACTTGAATTCACTACTCTGTCACTATATTCACAGAGGTAACTACAATTAACAGGTAAAAAATATCAATGAATGAAGCTATCAAATGTGATTATCATACATTTAATATAAATCATATCTGTTAACAAACATTTTGCTTTGATGGAGAGCAACAAGAAGTTGTACATGATCTGAAAAATCAGGTCTTATGATTTCAAAGAGTCCTTTAGTAAAAAAAAATGTAATCATGCAATATAATACTCAATGGTTATTAGATTCAATAGTTAAAGATTCTCAGTGATTACAAATAATCCTATAAAAAAGTGATTCATGAAAGCAGCCCTATAAAAAATTTGCATCATGTTACAATAGCATTATATGTTTTATAAATCAGAACATTAATACATATTTCACAATCTGGATTAATCTGTGGTTATTATACTGGGTTTTTTATTGGTTACACTAACATTTAAAATTACTGAGTAGCTAATAAAAGGATCTTGTGGTACAGAATAACACACATCTACTTAAGGATGGCTATAATCTGAGTTTTATACCTGGGCTAAGTGAGTTTTTTTCAAGATACTTAATATTATTTTCAGATAGCTAGCTGGCTCTTAGTCAACTAAGTGACACTTTAACAATAAATTATAGCAAACCCTTGAAAAACTATTTATTTGTATCACATGGCAATTTGAAAGCCTGGTCAGTACTAAAGTTTCTTTTACTATTTTTCTATGAATAGTAGGTTGTAAGTATCAATCTTAAAAGAAAATCTTAAGCCTGTTCATGTTCAAAAAAGTTTCAATGTTAATCCAATTTGGATTTGTATCACATCATAGCTTGGAAAACTAATATGCTAAAGATTATGTCACAACCTTCTAATTTTATAAAAAGCTGTAAAAAAGATTTTTATTATTAATACATATTTTTAAAAAAGTAAAAATATATAAATCATTAGTGTGTTTAAAAAGATTTCTATTTGTTTTATTCTTAATTGGCAACTCATATATTTAAATACCTTAAAGCAATACGAAGAAAAAAAATTCTGATTATGTATAAAATAGGAAAGAAACAAAAATATGATTCATTACAAATTACACATCTCTTTGATCATAAATTGCCAATGGCGAGTAATTTCTTACATTTAATTTCAATATTTTGATATACATTTCTTTAAAAAATTAAAATATATCGCAATTTAAAATAAACATAAAATTTATAAATCGTTAATAAAGACTAAGTGAAAGAAAACAATTTTCATTTGAAATAAAGATTAATCAAAAGTGAACAAAATTCCATTAATAAACAGTAAACATGTTTGTATAGTAGATTTATGGTTTATATAATTAATCGAATATACAAATCAGTAACTTGTTTTTACAAAATTGATACATGTAGATAAATAAAATAACAAAAACAATATATATAAAATAAATTTTGGCATTTGAATTTCTTTTCACATATTTAATATTGAAATATAAGTAAAACTTAAAAAAAAAAAACAACTTAACATCTCACACAATATGGAGGTTTCTTCTTTTAAGATAACCAGACTACAGGTAATTCATTTAGACATTCAATTACTGACCAGTGAATAGAAATCTAACTATTCTTTAACATCTCACACGATATGGAGGTTTCTTCTTTTAAGATAACCAGACTATGGTATTTGATTAACCTGATGAGTATTATCTCTTCCTTTTCTACTTATCGCTAAAAAGAATTCAGAAAAATCATTGCCTGAAAAGAATTATTTAAATACCACTTTCTTTCTACTTATATTGAATCATATTATTCGATATGTATTTGTCATACTTGATTTAGATGCAATCATATTATCAAAAATAAAAATTAAGCTAAAATTTATTCATTCTGTTTTTATACTCATTTGTAAATAATGATAGGAGCTAAAAAAGAGAAATCAATTTAGCTTAAATGACTAAAAAATAAATAAAAACTCAGCAAAATAAGAAGTCATCAATAATAGTTGTTATTTGTAAAATGTTTAACAAAATTTTAAGACGTTTCTGACAATCCGTGCTTTCTCACATAACTTGAAAGAAAAATTTGAAGCAAATTGAAGATAGAAATGTTTAAAAGTTATAACTAAAAACAGGTAAAAATAAAAAAAATAAAAATGAGCACTAATAAGTAAAATAGTAAAGTTACAATTTATAAAATTAAAAGTAGGAGCCTACTATATTCACCTATATATGTAACAATCTGAAGTTTCAACTTATTAAATTTTTTTATTGATTATAAGTAAACTTTTTTTTTTGGTAATTAGTTGATATCCAATTTAGCTACTTATCTAATATTTATTGTTCAGCCAATAGATATCTAGCAATTATAGTTAGAGAATAATGTATGAAAACAATTTTAAGTGAATATAACATTAACCAATAGGATAGTTAATGTGTCTTTCTTAAAGATAGTATCATGACATTGAAAAAAAGTTTAAAAACAATATTAAAGAACTATTCTTTTTTAGACCATCACTTGTAGATGTTATATACAATCAAAGTATATCTAAATTAATAAAATAATATACATTTTATTGGAGTACTTTTGCTAAGGACTTGGAACTTTATAGTATATGAATCCATTGAGAATCAGATAAAAACAGATTAAACCATTAGGACATTTAATAACAAACATAAATTATACAATATAAAATGCATATAATTTTTTAAAAAAAAATTAACTTATAAATGAGAAGAACTTTTTACTACCAAGACTATCTATTATAAGCTTGAATAATTAATGATTATCAGATAGCAGTGGAATCTAATCCTTATTTCCAGATTAGTTTCTATCTTTTGCCATTATCAATGAGAAACTTCAAAGTCAAGAATCAGTGCAAATATACACCTGACAATTGCTTTTTTACTGTCAAAATAAAAGTTTAAAATTCAAAATATCCTAAGATTTTGAATCCAAGTCAATCTAATTCTGAAAATATGTTGATGTGATCTCAGATCAGTAACAATGTATTTTACCTTTTTGACTATAGGACTTTTTTCTAGTCAGAAACAGTAATATCAATACATCATTTGACTTTCTTTAACTTGCTACATTCTGATGTAAGTTAAGGAATTAACATTTTTGGTCATAAAACATAAAGATTACATTAGAAATAGACTCATATACTGTATAGTTACAATTTGAAATTAGATCTATACAGTTAGTTTGGGTTCAAAATCTTAATTTCAGACATTTAACTTAATGATAATAATGGATTAAATATGGTCAGATAAAAAACTACATTGGATGCGGCTGGGGTAAAAAAAAAGGCAAAAACTGATCTAGTGACATGGATTCAAATGGGTTACAATTTAGAAATCATTGTTTACTTAAGTTAATAGTAAGTGACACTAGAATAGAGTGTAGCTTTTCTTTACATTATATTTTATATTAATAATCAAATAATATGATTTTTTAAATATTAAAATAAACATCCATTTGATTGCTATTTAAAGTGGATCAGTTTAAATAAATTTTATATAATGGTCAATAAATGGGTATTAACTATTCAAACTATAAAAACAATTTCATATAAAATTAATAAAAAAATAGTATTATAGTTTAAAACATGATATTATGTGTTTATGAGGAAAAGGGGAAGGAAGGTGGAGGATGAACAATTATTCAGCAAGCAAATGAAACAGATAGTCATCTGGTAAAACAAATTAATTTTTAATTTTACACTTATATTACAAATTTATTTACAAAGAAAGAGATAATACTGTGTACAGAAAAGTGCTCCCATAATTTTTTTTTAAAAAAATGATAAGATAGTCTTTTGTTAAAGAGAAAAAACTACATGTAAAAGGGTAATTATGGTAGCATCAATGATTCAGCAGAAGTTGTTGTAATATGAAGAAAGTTTTTTGATTGAAGCAGTTGGTATCTAAATGGTATAGATAAAATTACTACTATTTACAATGCTAAGTTCTAAACACACTTTTATAAAGCATTAATTGCAATTAAAAAAAGACAATATTTTAATTCTAAAAAGTAAAAAGAATTTTCACATATAGACTGCAAACTGATGATATTAGATTAGCTTCTACAAAGCATTTATGAATATTGTTTATAACTTGATAAAACTTTATTGAGAACTGCTATTTGTGATTTTAAATACGAGTCTGTAATGTTATACTAGAAAAACTACATGATAAGTGTATCATAATCTGTTCTAAATGTCCTTTCTTAAATAAATGTACATTGGTATGTCATTTTAAGAATTTTTTAAAATCATTTTCTTTTCCCATCTTATTCTCTAACTGTGCAGCTTTATATTATAAAACATATATTTATATAATGACAATATACTTTAGTCATAAAAAATTTTGATGCAGTTTCTCATAACTTCAATTCTCCATTAATATGGTCTACATAAATAATTTTATGCCAATGTCTTCACTCATTAATTTAACAATCCTTTACTATATTTTTAACTACCAACAATAATATTTTTTATTGTACATAAACACTTCAACTTAATATAATATATTAATTCTGAAGTAAAGTCTAAAAATTAAACTGCTATTTTAAAATAATAGGTTTTTTTTTTTTTAAATTTAAAGTAGACTGTCATTTCATAGGCTTTCATCAAAACTATTTTGCTTCAGTAATATTTCTAATAAAATATCTTAGTATAAAAATATAATCTTCATTATGCGGATTTTTAGAAATGATCAAAATATCTAATGAATATTATACAAAGTCTTTTAATTAATAATAATTAAAAAAACTATGATTTATTGTTTAGTTGTCCCTTGGGTAAAATTATTCATATAAAGTGGATCAGAATATATTATAATTTTTTAATCCCTACTCTGATTTATTTATAAATAATTAAATAAACATTTTTTAAATAAATAAATATCTATTTATT
The DNA here is from genome assembly GCA_028023455.1 of Epiperipatus broadwayi. Taxonomy (NCBI): domain Eukaryota; kingdom Metazoa; phylum Onychophora; class Udeonychophora; order Euonychophora; family Peripatidae; genus Epiperipatus; species Epiperipatus broadwayi. Next base: position 2,158,439 of record JAQFVV010000114.1, read on the forward strand.
AATTAAAAATATGCATTTTTTAGAAGTATTTTTCATTGTTGTGAATTGTCATAGTTTGGATTACAAATGCTACTTTTCTCTGCATACATTTAATAAATATTATTTTTAAAAAAATATATTTATATACACACATTTATGATAGTTTTCTATTTTAGTAGCCTATATTGTTTAGTGCCATTGTAGAATGGCAGATTCTGGAGTTTAAGATGTTTTGATCATGTCCAGCTGTTTGGTTCTCACACTCCTTAAAACCCCATAAGCGATGAACCACTTGATTATTTTTATTTATTTAACATAAAATAATTATGGGAATATCTCCTTTTTTTCTAATACTTCATTTATTTGTTGTATGAAATTGTTAAACAATGACTTTTAAATTTGTTTCTAGAAAAGAAACTCATTAGGATATATGAAAATATAAGTGACATCTACAATTTCCTCTGCCACTTATTTTTATTTATGTCACAAACATAAATTAAAAAAAAAAGAAAATTCTCAAATATATTTTACTCTGAGAACACTCATTCAATGTTCAAGAGTTCTCAGGCTTCTGCAAAGGAATCTCTTGACTTTTCTTGTTTTTAAATTTAAAAATGAGTTCAATCAAAAATAAACAAGTAGTTGCACTAACTCATACATGTTGGAAAGTAGTACACTTATTATATGAAAGCAAATGTTATAAAAGCTGAAATAATAAGAATATATAAGATGTACATTAGAAATTTGCCTTGCTTAGTTATTTTAAAACCTCAAGAAATAACCATGGATTTTTTTTTCAGTTAATATGTACATATCTATATCGAAATCCTTAAAATATACGTTTGTTGGGGCAAGTTATATATATTTCTTGATTTCTATCAATAAACTCTAAAATAACTTTTAATTTATTTCTTATTTAAGACCAAATATCATTATCAGATATTTTAAGACTAAATTGTATATTTTAAGACCTTGCCAGATGATATTTAAATTTGCATATATAGGACACAAAAATTTGTTTATTCTAGATAAGATAATGTTTGTTGACTCGTAATTAAATATGTATTTATACATGAAATTTCAGTATACCCACATAGATTTATAATGAATTTAGAAAGATTCCTTACTATTAGATTTTTGAAATTTTAAAAAGCAAATATTGTAATTTAAAATTAAGAGTGCAATTTAATATAAGCCATATAAATATTTTTTCTCTTTCTCACACTATATATATATATATAATTTATCACTGAATTGTAAACATAATCAATTTAATAGATAACTATATATTTTAAGCATATATTTATTTTCATTGTCAAGATGTTATGGTAATTCAAAATGTCACATGATTCACATATCGTCTTAGCATACCCTATTTTGGCCAACCATAACCTTGAAAAATGTTTTTATACTTTTCAATTTTTATTTAATGCCAATTTTCCTCCCAACTTTATTGAGCTTGTACTAAATTTATACATTTCTCTTTATTTTCTTGTACCTACATCATCTCATACACTTTCTTTTCTTTATAATTTCTACAATATTTGATCAATACTTTTTTCACATTTTATAACATGCCTTGTTTCTAAAAAATGGCAAAATGGTCCTGCCTTAATATCTCTTATTTATTGCTCTGTCATGCTCCTTTCCCCTTTCTATTTTACTTTTCACTGACTGACTACCATCACACATCACTTATACATAATTTTATAAATTATTGCCATCTTATCACTCCTATCATTTCCCATTTTTGCATTACTCACTAACTTTTTTAATGATTTACTACTTTTCCATCCTATACTTATATTCTCATTTATTTGTTCTTTTTTTTTTCATTCAGAATTTTATATACCTCATTTGAATATGAAATAAAAATCTATTTCTTATTCTTTCTTTGATTTTTATTACTAACTTTCTTATATCCACTTCTATCTCTCAATATATTTCTTATAACCATATCATTCTATCCATATTCAATGTATTTCTTCTGGATCTGCAACTTTTTCTCCTTTGCCTCCTTTTTATTCAATTAAAAACTATTATTATTTTTTTATTCATTTCTGTACCCTAATTTTTTGACACCAAGATTGATAAGATCTCAGATGGATCATTCTCCTGATATTTTTATTCTTTATACAATGCTTTACCATAATCTCTCCATTTCCATCCTTTTTTAATAATAAATCTAAATATTTTACTTCTTCAATATTTTCCATTGTAAATTTGATATTAAATATTTTTATATAATCATTTTCATTGATTATCAATTCACTGCAAAATGAAAGTTTCTCCAAGTTCAATTCATCTTTTCCAATCTCTAGCCTCTCTTCTCCACATCACCACAATATATTTCATTATTTCATCTATCCATATCATATGTAGTCACTTTTTAGATTTTTTACAATCTCTTGAAATTCTGTTTAAGATTTCAACTGCCTATTTACATCATCTCTTCTAACAATAAGTCTAGTCCAACTCCATTTCAGTATCTTAATTCTTTCTATGATGTCAGTAAAATCAGTTTGTTCTTTCACCCATGTATTTAGTTTACAATCTCTTCTTGTTATACCTATCATGCATTCCTTCATACTTTGTTGAGTGATCTGAAGTCTGTGTTGCTCACCTGTTAAGTGTCTGAGTCTCAGATTTATAAGTAAGAACTGGTAAAACACGTTTATTAAAAAACCTTTTCAAACATATGAGCATAATTTTCTTTAATATTAAGTTACCTTTACCAAAAGCACTGCAATCAATATTAATTCTGTGACTAATTTCATCAATTATGTTTCCATATGTGGTAACAATTTGACCAAAGTATTTTAGTTGTTAACTTCTTCTAAGTCATCATTATCAATCTTTATTTTGTTATTCTGAGAAAAATCTATTGAACATTACTTTAAATTTTTAAACATTTACTTTTAGTTCTATTTTCTTACTTTCATCTGGTAATTTTTGAAATTATTTCCCGAAGCTTTAAAGCATTATTTGCAAAAATGATTGCATCAACTACAAAATCTAGATAACTTAAATAATCTACATTTGTTTTACTTCCTTTGCTTCCCATATTAATCCATAAAATACTTTCTGCAAATCTTCTCTAAAAATTTTTTGAGATGTTATGCACTCTTTTCAATGTCAATCTTTTTAGTATTATTATGTAATCTAATCGTTGCACTTGCATTTTTATAAATATTCTTCATAATATGACAATATCTTTGGCCTACATCTTGTTGATCTAATCCTTTCATCACTAAGGAGATTCTTATAAAATTAAATGCCTTTTTGTAATTTACAAATTCTAAGCGTAATGGCAACACATAATTCATTAGTTTTGCCAGTAACTTTTCTCACTACTTGGGCATAATCCACTGCACTAAAACCTCTTTTCTAGTTTATTTAGTTATGAGAAATAAGTTATTTACCATATTGTTTACTTAAATGTTTTTGCATATTTGTTATATGTTGTATAGATAAAACAACCATTAAATAGTCTACCACAGGAAAAAGATCTCTCCAATAGCCTCCTTTTGAGAGAAGATTAAGAAGATGAAGGCTTTATTCACTAGGTTACTAAATGTTGTTTGAAAAGAGTTTTGGCTAATTTTTCCATATTTATTTTATTTTCTAGCTAAGAATAGCTAAAAATCTATTTATTTATCATTTCTGATGCATATCTAGTTTACTTTGGACTGGCTAACTAAAAAAAAGTAAAAGCCTGACCAGTACTTGAAAAAAAAAGTTTTATCTAGAGGAGAATGGAAAACAGGCCATAAATATGCTTCCGCTACACCACAAAGGCCTGCATAACAGTTATAAATGATTGCAGTAACGAAAGGTAGTTCCCCCCTCTCCTTATTTTTTTAGCACTATATTCTAATGTTCAAATTAACATCCAATATATTTTCTAGTGATAATAATTTGTTTCATATATACAAATCAATATACTTACTAAAAATCTATATTGTTCATCATTTCACATTTCAATTTATCTTTTCAAGCTTTATATTTTTAACGCTAATGGATTTTTACTATTATTATTATTTATTAAGCTAAAAAAGTGTAAATCTATAAAATGCTTATTTTATGCGTATTACAAACAGTGTTTAATTTTACAAATTTGTTTAAAAAGTTGGAAAGTCAAAATGAGGCTATCTTTACGAGCTATCTATTTTTCATTCTAAAAAATGAACGTTTCAAAATTTCCTCCTCCCATTTTTATTCTAATTTCAATTAATTTTATTTCATTTTTTTTAAAATTTGCAACACAAGTTTAATTAGGTTCTATTAAACTCTTATATTTTATACAAATTTAATAGAAGAGAGATTTTTCCTATGAATGTCATCGTATTTAAAAGTTTATAAAATCTATATTAGCTTAGGTCAGCATCACAGTACAACGATTTATTAAGACAATGCAATTTATACTATGAAGCAATAATATCATTGTCGCAATAAAAGGATATTCTTTACTCTACAATAGTATACCTAACATTTCGTTTTGTAAATGACACTTTTTAAAAACTTACTTTCATACCTTAATTTTTGTGCATAACAATATTTTATGTACATAGTCAAATTATATTATGTATAAGAAGATGTTTTGTAATACAAACTGAATGTTTTTAATAATTTTGATATTAACTATTTAAGACAAAGCTTAACAAAGAATCCAGTGCTCCAAGTTGTATATTACCTCCTACACCATTGGTGTTGGTCACATTGTATTATCTTTAAGATAATAATAGTTAAATATTCAATTAATAATTTGCACTATTTGACTTAGTAGATAATCCATGGGTCAACTACTTAACCATAAAAATCCTATGTTTGTTTGAGATTTGAAAAAAAAAATGTTAATGGTTTATTAACTTGGGTGTGAGCCTCAGTTCTTAAACATCAAAGATGCCTTATTTGAGATTGAGAAAATATTTTTAGATACAATAAATTATTACAGGATGTAAAGTAAATTTATGATTTTATGTTAGAAATTCTTTTTCTTACATTTTATCATATTTAAAACATTGGAGCTGTATTTATTCATGTTGGCACTTCATTTTAACAAAACTGATGCTATTTTGATCAATAAATGTTTGTTAATCACTATGAAATTGCATTCTGTTTTTGTTTGTTAAAATTATTACTGTAAAGATTTCATGGATAATGGTAAGAACATTGCCAGTCATAATTATGATATGGGATTTCAATTTGGGTGAAACTCATTTCAGATATCTAAGATTACTAAATAAGATTAGTAATTTTTATCTGTTAGGAAGACAAAGCCAGTTCAGCTATCCATCTTATTATTGGTAGTAAAGAAAGTATCTGACTATAATTAAATTAAAGGTTCAAACATAAAAAAGTCATAAAAAACATAATTCAGTAGGAAGTTGATTAGTCTTGTCTTTTAAAATTTTCTCAAGAAAACTGGAAGAAATGTTTGCACTGCAACAATTAAACTTGTTTGACTTTTTATCTTATGATATTATTGTTGTCTCCAACATATCATTTAATGCAACTAAATAAATTATTTCTTTAATTATTTTTAATTGTTGGTTAATAAATTATTAAAAAATAAATAAAAATAATTAGCCAAAATCTTAAAAAAAAGTTTTATATCAGACTTCTCTAACCCACATATAGTCCAGGATGGCCATGAATGCAGTCCAACAAAAAATTGTAAACTTACAAACTTTATAAGATTGTGACTAAAAATAACATTAATAATACTACAAATAAATTTTTAACATGCTGTTAATTTATAAGTGAAGAATTTTTGGATCTAATATGTTCTCTAGAAATGAGAGATTCATAAATTTTTTTACAAATAATGGTATTTATTCAAAATTGCTGCCCATGCGAGTAGTTACTTCTCAACATAATAAGTGATGCACTAATGCTCTGCTTCATTCTTTTACCACACAATAGATTTCTCTCTATGTGTGCCATAAGTATGCTGATATGGCTTTTAATGTGCAATTGTAAACAGTTGGGTTTATGACACTTTGGGAACCAGAAAAATAAAGCACAAATCAATTTGAACTATCAACAACTCAGAATATGATTTTGAACATAGCATGCCAAAATTTCTGTCAAATGATCCTTGCCTGATGAAATTTCCACCTTATCCCCACCATTTTTTTACATGTCACCATAGATGCTTGGCTGTAAAAATCATGTACTTTGACTGTTAATCATCTTTCATTTCAGGGACCCATAAGACTTCAAAACATCAAAGAAAGGTGCAGATGTGTGTTTGTAGCAATTTGGCAAATAAAATACAGTAATTATTGATAATATTTCTTCCTATCTACCTTTGTAAACAACAGATGTTTTTGCTTATTTAGAAAACAAGTTAGTATTTTTATTAGATTATTAAATATTGCTTTCCATTTTTTAATCTATTTTTTAAAAAATTCCAACAAGGCTTCCATAATGTCTCAAAAGAAAAGTGATCCCCCCCAAAAAAAAAATTATAGAAGGAAGACAAAGCAAAGCGAACAGATGGATACTTTTTTGTTGAGGCAAATACTAAGATAAATTGCTTAATATTTAGGGAATTCATGTCTGTTTTTAAAGACTAAAATTTAAAAAAGCATTACATGCGAAAACATGTTGTGAAATCTAGTGTTTATCAAGAAATGTATTGTAAAGATACAAAATAGTGAAATGGAAGAGAAGTCTATTATTTCAATATTTTTTTTTAAAAAAATAACTCAAATGAATTCTATTGTAAAAGCTAATTATGTAGTTTTAAATCTGATGTAAAAAAATAAAAAACCTTATGCTGATGGTGAGTTTATTAAGTAAGATATGGAAAGTGGGGCAGATATAATTTGTTCCATAAACAAGGATTTTTCTAAAATCAGTCTGTCTCAGCAGATTGTAGGCAGATAAATTGATGAAGTAGGAAGATCTTTTAAAAAAGGTTAGAGAGTAGAGTTGATAATTTTAAATTTTATGCTTTGGAGATAGACAAAAGTACTGATGCCACTAATTCAGCTCAATTCACAATTTTTATTAGAGGTGTTGATGACAAATAAAATATCATTGAAGAAATTACTTCTTTAATGCAATTAAAAGACACAACTAAATCAAGAAATTTATATAAAGCAGTAAAAAAATACATTAGAGCAATTTTCTTTGTCCATTGTGAACATATCTGTCATAGCTACTGATACTATTTCAGTGATAATAGATAAAAAAAGATGGACTTGTAAAATTAATAGAAGATGATGCAATTGTCTCTCAAAATTTACATATGATGAAATATCAGAGCATAGTACATCAAGAAAATTTATGTGAAAAAGCTTTAAGAATAGATAACATCATGCAAAAAGTCATCAAGACTATGAATTTTATAAGGGCCAAGAGATTGAATCATTGCCAATTCCAAGAATTCTGTAAATCTATAGATTTTGACTATGGAACATCATTTACTTTTCAGAAGTAAGATGGTTAAGTTGAGGTAAAATGTTGAAAAGATTTTATGAATTGTGAAATGAAATCATATATGAAATCAAAAACAAAGTTCATGCCAGAACTTCATAATGAAAACTGGCTTACAGATTTGTCATTTTTAGTAGTTTTGACCAGTCACTTAAAATGAGTTAAACTAAAAAAGTATTCAAAGTAAAACTGAAAGTTTGACAATTTCAAATTAAGGCAAACAATTTTATGCATTTTGAAATGTTGCTTAAACATATTCCTGCGAACAATAAAAAATATCCAGCTTTGCTTTTTGATTTATTCAGGAATTTGGAATTTGAAAACAAGTTTCAAGATTTCCAGTAAAAGGATCAATCTTTTGGTATATTTGTGACTTTATTTTCAGTTGACAATATTATCTGCCAATTTTTATATGGAATGCATCGAGATACAATCTGACATTCAACTTAAAGAAAAATTTGATCATGTCTCTTTATTGGCTTTCTATAAGATATATTTTCCCAGAGAAAAATATATTACTCTTCACAATTATGCTGTTTAGAGGAATATACATTTGTGAGAAGCAATTTTCAAAGTTGAATCACATGAAAAATAAAACTAGAATCAAAATATCTGATGAGCACTGTGAGAATTTACTGAGATTGCAACTACTTCCATGAAATGAAATATCAAGGCATTAGTATCTAAAAAATAAAGTAAAACATCTCACTATTTTCATATTTCTGTCTTGTCTTTTACTTCATGAATTAGTGAAGTTTAAATTATTTAAATATGTTAATTATACCATTTTTTTTGCTCATCAACTATTGTTAGTGTTAGTATACAAGGTTTGACAATTTAATTCCTGGAATTCATTTTAAAAAAAATGTGTATGTGAAACTGTATACTACTGGCTATTTTCATGTTCAAACTACTTTCTTTTGTACATATATTGACTTAAATATCATTCTCATTTCCGGAAGTGGGCCTGGAACTCATTTTCCAGAATGTAGTTAAGCAGCTGTCTCACAGTTTTTTGGATAGAGTTATAGCAGAAACATCCTTTCAGCATTAGCTTTTAATTATAGGAATAATCAAAAATCACAGTGAGATAACTTAGGTGAATAGACAGGTATTGCTTTTTTGACCAGAACATCTCTCACAATGGGCACATTATAACTTTGTGCATTGTCATGGTGAATGATCTACTTGTCAGGCCACAATTTGGACTTTTTTCTTCAAAAAGAACTTCATAATCTTTGGAGTTCTATTAAATAGCATTAATAGTTGAGTGTTTGTCCCTATTCAATAAATTCTTGGTAGATTATTCATCCATCATTGTTGTTTTTGACAGTGTGCTTCTGGATTAACCCATCACATATTCTCACACATTTTGAACTTCTTATATCACTCAAATACACTCAGTTTTTTTCATAGTATCTTCAGCATATGCCACTTAAAATAGTTGCATCATTTCAGTAAAACACATTTGCTGATTTTGATACTAAATTTGATATTAATACATTTTTAAAATTTCAATCACCCACTTTTACACCAAAAGACACATATAGATTTTTATTCTTTTTTTTAATAGCTAACTAACAATAGCTCTATCAGCTTAAAATTTAGACAAGTGTTAGCTTAAACATGTTCAAACATGAATACTCAAATGATTTAAATTATGGATAACACCACATGATTATTCCAGGAATTAAATTCTCATACTTCATATTTTCTGAGTGAACCAAAACAACTCGTTGTCTTCCAATGTGGCTCAAAGAAGTTAAAAGTTTGATAACCTTGCTTTATTGTTTTTATGTAAACTCACCAAATTGGTTAACATGTATCCAGATGTAAAAACCTACACTAAGGTAAAATCAGAGAAGCTATTGAGGTAATAAAAATACCAAATTGTGTCAGCAAAGCGATGACACATATAAACATTCTCATATTTGAATAAAATTTTTGAAAATGAAATTACTCTTCTGAATTTTTTCTTAGTTGTTTATTTATTTATTTTTCAATTTGTTCAATTTTATACATCTGTTTTTTCTAATTGTGAAACATTAACAATTATCATGAATACTGATAACAACACATCTACAATTATATAATACTCATTTTCCAGTTGAGGACAGTGTAATCAAGTCAAAATACACAGATGAACTCACAAAATATAAATTTTATATCTTAACCCATGAATATATATATATATATATATATATATATATATATATATATATATATATATATATATATATATATATATATATATATAATGATACATATTTGTAATGTATAACATATGGGTGGTGTGGAAAGAAATATAGATTTATAATTATATTGCCTTCAGTAGATATTTTCAAAAGGATGTATCATGCCACATGTAGTAAATCAATAATTTAAGAAATCTCTCATGTCAGTGATTGCTTTTTACCCACCTTGATGATGGTTCAATAATAAATGTAATCCGTTCTCTAATAAAGTTTAATCTAAAAAACTATTACATAAATTGATCACACAGATATCACAACAACAAATAATTCAGACAGTTATTGAAAATATGTAATAAACAAACAGCAAAGTGACAGAATGGGAATAATATTTCCATTCAGTTAATCAAACATGACTTTTTAAACCTCAGTTTGAAATGATTCAGAAATTTTTCTTTTTGGATGTTCCAAATTCAGCACTAAATAACCTCTTACATTATTAATATGGCTCAATTCAAAATACATGCATATATATCTATACACTACTAATACAGCTAAAAATATTAAAAAAATATTATACAAGTAAACTTAAATGAATGCTGTTAGAAGAAATAATTGAGTATTTAAGAAAATATATTTGTGTAGTTGAAAAGGAAAGTTTTTTAAATGAAATGTGTTTTGCGAGTGCTTAATTTAGTAAGGAGAATAGTAAGTTGGGAGAGAATAAGTAGAGATTGAAAATATAAATCATAAAAGAAAAAACAAATGGGGTACCATTGACTTCATTGCAAAAATTAGATTAAAATGGAATTGGACTGAATGGATCATTAGAATAACTTTTACAAGATGAATAAGTAAATTTTAAATTGAATATTAGAATATTTTCAGCATCATGATCATTTTTGACCTTTAAAAATCTACTGAAAAATAAACATCATTCCATGTTTAATCAATTTTATCCTGTATATTTTAAAAAGATTAACATGGGTCTACATATAAGTCACCACAGCATGGCAATACACAATGTAAGGAAGTCTCTGATTAACCTCACTCTTAGAAAAAATTAATAAAATAAAATTGAAGGATTCAGAAGGATTTGAACCAATCCTCATGTATAAATATACAAAATTTCTACTATCTGTCAGCTTTGATACAATAGTTCAGTTAGTCAGAGCATTTACCTTAAATACAATATTTGAAAATTGAAAGGTGTAAGTTCAACTCCTATGCTAATATTGTCACTAGTCAAGCCAGCAACACTTGAAGAAAAGTAGAAAATAATACTAATCAAAATGTTGTATTATTACTAACCTGTGTTGTCTATTTGGAACGAGAGAAAATAAGAATTTGCTAAGTGCAGAGAAACTAAGGATTTGATAAAGTAAATTAAACATCATTTTTTAAAGTGCTGGTAATGAATAAAAATATAAATCTGCCATAAGTAATAAACTTTATTTTTAATTTTCAGTTTTGTTATTAAAAAAAAAACTGTCATTATTTTTATGTTTAAACATATTTTTTTTTTTATATAATAATCAGCATGAGATCATCATAGCTGCCTTGCAAGCAAGTAGTTGGTTGCAGATGATTGTGGGTTCACCTCCCAGACGATGCTGGGACATATGAAAAAAAATAAATTCTTTAATTAATTACAATTTTACTATCGATAATGATTTTGATACTATGTCTACTTTTTTCCTCATCTACAAGTCCTATCTTTAGATATATTTTAATATATATTCTCAATAGTCATTTTTTCTCTTCTCTTTCTTTCATTCTTCACATAGCAACTTTTTTTAACAGTTTTTTTTAAAGCTGCTCATAACTCTGTACCAAACCATATAGCTTCAATTTAAATTGGAGATATTAGAGTTGAGATTTGATTTTTTTAAAATATAGTTTTAATCTTATTGGTTCATCAAAGTTTTTATTCTATTATAGCAATTTTATAATTAATTACAAATATTCTAACAATAATTTATTTATGATATTCTTATCTTTATATCATTTGCTTCTATTTCCATGATAGTAGTGTTATTTTATTAAAATATATACTGAACCATATTTTTACATTTATTATTTACTTTCTACATTTTGCTCTTATTTAAAAACTTTAACCTTTCTATGATAATAAATATTAAATAAGATCAAAATCATTTCAGTGCTGTTTATATTTGCAATGAATATAATTTTATTATTATACTTGTTATTATCTAAATTTCATTTCTTTAGAAGATCTTTATGCCCAAACAAAAACAAATTTGCTTATGTTTGTTAAACAATTTGGTCATTAATATTTAAAATTATAAATATATTGGTCAAGTTATTAATGCAGGAGAAGCATAATGAAAAATTAATTATAAATTAAATTTGCATGGAGTGGTAGAAATAGTTTAATACAATATTAAAAAATTATATATCCATGTGCTTGAAAGTAAAGAGTTTTTACAGAAATATTTTCTATCAGTAAAAAAATTATTGACTAATCTGATGATTTATTGCTCTGAAATTTAAAAAAAGTTTGAGCATTATAAGAGTCAATGTTGGTCATGATCATTGGATCTTGGGTTCACAAATGGCCACTCTATACTGCATTACATAATAAATCAGTAATATTGAAACTATGGATTATATAATGAAACACTAAAAATTAAAAAAACAGATTGCAACTAAACAGCACAAGCAAAAATATAAATAGAAACATATCAACTAATCATCATCATCATCATCATCACCACTACCACAACAACAACAACAACAACAACAGTAATAATAATAATAATAATAATAATAATAATAATAATAATAATAATAATAATAATAATAATAATAATAATAATAATAATAATAATAATAATAATAATAATAATAATAATAATAATAATAATAATTAGCTGCTGAAGATGATACATGGTATGTGAAAAGCTATAAGCAGTTGAGCATAACATATTATATTCAAATGACCATAATATTTTTGGTTATTTATCTTACTCAATTGAGAATTAGTAAAATAATCTTTAGCTTTTGAATTCAACACTCGATTGCTATGATAAACTACATATCATTGGAAAAAAATAAAAGTCTGGAATAGAGTTAGAGCAGATATGCTATTAGAAGAGATGCCAATAGATAAAAAAAATAAAACTCTAAACTGGAAACTAGTAAATTACCAGATATCTAAAAAGCACCTATCATAAAGATGAATAGAATAAAAAGTTTTGGTGGAGAAATCTGGAGAAAAAAACCTATGGATAAAAAAAATCACTAAAAGATTAAATTTGAGGAGATCTTTATTCTAAGGTGACAAATATCTGAAAAGATAAAAAAAAACAAAAAAACAGAAAGATAGTTAAAATAAAAAGGTGACACAATAATGAATAATTATTTACTCGGTATAATTATAAATGAAAAAATAATATTAACACTTTAATTCCTTAAAAATATAAGTAAAAATATTAATATATATGTACATTAAAACTGTTTAAAAAGAAATGAAATTTTCTATTTCACTCTTGTATCATTTATTTAACTGTTCTTTGTGGCTAAAGGGAAAATAATGATTAAATAATATTTTATCAAAGTGATAATTCTTAAAAAATATGAAAAGAAATCGTTTGAAGAACGTTCTATTAAGAAGCATCAGAAACTTAATTTTTTTTTTTTTAAAAAAAAAAAGCAACCCCCCCCCCCCCAAAAAAAAAAAAAAACTTCAAATTTTTTTACAACTACTTCACATCTTCATGTTTCATGAAAAATAAATTTTAAACATTTTTTAAAAATATAATTGTTCTTGTAGATAATACTAATTTTATGTTTTCAAAATAGAGGTAGGAGAAACAAACACTGTATATAAAAACTTTTCAACTCGTATTTAATTATCAAGTAATATGTATAAATTTATCTGCTTCTAGTCATTATATAATATAAACATCTTCTAGGTAAATTTCTTAATATGACACTCTTAATTATGGCTACTTAATAAATAGTGCTCATGATCTGCTTCATTTTTAAATTTGTTATTGCACTAGCTGCACAATAAATTGAAATGATTGTCAAGTTAGTTACTTGAAAGGTCATGTGGCATTTGAATACCTCCATGTGACAACATTTTATTGTACTTTTTTCAGCTGAGAATGGATTCAGAAACCTTTAGCTTCTTTAATTTTAGCACCTCTCTGTTGTGCTAAATTGCACATAACATCAATGTTGTGCTTAAAAAAAACTGCACTTTTTTATAAACATCAAAGACTTATAAATAAAAGTTTGTGTCAACTCAGTCCATGGATTTATTTGATTTATTTGATAGTGAATTTACCAACAAAACAATTTAAATATTCTTTAGTGTTATACTTATTCAGTTATATAATTTGACAATATAAAAACAAACCAAAGTCTACGATGCATCTCAAATAATGTAAATTGTGATAAAATATGGGAAGCAATGATCATATTATCAATAATTAACAAGTTTTATGATTTAAACATTACATCCTATTGCTTATTTACTTCACTTACTTTGAAGCAAAGAATATGCATAAATTTATTCTATATATATGACTATAGATGGTATTTTTAAAGGAGTGTTTGAAGAAACTGTCCTGTTGTGGCCCCCTAAAAAAAATTTTGGCTTCTTTTTTTGTTTTATTTATTTATAAATGATAGAATATTTAATATAATGGCATATTTTTAAAATGTATTTTGGATATTTATTATAATTTTTATGTACAATATTATTTTTAAGACTAAAAACTGTCAATTAAAACATCATTTATCATACTGTTTTGTTGTTGTTGTTTTAGCTAGATGTGCTTCAAATTATTTTTTAAAGCAAATGTACTAAGTGACATATTACTTTGACAGATTCTATTTTAAAAAATCATTGATAAACTTAAAAACTAAAAAATAAATTTTATTTTGTATATGTATCATTGTTATTTACATTTTTTTAAAATTAATCATCTATTATTCATTAATATATATATACTTTATAAATAAAATCATTACAGTTAGCTTTTAGCAAACCTGCCATCTTCAATAGTTTATAACATTAATTAAGATATTGAAATATTGTACTCTAGGCTATTGAGAAGAGAAGATTTGCTCTAAATTAGTGTAGCAATTAAATTTAACAACTAAACAATATTTATAATATATTAATGTTTAATTTATGTAAGAACGTTTAATAGATGTATGACTAATATTAAAAATGTGACATCTAATTTTTGATCACATATTTATTAAATAAAAACTTTCATGAATTTATAAATTTAAATATTGAAAGTGTAAAATCTTTGTTGCTAATTAAAAATAATCCACTTGCATCTTAAATTATTTTAGACAAAAGTACAATTACTAGATGATATCGTTTTTAGTTTACAATGCGTGATTTTAATTGGCATCTTGTTTGATTATATCATAGCTAGAAAATTATTTATAAAATGCACAGAGAATTCCAATTAAATTTCCATATTCAACTATATGTATATAGCAGCTTAACTTAAAACTATATTTGCCATGAAGCCATGCCCCTAACATGATAGAGAATAATTACAAATAATTAGATTTGTGTTTCTAGTGTTACATTTATTTTAAATATGTGTGTGTGCGTGCGCGCGCGTTTATATATAACATTTAGACGTTTAGAAAACATTATTTTAATGACATCAAGTGTATAATAAAAAAAAAATGAAAGATTTAAATTCGTTCTAAATATATTTCATAACAAAAGATAGAAAGTTATGAGTGCTTTTCTCTCAGAATGGGCAGAAAACTTTC
Organism: Epiperipatus broadwayi; assembly: GCA_028023455.1. NCBI lineage: Eukaryota > Metazoa > Onychophora > Udeonychophora > Euonychophora > Peripatidae > Epiperipatus > Epiperipatus broadwayi. The sequence goes on from JAQFVV010000114.1 coordinate 2,173,831, forward strand.
TCTGCTTTTAATAAAAATTTATGTTTTTATTCATTGTATTATATTTTTTAAATAAATTGATTTATACATTTTTTTCATTAGTGTTTGCTTATCAATTTATTTATGCTGTTTACTGTTTTATGTCCAACAAATAAAAATTAAAGTTAAAATCAAATACATTTTTAAAAAAAAAAGCATTAATAAATCTCTAATTAAAATTCATGTAATAATTATCTAAAGAAATTATTATTATTATTATTATTATTATTATTATTATTATTATTATTATTATTATTATTATTATTATTATTATTATTATTATTATTATTATTATTATTATTATTATTATTATTATTATTATTATTATTATTATTATTATTATTATTATTATTATTATTATTATTATTATTATTATTATTATTATTATTATTATTATTATCATTTTGAAGATTTTTTTCATTTGAAAGTAATGGAATTATTCAAAGTATTGTTGTTTCTGTTGTTTCATAAACAACAGTGATTTTGAAAATAAAACAAATGTTTAAAGAAAAGAAGAAAACTTTCCGGAATATTTAGATTAAAACTGTTGGACAATTACCGTATTAGCTCTTTCTTTTTCTATATATATTTATACAACTAGATACACATATATATATATATATATATATATAATCTAAATATTTCAAATATAAAATGCAATTAACAATTCCAATATATAGAATAAGAGCACGGTCATCAAAATCTGTTTATTCTTGAAAAATACAGATACTAAATAAATAATACTGACTTTTCAAAAGTCTTCACATCTAAGAACATTTTTAAATTGCTGCATATGCATAATAAATGTGTAATGAGATATATTGTTGAATTATTTGAAAACATAAAAGATACACGGATTGTGAAAATTTGTAGTGCATTAAACTTTGTTTTGAAAAATCAAATTATTTATATATAAATAGACTGCTGAGATCCTAAAGAGTCAATATAAAGTTGATGTTCCAGTTAGAATTTATATGTTAGACAATACATTGATGTTTATCAGATTTAATATTAGAAATATCTGAAATATTGTTTGTCAATAAAAAAATTGAATGGTTTATATTTCACAAGTTCATAAGAAATTTGAAAATTAATAGTAACAGAGATGGTCTATGATTCATGAGCTTTGAACTCCAGATTACACTATTCAACCACTACACTCAATCTAGGCAGAACTCTTTATTAATAATTATAAAAGATTGTTAAAGTAAATATTTCTACCTTATGATATATATATATATATATATATATATATATATATATATATATATATATATATATATATATATATATATATATATATATATATATATATATATATATATATATATATATATATATATTAAAATAATGTACTATCCAATTGGGTAACCTTATGCATGCTTCCAAAACAATAATTTATTATTATATATTTGATTTTTATATATATTGAAGCAGTCGGATCTGAGTTTGATCCTATCTAGCCATAAACCCACTTCAAACACATAATACTAACTTTAAATTTCCGATGCAATGGGGCTTTATATGTTCAATCCACGCTAATTTCCATAAAGGAAACTTATTTTATAAATGTGTATTCAAATAATTAGTTTCAGATTTAAATTGATCAATTGTATTAATAAATTCATGATAGAATTATTCATGAATTTATATATTATAACTGCATGGATTGTGCGTATATATTTGTAAATATTTAAATATATATAATTGTTTAAAAGTTTCATTTCGTCAGGAATGTTTGATTTTATTTTTAAATAATTTGTTAAAGTTTTATTGATTAAAAGCTACATTCTTTCGATAAGCTTTCAGATTTTCCCTTTCCAAAAACAACAGTTAAAGGTTTATTAATTAGAAAAAAGATAAGGATTTCCTAATTAAAATCATTTTCTGATTTTAAGAATTCATTTTCTAATTAGAAAATGAATTCAAGTTAATGAGTTTGAAAGCCTTATTGAGGGAATGTATCTAAAAACAACCCGTAAATCTAAAAAACATTGATAATGAAAGAAGCGCTAGCTTGAAGGCATCAGAGAGGACAGTATATATAGCTCTGAAAAGTTTAGAGGAAAAAGCCATCTTTGTTGTAGAGAAGTGCAGTGAATTCTGTGCATTTCAAAATCATAAATTTAAATAGTGCTTCGATCATGGTGAAGGGCTAAAATGTCAGAAATCTAGCTGCGGTTCCTGAAGTCCCCTGAAATCTTCAATGAAGCTGCTGAATCTTTTCCGGACCAATCATGCTGCTAAGATCGTGAAAATTCATTAAAAAACTGTTCAAGTAATCGACCAAATGGTGCCTATGTTTTACCAACTCGGACGTGTAACCTAAGGGAACCAGCCCCGGAAGAAATGGGTAATATATTTCCATAATGAACCCTAAACCATCTGTCCAGTTTCTGAACTTTACTTTACACTCCCTTTAAGAGCTCTTTCATTCATTTATAATATTTAACACAGCATTACGCTGTTGCACAAGCGCTTTGAAGATTTTAACTATAAATGAATGAGTACTAACACTCAACCACATGATAAAGTCTTTGGAAAAGGGTTGAGTGTTAGTATTCATTCAGTTAAAATCTTCAAAGTGCTTGTGCAACAGCATAATGCTGTGTTAAATATTACAGTTTACAAACATCGTGCTATAAAAATGATTTATTTACATTCATTTATAATGTAATAATAATCTATGTAAAACCTTTTATTTATGCTATTTTAAATTAGTAATTCTCTCAATCTCTAGTCTTTAAATTTAACTTTCCTTCGTTACTATGGTGGTTCATTTATTATATTATATATATTTAGTGTGTGTGATTTATTAATGTTGCTATTTTTAATTATATGCCAATAATCCTTCGACTCGATGATCTCCCTCATTTCCTTTGCCTTATACAAGTAATATAAGATTAAATTCTGATAGTTAATTCTCGCCCATTAGAACTAGATTTATACAGTTTGATCAATCATCGAGTCGAAAGAAATTATTAAATGATTGTTATTTTGTCATTAGCTAATAATAAATTATTAGCTCCATCTCTAATCTATGCCACCGCTTTTTCTCGTTTCACTAATATTTACTTATTTATTCATATATAATCTTAAAATGTTTTTTTTTTTTTGCAAAAGGCCGATAAAGGAATCGAATAAATATATTCTAATTGAACTTTGTTATTTTATTTAAGATTCAGGAAGGGCACGATGATTGGGGCATAATTAATATGATTTACAAATACTTTAAAATAGTTTTCATTAAAAGCTCGTTTGACTTTAATTAATTGATTAAGTCATCACATAGAGCATTCTATATGGGTTTTAGTATTCAAATGATGACTATCAAGTCATCATCTTCAAACGTTGCTGATGTAGGGCAATCTTCCGCTCCGTTAGGGTGGTCGGTGATCATATTTCTGTTATTTTAAATTATCAAGGAAGAAAGCACTTTCTCTCCTGTTCATATTAGTCAAAGGGCATAAGACTTGTCAGGTCAAGCCACCATAGGACTTTGATTATCGACTAGCCATCGTCTTTCAATTTCACTTTATAGCTCATAATTCATCAGCACCGTTACCTCTCTGTTCCAGGAAAGCCCGCTCTGATGCTCGTAATTCGTGATAAAGTGATTTAGATTAAAGTCCAACAAATTCTCCATTATATCTCAAAATAAGTTTTCTAATAAAGATTAAAAGTTATGCCCTAAAATACATATCTTGCTCTTCATGAATGGATTTGCGAATGTGAAATAAATATCACATTCTTTCGTATAAAATTAGAGTAATAATTTCCTTTACTAATGAATTCCTTTATCTGTATTTTATTTCTTGTGGGGCAGCATAGTCATAAACTTTCAAATATTACGTAATACTCATTGGCATATAATAAGGACTGCCACTTGTATTATAATTATAAACTTTGTTTAAGGACTAGAATTAATTAATATAATCATTATTTAAAATTCAAACAAAACAAATTATTATTATTAAATATTTTCTAAACACAATTGGTTTCTTAGTGCTTAATTCCTTCATAATTATTTTAATGTTAATACTCGCTGTCTGTGTTGGCAACCCGAACATATACATATGATTCGATTTAAGATTATTTTAGTCAGTTTATTATCAGATATTAATGTCATTTCAGGGGTCTCTGATCCTCACCAACCGTTGAGCTAGTTTCTTGGTGCATAGCACTGTGCCGTCGATTTCTACTAATCTGAACTAATGAGTTGGGTTTGAATTCAGTTTGAACCAGCTGAGTTTGGATCCGACTTGCAGTTTAGATGGTGGATTTTTCGACTGGTACAATATTTATTTCACAAGATATACAAATCTGAAATTTCATCTGATGAAATTGATGTTCTATTGGAAAATTTCATATTTTTATGAATGAATAATGTTAATATATATATCTATAATTATGACATTCATATATATATAAGATAGCATTAATACAATTATTTACAAATATAAGTTTTAATTTCTTTATATATAAAATAAACATAGTTTTTATATTTTCCTACATACAGATTTTCTTTTTATTATTATAGCAGTACCATTTTGCGTTTTCATATAAGTAGTTTTTATGGCTCAATAAGTCATTTATATCACAAAGTTAATAGCATACAAGATCTAGTAAACAACAATGATGTAATAATAATAATAATAATAATTTATTTTATTTATTTATTAATTACATGACTTGTGCAAGATTTTCAAAATAACTATCAAATTTCAAAATTAATTATAAAAAAACGTATATATATATATTATATTATTATTATTATTATTATTATTATTATTATTATTATTATTATTATTATTATTCATGTGCAAAACATAAAAATGAATAAATGTACAAAGGTTAATACAAAAACAATAATTATAAATAAAACTAATTATATGCAGTATAATATCTAAAGTTCCGAATATTTTTTAAATATAGGAAATAAGATACGCTTTCCAAATTAAAGTCTAATAATGCCCATGGAAAGTTGTTGCCCAAATATATATTTACAATAAACATTCTATGATATAAAAAGTAATGACAGTGTATATCAATAATCACTCTATATTTATGAACCTTAAAACAGGAAATACATAAGAATTATAATAGACATTTTATAATAAAAGTCCATGTAAGTCTACCAAAAATAACACACATATTTTACATGGTACATAATGAGAATAGTGCATAAACAGCATAATCATCCCAAATAAATATAATGTAAGGTAAAACTCTTTGATAACAAGCAATATAAATAGTTGATCTAGGCATGAATTTTATTAAATAATAAAACAAATAATCTGGTGTAATCTAGAACACTTAAGTGTGAAGGGGTGATGTGGAGAAGAGAAGCTAAAGATCAGAGAAGATGGATTGAACTTGTAGAGACCTTCATCCTGCAGTGGATTGATAATGGTTGATTTTGATGATGATAAAGCTAGAACATAGATAAGCAATATTATTTTAACAAATTAACTTAAAATCAATAAAAACTCCCCAAGTAACAATAGATATCAACAAAAACATTATTACCACAAATACAAATATATTTCTAATGACCATTATATTTACTACAAACACAGATATTAAGTGAATGTGAATAGTATCTATAAGAAAAAAGAATATCTCTTCTTTATTATGATTGACTGTTAGATAGTTTTGCATAAACCAGTTGCTAATTAAAACCAAAATTCTTATTAATTATCTGTTTAAGAATACAATATGAAGTAGCATCACAAGTCAGAGTAATATTATCAGCAAAATCATAAATTATTGATTCCAAAGGTGAAACAAAAATATCATTTATATAAATCCAAAAAATTATAGGGCCAAGTACATATCCCTGTGAAACTCCATAATTAACCAATTTAAAATCATTAACAATGTGGTTATCTGTTTTCTGTATTTTAAACAACTTTTTAACTATGTAAAATAACTCAAATACCATATGAATACAAGTGATGTAAGAGAATTGTACAATGAAAAGTCAAATGCTTGAGTTAAATCTAAATACACAGGAACAGTTATAAGACCATTATTCAATAAAGACACTAAATTATGTATCTGACTAAAAAAAATAATCATAGTACTCTTTCCAGCTGCAAAACCAAACTAATGGATCATGCATTTTGAAAATGGACATAATTACAAAACACTTAGGGATATAGCAGCAGACAAAGGAAGAATTGAATAAACAAACTAACATTAGTATAAAAATAAACTTACTATCTTAAACCTTTCTGAAGTTAAATTATCTAAACCAGAAGAGTGAAAATTTTTAAAACAATCAAAAAATAACGGAGTATCTGAAACATTGGAACAAAAGAACGAATCAGAAATGGGTTCAAAATAATATCACTTTATCCACTTGTAGTATATATCCACATAAACTATTAAAGCAATCAATAACATATTTTATACCATCACATCTATTATTATATTAGCATTATTTTAAATAAAATTAATTTGATTAGAAGATTTTTTTTAATGAATTGTTTTTCATTTTCGAGAAGTATTTTTATTACAAAAAAATCTATATAATACGGTGATTTAGCCCTTTTGTATTGGATTTAATTTTTTTATTAAACAGTTTTAATGCAATAAAATTATGGTCAGAACATTTTATACCCTTTCTCAAATTAATTTTTTCAATTAACACTACTTATTGTTATTAGACAATTTATTATGATCACACTTTATCAATTAAAAAAGTAAAAATATTCTGAAATTGTAAAAATGCCAAGTTTGCATTATTCAAGCAAAAACATAAATTCCAGTTTTAATAAATTATTTAATTCATCATGTGATAGTTTATTAACATAGGAGTAGATATCTAGATTATTATAAGCCACATATTATTTCAAAAAAATTGCAGAATGATCCATAATGGCTAATTTAAATAAAACAGACAAACCAGATTCATAGTTTAGAACAGGAGTATCCAAAGTAGTTGATATCAACCTCTTGGAGTCAATTTGAGCTTTCTAGAGATTGATAGTTTCAACAAAGAAATTTGAGGGTTGATGACAGCAAACTAAAAATATATATATTATTTCAATAGGTACCTAATTAAGAAGTAAAATAATTAAAAACAAAATACTTTCTTGATAAAAACATTCCATACCAAACTTGCAAATGAAAAAGTAAAATGTGTCATTAAAAGATTCACATGTAAGACTCCATGAAAATACATGTAGCTCAAATATGTCTGTGCATTGTCTTATTGAACATACCAAAAAATTGTGGATATGAAAAACCATTGCATGTTCATACTTCTTCACAGTGGGATGAGATAATTTTTAATATTAGCAGAATCTATCAGTCTTGTAAGGTCATACTTTTACAAAACACTATAAATTGGTTTGTTTGATGTGACATACACTTATTTGTGATTTGAACTTTGAATATAATTATTTATTGAGGAGCAGTACTATGAAAAAGAAAATCAAAGGGCACAGTGAGTTTGAACAATAATCTATTTCCAGTAAGTACATACTTTATTATTTTTTATCACAGTGGCTGTCAAAATTGTTTGTTAATAAAAGATTTTCTTTCTTGTGATAGTAATGTGGCTGAACCAAAAAAGAAATGCAAACAATACAGCTTAGATTATTTAAAGCTATGATTTGTGCCTCATATGTGAAAAAGTCTTTAGCAATGATGCTATGAAACCTGTTTCAAAACAGACATCAATTACATAAACTGAATGTGGAGATTTGAGAATGCAACTCATTAATTTAAAACTGAACATAGATAAATTGTTGACAGATCACTAAATGCACCCATCTCATTAAATTCAGTTTTTGAAGCTAATATATTTAGTATTCTTATTTTTATAATCCTAATCAAATGTTGCACAAGATAATGCCATATTCTGTAATCCTTTTATCTGTTTCAATCATTAATTACAAGTGATTAAAATAAAAAGTTTGCTATCTAGTGAAATATTTACCATTGAGTACTGTACAAAATTATTAATTTGAGTAGGAAATGTAAATGACTAGGGGATCCACGGTTTTATAAGTTTTTGGTAAAGAGGTCTGCATCCCCCAAAAATTTGGGAATTCTTGATTTAAAAGTTGATCAAGTCTAACAAATATATGAACAAGGACAAATTTACAAGATGGCATTATATGCATAAATAAAAATTTGTCTGACAAAAATAGTAGCTATTTGATAAATTCAAGTACCTACAAGTAGAATTACATTCTTCTTAGTAAATCATTTTTCATATCTCCAATTATTACTACAGAGTATGAGTGTAAATTAGATAATAATGTATTGAATCCACCAATAAAAAATATAATGCCAACTAGTATATAACTTATATATTGTAGTTAAACAAACATCTTTATTAGAAAAATTAAACATAACTAATGTAGATTCAGCAGAAGCAAACATTAAAATTTAATAACTAAAATTAAAACTACTTTTTATGTAAATCACTACATTTCCTGAATGTGAATATGAATGTAGTTGAATAAATAAATGTGATCCATAACTAACATAAAACAATAACATTATAAAATCCTAATGGAAGATCATTTAATTTAATTCATCCAAATGAGTATGAATACTGTGAATACTCAGCTAAAAACTTTTTGAATATTCTCTAAAATCATGAAGCAAATTAGATTATATATTTGGAAATAAAGTTCAGAAGAACAATAATTCCACTTTATTTTTAATTAGGATAGATGAGGGTTTATATCATTTCTGACATAGACCAAGAGAAATGGTACATTTTATCAATCATGTGTTTTTTGCTAAAGTCATTGAGTTGCCAAAGAAAACTGTTGATTAACATAAATATATTAAGAATAAAATATTAGCCAGATTTTATTTTAATAAAAATGATCTAGCCATGTTATGAAAAGTAAAACAATCAGTAAACCCAGGTTTACTCTGTTTAGCTTTGCACACAAAGTAAATTCTCTAAATCAGTTACAAAAGTGTTCAACTTCAAGCTTTTCCACTATTTTTATAGGAATGTCATGTAACTTATTTCAAAATTCATTTGAAATCTTTCCAAAGTTTCAGTCTTATTCTTCAATGAAGATATATTTTTATTATAAATACTATAAATATTAGACAAACAAACTTCTCACTATTTCTATCAACATTTTGATGCAAAATATCAAAATCAATCTGCTTTTTTAAAACAGTTTATGCAAACTCTGGTAAGGTGTTAGGAATTACTAGCAATAATTGCAATTTATTCATAATCTATTTGCAAAACTGAGTTTGATGTCAAGAATTGGTAGTCGAGAGGTCAGCGACGGCTGCTTTTTAAGCAGTTGTCCCGGGTTAGCGGGTTTGCTTCCTGGCTGATGCTATGACATATGAGAAGAAAAAAAACTGAGTTTGATTTTCATGTAATAATAGATGGGAGAAGAGTAGATTGACGTTTGAAAATAAAAATGAGTCAAGTTGTTCTACATAAATACTCTTCATGTAATAAAGATATATATGAGAGATGATGACCTGGCCCAACTGATGAGTGCTGGTTCAGCACGAAATGCATCTTGGGGGTTATTTGTCTTTCATTGTATCTTTATCTATATGAAATTATTTATGAAATAAAAAAGAATGGAGAAATATGGAAGTTGTCTATAAAAAATAATAGACAGGCTTTAAATCTATTGACAAGTAAAAATAAGAATCTAAATAAAAAGAACATCTCCAGGCTTGCTTTTTTTTTTTTTTGCTACTTCTGTTTTTAACGAACTGCATAATAATACTAACAAAAGCAACAACATATGCAGAACAAAATGAAAACTACATTCATTTCTTATACCTACAGAAAATTTTCAAATTTAATAAAAATATATGAAGTAATTTTTCAAACAATTTTAAGGACTTTTCTTTTTATACAAATATATTTTTAATTAAAGACTAAATCTTACTATTCTGCATTACAATAAGTAGATAACAATTATCTTTCTATCATTATTTTCATCAGAGGTTGCTGAAGAGGATATTATCCTCCATTGGGTTACACAAAAGCTATTTCCTCTTATAAATAAATTCCTAATTAAATCATGCTGTTTAGGAATACTACATATCAAACAGCACATTTTCTTTACAATTAGTCAATAAACATCTTAGAAATCACTAGCATGGATTTTTTTTTTAGATGCCGGCAATAATAGTTGAATGAGCATTAGTTCTGTGAGTGCGTGTGTGCGTAGGGGGTGTATTATTGAAAAGAACATTGCTCTATAGTTGCTATTTAAATGGTTTTTACTTATATATATATATGAAGAAAAAGAAATAAACTGATATAATAATCACATATATTGTGAATTGTTTTCATGATTTTAATATAAATTATAACGGTTTTTTTTAATACTTTCACGTTTAAAATTGGTTTAGATATGCATTAAAAAAAATCCGGAATTCAAAAAAGTGTGAAAGTGGAGAATGAAAATGACTAATTTATTGTCAATTAAAATCGAGTTAAAAGCATGATTATAAAATTATGGATTAGTGATCATTGGCTTGCAAATAATGAGAGTCTAATTTAAAGTACACTGGTTAACCCTGGCACTCATCGAAGATTTATTAAAATAGAATTATAACTATTAAATTAAATATGCTTCAAGATTCAATTTTATAAAAGGTTTTTACACTTTTAACTTTTCAATCAATTTTACTTCAAAGTTGGCAAATTCTTAAATAAGCATTGAGTTTAACCAAGCTTGAAATATTAAAAAAAAAAAAAATAAGCATTTAAATTAAAAAAAAAAAAAAACAAGTGAAGATTTTTTCTTTGTTTTCTAATATAATTTTTTTAAAAAAGTCTGTATTTACCTGAATATCTATCTACTGCATTTATCTGCCTGTCATCCATTCATCCATGCATCCACTTATTGTTTTATTCGTCTATTATTCCATTGGTCCAATTGCCTATCCATTATCGATCACCTCTCTCCGACCAATCCATTACTCCATCTATCTATCTATCTATCTATCTATCTATCTATAGATCTATCTATCTATCTATCTATCCATCCATCCATCCATCCATCCATCCATCCATCCATCCATCCATCCATCCATCCATCCATCCATCCATCCATCCATCCATCCATCTATCTATCTATCTATCTATCTATCTATCTATCTATCTATCTATCTATCTATCTATCTATCTATCTATCTATCTATCTATCTATCTATCTATCTATCTATCTATCTATCTATCTATCTATCTATCTATCTATCTAATTAACTCTCTCTACACATACATATAAACATGTATGTGCTTATTAAAAAAGTTATTTCATTTGTTACTCAAGATTGACAATATGCATGATTGATGTAAATAATAACAATAACATATGGATAAAAACATTACAATAAAAGTGTAGATTAATATTCTCTTGAGATAATCAAATAAAAATAAAATATATTTTGAAAATAATTACTTAGTTAATCGTTCTTTGTTTAAAAAGCTAATTTACTGAAATATTTGTAAGCAACATAATAAAGCTGCAAGCATTTAAATTTCTATTTACAGATGCGTGTGTTTGTATGAATATATAATCACGTATAAAACCTCTATATTAGAGAAAGTCAGAGAATTAGATGAATTGTATCAATATGTCATAATATATTACTTAATTTTCATTGAAATCAACAAGTTTTTGCAGTTTATTGGACAGAAGGAAAAGATCAAGGTCCTTCATAAAAAAAAAAAACAATAGCAAGAGATGCTTAAATGCTAGCTAGCTTTGAGATTCTATGGAAAAAATCTTTTCGTCTGATAAAATAATTTTAAAGGTCATTTTTGAAATCTGAAAGCCAGTTCATTTAGTCATGTGGCTGCTTAACATTCAGTTTATTAACTTGATATGCTTGTTAATCGAATAATTTATCTTTTTTTGTGATAACGACGTTTAACCCCATCTCTTCTAAATTTTTGGTAAACTGTATACTGATGTTAATTGTCACGTGATAATACAATTGCATTATCACAATTTGTCTTAACTATGTTTTCATTTGTTTATTTTTTTTCAATCACCCTTTCAAATTATATTTATTAAAATAAGTTTATTTGTATAAGTATAATTTACAATTAAAAAGGCAAAGAGAAAAAGTACTAATACATAATTTAAGTGACAATGAAAATGACTCAAACATACGTACTTGTATATATTTATTTATAAAATAAATAGAAAGTAAAAAAACAAAACAAAACAGATATATTATTTTTGATTGATTTGTTTTTCTTTGCTGGTGGTGAACTAGAAATTCACCAGATAATTTCTGATTAATAATATGAAAATTAAAATATTATAATTTTAACATTTATATTTCCAATTTCTTCTTACTTCTCAAACATTCGTAGGTTGGATAACAGTAATTAAAATATCTTTCATCTTTCATTTGTTTTTAAATTAGTTGATTATGTTGAAGAATTCAGATAAAATGTTTTATTACTAGAAAATTTTGATGAAACTATTTAGTTTATTTACATAATTTTGATATTTCTCTTTTCATTTATAAATAAAACTTACAGGTAGTACTTTCATGACCAAATGACTTTTTCTTTCATTAACACATACTTTTTTTTATTGAGAATAATATTCATTTTAGTGGATATTTGTTTCTCAAATCATTATAAAAATTGTAGCAGAGACACATGTTATATAGATAACTTATTGATTGCTGTCTCAGAATATCACTAAAATGTAATGTAAATATAAAAACAAAATAAAGCCTTAGGACACATCTACAGAATTGATAGGGAAAAAAATCTAGATCATAAGATTTCTACCAAATTTTTTTAGATCCCATTTACTGACAAATAGTAAGTAGCATTACTATGGTGCCATCTGTAAGATATATATATAGAAAGAGGGGGGAATCTTAATTGTACTTGGAATTTCTTATCTATTTGAAAATTTATCTTGCTTTAAACCTGAGTTGTGAACATATGTATTAATCACCACATTAAAGGTTTGTTAACACCTTTGAATTTCAATTAACTATTGTAATTATTTTGAAAATTATCAGAACATTTACTAAAAGTAATGGTTTTATTGTTGATTCATAAGCATCTCTGCAGTGCAATGATTATTCATTCTTATATAAGTTGTTAAACTGGATAAAAATCAATCCTTACTTTGCAAAAGAAATATTAAACTATCAACTTAAGCATGGAGACTAAGATATTTTATACTTCTAGTTTACTTAATGAACAAAGATTGTTTATGAAATACATGCATAATGGAAGAGGATGATTTGAGTTTCTGTGTTGGTGGACAATTGAGATATGGGGAGGTGAGGTAAGAGACACATTGATAAAAACATGTACTTTATTTAATTTTTACACTAAAAATACTGAGCTATATACTTAATAGATATACATTTTTATCATTAAGTCTATGAATTTATATATATATGCAATAGCGTACCTTAAAACATAAAATGAATCACCAATGAAAAATTTATACCTGAAATTTATATTGTTAGTATGACTTCGTTTATTTACGTTTTAATAATTCAAATGATAAAAGCAATGATTTATATCTTTTGTTAACTATAAGTTGATAAAATATGTAATAAATTTTAATATTAGTTATAAATTATTTTAGTTTAACAATCGGCAACGATGTTTTTGCTTATAAAATATACAAAACTGGACATTTACTGAATATCATGTTTTAAAAAGTAATACACATACATATAAAAATAATAACTACAATGCAACAAATATATATGTATTCTACAGTACAGGTTTTTTCATACCTGCACTTTAATATGTAATATATAGGAGGTTTGAACTCAGACTTTCACACGACCATCAGCTATCCATGCTATCTCATACTGCTCACACACATATTAAAAAGATAAATAATCACCAATATATATATATATATTGTGCTAAACCAGCACTCATCAGTTAGTCCAGATTATCAACACATATATACAATCAATGCTCAACTTATATTAAGATAGCCAATCTTCATACTTTAATGGACAGGCTTCAATCTACTCCACCCCATAACTCTTCAGCCACCCATTTCATTGAAAATCTGGTGATGGAATGCTTTTCAACATGTGTGTGATAAAGTGTGTCAGCAGTATGAGATAGCGTGGATAGTTGAGGGTTGTGTGAAAGTCTGAGTTCAAATGCAACAAATAATAAATAAATGCAAAAGTAGAAGTAAAACAAATATAGAATAGATTACTTAATTTATAAAATATTTTGAATATTAGTTATAAACTTAATTAAATTTCCTGACTTTATTAGCATACATTATTCCTTTTTTTTTTTTTTGGGTTAAGCGGTGATGACATCTACCTTCACTCACAAACTTTATATAATCACTGAATTTAAATAAAAACATATTTTTTTTATCATAGAATTCTATCTATTGGTTAAGTTAGTGTTTTTATAGTGATTGAGAATGAAGAGGAACATCATAACTGTTTAAAACAATAAATGTAGCTATGTTCAATATATATAGACCCCAAATGCAAATTCAAAGACATTACTATTAACTTAATACATTAAAAAGTATTCATATAATATACCCAAAAATAAATTCTTTTTTTTTTTTTAATAAAAAAAATAGTTGAGTAATTGACAATGAAGCTAAATTAAAAGGAAATTTGGTTCATCAAGGATTGACTGGATCTAATAATCAAAATAATAAAACAATTTTATAATAGCCACGTTCTCATTAAAATAACATTAATAATATTTAGTTAAAAGTGTAGCATAAAACTGCAGAATTTATCTTTATATAATAAATAACTCAGATTATATGTAACAGAATAGCAAGTTAACCAAGAGGCTTATAGCATTATATAAATTGATATATTGTATAATATTTAAATAATATATTTATTTAAAAACAAAAAAACATAACTTAAATAAATACAAAAGTTAAAAGGTTTATATAAAATAATAAAAACAAATTATTATTATTATTTTTTTTCATGTGTCATAGCATCGGCGGGAAAGTGAACCCACTAACTCAGGACAACTGCTTGTAAGGCAGCTGTGCTGACCACTCGACCACCACCATCGAACGCTTGACATAAAATCAAATTATAAATTAAAAAATATAAAGTTAACATTTTATTTCTCATAGGATTTTTAAAAACAAAAGTTGAGTAAATGTATTTTGTCTTTTTTTTTTTGGTTATTGTAATTTTACTATTAGTAATTTTATATTGAAATTTGAAAACATTATCAGAAAGTGGATCTCTGTTTAAAAAACATAATTAAGACTATTGAGTTAAAATCAGATTTTTAAATAACTGGTAATAAAAATGTGGCACTAATTTATAAGCAAAATGTTGTTTTTATTTATTTTATCAATGTTTGTAGAGCCATAATATTTATTATTTTAAAACAGGAATCACTTGTTTGAGAAATTAAATAAAAGGACAGATGCTATCTTATCAAAATTATTTTTTTAACAGTGTAATTATCATCAGAAATTAGAGTTTATTTAACAGTGTAATTATCATCAGAAATTAGAGTTTATTTTGCTTAGATAAGCTTTCTTTTCATAATATTTTTTTTTCATTAAAACTTTGCAATTTTAAATGCAGTATTTGATTTTACTATATTAAATTTTCAAATAGCAGGCATTTGCTCACTTTTGATAATTTTTAACTTTGAATTTAAAAGATAAATATATTATTTTATTTTAAGCATACAATACATAGATTAAACATTGTATCTATTAAAAATACACTACAATTTATGAGAATGCTGAAAAAAGTCATTGCATTTTAAAATCATTAACTCATAGTACATTATAAAAACAACATTTTGTGACTTTCTGCTTCACAAAGCCCCTCATTCATAAGAATACAAAACTTTTATTATATTGTTATATAATTATTAACTCTCATCATGTAAAATTGATGTTAAATAAAAACATGATAAATATGAACTACATTAATATATCTTCATTGTACTGATAAATGTTTGGTCATATTTATACAGAAATACTTTATAAATTATATACTCTTTTCGTTACATAAACTTATGGCATAAATTTTTAAAATGAATTATAAATCATTTTATTTTTATATAGCGCGATGTTTATAAACTGTAATATTTAAACAGCATTAAGCTGTTGCACATGCGCTTTGATAGATGGCCATTCCATCTTTCCCAAAGACTTTATCATGTGGTTGAAGTGTTAGTATTCATTCATTTATAGTTAAAATCTTCAAAGCGCATGTGCAACAGCTTAATGCTGTTTAAATATTAAAATGAATTATTAAATATCAAAATGAATTATATAACTTATCACTAAATGTTGTGCAACATTCATTCCAATGCAACAGTCTTCTGATGGATTGACAACAGAAGTTATCTCAAACATTAAAATCAATTCACATGTTAGAAAATGACACACAGCATGATCATTATCACATCTATTTACCATGTTAATGACTGGAAATTGAATTCAAACTACTACATAAATGATCCATATCCAACTCAGTTAGCTATATAATTTTTTGATCAGAAAATTGATATTTAGCTATTCTGGTAAAAAACAAACATAAATCTTCACAGTTAGTTAGCTATTAGCAAATTTAATGACAATTTTTATTTTCTCTGTTTTTCAATGTTGAGCTTACCATTCCATATGTTTTAAGATGCTCTATTTGTGAATGTAACCATTTAACATTAAAATAAATAGATAGTAAAGATATTTAAAACAAAAATAAAAGTTAAAAGATGAAGTTTATAGTCATTATATATACAAATTCAATAAATACAAATATATGCTAAATATATACTGCATGCTTTCTTTTACTATATTTGTTTGTTTTGCAATGTTGCTTAATTTTTACAGCAGACACCTTTTTTTTTTTTTTTAAAAAAAAAAAAAAACCACCACAACTTGCCTAATTATAAACTTGTATTCAATCCTATTATCACTCATATCATACTCTCTTTCTAAAAAAAACGAAACAAGTTGTATTTTAAAAATATCATTGAGAAAATTTGTGAATGGAATCTAGTTTTCTCATAAAAGGCATATGCAAAGTGCAAAGTTCAGCATAATTTTTTTAAAAAA
Organism: Epiperipatus broadwayi; assembly: GCA_028023455.1. Lineage (NCBI taxonomy): Eukaryota > Metazoa > Onychophora > Udeonychophora > Euonychophora > Peripatidae > Epiperipatus > Epiperipatus broadwayi. The sequence goes on from JAQFVV010000114.1 coordinate 2,190,906, forward strand.
AAAAAGATTCTGTTATCATTCATTTTACTTTTACATTATTAATCCAGTAATAAGTATGGTATTCCAATAGTAAATTAGATATCAAGACCAAACATCATCAAAATAGATTGGCTGAAGAAGATCATATTGATTGTTCTAATGATTTTGCCATTGTATTTTTAAGATCTTGCAAAGGATCCATGAATGATTTTTTTCCCCCAATAAGTTTATGTTATAATAACAATATCACTCCTATACAATAAATTGGCATATTAACGTATATACAAACAATTTAATTGAGATGTTACTTTAATGAAATACCCTATTGTTAAATGCAGCATTAATACACCAAAATCAGTTGCATATTGATAGTCAACTACTACCTAGAAAAACCGATTTAAACTGATTTTCATTTTGAACCTTGTGACTATTCAAAATTAAATCTTTAATTTTGCAGCTATCTGATAAAATGCATGAAATATTTTAATATTAATTTTTATTGAAAAGTATTTATAGATTGCCTTCAGTCATTAAGAATATTCTATAAATCATCTTTTGAATTGACAAAAATAATATAACTATCAGTATATTATAAATCTAAAAGATAAATGAATAAAGTTCTTATTTTTAATTTTAGTTAGTTCAAATCTGTATTAACTAAAACAGACAGGCTTGAAGCCTGTCCATTAAAGTGTGAGGATTGGCTATCTTAATATATATCTGAATGCTTATAGCATATATGTGTAGAGATGGTAATCTGGACCAACTGATGATTGCTGGTTTAGCATGAAATACGTATATTTATGATTATTTATCTTTTTGATGTATATGTGTTCAAGTGTATCAGTGTTATGAGATTGTGTGGAGAGTGGTGGGTCAGGTGAAAGTCTGTGCTCATATACCCTATATATTACATATATAGACACAGGTATATAATAAGCCTGTGTGTTTCAGTTACTACATAATAGAGATGTCTGTCCATCCCTTGTATATGTATTAAATGGATTATATCCTGTACATGAGGGGTCAGATTGACCTTAAGTCAACATGGGTGTGACAGAATCTGAGCCTCAGGGTGGCCTCTGAGCATTCCATCATCAGATTGTCAATTGGATGGATGGTTGAAGAGTTGGAATGTGGAGTGGATTGAAGCCTGTCCATTAAAGTGTGAGGATTGGCTATCTTAATATATATCTGAGCACTTATAGCACATATGTGTAGAGATGGTAATCTGGACCAACTGATGATTGCTGGTTTAGCATGAAATATGTATATTGGTGATTATTTATCTTTTTGAAATATATGTATTCAAGTGTATCAGTGTTATGAGATAGTGTGGAGAGTGGTAGGTCGTGTGAAAGTCTGTGCTCATATACCTTATATATTTTAAATCTTTATTAAACTTGATATCTGCTTTGTAAAGACCTATAAAAATTAGAATATCTATCTCCTATAATAACATTTTTTATAACTTGAATGGACATTCTGAAAATTTAAGCACTCAATATATTTTTCATTATATATGTCAAAGGGCGTTTAATCTCATTAAATATTCTATAGAATATAAGTGAATCATTTATGAGAGAAATGAAAGTTATGTCTTTAACAATGATACACTATTAATTATCTGATTACTGGTCTATCAGTAAAAAAGAGACTAAAACACATATTTTATAGAATAAAGGCTATAGTGTATATGTGAAAGTCTCATATAAAAACTGTAGATAAATAGACTAATACATTTATTGTTAAGTATTAAATTATTTTAATTACAGAGAATGGGTTGAATAAATTATCAAGCAAAATGAACTATTTTTAATAAATAAGTTAGTGTGAGCATGAACAATGTGCTAATTGGTAATATTCGAAAAAATGTTGTAAAGAACCTAATAATTATTGTAAATAATAAAAAAGAGCCATATAGGATTTTAATTAAATAAATATGACTCTGATTAACAAAATTTTAAATATTTAATGTAATAAATATTTAAAAATGAGTAAACAAAAAAAATGTGATTCAGTTGTTAATGGAAACTCTGCTTTATTCTAATATTGATTTGACGTTTTTTTTTTTTTAAATTGAATCACAATTGGCATTACAATAAACATGATATTAACTTAAACATAGACACATAATGAAAATAATGTGTTTTTGTATATGTTTAGATGATTAATTTTATCGAATAAATTGTAAAAACCTTCATAGTTTAATTTCAAATTGGAATTTTAAACTATTTCAGAACTTTGAAATAGTAATTTTTAAAATGTTTTTTATAATTTGTAATGGATTAATCTTTTTTTTTATATGTCAAATGCGTTGACCGGGAAGCAAACCCAGGCCAGCTAATTGGAAGGCAGCTATGTTAACCATTAGGCCATTAACGCTTGACAAATTAATCTTATTTTTGATTATCGAAATAAGATTATTTCTTATAATTCTTAACTTTAATAATGCATGTTGAATAAATATTCTGTGTATAATGTGTGAGGATATTTTCCTATATAAATAAAACATTGGGTTTGGATTTGTAAAAGCAGGAGAAATGTTTAATCTTTAGAAAGAAGTGTCACTTTTTACATAAACATAGATTTAATTAGAGAGGATTTTGATTTTGCAAACTCCATTCAGTCATCCACTCCTTTTTATACACATGGCCACTAACCACCATCATCTTCAACCATTATCAATCCACTGCAGGATGAAGGGCTCTCCAAGTTCAAGCAGTCTTCTTTGATCTCTAGCTTCTCTTTTCCACATCACCCCTGCATCTTATATATGATCTCTTTTTGGGTCTTTTAAAATTTCTTGGAATCCAGCTTAAGATTTTTAATTGTCCAGCTATTATCATCTCTTCTAGAAATATGTCCATCCCAATTCCACTTCAGTCTATTAATTATTTCAATAATGTCAATAACACCTGTTTGTTCTTTTACCCATGTATTGCATTTTCTATCTCTTCTTGTTATTCCTAACATGAATCTCTCCATACTTTTTTGAATGGTCTGAAGTTTCTGTATTGCTCTTCTATTAAGTGTCCAAGTCTCAGATCCATAAGTAAGAATTGGTAAAACACAATTATTAAACACCTTCATTTTCAAACACATAAGCATATTTACTTTTAATATTAAGTTATTTCTATGAAAAGCACTCCAACCAAGTTTAATTCTATGATTAATTTCATCCATTATGTTTCTGTTTATAGTAATACTCTGACCAAAGTATTTGTAGCTGTTAAGTTCTTCTAAGCCACCATAATCAATCTTTATTTTCATCTTTTGAAAACATCCATTGAACATTACTTTAGTCTTTTTAAACATTTATCTTTAGTCCTACTTTTTTACTTTCATCTGATAACTCTTGCAACATTTCCTAAAGCTCTGATGCATTATTTGCAAAAGCAATTACAGTATCTGAAAAATCTAAATGACTTAAATAATCTCCATTTACTTTCACTCCTTTAGCTTTCTATTTTAATCCACAAAATACTTCTTGCAGCACTGCTGTAAAAAGTTTTGGAGATATGGAGTCACCCTGTCTTACGTCCTTCTTAATGTTAACCTTCCTGGTATCATTACAGTTGTATTTAAATAAATATATTATAAAAACATCATAAATAAATAAGCAGCATAAAATTTAGGATTGTGAAATGTAAAAGATTATCACCCAATGAATATATATATATATATATATTATTTAATCACACATATGGCTATATTTAATATATATATATATATATATTATTTAATCACACATATGGCTATATTTATTAGTATATAAAAAATAATTATGTTAGGAATTCAGTTAAATTCAGTCAAAAGTGTATTAAAAATATTTTCATTATATTTTAATTTTTATGTGCCTCTATATTTTCAAATGCATATTTTGACCATAAAAGTTCCATTACAGTAAAACAAGAAAGCTAAATTGTGTAAAATCTTTCTCAAAAATTGCAATACACATGGAAAAAAAATCTGAAAATTGATATATTATGTTTGGAATTTTAATGTCAAGTATTATTACAATTCAAATTTTTTATTTTATTCCACAAATAATACAATCAAAATCAAAAGAAAATTCAAGTTAATTAGGAATTGATAATAAAAAATAATAATTAATATTAGTGGTAAATGGGATCCATTTCCTCAACTTTATTCATAATGTTTTAGAGATTAGAAGTTTTGTTTCTTAATTAAACACTGCATTTTTTTTGAGTAACATGCAAGCCTTATTTATTAATGAAAAAAAGAAACATGAAAAAAAAAATTAAATTTAAACTGCAAATGAGGTTTATTAAAAAAAAAAAAAAGAGTAAATTAAAATTTCCTCGAAATAGATAGTAAAAGTCAATAAAAGTAAGGATTAAATGATCTTAGCAAAAATAAGACACGTGCATTAATAAATACAATAATTAGGATCCAGGTGTAGTATGGAATGTGACAGATTTTTGATCCTAATATTATTGATATAGCTATAAAAATAAACAGCTAAAATTTTTTTCTGAAAATTGTACTCTTTGTGAAAAAATAAATATCAAAATATATTCTATTAGTTTCTAAGATATAAGAGTACAGACAGAAAAGCATTATTATATTAGAGTAAATCTTACGCTTCCAAGGGCAGTACCTTTTGCCTTTCTCCAGAGGCATCTATTGAAAGCTCTTAGATGCATACATTAATAGAAATCTGAGAAAATCATGGGATGTTTTGTTATGGTAAATCATTTCATGATATTATAAATTTATTTCATAGTGCCTAAATTAGATAACTTTAGACAGAAAAATCCAGGATAATAAATATCTTTGAAAAGATTAAATGAGATCCAAATATGAAATGAGTTATTTAAAACATAAATCTCATGTGTTGTGATAATAAGTGGTCTACAAATGATTTAATTTTGCACACAGTCTTTTCATAAAACTTCAATCTATGTTGCATTTATAAACTGTTACATTAAAAAATTCCAAGAAATATATAAACTAGTTTCAATAAATAATAGATTATATTTTATAGTCAGCAAATAGATAATTTCTCAGAATAAACTTGAACTCTCACTTGAAGAATATCTAACCAGATTAAAATTATCCTATTTTGGCAAATGAAAGAATATAACTCATTAAAACGTATATAATGTTTTTGAAAGTTGATGTTATAAGAAAAATCAGTAATTAGCATTTCATTATCATAATAAGGAATGTGCTTTTGAGTATCTTAAAAAATTAATCAAATGATGGATCATTTTAAAGAAATGCTATTTATATAAATCCCAAAGATCCTTATTGACTTGGTGTTTAATAATAATAATAATAATTATCTGTATGCTAGAATAATTATGACATTTGCAGGCAATAAAAAATTATGACTATTTTTTGATTGATCATAGCAATTTTTTTTTAAATATTAGAATCCTTCTGTCATAAGACACAGGTAACATTTACAAACATTGGATAAAACAATATTGTATTTCAGGTGGACTAAATATTAAAATAACAAAATGTTATTAATATCCATAGAAATAAATCTATAAAGTGTTAAAAGTTTAAAAAATAATGCACACTGTCAAAAACATATGCTTGATTAAAGTGTAATTTTAAACAAAGTAATTCCCATTCCTGCTAACAAGATTCTCATTTCCTAAATAAATTAAAAAATTTTGTGAAGAGGCTAAAAAATAAAAATGACTGCAGTTGATTAAAATTGATTTTAAAGAAAACAGAAATAATATATACAACCAAAGAACTTAAAAAAAAAAAAAAAAATTTAAAATTAAAATATTTTAAAATCTTAACATATTTAACATTTTAAAATAGTTTATTTATTTATTTTTTTCAATAACTTTTTACTAATTCATATAATTACAAATTAAAAACACCAGATGGACGCATTATTATAAAATAATTATACACACAAATGGAAAAATATGGATGATTTAGTCTGCAAGTTGCCTAAGGAAGGCATAAATGTCTGAAAGCAGAAAGGGTAAAATAATAAAGTTATGGAAGAATACATATGAACAAAGTGATTATACAGAAAGTGATTTATTAGTTTTTATGCTGGTTTTGGAAAAGATAAGGGGGTTTTAGATGTAAAGGCCATGGACTTGACAAAGATTATGTTGTAAAAATGGGATTGAGCAGGATATAGAAGATTATGGGAATACTTGGGGTGGGAAATGGAAAGGGAAGTCAAAGTGGCTAACAGATTTCTCTGGGCATAGTTGCTGAGAGATTCCTGACTCCATATAAGGAGAAATTACAGGGCATCACATCACATCAGCTATTCTCAAAATTTATCACTAATCCAATATTTTAAAGTTAAATAATGATAAAAAAAATCCAAAGAAATCTTTTTAAGTAAATATTGAGAATAAACTTCTGCAAAAACTGATTCACTATTTCTTTCTGTTGTTCTCAAGAATCTCAACAGTTTTAAATGTATATGTAAAATTTAGTGTTTGTACTCACAAATGGGAAAAATTATCCACATACATTTCTTATTGTTTATTGATGGCAGATGGATTTTTTGTGGAAATAACTTCAATTTTATACTTTTATTATTTATTTTTATTTTTTGGGTAACCATAATTTTTATCATTTTCATATTTACAAGTGGTTTATTGTATAAATTTTTATTTTTACATTCAACTATTAATATAATATTATAACACATCACAAATTTAATATGCAGTTTACTTTCAGTTGCATATTAAATAATGTCATTATACAAATTAAGTGAGTACTGTGAAAAATTGCAATCATGGTCTAAACTAGTCCATGTTAATAGCATTTATTTTTATATGATATTTTGATAATTATAGATATACCCCTAAACATCACATGATCACCATCTCTTATATTAGCACATAATTGTTGTAAACAAAGGCAAAACTCTCCATACAGTAGTGCCACCCTGTGCCAATCAGAGTAATCAATGGATGCCATAAGGCTTGTGCATAAAATCCCTATCTAGTGCCTACTCATCCAATATCCACAGACTAGTTTCTGGCTTGTGGCCATCATAAGTGAGGAGCCTTGGATTTGATTACTCTGGTTGGAACAGGGTGGCACTACTGTATGGAGAATTTTGCCTTTGTTTACAAAAATTATAGATATATTTAATGTAAAAATAAGATGTTCTGATATATCTAGATAATTGACCAATTTAATTAATTTTAAAAGGCCATCACAATTAAAAGTTATTATCAATGTAATTCCATTGATTCTGTTTTTTTATTCCTCATTAGAAATCCTTCATTCACAAATATAATCAATCTAATACTAGAAAAGAAATAAAAAAGAAAAAATCAGAGAGAAATTTATAAAAAACAAAAATAAAAAAAGGAGAAAAGATTATATTTATAAATTCTCTCCATGTATTTAAAAAATATAAATATTGCTGCAGAATCACAATTTCATTGTTACAATTAATACAGAAAGATGTTCAATAGTATAAAAAGTTTATAATGAGAGAGAACGTCATTATAAGATACTGATAACAGAAAGCTAAAAAAAGAATATAAAAAAAGTGTCTAGAGAAGATATAAAAAAGATAATTTATGTCAGAAACAGTTCCTTTGCCCTCTGCATAGCAGCATTGGTTGAGAATTTTTATTAAATATTGGACACTCTCTATATCTGAAGGTTATTACATCACTTATCACATATGGATATTGAATATGGTAAAGAAAGATCAGACAAATTTTATTTCATATTTAGCCATATTTAATTTGTATTACTTTAAGCAGTATCACTCTTTAAATATAAATATTTAAAAAAAAATAGAATATAAAATTATATTTAGTTTTAAATCAGTCCAAATTCAATACAAAGATAAAACAACATGGATATGTGTAAAACAAATCAAAACAAAAATGATTTACAAGCTCAAGCATCTTTTTAGAGCCTGAAAAAGTGTGCAGACCAGCTTTTGATGCCAGGAATATTAAAGTATATTGCAGTTCATGGAAGATTAGAAAATGGGAAAAAAGCATAGTTTATTAACAGTGTAAATTCTGTAATGAACAGGTAGTTCAATGACATAAAATTGAGTATTGTTTGGTGCAGGCACAAGTTAATTAAATTTAAATTACATTATTTTTTTCAGCACATTTAATAGTGTAATGTTTGCTTCTAAAAAATAAATTCTGCATTTAAGGCTTTAAATACTTAGTATTATTGAATTTCTTGTTCTGTAAAAGAAGTGTTTCATTAATGCAAAAAATAAATAAAAGCAAACCTATCATTCATTAATAAAAATAAAATTATCATGATTTATTTTGATAAAGCTTTTATTTTGATAAAACTCAAAATTAAGGCTAAAATAAATTTAAGTAATGTTACACAATGCTAAAATATTATTAAAAATCATGAATCATCACATGGCTTAAATATTCTATTGCCTATTTGATTTTCATGTAAAAAAAACACATTAGAGATCATAATGTAAAATATGATCACATTTAAGAAAAGAGTAAACTAATAATTGAGTTTTCCTGAAGGTTTGTGATGACATTGGTTTAGTTGTATTAATAAAATGGACTACTTCCATCATGTTTCAAAAGGTATTATTCTCCTCTCTTCTTCAGATGTTGCTGGTCTAACCAGTAATAGTACTAGTGTGGGAATCAAACCTGGACCCTTAGATTTTTTAATATTGAATTTTAAGATAATTCTCTGGCTCACTTGGTTAAAGTATTAACTTAAAATTTAATACTCAAAAATCTAAAGATCCATGTTAGATTCCAATGCTAGTAATGTCACTGGTCAGGCCAGAAATACCTGAAGAAGTGGGGAGTATAATATTTCTTGAAACATTGTGCATATACTAACCTGTGTATTTGGAATATTTAAATAAAGTTAAATTTTTTTAAAAACATCGAATACTCATATTAGATCATAGAAATAGTCCAAACAATAAATAGTTAAACTAATACTAATTTTCAGGTGATCAGAATCACTGGGGTTCCACACTGCTATCATTTAATTCATTATAAATAACTCATTTGCTATTTTTTAAATTATTTTAAAATAATTTGTAAAAATCATATCATGCCACACCTATATTTAGTATGGTGGGATGATGAAATCAAAATTTTATTAAAGACAATAAATGTTTGTCAAAATATATTTTAAGTTGTAAACAAGATTTAACCAACCATGTCAATTGCTAAAATTTTGTGGGAAAGGAAATGGCCAAATATAAGAAAACATCCGGTTCATGGATTAAAACAAAAGTTAAATGTTATTTTGGTCTCTAAAAATATCAACTTTTAAAGGTACTAAATACTAACTTCACTGGGAAAATTTTGTTTATTAAAAATGTAATTTCATCATGAGCAACTGTAAATAGACTGTTTTTTACAACATATATACTCAGTCAAATTTTAGAAAGATCTGCAAGCCAAATTCATGTACATTTAAATTTTAGGATGGCAAGTAGTTAGGTGGATTGTGCTGTTCCTCAACCTGAGGAATGATGATCTGTGTCTCCATCCTATGTGCTGAAATGGTACAAGCCACCATAGTGATAGATAAACTTTCTGATAGAAACCTACTGAATAGTTTTTAAAGTAGAGAGCTGCAGCATATCCAGAGTACAAAGCCAAGAGACAATATGCTGCCTAGGAGTTGGGTAATAACCTTCACAACTACTGCAAGAGCTCTCAGATGAACTTTAATTATTAATTTTCAAAACTATAGTAAATTTAAATAAACATCCAGTTTAAAGTCTAATAGTTCAATCTTTCTTTTACTTTAATCTGTAAAACCAATAATAAATACTAGCTTGATTTACTGTAAAATAACTCTGTAAAATCTATTATTTCGAACCTGTAAAAGAGATAAACTTAATAATTATTTTGTTACTTAAGTTTTGTTTTTTTCTTGTATTTGTGGTGAAATCTATGCACTTTTACATATTTAAGTTCTTAACATTTTATTGAGATATTTGTAACAAAATGCCAAATATATTTTGAATCAGTGAGTGGATATATTTTAATAATTTTATTCCAAAGATAATATTTCTATGTTCAATTTAGTAATTATGATATAATGCTTAGCATCCAAATCACTGTTTTGAAATTAAAATTCATTAATTAATAACTGATCACCTCATGATCACTGCAGCAATCTAAATCAACTGAATTCGATTTCATATATAATTGTTATGGTTTGCTTTGTTATACTGATAAATTATGATTTTAAGCATAGTTTCATTTAATAATAGAATTTTGGCCAGGGAGATATTAATAAGGCATATTTAGTTATTTTCCTTATTTCTGATCCTCTTAAATATGCTTTCCATCCCTTTTTATTAAATCTGGTTAGAGATGTGAATTAATTGTTTGTTAAAGGAGGATATTAATATATTTAAGTAACCCCTTTCTCTTTATAGCATATTTTAAGTGCCTATAGTGAATGTATATAGGGCTAGTTTGACCAGTTCTCATTATAATATATGTTATTCAGGATATATCTGAAACTAAGATAACCTTTAGTTTGATAGATAATGGTTCACATCATTATCAAGCTATATTATTAGGTTCTAATATTAGAGAAACTTAGTAAACAGTCACAATATTGTTGCTATAGTAATTAAATTATATTTTAGCATTGTTATTTATCACTTGGCAAACCATGATATTAAATGAATATTATGATGGCATATTAAATTTTTATATACCTAGATTATTTGCTGAGCACAAAAGTCAGCTAATACCTTGAGTCCGAACACTATATTACTCTGGACTGATTACATTCTATTGTATAATTCCTGCAAGTATCTATTTGACTTCAATGTGATCCCTCAATAGTGTAATTTAATTTATTTTGTTTTTCATTACTAATAATTTTAATAAATGTATTTAAATTTATTCTGTCTTCATTATTCTTTTATCATATCCCAGACTGATTACATTCCATTGTATAATACCTGCAAGCATCTATTTGACTTCAATGTGATCCCTCAATAGTGTAATTTAATTTATTTTGTTTTTCATTACTAATAATTTTAATAAATGTATTTAAATTTATTATGTCTTCATTATTCTTTTATCATATCCCAATCCAAATCTCTTATTTATTAATTATATTACCAGATATTATTATACAAAATGTCAATATTATATTAGCTTAGATATAAATACATGTTTAACCCAATTTTATGTGATCCATGTGTGGTTAGCCATAGGATCTCATGTTTCTCCCTGTTTGGAGCTGGTTCATGATTAAAATTAAGGCCTGTGTGTAACCTCAGAAATGTCACTTACATGGTGCTAAATCAAACATTGCTGGTGAATGAGTTGGAGCTTGGTTCAGACTCTGAATCTTACCATCCAACTTTGATCAGCTCTAGTGTATTTTATCTGGACTCTGGATTTTGTTATGTAAATGTACAAATCTGACCATTACAATAGAGATAATCCATTATCAATATACTTTTATCTACCAAATACTTTTAACATTAATTGTAAATTACATTTTAGCATTGTAAGAACTTCTTATAATCAACATATAATGCACTGGTCAAACTCATTCCTTGACATAAATAAAAACAATTCAACAGTTGATAAAAAGTTGAAAGTCAACATAAATTCCATTCAAAAAATAATGAGTTTGAATTATTCATTCTTTTTTATGTAAATCAGACAGCGATTAGTTTAAATATAGATAATACATTATCATTATATTTTTATCTTACAAATGCTTTTAACATATTTAAGTTTTAATTGTAAATTAGATTTTCACATTGTGTGAACTTTTTATAATCAACATATAATGCATTGGCCAAACTCATTCCTTGCCACATATAAAAACAATTCAACTGTTAGTAACAAAGTTGAATGTCAACAGAAATTCCATACAATAAAAAAAAGTTTGAATAGTTCATTCTTTTTTTATGTTTAGTAAAATAGTTGAGATTTTTTTTACGTTTGTAAAATAGCTTATATACAATAATGTATTTATTGTTCTTACTATACTATTGTATATGCAACTTGTTGGCTCGGTTTTGTGAGGTTGAATATGTATATATTTTAGTGAATTTTTTAAATTGAATTTTAATTAAAGCTTTTGAAAGTTTTAGTGAATTTTTCTATAGAAGCACTCATTCTATTCAATACATGATTGCTTCATCTCTAATATATAAATTACTAATATGCTAAAATTAATTGCATTACAGTGAAACTTTTAATGTTATTAATTAGTAGGCTTTTTTATCTATTCTATCTAGACTTAGTGCTTTCAGAGCCCTTGCAGCTCCATATTCATAGTCTTTTTCATATTGTTAACTATATGCAAATGCATGCAAATTGCTTATATCATCCATTTTTTCGAAATCGCGAAGCATGTGTCCTTTCTGTTTATTGCTCTGGCATCGTTGGTGTAGTTTATAGAATTGTGTGCCTGCAGACAGGTTGTGATTCAGTTTATTATGGGGAAACTCAGGCCACAGTGGGCAATAGACTAGTTCAGCATAAATTTGTATACACAAGAGCTACAACCAAAAAAGAAGGCAGCTCAGTATTTGCTGACCATCAGCAGGAACACAACCACAAATTTGAGCTCTCTAAAGCTGACATCGTATGCACAGAAAAAAACGATATGAAGAGGAAGGTCAAAAAAGCATGTTTCATCATCAGCAACGCCAGAGCAATAAACAGAAATGACACGTGCTTTGCGATTTTGAAAAAAATGAATGATATAAGGAATTTGCATGCATTTGCATATAGTTAACAATATGAAAAGGACTATGAATATGAAGCTGCAAGGGCTCTGAAAGCACTAAGTCTAAAAGGTAGAATAGTTAAAAAAAAAGCCTACTAATTAATAAACTTAAAAGTTTCACTGTAACGCAATTAATTGTAGAGTATTAGTAATTACAAAGTAAGCGTGAAATAAAAATTGTTATTACAATATATATATATATATATGTGGAATATGATGATCCAGACCAACTGATGAGTGTTAGTTCAGCATGAAATATGGATATTGGAAATCACTTATCATTTTCACATATATTTGATCATGGATATCAATTATATTGGTTATAGTGGATACATATTTATATATTATATTTAATATTTTCATGGTTTAATCCAAAAAAGACTTTATTTATATATAATAATTTATTCCATATATATATAGGCTGCATATAATAATTTATTATATATATATATAGGCTGCAGAAAGAAGTTTGCTATTAACTGAAAGGAGACCTTTTGATTCCTCTTGGAGACCTTAAAGAAACCAAGCAGGGCAAATTCCTAATGTCCACTCCATACGTTCTTGTCATTGCAGCTGTTATTACTATGTGATTATTCATATAGTATACAAACATGGATGGGCTGCTCACCAACATACATTAGCCAGCGTGGTGAGTTTATTGGCTTTTTACCTCCAAGTTTAAGAATATTTTTTCAATATATACAATCATGACAGATAAAAATAAATCATGACTCTTATTCCCAGGAGGCTGTAAAGTCACCAACCAAGGCAGCAGTTGGTGGCCAAAGGCGGAGGGTGCTAAGAATCTCCTGATTGCGGACTCAGGCTGCCATTTGATGATGACTTTTTATTTAGGTACTTACAACTGCAGATCACTTTCAAGTGAAGGAATATTGCAAGAGTTAGAAGAAGAACTGTCTTATATTAAATGGGACATTATTGGACTTTGTGAAGTTAAAAGAAAAGGTGAAGAAACAATTGTTTTAAAAAGTGAACATGTACTGTACTATAAAGGCACAAATATTGGAAATACAAGTGGAGTAGGATTCATTATAAATAAAAAATGGAAAAATAACATTTTAGAGATTGATGGGTATCAGACAGAGTGGCAAGATTAGTTTTACAACTTAATAGCAGATACCAAATGCAGATAATTCAGGTTTATGGCCCAACAAGTTCTCATAATGATGAAGATATAGAAGATTTTTATATGCATGTACAAAAGGCTTTTGATCAGAGTAAACAACATTTTAAAATTGTTATGGGAGACTTTAATGCTAGAATTGGTAAACAAATGGAATATGAAAATGCTGTAGGTAATTTTGGTTATGGTAATAGAAATGAGAGAGGACATAGACTTGTGGAGTTTGCAGAAAAAGAAAAACTTTATATTATGAATTCTTTTTTTGAGAAAAATGTTAAAAGGAAATGGACATGGAAGCATCCAAATGAAAGTACAGCAGAATTGGATTATATTTTGACTAACAGAAAATACATATTTCAAGATTGTAATGTTCTTAATAAATTTAACACAGGAAGTGATCATCGATTAGTAAGATGTAAGATACATGTTAATGCAAAACTAGGGAGACAACAATTATTAAGAAAAACAATATTTACAGTTGATATTTCTAATCTTCAGAAACATTCTAATGAATTTAAATTAGAACTTACAAATCAGTTTCAAGTATTAGTAGATTTTGAACATGATTCAGATTTGAATGACATTAATAGAAAAATAAGCGACACACTTTTAAAAACTGCAACAAAGATAGCAGGTAGAAAAAAGCAGCAATTGACCAATACAATTTCTACTGAGACAAGAGAATTTATGAAGAAAAGAAGGAATATCAGGATATACAACAATGATGCATTAAAAAAGATTGAATATCTCAAATTTTGTAAAATGGTGTGGAAAAGAGTTGAAAATGATATAAGAAAGTATAATTGTGAACTAGCAAGGAAAGCTGTAGAAGAGAATAAAAGTCTAAAGAGTGTAAAACAACATTTTAGTATTGGTAGGAAATTTATATCTGCAATAAGAAAAAAGATGGCATTATTACTAAAAAGAGAGATGACATCATAAAATGTGTAGAAGACTTCTATCAAGATTTATATAGTAACAAAGAACAAGTGCCTCCTATATCTATTATATCTTCTGAATTTTCAGAATTTTGAATGAGGAAGTGAGATGTGCAATTAAATTTATGAAGAAAGGGAAGGCTCCAGGTAATGATGGAATTATAATTGATATATTAAAAGAAGCAGGTGAAGAAATATAATTTTTTTTAGCAAAGTTATATACCAAATGTCTAAATGATAAAGATGTACCAGATGATTGGAAGAATGCAGTATTAATATTAATATTTAAAAAAGGTGATAAAGAAGATATTAGAAATTACAGACCTATCAGACTTTTATCAGTTTTATAGAAAAAATTTTCTAAGATAATTATAACTCATCTACAGAAAACACTGGATTTCCACCAACCATGAGAACAAGCTGGATTTAAAAGTGGTTTTAGCACAGTAGATCATATCCAGGTATTGAGAGAAATTATAGAAAGGTCAAATGAATATGAGTTACCCTTATGCTTCGGATTTGTAGACTATGAAAAGGCATTTAATTCTATAAACATTTC
The DNA here is from genome assembly GCA_028023455.1 of Epiperipatus broadwayi. Classification (NCBI taxonomy): domain Eukaryota; kingdom Metazoa; phylum Onychophora; class Udeonychophora; order Euonychophora; family Peripatidae; genus Epiperipatus; species Epiperipatus broadwayi. The sequence goes on from JAQFVV010000114.1 coordinate 2,206,246, forward strand.
TTTGGTGATTAAAGCATTGGATCATCAAGGTGTAGATCCAGGATATTGTCATATTTTAAAGAATATTTATAAAAATGCAACAGCAACAATTAGATTACATAATGATAGTAGGAAAATCAACATTGAAAAGGGTGTAAGACAGGGTGACTCCATATCTCCAAAACTTTTTACAGCAGTGCTGCAAGAAGTATTTGGTGGATTAAAATGGGAAGCTAAAGGAGTGAAAGTAAATGAAGATTATTTAAGTCATTTAGATTTTGCAGATGTTGTAGTTGTTTTTGCAAATAATGCTTTAGATCTACAGGAAATGTTGCAGGAGTTTTCAAATGAAAGCAGAAAAGTAGGACTAAAGATAAATGTTAAAAAGACTAAAATAATGTTTAATAGATTTTCTCAAAATATAAAAATAAAGATTGATTATGATGAGTTAAAAGAAGTTAACAGTTACAAATACCTTGGTCAGATTATTAATACAGATGGAAATATAATGGTGAAATTAATCATAGAATTAAACTTGGTTGGAGTGCTTTTGGTAGAAATAACTTGATACTAAAAAGAAATATGCCTATGTGTTTGAAAAGGGAAGTTTTTAATAAATGTGTTTTTCCAGTTCTTACTTATGGATCTGAGACTTGGACACTTAATAGAAGAGCAATACAGAAACTTAAGACTACTCAAAGAAGTATGGAGAGATGCATGTTGGGAGTAACAAGAAGGGATCGAAAACGCAATGTATGGGTAAGAGAACAAACAGGTGTTACTGACCTCATTGAAAAAATTAAAAGACTGAAGTGGAGTTGGGCTGGACATATTGTTAGAAGAGATGATAATAGATGGACAATTGAAATTTTAACCTGGATTCCAAGAGATTATAAAAGACCCAGAAAAAGACTACATGTGAGATGGATGGATGAAATAAGAAAGTGTGCAGGGGTGATGTGGAGAAGAGAATCTAAAGATAAAAAAAGATGGATTGAACTTGGAGAGACCTTCATCCTGCAGTGGATTGATAATGGTTGATAATGATATATATATATATATATATATATATTGCTTGACATAAAAATTATTCAAGAAGTAATAATTAAATATGCAAATAAAAAAAAGTAAGCCTGTAAGATATAAATCATCAAAGATTTCATTTATATGCATACAACAAGAATTGCAAACAAGATTTTGAGAGTCATATATTAAGAGTTGTTTTATGTTAAAAAAGTGTTTGATATTGATTTACAAAATATACTATTGAAGATGTGCCTAGGAGACATTTCTATCATTTTTATCAGAAAAATGGAAGTACTTTAAAAATTCAATATATAATGGTTGCAATTCATATATATATATATATTAATAGATAAAACAACTGTCTATTTATAATAATAGTTGTTGCAAACAGTCATCATATAGTTATAGTAAAGGCAATGACTATTAGCCATATTGACATAATTATTAACAGTAAATCGTTAAGCCAAAATTTGTTTCAGAAATGCTCTGCTCATCAAATGTAAAGATAACAATCAGTATTATTGTCATGAAATTAACTCTAAAAGAAAGGAAAGCCAGAATTAAATAAAAAACAATTGGTGAGTTTTGAAAACAATTTTTCTGATTTCAAAGCATGAGTAAAATTGGGAACTATGATGAAGTATTAGAGTAGTAAGAAAAAATAATATTCTAATATCTGACAATTGAGATATCCACAATTCAAATGCAGTTTGATTCTGTGTTGTATATCTGTGTGTATTATATTTTTAATGAGAGCAACTAAATATAATAGCTGACTTTTTTAATATAAATTATTGATTGAGCATTGGCTAAAATTTTTCATCCCAGTGTTCTTTTTATTAAATAAAAAAATTATGATTTTTTTAAAATCACAATTACACATGAGTATATGCTTCTAACATTTCTAATATTTTTTTCAAATTAGATATTTTCACTTTATATGTTTCACCCTTCAAACAGATATATTATTTTTTAGACTTACCATCTTTTAAATATCATTTGATGTGTGAATGTTCTACAATACATGGATTTCTAATGTATTCTACATACCATAATATCCGATTAACTCTTTATTATTTCAATGACATTACAAGAATAATTGAATATCATAACATTAACATACGATCTACATGTAAAATTTGTATTTGTGTATTTTTTATCTATTTAAATTTTGATTATATTATTTTAAAAATTCAATGATAATTTATTTTATGCATAATTTTATTTTATATATATGTTACATTAATAGGATAATTTTTGCATTAAGAAATGTATATATTTTTGATTTAATAATTAAAACGACTACTGCAGAAGCTTATCTTTTTTAAATATTAAAAATATATTAAATTTTAAAATGGTATGCTAAATTATATTACTGTGTGTGTATATATATATAAGTAACACTTATTGTATTTTACCTTTGTACTTAATCAATTAATCATTTTTTTTTTTTTTTAATTTGTCATGGGTTCAATGCTTGTAAAATAACAATACATATTCACTGGTAGTCATGTCATATTACAATTAATTTTTTTATTTTAAAATCAATGCATTGATCCATTTGACCAATCCAGATTAAGTTATTTATTTTCTAATTTTTAAAAAAGTTAGATAACCCATTTATTAACGAGAAAAAATTGATACAATTAAGATAAAAATGTAAATAAAAAAAAATATACCCCTGGATTTATAGTTACACTAGTTAAGTGTTGGTTTCCATAAATTAGTAGAGAAAAATCTTAATACAAGTAAAAACAATAATCGTAATTGATCATGTATCAAAATCACACCTCAAATATTACTTCAGAACAAGCTACAGATTCTTAACTCTTATACTGCTTTTCAAATTCTCATAATAGTCTATCTTTAAGCTCCTCTAAATCAATTTTTTTGCAATAATTTTTTTATCAATTCTTTTATTATATTTTATTTAAACTTATTTTATATTATACTTATCATTTTTTTATTTTACATTTAAATACATGTCTCTCAAATTTTAAATTTAATTTTTTCTTTCTTTTCAGCAATAAGTCTAATATAAATTTGATATTATTTGCAGTGAAATATTATTTACAATTAACATAAAAATTTATCACTAAATGTTATTTGAATTTATTTGAAATATGCAAGCCAGAAGTGGGAAACCTCCAGCTCTGGGACCAACCCTCAAAAGCTTTCAAGATGGCCCCCAGATCCTGTATAAAATTTCTACTTAAACACGTATGCAGTTCAAATGTTGAATTAACAAGAAAAATATTTATTTTCTCAATTACAGTCAATCTTTATAATAGTTTTAAATCATTCAATCAGAGATACAATATTCCATTAAATTATCCACATTATAGAGTCTATTTAACTATATTTAATCTATGATGCCAAAACATTTTGTTTGTTTTTATAGTGATTTTCTCAGACTAACTGTATATTCACAAAAATAAAATTAGGATTTTCCTTTATTTTATTATTATTATGTTGCAATTATTTTTTTTTTACCATGATGGCTACATGAAAAGGAGTTTCATCAAGTGGGTGACATGTTTCATAAAAAGTTGAAAGAAGTCAAAAAATTCTGTGAAAGCAAATTACATTATTTTTTTGTGCAAAAAAATGTAAAAACATTTTCTGAATTTTTTTTTTTTATATATCACTACATACATCCTAGCTGCTGTAGAACTAATCTATCCAGAACATCAAAAGAAATTTAAAAATATAAATATGCCATGAAGAATAGTTAATTATAAGGCAAATTGGAAAAATTGACATATATTGAAAAAAATAATAAAATAATAATTTTTTTTTTTTTTTATTTTATATAAAATTTTTTTTTTTTTTTAAAATTTTTTTTTTAAATATTTTTCTTCTTGTAGAAAAAATCTCCCACTTATGTTATGGGGAAAAATAAAATAATTTTTTTGTAAAATAAATATAGTAATTTTTTATTTAAGTATTTTTTTTTGCGCGCAAAAACTCTATTAAGAATCTCAAAAATCCCTTTTTAAAAAAAAGGTTCTCTATCTATGATGTAAGCAAACACATGAATCTGGAAAAATAAATTATGGTATAATATTTGGAATGAAAAAGTTAATATTATGTATATCAATTATAGAATAAAATTGTTAGAATATTTTTTTTTTTGGTGAATAAATGATTTGTTTACAAAGATAAACAGAAATGTTAGGACTGGAGTATAATGTTATATATGATGTATGTGTATTAAATAATAATAATAACAACAATGATAGTAATATTAACAATAATAATAATAAAGATGATCTGTATCAGTGCATACCATTAATTATTATACAATAAAATACATATAAGTAGAACAATTTTCAGCAATTAAAAAATATTAAGATAAAATAAAAAATAATGTTAAATTTATTAACAGGTCATAAAATTGCATTACAACTAATATATTCAAATATTTAAAAAGTTGTATAAGACCAATGAAATTAATAAAAATATCGAATTAGAATAAGATATGGCTGATGTGATCATTAAAGTTTTGTGACATAATATTAAAATTGAGATATTAGAATCACTTATGTTAAGAGGATGAATGTTGTCAGACTGATTCTGAAATTCCATAATTAACAATAAAATTAATTAAATACATTTGTAGTGAGAGTTCATAGAATATTACATTTGAAAAAACAGGCAAAACTCTCTATACATATTACCACTCAGGGCAAGCCAGATAATCAATGGATTCCAAAAGGTTTGTGGATAAAATCCCCATCTAGTGCCTATTCATCCAATATTCCCAGACTAGTTTCTGGCTCATGGTCTTCGTCAGTGAGGAGTCTTGGATCTGAGAGCACTGCACCTAGATCTTAGATTGATTACTCTGGCTTGCACTGAATGGCAATACATATTGAGAGTTTTGCCTGTTTAATAACAGATAAGAGCAAGCATAAGAATTGGTGATCATGTAATGTTTAAAAGAAGAGTCACATAATATTGCATCCACCTATTGTGCATACAACCTACCCATATCAAATAAGTTGAAATATTTTCAATAAGCTAATTTTTCATAGTTATTTTTTAGGAATTTTTAGCTGAAGAATAAAATAAAACAGAAAAAAAGCTGCTCAAAATCTTATCACCTGGAAATTGTCAAGTTAAATGAGCACTATATTTTTTAAGTCCATTGATTCTATAAAAGGTTATCAGAGAGATTGTTTTCCTGCAATGAGTTATTTAAAGGCTGATATAATCTTTAATCTTTTTTCATTATACAAGCACAACTTAGCATGATTTAATGCAATAGTAAAATGTCAAACTGTGAAGTGTACAGTTCGCAGATCGATTCCAATGCTATCACTTCTGCCTGCTTAAACTTATGAACTCTGGAGCAACAAAGCCATAATTAGTTTTTTTTTTTTTAAAAAAAAGTTGATATCAGTTCCTTACTTTGAAGGGCAGGTTTGTTGATATGTGGGATCAGATAAATATCACATAATTCATCCACATCAATTCAGGGTAACATTGTGGTAAATCATTTGGATACTGTCACCTTGTCTCTAATGGATTATACTTGTAATAAAGTGATTCCTTTTTTAAACACTATCATGAATCAGACTTCAACCAGAGTCACTAACTGATAATCTGATGCATCCGATTACTCACCTCTGTATCAATACTGAATGTATGTAATACAGACTATTGGAATTGTTTCTAACAAACGTGGTGGCTGTTAACTAGTCTTATAGTTTTATTTGCTAATCATTGTCTATCTTTCAGTTTGTAAACCTTTGACCTAGTATCTATGCATTATTTCCTAATTAATGAATGAATCTTGTGTCTAATCTACCTTTTACAAACTAATACTCAATGTACATTGTCAATTTACTGTTCATGATACTCGTGTATTTTTAATGTTTTAATAATATTTTGAGAACAAGTTGATATTCAAATATATACTTTATGTACATATTTTAATAACGTTAAACAGTTTACTGAAGTGGATGACATAGATTCGAAACCGAGATGCTAGAATTCATTACGTTTAGAGGATGGTGAGCCATGGAAACAATCATCAATGATGATTTAAATATTATCGCATAAAGATTAGAATATTGTTGCGCATAATTTCAGCTTATATTCGGCAAAAAAATAGTGTGCAAGATATATAAGTGTGTGTGCATGTGTATGTCAGAAAGAAATTTTATTAAAAATAATTCTGCAGTCATTCCATTAAAATCTAATCAGATGATTTCAAATCAGCAAAGATAATAAGCAAACATTGAGGATCTACAACAAGAAAGTCCAATTCCAAACATCATTTTCAATTTGCTTAATCAAGTGTACCAGAAACAGAATATTTGCAGGCAATTAAAATACAGAATGAAAAAGGGTTCCTTTTTCCTCAAAGCTAATTGTTATTGTGTATGAGAAATCTGAGCAATTTTCATTTGAGCAGCAGTTCTTAGACATATGCTTTAAATGAATGTCTCGGGCAAGTTTATGTTTTTAGATGAGAAGCTGAAAAACAGACGGCAAAAAATTACGAATCTGCTTATCTATTTTCTGTTATTTTCTAATGCATTTGAAGCTCACTATAATTACGTCAACAAATGCTTTTAAAAATGTAAAGTTTAAAAACATAAATCAATTAGGTTATTTTAAAATTATTATTTTATATAATAAACGATTGGTTTATTATTCTGGATTTCTACAAAAAGTTTAGAAATCGGAAGTGATAAAACCAGGATGCAATCCAAGGGCCTTGAGTTCCAGTGTTTGAATCTCTATCGCTATACAAACGTATGCAAGATTTGATTGCCTAAAAAACACACCACCTCATTCATATGTTTATTTTAAATGAATTTTTTTTTGTTTACATTTTATGATTGAATAATAACAATAATAAACTTACCGTTTTCCCAAGTATCTTAAAACAGAAGCTATATCTATTATTGAACATAGCGCTATCAAATTGACAAGATCTTTGCTTATATTATAAATATTATTTAACCAGAATGGCTTATAAGGACATTTCAGTTTAGTTATTAACATATCTACTTGCCATATATGCACAAGTGACCTGAATCTGGAAGAAAGAGATATTTTTAAAATCCCAAACAATCTTTCGATTTTTTTCTGCTAATAATGAAATATAATAATGTAGTTAATTCATCCAATTAAATTGATTTGTAAATGCATATCAAGTCATAATTATCTAAAGGTTGGATCTTTTATTGATTGTATTCATCAAGCAGGTGATGATTTGATGGTTGTAAAACATTTTGAATATAATGTACACCTCATTATTTAAGGAAAAGGAAAATATTATGCTTCTATGACTGTTGAACCCATAGTTTATTAATAAAATAATATACTACTTGCCTAATTTTTTATGTTATGTTGTTCAATAAATATATTATTATGTCAATGGCAGAGTCTATGTAACCTAATTATTACTCAGCCTCTTACAGCCACATTATCTATTTTTTCAAAAGTCTTACATATATTTAATAATTAGATTATCTCATAATTTTATTAAATAAATCCCAATTTGATTTGGTCATTTAAACATCAAGTGAAAGTTCAAATCTACTTTAGACAATCACTTAAATGCTAATTTTATTTGTTACCTGTAGTATCTCCAATGCTTCATTAAAACCACAATTTAGTAGCATTGATACTTTTCTTATTCTGCTTTATCAGTGTTTAATTTTTTATATCAATAAAAGTCATAGGTAAGGTCAATGCTAAAATAATTCTGATCTACATTTATAATCTCTTTATTTAATGTTGTTTTCTAGGTTTTATAATGCAACTCTGTCCAATATCAATTTTAGTGGTTTTTTTTGTACAACTTGATTCTTCGTTACTAATAAATAATCCATAAAGTTAAGTCCTGATGTATTTTGTGTATAAGTTTTAAAATTAATTGCTGGTTTTGATGCCATAAACTTTTCTTTCTCTATATTTATTTATAATTTCAATGTGTTACTCTCTTTTTAACTTTTCAAACAAATACTAGCATGAGTTTTTTATTTGTGATAATGACCACATATCAATATTTATTTGTTGGTGTTTCTTTTGCCAATCCATAAAATATATTTTCCATCTACTGCAAATTCAATATGAAAATGAATTGAATGACATTATTGAAACTTATTTGCTTTGACCATGTGATGCAAGTTTATTTTGCAAAAGGCCCAAAGAGAGATTCCTCTTGAGAACAAGAAGATAATCTGGTGGATATAAATTTGATGAAAAAAATTATAGTAGCATTTTATATTAAAAGACACTTATACATAAGTTTAGGAATTTTAACTCCAGAAACTAAAATAAAAATAAAACATAAAGACAAAAAACAAATAATTAAAGAGAAATTTTGTAATGACTATCTAAACTAATTCATGAAATACAAATATGTTAATACATATCACACGCTGGTGATTAAAAGTGTTTAATTTATATTATGTGCAGCTGTTTTTTTTTTTAACTTTTTTCATGAGATTTACTTTCTAACAAACTTCAAGATTTTGTCTAAATGAAACTATCCAATGAATATTTTATATTCAACCATATTTTTGCAATGAATACAAATAATATTGCATTTTTTATAATAACTTTAAAATATTTATTATAATAAAAAAATTCCCACAAAAACTATAATTGCAAACATTATAATCACCAAAATGCATGTAAATTTATATTTGGGATTTTTTGGTTTTTATATTTATCCAATACACCTGGATCTCATTTTATGCAAATTTATTTAATGTGATTTTGAAGTTATGTGATTCATGCTTCTTCTTAATATTTTTGTATTCAGTTTTTTTTTGTGCAGTAAAAATTATTAGATCAGAAGTTGAGCTCTGATAATGTACTATTACTTTAAATATTATAAATTATGCACACTCACATGTCATATTTAAAGTAACAGCACATTATTGGTGTTTGACTTCCATCTAATAATTTCAATAATTTCAGCACTTTATAATAGTACTGTAATAGATTTTATGCAATAAAGAAGTTCATAATTCACTTAAAATCAGAATTTCCCCATTTTATAGATACACATTAAATTTTACAAGATTATAATATAAATCTGTTCAAACATTATAGATGTCTATATTATGTACATTGTTGTTTTTGCATTTTAAATCACATTCTATTTTTGCTTTTTTAAAAAAGAGTACATAATCAATTAATCATTTAGTATCTGCAAGTTTATATTTAAATGGTGAGTAACAGTGGTGGGCACAATTAAATTTGACAATTAAAAATTAAAAACTGATTTTTAATTGTAATTAACAATTTAAAAATTACATAATGTGATCTGAAATTAATTTGATTTGAAACAATGAAATTTGATTCTTAAACAGAATTGAAAATTAATGACAAAAATAAGAATTTAATTTTTAATTGTTAGTTTTAATTAAATTTTTCCCAACAGTGGTGAGTAGGCATCTTTTTATTATAGTAAGTCTAAGTTCTTATTTTTATTTTAAACTTTTAGTTTACCCTAATGGAAAGGGAAAAATACCCAAGAAAATGGAATTTCTTTGGAAACAAAAATTTCAATTTTAGATTGCTTAGTGAAATGGGAAGATCAACAACGATTGGAAAACATTTTAGTTTAGGTGAATCCACTATAAGAGCAATTAAAAAAATGAAATTGGCACTAGTTGTATTTCCTCATGTGATGAATCTGATGTCTTACTAATTCACAAATGAATCTGCATATCGTCAAATAGTGATAATGATTAAAATACTGTATATGTATGAAAAAATGTAAAATACTGTAAATTATGCATAAAAATATATTGTTTTGAATAAAATTAAATACTGTAGTTAATAAAAAAAGTAAAAAAAATATCTTGTATCAGTTTTTTCAAACTTGAAATTTTTTATTAATCATATTTTATTTCCTTATTTTTTTTTATGCAAATTTTAAAGTAATTTTATGTTGTCGCTTTGCTTTTATGTGATTTTTGAAAATTACAATATCTATCCCCCATTTTTCAAGGTAAGTTTAGTCTATTTTTGTACAATTTCTTTTGTGCACATTTTTTGAGGAACCTATCTACCACATAAAATGAGACCCAGGTGTAAATATGAACAAAATGTATCTTCACTTTTAAACTGTTTTTCAGTCTGAAAGAATTTTTTAATGCAAAAGCTGAAATATTTTCACTGTAATTTTGCTTGCATCTGGTATAAAAGAGATGAAATTTGTGTACTCTCTTAAAACTCTTCCCTTGAAAAAGTTAAAAATTTGAAGTAGCTTTAATAGTTCATTTAAAACAATCACATAAAAACGATGATGAAGAAAAACATTTTTTAAACCAGACTTTTTAATTTCTAGAGAATAATGATTTGAAATATTTTCTATTCAGTTTTTTTCTAAATCAAAAATATGAAAACAGTTACTTTCTGGCTACATATGACTGGGTTATCTATAAGATATCTATCTGGAAAAAAGTTTCTAAGCTTTAATAAAATAATTTAAGTTTACTAAAACTGTATTCAAAATCAAATAAACATGACAACTAGAAAATATTACCATTAAGCCAATAAACTATTTCCTCCCTTGGGTATAATTATATAAATTTTTTTTTTTTTAACTTTTTCAGATTATTATTTCATAATTTAGTTAACACTTTTATTTATTCTTCTTCAAATTTATAAAGTTAATAATGAAATACCAATAACATCTCTTCCCTTAAATTTTAATGATAATATAAATTCATTAAGAATGACTTAAATATGTTTATATAACGATGTTCTGTATATATATATATATATATACAGACACATATATATATATAAATAGATATATATATATATATATATATATATCTTTTACTTATAATTTGTGTGTTTTTTTTTTGAAAAGTCATTCAGGAATGGATCTGTCTTATGATCTCATTTTTTTCTAAAAGATTACTTGGTTATTTCAGCTTGTTTTCATTTTTAGTGCGACAGTGAATGTTGAAATAATATATTTTTTCTTTTCATGCCTCAAAAAGTTTTTAGAATTTTAAATTTTGGTCTATTTGTTTGTATTAAAATTACCAGTAAAAAATCTGTACATCTTTTTAAATTTTATTGGCAATGAAAGACTATTAAATTTATAAAAGATTTTTTACTTACTGATTCATTTTATTCCTGTTTCTTATTTTATATTATTCAATAGCACTTTTATTTTCATAATCAAATCTTTATGTTTTAGCTACATTGTTTTAAAAGCATAAATTAAAATAGTGACATTATTCTTAAAAATGAAATGTCAAATTTACAAATAATTAGAAAGGATTTAAACTCAGACTTTCAAGATATCTTCAGCCATCAGTTCCATCTTATACAACTGATATGATCATATACAAGTGAAAAAGATAAATTGATCTTCAATATATCCATATTTTGTGCTGAACCAGCACTCAGTGGGTGGTCTGGATCATCACCTCCCCCCACACATATATATACTCAATGCTTGGTTTATATTAAGATAGCAAATCTTCAAACTTCAATGAATAGGCTTCTATATTCTCTAGTTTCCAACACTTCAGCCAACCATATCATTGAAAATCTGATGATGACATATTCAAAGCTCTTGTTTTGCCAATTTTGTTGTCATAACCATGTTGGCTGTAAGTCAGTATGATTCCTCATATGTAGGACCTCAAGATCATTTTAAATAAACAGAAGATGGATAGACAGTCCAAAACTGAATTTGTAATATCTAAATATAAGTATAATATACCCATACATATATAGATGCAAACCTATTAATAGTAACTGTTAATCATCACATCATCGCAGCAAACATCATATTTGTGTACATCCCACCTGGTCCTGCAATTATATCAAGCATTAACCATAAACTTGTTACTTGGTTCTAGTTCACAAGACTGAAGACTTATATCAAAGTAGCTACATGAAATATTGATATCACTTATAAATGCCAAGGGTGTTTTTGCCAAACGATACAATTACATTTCACAATAATCATCATACATCAAGGATTTCCTTATGTTTCTACTCACATGCCATCTAATCAGCCTAAACATTAATTCAATTCTTCCTTTTTCTCCAATCACTCTGCACAAACCATGCTAATTAACTTGGTGGAACTTTAGTCAGTTGCACTTACACATGGGAAAAAGATTAAAATTCTGTTTCCAACTGTCACCCCAGAATTTATTTTCTCAGAGAGATATAATGCTGCAGAAAATCAAAAATATGCAACTCACCTCATCCAAAGATAAACATAAACATTTTATCATTTAATATAGATACTATTACAAGCAAATCACCCCCTGACCACATACAAACACACCCTCCAGATTACTAGTCTTGAATGATGATACACATAGACATATTACAATGTTGAACCCAACACACACTAGTCGACAAGCTACTCAAGCTAACAACAATATCTGTAACAATCTTAAAAACTACCTAACAATATAAAAAAAGTAAAATCTGGCTTAACCAACAGCTTAGGAAATACTTTTTCTGAACCCTAGGCTACTCATTCACTGTCAGAATACCAATAGCACTCACAAGTGATGGGGTCATATATGCAGGCAGTAACATGTTAAAATTAATTTATCATCATTTCAAACAAAAGCTACAAACATACCACCCATTCAAACCTCTTTCTGATGTTTTTGGAAAAACAAAAACAAACAGTCCATTTAGAATTTTCCAGTAATCTGTCCACAATACCTAATACATATCACCAGGAACATATGGCATCACAAAATTTGTCTTTGTGCATCTCAGTCAGTTCACTATCCAATATCTGTGTGACCTTGCAAATAACCCATCAGAAAAGTTACATGACATCCAGGTTTTATATCCATTTGCAATAGTCTCCTTCAGCAAAAAAAAACAAGCCTCTAATTAACCCTTTCCAACTTCCATCACTTTTCAATGGGACTACTTGGCATTAAAATAATCAAAAAAGTGCTCAAAGATAGCCTAGAGACATACATTCTACAACTGATCTCACACAGCCAGGTTGCAAGAAAGCAATTATCTACTGCACAAGCTGTGATAATCTTCAAAGTCTTGAACTTGGTATGGGATCAGAAAAGGTATGCACCAATTGCACTTCAATTTGATATAGAAGTGGCTGTCAATTCAGTTAACATTATTACATTAACATGGTGGCTGAAATCACAGTGCCACACACTCACCTATATCCACATCATGCTTGATGGCAAAAACTCTCCACCTTCATTGCCAAATAATCCATTTCCCAAGGTGCTCCACCCAGCTCATTACTATTTACCTTTTACATCAACCTGCTCATACTTAAAATACAACAGAGTATCAAAGGCATTCGGATAGAAGGGACATTACAACATATAACCTGCATTGTGTATATGGATGACATTACAGTCCCCTTTCTTTCTAGATAATAGACACCAATAATACAGAAAATACTTCAATATTTTAAATCAACATACCACATTAAGTTTGATAAAAAAAATGGTGCCTGGTTGCTCTAAACAAGTAAGCCATGCACATAAAATTATCAAGTCAAACTATTTTTGCTTTTCTTGACTTTCTCTTCAATATGGGGACAAATGCAATGAAACACAAAATCCAGAACAAGTTAAAAGATGAAGCAGAATGGATCACTACTTCTTTATCAAAAGCATACCTCTCAATATATGCTTAAGTACAATGTTCAAATAACTAGTGATCACCAAAATAATTTCTTCCATAAATTCAATTCTCCAAGGCTTTCACCTCAAAAATTTCTTCATATTGTAATAAGCTTCTTTGGATTAGAAAGACAATGCCAATATCTGCAAGATGCCTTAGTTGCTCAACAATATACAATGGTTTGGGGCCACACAACTTATATATTTTCCAAGTACAGAAGACTGCAAACTTTATAATAGCAACCCTCAGATATTTCCCAGAATTTCAATGTCTAATCCAGATAATACCTCTATAGTTAAACATCCACTTTTACACCACTACTTATCATCAGTTATTAACCAGTTTAGAACCATGTATATTTAAATATCACTGCAAACAATAAAAAAGTATTATATTGTCAGTTCTATGCTCTGGTTTATCCAGGCTATATACCAGACATTTTCATCCAGATACTCAGAATCAACAACCAACATCTGCTTAAAAACTTCAAAAAATAGTCCATGGAGCCCAAATTTTTTGATTTCTTCTTGACTGAATCTATATCTTTTACTAACACTGTATTTCCTAAGATACAGGCACCTATATACGAGAGTAGAACCTTCTGCACACTATGTCATTGAACAGAAGAAACTCAGTAACATCTGTTTTACAACTGCTTGGCACTAGACAACATCTGGCATGAAACAATTAGCACATACATGCAATCAAATGTCTCCCTTCAGGATCTCATCAGCACATACCACAGGCCATCCATCCCTACAATCTTTTCAGCAACATTTGTGTTCTATGAATTCTTGTGCACATGATACTCATTCACTTCTAGCAATAATACAAGGTGATATACATCAATATTTTATAACAAATTAGCACAATTAAAAAACAGACAATAAAATAGCACAACCAGTTATTTTCACAGCTACTCGATCACTTACAAGACAATGATCAAATCTCTAATCAGTTAATGTTTTGCCATTTTTAAAACCAAGCACTTAAAAATTGATAGACATAAATCCACACAAACTACAAAGATAGAACAAAAACACTCAGAGGTTTAACATAACTAATCAAGATTGCAAGTCAAAAACTTATAAAGCCTAGTATTACTGAACTCAAAAAGAGAATGTAAGAAAATGAACATCACAATAAACAATAATTGATATATGATAATAAAACATATACGATGTTGCCAGCATAATCATATACCAGCTTACAAAACTAATATCTGAAGACTATGACACTGTTACAAAGCATATATGTGACTAAAAATATATACTATATACATGTGTATTAGTTATAAGGAAACGTAAAATGTAATACAACTTTGAGAAACAATTTAAATCAAACCAATGGACTAACAAATTCTAACTAAAGCAATGTAAATTTTATAATATAAGCTATCAGACAATCCATCTCTCACCCAGTTTATATCTGTAAAGGCTCATAAAGTATTTATTTAGGTACTGTACACATAATCCTCATGAACACCAATGTAGGCACATGTATATGGAAAATATTAATGTAACTATATTCTTTTGGTCTGAAACATAATAAGAACAACAACAACAACAATAACAACAACAATAATAATAATAATAATAATAATAATAATAATAATAATAATAATAATAATAATAATAATAATAATAATAATAATAATAATAATAATAATAATAATAATAATAATAATAATAATAATAATAATAATAATAATAATAATTGTTTAAGCACTTTGTTATGTATATGCATATAATAGATGGCTAGTTAGTTTGTCATAGCATACATAGGTGGTTTGTGTATCTATCACCATAAGCATGTATTGATGTTAGAATTTGGGTAAAACTTAGAAATATTTTTTTTGTTTTATTTCAATCTAACTTAAGATTTTTTTTTTAAAAAAAAAACACAGTAAATCTTCCAATTATCTGCCGTAAATAGATAAACTAATTATTTTTAGTTAGCAAAAGAAACTAATTACCATTGTTAGTCATTTGCCTACCTTCGATAATTGTTTTTTTTTTTTTGGTTTTTATTGTTTCTCCATAGAAGAAGTAAGGAAAACTTTTGTTCTACAGTGGGCTATTTAAAGACGCTTTTGACTTTAGCTTGTTTATAATTAGCAAGGGTTTGCTTTCTTACATTGTAAAATGTGATATAAAGCTACAAACATTAGACTATATATATAGCATATATTTAAAATATATATATAAAAGTTAATTTGATAATTTTTTTGGAATTAAATAATACGGCTAATTCCTTAATTTTAAAACACTTGTAATAATATTAAAACGTGGATTTGTAGATAATTAAAATAGAACATTTTCATTTAAACTAAATCAAGTATAGCAACCCCACAATACCGTAATTTTCCAGTTTTATAAGGCTAATCCTTTAATTGCAAGGTAGAAGTGGAGAAATGGTAATATAATTGTAAATTAAACCAGGTGGTGACTGTAGAAATCATGCAGAGAATTCTCATTTCCTTTTCATCTCCTAGTTCTAAGAGAGAGTTGATCTGTAGGCAGTCTGGATGCCAGAGAGTACATTTTAATAGCATCATTTCAGCACTGACAAACAAATATATTACTACAAACAGAAATAGAACAATTTCATAAACAATTAAAAAGAGGATAATCAGTAAATATTAGAAATATTTAAATAGAAAATAAAATATTAAAAAAATAAAGAAAATGAACAGACAATCCATTAACAAAAAAAATAATTAAAAAGGCTCATTTATATAAAACGTTTTCATTTTTATTTATGAACATTTATGTAAAAATCCATTTACAAATTTGTATATGCATAAATATGTGAACTCATATTTATTTATGAATCTACTAAACAACGAAATAAGTACTTTTAAAAGAATAACCCTTCCTCACCAATGGAGAAGGCTACTCAAAATACAATAGTATTTTTTTCTTCTTTCAAATCAGTGGGTGACTAATGTTTCTTCTTGCTAAGAACAGATACCCATTTAATAACCAATACTTGGATAATTATTCGAGTTCTTTATAATCCGATTAACCAAAAGAAAAAAAAAGCCAGTTGTGATTAAAAAAAAAATTTCAATGCCAATTTGATTCAGATTATAAGCAAGCAGGTGCTCAAACCCAAGGTCTCTTAATATGTTTGTATAAAATGAAAGTAATATGTATTTTTTTTAAAGAGACACTGCAATAAAAAAAAAACTTTAAAATAATGGCAATTATATATATACTTTTCCCATTAATTAGCTTACTAGTTAAAAAGAAATGATTTACATAAATTATTATTATACTTCAATCAATCAAAATTGATTTTTAATTGCAGTATAAGTGTTTTTTTATTTTATTTTAACGAGAACGGCATATTCCATAAAATTTTCAACATAAGATATGAGAAATATTGATTGTGTTGTTTTTCTTCTATAGTTTGAAATGATGTTTTTTTCTAGTTAACGTGATTATCATTAATCGGTGACAATAGAGATTGTCCAATAAAAATATTAAAATGAGTCATTAAAAAAGTAAAGAAAATAAGTAGAAAAACCCCAAGGCAAATAGAAATAACAATTAAAAAAAAATACAAATTCTTTTATGAAGGTTTGTTAGAAGAAGAGGGAAAAAATTCGCATAAATTTCAGTAGAAAATAACAAATTTAATCAATAAGTGAAATGGATTACATTTACATATGCAGTCTCCAGTTTGTCAAATCATAAGCAGATTCATAAATTTTATATGCATTTGATGAACTATAATTTACATCTTTTTTTTTAGAAAAAATGTTTTTAAATAATATTTTTGATACCTTTTAATATAAGGTACTGACTATTGCAAAAATGGAAGCGTTAGAAACATGGCTTGTCATCATATCTGGCGAATTTGTCATTACAACTGTTAATTATATATGTATTTCAAAGTATAGATAGATGTAATATGCAAGTAAGCTTTTCAAGATTTAAGACTGATATACATGCTCTGAATGGAACTCATTTTTTAGAGAAAGAAAGTTTAATGAATAGATGGATGTTAAAATATTTGCTTTGGAGGCTAGATCAAACAATCCAAAGGAAATTGCATGAGATTGGATTTAACTGCAGAGGTCTAGTTTAATATTGTTTTATTTTCAGAATTTCTTGATGTAATAATGAGAAGTTAATAAGGGGTAAAAACTTGACGAACATAATGTGTTTATTTTAGTAATGCGTATATATATATATATATATATATATATATATATATATATATATATATATATATATATATATATATATATATATATATATATATATATATATATGCTCCAACTTTAAATTTAGAGAATTCAGAGAAAGATAGCTTTTATTCCTTATTTGGTAATTTTATTATAGCAATATCATTAAAAATTGAATTTTTCATTTTGAAAATAAGACACGTGTGTGTACAAATAGCAAACTTTAACCAAATGTTGTTGAAAATAATTGCTGCTGTAAACATAAATAGTCTGCTGTTATGAATTTTTCCAGAACTCATGGATTATTATTTAGATAAAAAAAATTCTATAAAAAAATCTATATCCAAACCAATGATGTTCAATGGAATATATTGTTAGAAAATAGAATATAAAATAATCTTATATTATATGAGTACATAGGAGTGCAGATTGTTGGAGAGATCTGGAAATCAATAGCTACAGTAAACAATGAGTTTTATTAAATTATATTTACAAGAAAATTGAACTTTATTCTTCAGGAATATTTTCTATTCATGTTAAATTTTAACCACTATTAAATATCAAATTTGCTAATCAAAATTTTTAAGAATGTCACTTGACAAAATGTTATTTTCTCTTCCTTAGCAGAATATTAAAATAAATGTAGGGCTTGATAATAATATATATATATGTCAAAGGGTGGGCCGGGAAGTGAACCCAGGACACCTGCTTTGGAAGGCAGCTATGCTAACCACTAGGCCACCAATGCTTGACAATATATATATATTTAAAAGCAGAAGTTCAATGCCTGTCAAGAAGGCTTAAAAAATGATTGCACAAAATTGCTGTCCGTGATCCCTTTAGATTTTTTTTGTTGCATTAAAATCATTATATGAACTATAATCCTATTTAATCCATAAATGACATTCTCTTATGAGATGTCTATAGCATTTGGAACAGATGGTAGAAATATTTTTATTGTTTTGAATAATGATTAAAGAATTAAAATGATTATTTTAAATAATATATTCCATTGATCTATCTGCTTAGATTTAAACAGAAGTATCTAGCTTAGCAAATTTAAAACAGACTTTTTTGTAATCTTAAAAACAGATAAATTGTATGACCTACTAAGACGTCTAAAAAAGTTCTATATTAATTTTAAAAAATATTTAAATTTTTGAGGAATTTGGGGGATTTATGAATGCATACCACTTTATGTTAATAATGTTTTTATCATTCCATTTTCAACAAGCTAAAACTCTAGACAATATTGCAATAATTATAAAGGAATATTATTGTCACCCATTACAACAAAGATATTTCAATAATTTGTTGGAAAGTTTGCTTCTGATCATAAATGAGTGGTTACAAGAGATTTGACTTGGATTTAAATAATTAAGAAGTGCTTTATTGCCAGCATTGAAAATAAAAGAGTGGTTAATATTTTGCTTTTATTGAATTGGTCAAAGCAATTAACTCATTTAATTAAAGAGGTCTATGGCATTATTTAAATTTATTTGATTGTTCATGAAAAAATTATTATAAATGCAGTTTCTATATAATAGAATGAAAAGAAGTGTTACAAGTACAATGATATATATATATATATATATATATATATATATATATATATATATATATATATATATAAAGCATTTAACATGAAAAATTGATATTAAACAATAATATATACTAGATATATCTTTGTTTTTTATTTTTTATAACAGTTGTCTCTTTAGAACTATTTATAGGTGGGAATTTAATGAATCAGGAATTAAGATGCAATGCAGATTTAATGATAAAATCCTTCATTTGAATCAATTAAAAACAAAAAGAAGACCATGGAATTTATAATATACTGATATTTTTAGCTGAATATGCTTAATGTTTTGAAAGCCATATAGAAAGATTTGGGGTTATTCATTAATGTTCAACAACTGAAGTATTTTATCAACCAGCAATAGATTAAAACTTTTAAACAATTTAGTTTGGATAGTTATCAACTTGAGATTATAAGCCAATTTAAACAGTTTGATAGTTTTATTAAGAAGAGGAATATAAACTCCTATAGCAAACTAAAACATTGACTAGTTCATGACAGGATTTTTTAAAAATCTAATTTATTGTATTGAAATGAGATTTAGTTATCCTATAAATGCTATATAAAGACATTAATAAAATTTTATTTAAAAATTATTCATAAAATGCTTGAATTTTGAATGTGATATTTTGAAGATCATTTTTGTAAAATCACATTTCATTGGGTTGGTTATATAAAATAGTGAACAATACAAGACTTCTTAAAATTTTTTATAATAAATGTAATTAAGTATTACTTTCTTTATTGATGCAAACTCTATAAAGATTATCTCCACCATATTCTATAGAAAAAAATATTGATTATTGAAGGTGGGATGGGGTGGGGGAGATATGTTGAGAATAAACTGTATTGGAGAATTATATTTAAATAAGTTAAAATTTTTCAGAAAGAAACATTTTTTGCAGAAGAAGTTAAAAGAAAGCATTACAAAATAAAGAAAAAGATTCCGAATATGGACATATTTGTGGTTCACATATTGGTTTGTATAGACATCATAAAAAATCTGGATGTTGTTATTAAAGACTGCTCACTGTAATCAGTAATAAATAATGGTGATAAAGCAGGATATATTGTTAATGGTGAATACATGCAAATGCTTTGTGTAAACTTTGCTTGATGTGAACTATTCAAGATCTGAACGGAAAGACAATTTTTGTAACAAAAGAGTCACTATTTATTAAACTTATCTTCAAGAAGAATAAAATTTAATTAAACAAACATATATTTAAGAGGTTTTTTTTTTTTTTTTTTTGAAAGAAAAGAAGAGCGTTGTGGTCTTAAATTTGCTACATAGACTAATTTGGTCTCTATTACTTCTGGAATTCCTAGATTAATAAAAGACTAATAATGTTAAAAATTGATCTTTGCTTATGCCCATTTTATTAATGCTTCTGTTCTAACATTAGAATTAGAAAGTTTAGAAAAAGACTGCTTTCATTCTTTCCATTAAATTCTCTAAAAAATAATAATTCATTTAATAATTTTATACAATGTATATAATAGGACTAATAAACTTTGCCAAAGTCATCAAAAAAAATAATTTGAACTCAAATGATCTGTTGTTATTATGTTTTTGCACAATACATAAATTGACTATCACAAACATTTTGTCTTGGGAAAGATGATCATTATGATATAAATTGGATCTATGATTAAAATAGTACCATTTTAAAACATATGGTTATAGGTAGGAGTGAAAATGTAAGAAAACTTACTACTATAAGAATACTGATAAGAGCAGATTGTTGGCAGATTTTATAGACTTGGATGGTCCAAAGTTAAAATAAGAAATGTGTTAAAAGTAGGCTCTATACAAACAAATTGATAAAAAAATTGGACTTTTTTCTTTGGAAGCAACTACTACTATGCTAAATTTCAAGAACCACCACATACTAAAACTGCCAATTTGAGTTTTTAATGTTGTCACATTACTGAGACATATTTTTTTGTAAAAGAGTATATTATAAATATAAATAAGTTTGATTATGGGTTAGGAAAAATTATAAATACTAAGTGGCTTTCTAATAATGGTTCCATTATTAGTGATTTGATTAAAATAAAATATAAGACATTCAATGCTTGGCAGAACAGTAAATTGAATGCAGAGCTTTATAAGAAAAACAAAAAGGCTTTAAAATGATTGGTGGATTAAAACTTCAAAAGAAGTACAGCTATTTGTTGATTGTGATATTTGAGATATCTAAAAATAATAATTCTGTTAAATCCATAGATCACATTTTTAAGATGATAGTGATGATATGTCAACCCAGTGACAGTAAAAATTAGCACAAAACTCATATAATTATTTTTATTAATAATATATGTAGCTTAATAAAAACAAAACAACTCTTAGTAATTTTAAAAAAGTTGCCTCTCTGGATGAAATATTTAATTTTTTTTTTTAAAAGGGGGATAATATGTAATTTCAAAAATTATTGGTATCACCTGATTGATCTTAAAGATACTTCTATTATTACAATTTACAGAAATAAAGAAGATAGATAAACTACAACAACAATCATGGAATATCATTATTATTGACTACAGCAAGGTACTATCAATGATTTTATTACTTTCAATCACAGATAAATAATTACCTTTGACCTGAGATGGTTTTAGAGAAATATGGTCTTTACTAGTAGAAAAAAAATGTATCATAAGCAAAAATGATATTTACATATTGATTTTATAATTTAGTCAGAGCAATTGGCTTGGCTATTCAAACGATATTGGATCCAATGAATTTTCTCATATAGTACAGATTCTATATGATAGAATGAAAAAAATGTTATTACCATTAGTAAAAATTGAAGATATTTGATATAATAATTGATGTTAAATGAATATGGATACTAATTACAACTTTATTTACCATTTTTATAATAGTAGTATTTGAAAATGCCACAGGTGGTCACATGAAGCAATTATCGAGATATCATATAACTTTGATAATGAAGTTTTTAATTTGATCTGATTAAAATTAAAAACTTTATTTTTTGCTATGGGACTTACTGAATGCTAAGTATTTCATTTTTGTGAGTATAAAAGATGATCTACATAATATTTCTAATGTTTAGAATTCAAACTGAAAATTTTGGTAATAATTAATAATGAAAAAATAACTTTTTAAAAACTTTTAAGTCTGAAATATTTATTTTAACTTGAGAAAATAATGTATTTGAATATTGAAGTAAATATAGGGAATTTGAATTCAGACTTTCAAGCCACTTCACTATCCACACTATCTCATACCACTGATATACATGACCACACACATGAAGAAAAAATAAATAATCATCAATACATGTATTTCATGCTAAACCAGCATTCATCAATTGGTCCAAATTACCATCTCCCATATATATATAATTAGTGCTCAGTTTTATATTAATATCACACTGATTATATATATATATATATATATTGTAACCGGACCGCCATACAACCGTTTTATTACGTCAGTTGTAACAATTTTCTGATGAGCATGCTGCAGGAAGGAACCATCAATTGATATTCTTAATGCAGATGTTAATGCCCCCCTACAACAATATTTCCTGCTCATCAGAGGATGTAGTACATAGAGACTGGAAACATCTAAATATTTCTATGTTTGGTTTCCCAAAGAGCGCCATTAGAGTTCCATCTCACTACAACCTGACTGGCCTAGGTCAAGTTATGTCAGACGTAGCTCAGAGAACATGAGATTCTCATGAACCAGTGCTATAATTGGTGAGTGATGCGATAAAACAAACAAAACTGGACAACTGGATAACCAATTTAATTTTTAGTAACAAAAAAAATTTATTAAATAACAATTAATTTGCAATTTCAACAATAGTTCATTAATTCCTCTATGAGAAGAAGCTTGGAAATATTCTAATTCAATAATAGTTCATTTTGAATTCATTTATGGGAAGAAGCTTGTGAATATTCTAATTCAACAATAGTTCATTAATTCCTTTATGAGAAGAAGCTTGGAAATATTCTAATTCAATAATAGTTCATTTTGAATTCATTTATGGGAAGAAGCTTGTGAATATTCTAATTCAACAATAGTTCATTAATTCCTTTATGAGAAGAAGCTTGGAAATATTCTAATTCAATAATAGTTCATTTTGAATCCATTTATGAGAAGAAGCTTGGAAATATTCTAATTCAATAATAATTCATTTTGAATCCATTTATGAGAAGAAGCTTGTGAATATTCTAATTCAACAATAATTCATTAATTCCTTTATGAGAAGAAGCTTAGAAATATTCCAATTCAACAATAGTTTGTTTTTGTATTCCTTTATGAGAAGAAGCTTAGAATAATTCTAATTCAATAATAATTCATTTTGAATCCATTTATGAGAAGAAGCTTGTGAATATTCTAATTCAACAATAATTCATTAATTCCTTTATGAGAAGAAGCTTGGAAATATTCTAATTCAATAATAATTCATTTTGAATCCATTTATGAGAAGAAGCTTGTGAATATTCTAATTCAATAATAATTCATTCTGAATCCATTTATGAGAAGAAGTTTGTGAATATTCTAATTCAACAATAATTCATTTTGAAGTAGTCAAACATTTATGGTTTATACAATAATTCATTTGTTCATTTAAGAGAAGAACCTTAGAAGCAGTCAAGCATTTATGGTTTATACAATAATTCATTTTGAAGCAGTCAAGCACTTATGGTTTATACAATAATTTATTTTGAATTTATTTAAGGTAAGAACCTTAGAAGCAGTCAAGTATTTATGATTTATACAGCATTTCATCATTTTATTAATTATTACCGATTGGTAGACATTTGAACTCAGCAATTCTTGGTTTGTAGAGCATTTATCATTTGATAATTGAGGCATTTATAATTTAGCCAAATATAGAAGTATATTCTTACACATAAACTATGTTACATTATAAGAAGCTTAGAAATAATATGCAATTAAAGCATTTCTAATTCATATAGTAAATACGTTCAAATATTTTTATAAATAAATTTGCGTGTAGCTATTTCATAACTTCACTTTATAATGTATGATAAAGACGTTTTAACATTTTATAAAACAAATTCTATGTAATTATTTCATAATATCACTTTATAACGTATGATGAAGACGTTTTAATATTTTATAAAACACATTCTATGTAATTATTTCATAATGTCATTTTATAACGTATGATAAAGATGTTTTCATATTTTACAAAAAACAAATTCTATGTAATTATTTCATAACTTCATTTTATAATGTATGATAAACGTGTTCTAATATTTTACAAAACAATTTCTATGTAGTTATTTCATAACTTCATTTTATAACATATGATAAAGATGTTTTAATATTTTATAAAACAAATTCTATGTAATTATTTCATATCTTCACTTTATAATGTAAGATAAAGATGTTTTAATATTCTTATAACATAATTACCTTCCAGTTTTACAATCCAGTTTATTCCTAAAGAAGGCGGGTTATTTCATTTATGGAGAGTCATGGCATACGTGGAGAGAACGAAGCCGCTAAATTACCCCATTATTATCATAATTCCTCTAGCAAAGTTTTCTTTTTCCATTTTCACATTTAGTTAAAGCTATATTTTAATTTGTCAAAAGACTTAAGTAATACAATTTCTTTTTTTTTAAAAAAAAATTCAATATGTTCTGCTTCTCTGTGTAAGACGAAAGTTCTTTTTTTTTTTTTTTTTTACAACGTGCCTAATTTGAATACTGCCTCAGTTTAACTCAAGTATCTTTTTTCTTTCTTTTAATGATTGGATAATTAATTTCTTTCTTTTTTTATTGAGACAGATAAAAAAAAGTAAAATAAGACGATATAACATTTTATTGAAATTCATCAATCTCAAAATTAAAAATATGATTTTTTTTTAAACAAATCAAAATTTATTGCGTTCCCAATTAGATTGAATCACGCTAGACATTTTTAATTGGGGGGGGATCTTATGAATATTTATATGAGGAAACATATATGTTTCATTACCCCTCACCAAATTTTGGGATGAAATCGCCTAGAAGTACGATTTCATTCTATAAACTATACACATTATTTCTCAGTACTGCCTGGTTTTAGATATGCTGATGAATGGGTAAGATGAGCTGGAAGAGTGAATACATGAACCATAGCCTCCAATGCTGGGACAAATAGATGGCCGAGCACAAACTACCAGTACACACCGCCTCATGACGTCATGAGAAAATATCTCATTTTTAAGCACTACCTCTCTTGTACCTAGAAGTATCATCCAATCAAGAATAGGAGCCAGAGAAAAAAAATCAATTTGGCACTCAGCCAACCCTGCTCAGCTTCAGTGAGTCTTAGGGGCTATCATTTGGCCTATCCATGAGACCAAGGCCTATACATGAGACCTATATATACGCACTGCTGGACTACTCTTGAAGCACAACATCCAGGTCTGGATAGTGCCGAGCATATACTTCGGAGCATCATAACACAATGCATCCAAGCAGCTCTGCTCAATCATCCACCATCTCAACATGAAAAACACAAGTTCATGCATCACTACACCACACTCACAAACTTTTTCCATCAGCTATCTCTATTTTATTCTGAATTAAAACTGCAACCTGGTTTGGAGAGACTGAGGATCATGATCAGTTCTCCTATAGTCCTCTTTTATATTATGAGGTGACATACTTCTGGATCATCTCTTTGTTGAAAATTTATCATGTTCAACATTACTATGGTGTCTTGCTTCTTCATTTCTGTATTCCCTTTGGAGATCCTTGTTACTGTTTGATCTTCTAATTATACGCGTCCGATATAG
This sequence comes from Epiperipatus broadwayi, assembly GCA_028023455.1. Taxonomy (NCBI): domain Eukaryota; kingdom Metazoa; phylum Onychophora; class Udeonychophora; order Euonychophora; family Peripatidae; genus Epiperipatus; species Epiperipatus broadwayi. The sequence continues at coordinate 2,232,461 of JAQFVV010000114.1, forward strand.
ACTATGAACACAATCTGTGGATTTTCTCCTGTTCCTCTTCCATGGTGGTACTTCATTTTTATATAAAAGTTTCTTTTTAAATGGTTCTTCTGCCATAGTAATTATTTTTTTGGTATTTGTAAAGGTTTCTTGTTGCTTAATTTCTTTCACACTGATAAATCCTGAGTTTTCAGATTCCCTTTTGGTGTCTTTTCCTGCGTAAGCAACTATATTTTTAATAACTGTCTTTATATATTTTTTTTCTGTACTCAATTTTTGATTTGAGTTTATTAAGCTTTTGTTTATAATTTTTATATATGGGTGAGGACTAACACACTTTTCTTTCCATTTTATGGTTTCTTTCTCTATCTCCTTTACTATTTCATAGCATATATCAGACAATTTTTCTGAAACATTTTCTTCTATATTGGATAGTCCCTTTGTTATATTTTGATTATGTTCATTTTCACGTTTTTCATCTTCTGAAGATCAGAAGATTTTAATTTTACTTTATTAGATTCCTTTTCATCCATTTGAAACTCTTTTACTGTATTTGATACAATTTCATTCTCAGCTTCTGTATATACTGTTTCTTTATTTTCAATTTTAGAGGTATATTCCATAATCAGAAGTTTTCCTGAAGGTAGACTGACAATTTCAAGATTACTCTTTGTAATTTCAATTTCTTCCTTTTTAACAATCTCAAATTTTACTTCATCAGTATTAGGGTATTCAATTTGTGATTCCTTTAAAATATCTTTGGTTGGAAATTTCAAAATCTCTTCCTCATCCAATTTTTTAGACTGAGTTATTTCCTTTATCCACTGGTTTAACTTTTCATTTTGATTTTCCATTGCTTCTATAAATCGTTTTCCTATTCTTTGGTTTGCTTCTATTCTCTGTTTGATATCTTCTTCTCTTTGCTTATCTCTTTTTTGGTTATCTTCTTCTCTTTGTTTGTCTCTTTTCTTTTTATCTTCTTCTCTCCATTTGATATCTTCTTCTCTTTGTTTGTCTCTTTTCTTTTTATCTTCTTCTCTCTGTTTATCCCATTTTTGGTTATCTTCTTCTCTTTGTTTATCCCATTTTTGGTTATCTTCTTCTCTTTGTTTATCCCTTTTTTGGTTATCTTCTTCTCTCTGTTTATTCCATTTTTGGTTATATTCTTCTCTTTGTTTGATATCTTCTTCTCTTTGTTTATCCCATTTTTGGTTATATTCGTCTCTTTGATCGATATCGATTGCTGCTTTATCCCATTTTTGGCTTTCTTCTTCTGTTTCCTTGAGTTTCTATGTTTCACCCATTTTTTCTTTGATTTCTTGCTCCCCTTTTTTTTTTTTTTTTCCAAATTTTTCTTTGTTTTTTTTTCAACTTTAATAAGCTTCTCTCTCCATCCACACCATGACTTCACTCCATCTTCTTTGAAATGCCTGTTTCATTCTTTATGCCATTCATTTTTGTGTTGTTTCTTTTAAACTTTTATTTCTTTATCCTTCCTGAACAAATTACATCACTACATCATATGCACTGTTCATATCACAGAATTGTGATCTGCTTATGCCTATGAGTAGGCTAGCTAGATAAGGCTTCACAGTAAGGTGGCAAATTAACCGGTCTATAAGTATGCTAGCCAGATAAGGCCTCACAGTAAGATGACAATGTAATAGGTGCCTATGGTTAGGCTAGCTAGATAAAGTCTCACAGTTGGACGACAAATGTAGCTGGTGCCTATGCCAGATAAGGCCTCACGTTACGGCACCAAATGTAACCAGACCGCCATACAACCGTTTTATTACGTCAGTTGTAACAATTTTCTGATGAGCATGCTGCAGGAAGGAACCATCAATTGATATTCTTAATGCAGATGTTAATGCCCCCCTACAACAATATTTCCTGCTCATCAGAGGATGTAGTACATAGAGACTGGAAACATCTAAATATTTCTATGTTTGGTTTCCCAAAGAGCGCCATTAGAGTTCCATCTCACTACAACCTGACTGGCCTAGGTCAAGTTATGTCAGACATAGCTCAGAGAACATGAGATTCTCATGAACCAGTGCTATAATTGGTGAGTGATGCAATAAAACAAAACAAAACTGGACAACTGGATAACCAATTTAATTTTTAGTAACAAAAAAAATTTATTAAATAACAATTAATTTGCAATTTCAACAATAGTTCATTAATTCCTCTATGAGAAGAAGCTTGGAAATATTCTAATTCAATAATAGTTCATTTTGAATTCATTTATGGGAAGAAGCTTGTGAATATTCTAATTCAACAATAGTTTATTAATTCCTTTATGAGAAGAAGCTTGGAAATATTCTAATTCAATAATAGTTCATTTTGAATTCATTTATGGGAAGAAGCTTGTGAATATTCTAATTCAACAATAGTTCATTAATTCCTTTATGAGAAGAAACTTGGAAATATTCTAATTCAATAATAGTTCATTTTGAATCCATTTATGAAAAGAAGCTTGGAAATATTCTAATTCAATAATAATTCATTTTGAATCCATTTATGAGAAGAAGCTTGTGAATCTTCTAATTCAACAATAATTCATTAATTCCTTTATGAGAAGAAGCTTGGAAATATTCCAATTCAACAATAGTTTGTTTTTGTATTCCTTTATGAGAAGAAGCTTAGAAATATTCTAATTCAATAATAATTCATTTTGAATCCATTTATGAGAAGAAGCTTGTGAATATTCTAATTCAACAATAATTCATTAATTCCTTTATGAGAAGAAGCTTGGAAATATTCTAATTCAATAATAATTCATTTTGAATCCATTTATGAGAAGAAGCTTGTGCAGTCAAGCATTCTAATTCAATAATAATCATTCTGAATCCATTTATGAGAAGAAGTTTGTGAATATTCTAATTCAACAATAATTCATTTTGAAGTAGTCAAACATTTATGGTTTATACAATAATTCATTTGTTCATTTAAGAGAAGAACCTTAGAAGCAGTCAAGCATTTATGGTTTATACAATAATTCATTTTGAAGCAGTCAAGCACTTATGGTTTATACAATAATTTATTTTGAATTCATTTAAGGTAAGAACCTTAGAAGCAGTCAAGTATTTATGATTTATACAGCATTTCATCATTTTATTAATTATTACCGATTGGTAGACATTTGAACTCAGCAATTCTTGGTTTGTAGAGCATTTATCATTTGATAATTGAGGCATTTATAATTTAGCCAAATATAGAAGTATATTCTTACACATAAACTATGTTACATTATAAGAAGCTTAGAAGTAATATGCAATTAAAGCATTTCTAATTCATATAGTAAATACGTTCAAATATTTTTATAAATAAATTTGCGTGTAGCTATTTCATAACTTCACTTTATAACGTATGATAAAGACGTTTTAACATTTTATAAAACAAATTCTATGTAATTATTTCATAATATCACTTTATAACATATGATAAAGACGTTTTAATATTTTATAAAACACATTCTATGTAATTATTTCATAATGTCACTTTATAACGTATGATAAAGATGTTTTCATATTTTACAAAAAAACAAATTCTATGTAATTATTTCATAACTTCATTTTATAACGTATGATAAACGTGTTCTAATATTTTACAAAACAATTTCTATGTAGTTATTTCATAACTTCATTTTATAACATATGATAAAGATGTTTTAATATTTTATAAAACAAATTCTATGTAATTATTTCATATCTTCACTTTATAACATAAGATAAAGATGTTTTAATATTCTTATAACATAATTACCTTCCAGTTTTACAATCCAGTTTATTCCTAAAGAAGGCGGGTTATTTCATTTATGGAGAGTCATGGCATACGTGGAGAGAACGAAGCCGCTAAATTACCCCATTATTATCATAATTCCTCTAGCAAAGTTTTCTTTTTCCATTTTCACGTTTAGTTAAAGCTTTTGGCAGCCATCTTTGCAACTGGTTATACAAATAGCATTCCTAAGCGATTCAATTTCAGGAAGATAGGGACGATTGTCCCCTTACCTTTACGTTTCTTATTCAAGGTAAGTCGGTTTTAATCATTATATATTATGGAAAGTAATAATATAATCGATAATTCGCAAATTAAGGTTAGCCCCGATCTCAGCATTCAATCTAGTAATGCAGTCATCGGTCGTAAATTTTATAGCCTTAGATCTAATCTAAATTCATCCAAAATAACTTCTACAACAAATAAAAACCCACAAACCAATATTTCAAAAGAAAACAGCATCACAAATATCAACAAAAGTTTAGAAAATATTCAACTTACCCCTAATATAAGTAATAGCATTAATATCTCATCAAGCGAAACGATTGAAATGCCTAAAAATACAAGCAAAAACCAATCATCACCTCTCCGAAGACTTTATGCACCCTCAGAAGACTCTAATGAGCAATTTCCTTTGCCCAATAATACCCTGGAAACCATATCTGAAAATAATAGACAAAATTACCGACAAGATGATTTCGGCGAATTTTTTAAAGTTAAAACTTTTCCACCAGAGGTCGACAAAACCGGTGCTGTCACATTACAGTTTGTCAACAGTAAATTTAAAAATCAAAAAGAAGAAATAAATTTTAAAACCGATAAATCACATTCCAGAACAAACAAAGATTATAGCGCAGAACAATTCATTGCTACTTCAGCCAACTTACAATCTAATCCAAGTTCTTCAATACCAATATTGAAAAATTCCTCTACGTACGCAAATATCGTAAGGTCTAAAAATTCTGAGAGCATCTCCGAAAATATTAAGGCCGATAATTTCAATGAACTATATTTGAATATCTCAGAACTAGACATAGAACAAGAATCAAACACTTTGGAAAATGTCTCATTTAATATAAACGATCTTAATGACGACATGTTCCTAAAAATAAATAATGAGTTCAACAAAACGATTCCCAATAGCCTATATAAATCGTTTGCTAACTACTACAGCGATAAGTCGTTAATCTTAGCCATAACAAATCAACAATGTGCTCTATATAAGTTCCCTCTAGAACAGCTATACAGTCTAATCAATCAAAAACAATTAGGCAGAGGCATTCATATGATTCTTAATCACCCCAATGACCGCTATGTTATCGTTGAGTTTAAAACGTGGGCGGACCGTATGAACTTTAAAAATAAATACAGATCTTTAGGAAATTTTATACTATGCTCCATAGATATGAACCGTCCTGTTACACTATCCGGCAGAATCCAAAACTGCCTTGCCCACTTGAAAGAACAAGAACTACAAGACATCCTTATTAATTATGGCTCAGTTAGCAAATTTAAACACCTATTAAACCCTCACTGTGAAGATCAAATCCTGTCCAATACTGTTATCTTCACACTTACATTGAAGAAAAACATTATACCCACTGACATACCCACTATTATTACTGCAAGAGGCTCTCCTATGGTTTTGACTTTCAGGGGAGTACATCCACAATGTTTCTTCTGCCTTCAAAGAACACACCTCATTAAAGATTGTGCAGCAAGAATATGTACACACTGTGGTATTAAAAAGAATAAAGTTCACAGATGTCCTGGTAGACCTACTAACACGGCTCTCACATCCTTAAATAGACAATCACCACATGGGCCTAATTCAATCAGCAACCTCACAAACCCAGACAACCTGATTCAAATAAATCCTCCAACAAACCCTTTCACATCCAAACCTATCTTTCAAAATGAAAATATTCAAGAAAGATCAAACGACAACCTCTACACTAATAGTAGTGAATCAGAGATCCAAGCAATTACATATACCGCGCCTAAACCAATCACTCAAACCGATAAGACTAAAGATCATACATACGATACATATTATACTAATCCCCGAGAAACAATACTAGGCCAAACTCTTGATACAAAAGAAGGCAATATGACCAAACCACCTGATGAGAGCAAGGAAAATATAGGAGATGAAGAAAATACACTCAAAAAATTTCAAAACAATCCATCCATAACAACTCCCACCCAGTCTAAAACCATTGATACATCCTCATTTGGGTCAGTTAAGTCCAGTAAACCTAAACAAAGTGATCCACAAACTGTCCTCAATTCTTCAACTCCTGCAATAATTAACCATCCAGATGAAAAGACTTGTCAAACACTCAACCCGAAAGTCAGCATAGTTAATGTTTCCCAACAGTTACAGCAAACCGAAAATGACTCAGGTCTAAAATTTAAAACAAATTCCTATAACAATAAAAAAACACTTTTATCAAAAGAACAGGAAAATGAAAAAAACACTGTTAAACTTCAAAACCCTCAAAAAACCGACACAACAAATACCCAAAATACAAATAAGAAAATTAAAAGAAAATCAATTCGTTCAGATAAATCAAGCTCTGATGATGATAGCGCCCATCTGATACATTACTCACCTCCACCCTCTAACAAACAAATTTCAGATATATCAAGCACAAAGCCTCGCAAATCCATAGAAAAAAAGAGGAAAACCATGGATCCTATAACCATTGATACCATTGATCCTTCTGACGAATCTCAGACAGATTACACTACTTCATCAGACACCGAAGACTTCATGGATGCATTTCCGCAACCAACAACTATATCGCCAATCCATCCACAAATTCAATCACAAGACTCTGATTGCCAAACAACATCAGACCTCATTAACATGGAGATGTCCCACATTGACTTGGCACACTTTGCTGAGGACGGTTTGGATTAATCTATCATGTTCTGCAAAATTGCTGGCATTAACATTCGCGGCATCAACTCAATTGATAGAGTTCTAGCTATTAAAAACTGGCTCTCGCTCTGCTCCCCTCATATACTTCTTATGGGTGAAACTAAATATCACCATAAGACCGATCATAAAATACTATCTCTTCTCTCAACTCTCGGATTTACTAGATTTTCTGTAGGCCATTCTGCTTCAGGTGGAGTCGGTATTCTTCTCAGCAAGTCAACACCACCAAACAGTTTTAGCATTCTATTCCTAGATGCCAATATTATTATCATAGAAATAGACTATTGGGGTTATCCGATCATCATAGCTTATATATATACAGCCAAAGACACCTCTCAATATCTAAAAATAATCCACATCCTAAATGCCATCAATGCTAACAGAGCCTCCCCTACTATTCTTCTGGGAGACTTTAACACCACATACAATGACTTCAACAAGAGATTTTTGCATCTAATAAATCGCAGATTAATGTGTGGAGAGGGCTTCTTCCCTCCCGAAGCCTACTCTTTCTATACTAAAACTAAAAAGTCCCTGATTGATTTGGTTTACTACACCCCAGACCTCCATTTCAACCTTGATGCAGCCTTGGCCCCTGTTGCTTTCTCTGATCATATGGCTCTAATCTTACAACTTACACCTATTTCAATCCCTGCACCTATTGATGGACCTGGTAAAACCATGCGCATGATCACCCAATCAAATATGACCGAAGCGATAGTATCTGAGGCATACATCCTTTTCCAGAAAATAAACATCCTTTCCCTTCCTGCTGAGGAGGGCTGGTTTTCCTTCATCGGAATACTACAATCCATATTAAATCACCACACCAGGAAAATCAAAGGACCTAATGGCCTTCTAAATGATCTAACAGACATTAATATACAACTTCAAGCTTTACAGCAAAATTTCACAAATACAGAAAAAATCATCTTCCTTAAAAATCTGTACAAAATTAAGCAAAAGTCCCTTGCAGAATATATATCCATCAGAAGAGCCAAATGTTTCTTAGCACAACAACACTGCTGGACGAGAGACTACCTTAGATGGGCACTGGGGTACAATAGAAAACAAATCACTCCCTTATCCATTAATTCTAATGGAACCAATCTCGTTGGCTTTCCAATGATGCAGCACATCAGCAAACAATTCTGCCAATTAATGCAAAAAGATGGTGCTCCTCCTATAAACAGCTGGTTGGATGCTGGTGACCCCGGCGAACATGGCATCACAGAAATCCAAATCAAAAAGAAGATAACATCTCTCCCGGACGGCGTTCATCCTGGCCTTCATGGCATCCCAAATTTCCTTCTCAAACACCTCAGTCAATTCACTGTGCCAATTATTAAAAAAATGATTGATCACCTAGCCTCCGGCAACAGAAACATAACAGATCTTTACCCAGTGGCACTCGTGCCTTTTATTAAAAAAGCAAAACCACTAAACGACATTAACAATATCCGGCCAATTTCCATGACCCCATTGCTTATCAAGATAATTGAATCAGTCATTAAAGATCAAATCCAAACTCAAATCCTTAGCCATATCTCGTCAAACCAATACGGGAAAAAGGGATCATCAACTTCGCATGCTATGTCCAATGTAACTGCACTATTCAATTACATCAGAGGACATCGTAAATCAAAACCTATTGCTGTCCAGCTGGATGTTGCGGCAGCATTTGATTCAGTCCAGATAAATATCCTCCTGGATATTCTGTTGGAATGCGACATTCCAGCCGGGATTGTTCAGATGATCAGCAATCTGCTCAACAACAGAGAGATTTTTCTCTCTCTTGATGGCAAGATTACACCAGGCTTCAAGCCATACAAGTCGATCCCTCAAGGATCTCCACTCAGTGCCCTTTTCTTCACAGCATACATCAACCCTCTTCTGATGGATATAGAAAAAAACCTCCCAGGAATTTTCCTTCCCTCTCTCAATAAAAACTTCAATGTATTTGCATATATAGATGACATCATGGTTGTTCTTCCCACCATTAAATACCTTCCCCATCTCATGAACATCTTAAACAGAAATACAGCGAAACTTGGCCTACAAATAAACTTTAACAAATCTTCCATCTGGAAGATCATGTCTGGTAAACAAATTAACTCTCCCTTTTCTGCAAAACCCCAAAGATACCTAGGTTTCCCAATCTTCAAAACACCAACTGCAATGGCAAGAGAGATTCAAGATGCAATCCTCCATTCAACTGAAGCCATCACCACGTCACTCTCTAGAGTATACCTTTCATTATATGGAAAGGTTGGCCTCCTCAACATGATCATAATGCCAAAAATCTCATATTATCTTCCATTCGTAAAAATGTCTAAACAGTTTCAAAATAAAATCAACCGATTATGTACCAAACTTCTCTGGAGAGGAAGGACAGTTGCTATTAGCTTGCGAGGCATCCAACGACCACGCAGGTTCAATGGACTGTCATTCCACTCAATACAAGCAATCATTTTACAGAAAACCCACAACACTCTACATAATCTGATCATCTCATGTGGATACTCCAACATTATTAAAAAAATTACACTGACAGATCGTCCTCCGCCCTCTGCCAGTTCATGGATAGCCTCCCTAATAGACCACTTACAACTTTATAACCCAATAATGCCCTCTAACCTTAACAAAAAAATCACCTTATGGGAAGCATACAATATAATCAACTATAATCAACAACCCATTAAAACCAGCCTAAAAATAACCAACCAAAGACTCATTTCACACTTCAAAAGATGGAGTCTGGAACCCAAATTCCTTGACTTCATCATTAAAATAAATCTTAATGCGCTTCCCACGAATTGGTTCCTTTATCACCGAAGAGGTTTTAACAGCATTGATCCTATATGTGGTCTGTGTGCTCGTGAAGATGAAACCATAGACCATATTATACACCGGTGCCCAAGACTTAAAACACTGAAAGAGATAATTATAATTAATTCCAACATAAGACCTGATATGATTTTCTCACTTGAAAATGCCATTCATAATGGATTTTTTTCAATAATAAGGCTTTCTACCTTTGTCCTTTATTCCATATGGATAGTGAGATGCAAAACTCTCATGGAATTACCCCCGCCACAAATCATACCATTGTTTTATCAAACGCTCAAAAAAATCAAGAAACGTGACCAGCTCCTGGCCTCCAGTAAAGTCTTTGATGACACCTGGTCTTTAACTGCTCTTTCATTTTCCTGATTATCAACTCCCACCTACCCAGCATTATAGAATAGGAAATTCTAAAAGAAAATATGCATGTTTATATTAAAAATGCTTATTCCATTAAACAAGTTCTTAGAATCTCATCACTATACCTAACCACATAAGAGTATAACAATTGTACTCTCATAACAAAATCTAGCCAGATGACAAATAGAACATTATACAATCATATTATTGTACAATTTATTCATTTATCTATCCTTTATTAGTATGTAATCACTATTTATTGTTAATAAAAAATTTTGTTGAAATGAAAAGACTTAAGTAATACAATTTCTTTTTTTTAAAAAAAAAATTCAATATGTTCTGCTTCTCTGTGTAAGACGAAAGTTCTTTTTTTTTTTTTTTTTTACAACGTGCCTAATTTGAATACTGCCTCAGTTTAACTCAAGTATCTTTTTTCTTTCTTTTAATGATTGGATAATTAATTTCTTTTTTTTTTTATTGAGACAGATAAAAAAAAGTAAAATAAGACGATATAACATTTTATTGAAATTCATCAATCTCAAAATTAAAAATATGATTTTTTTTTAAACAAATCAAAATTTATTGCGTTCCCAATTAGATTGAATCACACTAGACATTTTTAATTGGGGGGGGGGGGATCTTATGAATATTTATATGAGGAAACATATATGTTTCAATATATATATATATATAAGAGATGTTAATCTGGAACAAGTGATGAATGCTGGTTTAGCACAATATATATATATATATTGGTGATTATTTACCTTTTCTGCATTGTGTGATTATGTGTATCAGTAGTATACATTCAAATATCAGCCTTTTAAGCTAATTGTGCATACGTTTTGTGAGTGTTAATAATAAATGAAGTATGAGATAGAATGGATAGTGAAGTGTCTTAAAAGTCTGAGTTCAAATCCCCCTATATTTACAATTAAGTTCCAGGTTTAAGGGTGCCTGGTATTTCAAATCTTAAATATTGAAGTGTAACACAGAAACGAATGTGCTACTGAAGTATTTAACAGGTAAAAAAATAGGGTATTTCACAACTAAATTACTTAAATAGAATACTGCTTTCCCTATAATTTATTGCATACAAGTAATAAATGATTCCTTCTTTGATTTATCACTGGAAAAAAATATTTAATAATGTTTGTAAAATTCAAAAAATATTATGAAAATAGTCGTAAGAGTAATCAATATGTTTTCAGTTTTCTGGATACAATATTATTGAAAATAAAGGCTGACCCATTTGTGAATAAACATCTCACAGACTTTCTAAAATATGCAATGTTCATTATCTTCAATGAAAAATTATGGCACTCATTGAAAAGAAAAAGATATACAATTAAAAAAAGTAAAATTTGCTTCAGAATAAATTAAAAAGACAACATGTTAAATATATAGTGTAAAGGACCAGCATCTTTAATTTTTATTCTTTATGTTTTTGTTATGTTCAATCTGGATTATATAAGAACACATACACATGTAAATACGTTTTATAATATATATTTATTAGTGAAACATAAATACAAAATATACAATTATATTTACAATCTATTTTATATGGCTATACTTCACTTGGTACTAATTTGCAAAGTGTAGTTCCTAGTTCTAGTGTGAGTTGTGCAAGAAAGAACTGTACATTTCCTTATAGATTTCTCTACCAATACCAGCTGTAAATTGCAGCCTACCTTGTGAATAGGTACAGTGACACTTCTGGCTGTACTTGACAACTTACTTTATGTCAGTGGTTAGTTCTGGTAATTTCCAGCTCTGAAGATGAATTTGTCTCACTTTGTTGATCATTAACTTTTATAGCTATTGTCTGGATAATGTATCTATTGCTGTTTCCAATTTGACAGTAGTTCTCTTTGAGCCACTCAACTATGTGACTGTTGATGGAGAATATGAGGATTCTGTCCTTCAGCTTTGTGACATTAGTTCTCTGTGAACATGTACTGGAGAATGTGAATTTTGTCTTTCAGTTTTGTAACAGTAGCTTTCTGGCTTTAACTTAAAAAAAAAAGCGGACTATTTAATGCCTGGTATCCAGCCTTTATGGAAACAATCAGTAAGCATCATTGTCTATTGACCAGTTCTTGCCATTGATATGCATTAGCTCTTTATATACACATTGGTTAGTGGCTATAAATGTTCAGTCCAATTGAGATAAGAAGGAATCTGGAGAGATTCATTATTGAAGGTAAGGTGAGATATGACACTCTATTTTTATTTATTTATTTATTTTTGTTTTTAGAGTTAAAAAATATCTTTGCTTGTCTGTATGTCATTTTTAATGATGCTATAGTTACAAATAATAATTCTGATTTCAAAATTTAATAGAATCTTAACACAATAAAAGACCGATTTTCATTTTATTTTATAATATATTCAAGTAGCAAACAATAAATAATGACAGATTGGGAATATAAAACATAATACCCAACTAACAATTATTATAAAGCTGATTTATGTTTTTATGAAAATTCTTTAGCATCTGAATTATTTTTAAAATCATTGATTTTTACATATAATCTAATCTAAATAATATGAGCCAAACATTGCCTAAATAATTCATATACAGAATATATGCTTTCTAATTGTATCATTAAATGATTTATATCACATGGTAGTAGATAGTCAGACATATACATAAAATTTTCAATAGGAGTTGTTTGATTAAAGATATAAATTACTTTTAAAATCAAAGGCATGCACTGAGTATCTACAATCATTAAAATCAAAGGCAGATTTTTAAATCAATTTAAAAGACATATCAAGTTTAATATTTTAATACAAGATAGCTTATTAAACAGGCAAAACTTTCCATACAGTAGTGCCACCCTGAGCCAACCAGAGTAATCAATGGATGCCAGAAGGCTTGTGCATAAAATCCCCATCTAATGCCTACTCATCCAATATCCCCAGACATAAGCTATTGAGCTTAGATTGAAAATACTACTGTGTTTTCAATTTCACTCTCATAGTTTTGTAGTTAAGTAGAGATAAAAGGTGACTGCTGGATGGTTGCATTAGATCCTAAGATCTAGGTGCAGTGCTCTCAGATCAAGGCTCCTCACTGACAAAGGCCACAAGCCAGAAACTAGTCTGGAATATTGGATAAATAGGCATTAGATGGGGATTTTATGTATACGCCTTCTGGCATCCATTGATGTCTGGTTGGCACAGGGTGGCACTTACTATATGGAGAGTTTTTTCTGTTTAATAACAGTTATGTGCTAGGATAAGAGATGGTGATCATGTGAGGTTTAGTGGTTTAACAAGATAGCTTTTTAAATCATAACTGTATGCAGAATACTTCTATATCAGCTGTAATTTTTAAATATCACCTTTAATATGTAACTTTGACCATATTGTAAACCTAGTCATAGTAAGTATTTAAATAAAAAAATTGTATCACTAAATAACGAATATTTTCAATATTTTGGAAGTCCTTTATATTCAAATTAAAAATTTTATGATAATCAAAATTTGGGAATGTGCTCTCCCATTTTCCCTACCTCTCACTCTTAAAAAAATACTTTCATTTATCATATAAAAAACATTTAACAGCTTTTTTATGATGTGTACAATTTTTTAAAATAAAATAAATGCTCATTAAAGTATATGTGAATTAAACTCATCTAATACGCATACATGATACAATTTAATTTAAAAATTATATACACAAAATAATTAACACAAACATTGAACAATGTTATTATGACAAAATAGGATGATACATTGAATAAAAGAGATATAGCACTATCATATATATTTACATTTAAATCTATGTAAATTCCTGGGTCAATGGGTTTGATTAACATATGACTAAATATCTTTCATTTCTAAATCAATTATTTTTATTATATCATAAATTTTTTATTTAATAGTTTATAGCAATGGAACAATGAACTTAAAATATTATACCACTTGTGCTATAATCAGAACTTTATGACTGACTCAGTTTCACTACGATTACAATCAATAACTGACAATGTTTCACAAAGGTAATAACCATTTGACTGATTGAATGCATATGAGTACATAAAATGAAAAAGTGTTTGAAACATAGTTTGTGATGCCATTCATGCAGGTGGTTGTACAAAAGCACAAATTTGTAAGGGTGCTACTGTTTTTTTTTAAACCATAAGTTACTAAAGTTACAAGTACTGCAGATATATGCATAAAAATTATAAATATGTAAAGCAATGAAATAAGAAATTTACTCAATTTTAGCCTGTATCAATCATTCAATCTTGTTTGTTTATTGTACATTTTATTTTATTGATTATTGAATTTCTATGAATACAAAATCAATATCTTCTTCTAAGCAGATGATTGTAATTCAGTTTCTCTATTTAAAGTTTACTTTGAAAAATATAGTGGATTCATAGTTGGTTTGCTATTTTTTATTATTTTTTTCCTGTACGGAAATAGCGATAAGAATTATGACATCTGCTATCTCTTAGTATTTATTGCATTTCTAGATCCTATTATAAAACAATGCTTTAGGCATTTCATTTTTTGAAATTAGTTTCCTTTTCATTAATATTGTATTTATGTATAACTATATATATATATGTATAGATGTGTTTACAAACAAGAAGGATGACCAACTAAGTTTAATTTAAATTTAGGAATATTAATAAATTATTTTGCATCAATGATGCGCAACATTGATTTTGAATAAAAAATAGTTGACATATCGATAAAACATGAAAACAACATATTTATATTGACTTAAGTACCAAAATAAAATTAAAAGAATTAAGAATTTTAAGAAGTGTTTAATTCTTTAATAAAAATAATGGCTGATTATTGCTTAAGTTTTAGTCCAGAAACTCTTATCTCTCAAGTGTCTTTTACCATAACCTGCTAAACTGAAAAAGACAAAAATAACTAGTCATTGATTAGTAAGTCATGTGATATTCAAGCAACTAAATTCGAAACTCAACTTCAATGCATAAATATTTTATCAACAAATCCATTATGCTACTAAAACAATAAACTACATAGATCAACAAAATCTTGATCTATAATATCAGTTTACTAAAAAAAAAAAAGGTAGACTATATTTAAAACTGTTAATTGCAGTATCTAAATCTAATATTGTTATGTATTTATATATAAAGCTAAATATTATGCTGAAAACAAAAATATGATTAATGAAATCACTTCAAAATATTCAAATCAGTGTTAAGTAAACCTTCAAATAATTTCAAATTTCAAATAATACTTATAATTGTTTTTGGCAGAGACAAAACTTTTCATATAGTAGTGCCAATCAGTGCAAGCCAGAGTAATTGGTAGATGCAAAAAGGTTTGTGCATAAAATCCCTATCTAGTGCCTACTCATCCAATAAGCTCAGACTAGTTTCTAGCTTGTGGCTTTCATCAATGAGGAGTCTTGGATCTGAGAGCACTGCATATAGATCTTATTATCTAAGCAACCCTTCAATCATCTTTTAGCTTATTAGCTACCTACAAAGCTTTGCATCCAAAAAGAAAACAATATTCTCAATTCAAGCTCATTAGCTTGTATACTCAAATAGATCTGAACTCAGTTCAGCATCAATACTTTTTGGCATTTTTGGTCTTTAATAATCACAGTCACCATAATCCTATTCGACAGGATTGACATTAAACCACTAATATCACATTATCACCATTCTCTATGCACACACAAGCTGCTTACATCATATGGAGAGTTGTGTCTTTGTATAAACAGCTTGTGTAATCATAAAGAATAGTGATCATGTGATGCTTAGTGGTTTAATACCAACCCTTTCTAATAGGATTAGGGTGCCTATGATTATTAAAGAACCAAAGACACCAAAAAGTATGGATAATGAACTAAGTTCAGATCTACATGACTTTACAAGATAATGAGCTTTAGCTGAAAACATTATTGTGTTTTCATTTTGAACACAGTTTTATATAATAAGGCAAAATGTGACAGTTGGAGAATTGCATTGGATCAGTGTTTCCCAAAGTGGGTGGTAAAGACATTTAGGGGGTGATAATGGGTTAAGAAGCATTTGGGGGGTGTTCATGTAGTCTAGTCTTTTCTCTGAATGCATCAATCATTGGCTTTACTCACTCTCAAATAGCTAATTTTTACGTTATTTTGCCGATTTTATGGTTATTTTATAAATTGTTTATGTGCAAGAATATATAAAAAAGAGGGATAGTTAGAATAATTGTAAATGTTTTGCACATTTTTGATGGTTTATTTTTTCTCTATTAACAAGTTAAAAGGAATGCAGGTTATTATTATATGGCTAATTTTAAATTTTACTAATAGATAGAAGTGGT
This sequence comes from Epiperipatus broadwayi, assembly GCA_028023455.1. Classification (NCBI taxonomy): domain Eukaryota; kingdom Metazoa; phylum Onychophora; class Udeonychophora; order Euonychophora; family Peripatidae; genus Epiperipatus; species Epiperipatus broadwayi. The sequence continues at coordinate 2,248,695 of JAQFVV010000114.1, forward strand.
CATCTTGTGCATTATAGTTTTTGTTAAAAAAAATAAAGTAATTTAAGACCAATATCAGCTGAGAGAATCTAAAAATTTGTCATATCTCAGGTTTGCTTTGAATCTTTTGTAAATATGGAAAAAACTATTTCCATTGTATTAAAAGTAGAAACTATATGTAAAACAGAACTCCTTGAAGAATTAAAAGAGTGTGAGTTGAAAATGAAAGAAGTGAAAGATAGAAAGGTGTAAAAAGCTATATTAATTGTGTTATGATCAATTATTCAAGAAATTGGAGATAATAGCTGTACTAGTAAAAGAGGGGTACTCAATTTATATTGCTATAGGTGTGCTATAAAAGATTTTCAGTAGGTGATGGGGGGGGTCTCTTCTCAGTTTATTGTTTTCCTTGCTATGTTTTGTCTGCTGGAAAGTTAATGATTTGCTGAACTAAGAGTAATATTCTAGTTGTAAAGCAGTGGAGAACTTTATGAAAAAAGACAGAGCTGAGCCTAGCTTCAAATTATAGTCTGTCCAGTATTGTGTGATCGACTCTTGGTTGGCTGCTGTCATTATTATAAAGATTTCTAGAGAAAACTGAGAAATATAAAAATGCCTACATTTTATTATTAAAGTGGTAATGGAGTAAACTCCTAATGTTAGTAAACCATCCAGACTCCTACACTGCTGTCATGTAGCCATAAATGCTAGCTGATGATGATGAACATCTTAATGCCTACATTTTGCTATGATGAAGGAAAGACTTAACTACTTTGTTGTCATGTTTTATAGCACACTTAAAAGTTATCAAGTCCGGAGATGGTTAATGGAAAAAAATTAAAAGGAAGCCTGATGGTATAATATATTTTACTTTATTTATTATCATTATGTCTTTTGCTATAAGTTTTATTGTACAGTATTTTTTTATTATTTGTATTTTTATTTTGTTTCCCTATAAATTATTATTTGATTTTCCTACTTTAAAACAGTTCTACCAAAATAATTTCTGGAATGCTTATGTGTATGCCAAGGCGCATATATATATATATGTATATATGATTGTTGTTGTTTTCTTTTTAGCATACTGTTCTATTTGAGAAAAGAGAAACTTACTTTGCATGAAATTATTATTATTATTTTTAATATAGGGTATATGAGCACAGACTTTCACACCACCCACCTCTCTCCAATCTATCTAATAACTCTGATACACCTAAACACATATATGCTGAAAAGATAAATAATCACCAATATATGTATTTCATGCTAAACCAGCAATCATAAATTGGTCCAGACTATCATCTTTACACACATATATAGTATAAGTGCTCAGATATATATTAAGATAGACTGTCCTCATAGTTTAATGGACAGGCTTCAATCCACTCCACACTCCAACTCTTCAACCATCCATCCAATTGAAAATCTGATGATGGAATGCTCAAAGGCCACCCTGAGGCCGAGATTATTGTCACACCCATGTTGACCTAAGGTCAATCTGAACCCCACATGTACAGGACATAATCCATTTAATACATATGCAAGGATGGGCAGACATCTCTATATGCCCATCCTTGCATATGTATTAAATGGATTATGTCCTGTACATGTGGGGTTCAGATTGACCTTAGGTCAACATGGGTGTGACAATAATCTCAGCCTCAGGGTGGCCTTTGAGCATTCCATCATCAGATTTTCAATTGGATGGACGGTTGAAGAGTTGGAGTGTGGAGTGGATTGAAGCCTGTCCATTAAACTATGAGGATAGTCTATCTTAATATATATCTGAGCACTTATACTATATATGTGTGTAAAGATGATAGTCTGGACCAACTGATGATTGCTGGTTTAGCATGAAATATGTATATTGGTGATTATTTATCTTTTCAGCATATATGTGTTTAGGTGTATCAGTGTTATTAGATAGATTGGAGAGAGGTGGATAGATTGGAGAGAGGTGGGTGGTGTGAAAGTCTGTGCTCATATACCCTATATTACATATATATAGCCACAGGTATATAACAAGCCTGTGTTTCTGTTATTATTATTATTTTTGTAATTTTTGTTTGCGATTATTGAAAATTTGTTGACATGCTAATTTGGTGTTTTTTTTGTTTTGTTGGCAGCGGTATTTCCTTTTTGAAAGTGTTTTTTCTTCTTCTTGAAAGTGGCGCATAAAGATGAGGTTTAGGTTCAATCTTTCAAAGATATACCATATAGTACCAATTAGCAGGGTATTAGGTTTTGGATAGGGAGAAATCAGGAAATGTAATCGATTTTGGTTTGATTTTATTCATTTAAGCTTAAAGTTAATAACTTTAAATTTTGTTGTTTTGTTTTTTCTTGTTATTGATATTGAGTTTATATTGATGCCTTATCTGATGCCTGACATTGACATCACGTTACATCTTCATGTATCATATAAATTACAGGGTAAGCATCATCCAGTAGAGTATCATTAGATGCTATTTATGTCAAAATATCAAACAGATTAAACACAGAAAACTGTTATACTTAGGGGGGGGGGTTACAAAATTTATATCTTGCAAAGAGGGTGGTAACCTGAAAAAGTTTGGGAACCTATGCATTAAATCCTAAGATCTAGGTGCAGTGCTCTTAAATCCAAAGCTCCTCAGTGATGAAAACTACAAGCTAGAAACTAATCTGGGGATATTGGATGAGTAAGCACTAGATGAGAATTTTATGCACAAACCTTTTTGCATTCATTGATTACACTCACTTGCACTGAGTGGTACTACTGTATGGAGAGTTTTGCCTTGTGTAAACATCATGTGTAAGTAATTGTCATCATGTGATGTTTAGTGGTTTAATTTTTGGAGGGATAATTAATTTATCATTAACTTAGCTATTTATCTTTAATATGAAGTAGCTATTTTAAGTTAGAGAATAAGCCTATACTGCTCACCATGTACAAGTTTTTTGGTTAATGCTTTATTTATTAACTTTTCAATAAAGTATACAAGATTGTTTTATTTTTACCTTTTCTAAATTAACCACACACAGTCTATATAAAAATGTTCAATTTTTGGCAAGCAATACTATAATTATCAGAATGAAATTATAAAACACATAAACCATCAATGTTTAAGAGAGACTATGTAAGTACAGTATTATGCAATACAAAGAATTTAATTATAAATATACAAAGAATGTATAGAGAAAGGTTTTTATGAAATATGTTTTCTTTTAAATGGAATGTGCTCACTTTCAATTGAGTTAAAACTTATAATTTTATAGTTACAATATAAAGAAGTGAAATTCTATTTAGTAAATTTGAAACTAATATTTATTTGATGTTACATAATTATCAATCGCATAAAAAATGACCGAAGCCCTTCACTGACAAAGATCATATGCCTAAAACTAGTCTGGAAATGTGGATATCATATCATTATTGTGAGGTGCTCATTGATTTTTTAGCAATGAATTACAGCTTCTAAAGTATATGTTAAATGTAAGCAAAATAAAATCATGTAAAGTTTTTTTGATTTAATTAATATACTATTCACAGGCAAATGAATAAAAAGAGATGACTGTTATCACTAAAATATAATTACAGACTTACTGTTATATTTATATAACTATACAAACAAGTTAACTTAAATTCTTAAAACAGGCAAAATTCTCCATACAGTAGTGCCACTCAGTGCCAACCAGAGTAAACAATGGATGCCAGAAGGTTTGTACATAAAATCCCCATCTAGTGCCTACTCATCCAATATCCCAGGTTAGTTTCTGGTTTGTGGCATTTGTCCATGAGAAGCTTTGGATCTGAGAGCACTGCACCTAGATCTTAGGATCTAATGCAACCCTTCAGCAAACACCTTTTATCTCTACTTAACTACAAAACTATGAGAATTAAATTGAAAACACAATATTTGCAAATTTAAGCTCAATAGCTTACATATTCATATGGGTCTGAACACAGTTCAGTACCCATATATTTTGGTGTCTTTGGCACTTTAACAACCATAGCACCACTATCCTATTAGGCAGAATAGGTTTAACTTAAATTCATAATATTATAACTTAACTTCAAAACCTAGAGAATTAATTTAATAGAAAAAAAAAAAAACGTAAAACTATATTTAGGTCCTAAACTTCTCATTGTTTCAGAAACTAATCTGGAAATATGAATCAGAAACTAATCTGGAAATATGAATATGATAATACCACCATCTAGTTTTCTTTAATTGCTCAATTTTGGAATAAATGATTCTAGAATGGAATAAATAGAGAAAATTACTTCTACAAAAATTTTCGTGTGTACATATATATAATTAATAATAATAAAAAAATTAAAGCGATAAAATTGTTGATATGCATCTTGTTTGCAAGAAACAACACAAAAATGTGTGAATAACATTTTATTTAAAAATGAGACTATTGATATCCACCTTACATAAAAATAAAATTTCCTGATTTCTGAATTGTAGTTGGCGATACTGTTACTGTGAGAAACCAGAGCAAAAAATGATTTTTTTTTTGTTAAAATTAAGATTGCAGTTCCGTGTCCATACGTTTTTGTTAAATATTTTTTTCAGAATTTAATAATTATGCAACATCTAATATATCTTAATTTTACATTTAATTAAATAGAAGCCAAGTCAGCATTCTTTATTATTATATACAGTAGTTATAAGTGTAATAACTCTTTGATATAGTAGTTGCAATGAATTATATCACAAAATAAATGTATTATTAAGAGATAAATAATACTAGTTTGATGGCATTTGATCAAATCAAATGTAAATTAAAATATAAATAAACAAAAAAAAACAGTACAGAATAAATGTATGCTGACTTATAAGCTGTTAAAACAATAGCAACTCTCTGCATACATTAGTGCCACTGAATGCAAGTCATAGTAATTAATGGATGCTAGAAAGTTTGTGCATCAAAATACACATCTAGTGCCTACTCATCCCATATCCCCAGATTAGTTTCTAGCTTATGGTCTCATCAGCAAGGAATCTTGGATCTGAGAGCACTGCACTTATATCATTAAAATGATAAGCATTACCAAAAGAAAATTTTGGGAAAATGTTAAAGCAGCATCATGGAGATATGCAGATTGCATCAATTATTTAACATTTTCAATTTATGAATAATAAACTTTATTAACTGACTTAAAACTATTTACAAGATATATGATGGAAATATAGATACTAATTAAATTCATATTTGCAAAATGGTAATGATTGTAATAAAATTGTTTTTGTCATATGGCCAATTGTGTGGGAGATCATCTAGTTTTTGAGTAATAAACCAATAGTAGAGTGCAATAGTCCATTATTAATTGATCAAAAAGTATGTATTTTACATTTCTTGGTTTATGAGTTAAACATAAACCACTTTCATCACTAGGCTAATAGAGGTGGATTAAGCGGTAAGCAATCTAAGCGGACACATAGGGTGCTGAAATTCTAAGGGGCCCTAAGGTTTTAAAATGTCTTTTTATTAGGATTCAAGGAAAATTATGTTTTTTTATATATGATCAACCTTCCTATAACTCAAATATTTTTTGATTGGAATTTATCAATAGAAGAAAAAAGAATGCAAAAAAAAAGTTTAAGGATATTTACCAAAATGATACTGATGTTTGTAATTTTGAAGATGAATTTCACCATTTTTTAATATTTCTAAAAGAAAACAAGGTGAACCACCAAAGAATTAATTGTCTTGCACATTTTCAAATGTTGAAATATTATTGAAATTTTTAAAAAATAATTCCCTTATCTAATGCATCAGTAGAAAGATCGTTTCTGTTTCAAAGCATGCAAAAAATTATTTAAGGAGTACTATGGAAGAAGAAAGATTAAATAATATGGTTATTCTGCATATAGAGCAGGAAATTTTAAACTGAATTGACACTACAAAAATAATTGACGAATTTGCAAGAAATAAAGCAAGATGGAAATTCATATAAAAATATGTTTTTCATTAAATTCATTTAATGTGTTATGGTATGAAATTTTTGATTGCTTTTTTTGTTGTTAATAACTTAATGAGAGTTTTCTTGAATTTTTTTTCTAACTTGAGTTTGAGGATCCCGAAATTTTTACCACTTGGGACCCCCACTTGGCTTGATCTGCCTCTGTCAGCTAAGTTATACTGAATATTGTAGTAAATATATATTTTTAATCAGAGAGTCAGTGTAAATTATTTGTATGCTAGTCTTTTCTTTAATTAATTTATACATACATTTCACAAACAATAGCTTCATGACAGAAATTTTACATATTAATGATTTGGTTGACTGGATATTCATATAATAAAGCAATAAAGTTAATATATATATTCTCTTAAAGCAAAAACAAAATAAAAATCAGTCTGATCAATTAAATGAAATTATTGTGCATAAATTTTTACTACAATACATAGCTGTCATATGATTTCCCAAACAAAGAAATATATGATTATTTTTATTTAGGATAGATCTTGACAACTATTAAAGTCATTTGGTGAAAAATAATTTTATGTCCCTCTCCCATATATATATATATATATATATATATATATATATATATATAATAGGATATATATAATATATATATATATATATATATATATATAATTATTCAAAACAATACAATAATTAATACAGTAACAATATTTTAAACAAACAAATATATACCAATTTAATAGAAGTACTTTCAACTATCTATGTAGTCGTTGTCAACTAGATTCAAATTGTATTAGAAAAAAACGTTACAAATGTAAACAAAAAGTAATACGTCATACATCAATTTTCCCACAATTCATTAATTTTTATATTGGTGGCCTGTCTGTTTATCAACTGTTGCTTTTCACTTTTTATTAACATAGCTTCTTTAATTTTGCGTTTATTATTATTTCTTTCAATACACAAAATCTTAACTTTATTAAAATCAAAATCAAAACCATAATTACATGTTACATTATGATCAAAAAATACTGATAGTGATACATCATCATTTCTAACATTCTCTTGTCTTGATTTTTGCACTCGTTTATATAACAACAAATGCTCCTTTGATCTTTTCTCCAATGTACATCGAGATTCCCCAATATATGCCTTTCCACAAACACATAGCCATTTATATATTGCACAACTTTGATTTAAAATACTACACCTATTTTTTGAATTATTTATTAATCTATTTAAATTAGGAGTAGTATAAAATGCAACTCGACATATATTTTTATATATCTGTTTTATAAATTTCACTTGTTCATTACAAATAAATGGTATTGATATCCAAGTATATTTTATCTTATCAATATCTATAGCATCTAAAATATTTCTATTATTATTAAACTTAGCAACAATATTATAAATTAATTTATGATCATATCCAACATTTAACAAATCCATAATAAATACATTTATGTTACTTATTTTATCAGAACTATATTTACATAATTTATTATTCCTAAATAAAAATGATTTTAAACCAGATAATTTATGTGCTATTGGCACATTTGAATACCAAGGAATATATCCTCTTTTTTCAATATCTTTTATTACCATACAATAATCTAATTTATTTTTATTACGAGTAACTTTAATATCTAAATACTGAATTGATATTTTTTCTTCAAAAGATTTACTCCATTTTAAACCTTCTAAACTATTTAATTCATTGAATAATACATTTATAATATCTAAACTTCCACAATAATAATAATAGAAATATTTTAGATGCTATAGATATTGATAAGATAAAATATACTTGGATATCAATACCATTTATTTGTAATGAACAAGTGAAATTTATAAAACAGATATATAAAAATATATGTCGAGTTGCATTTTATACTACTCCTAATTTAAATAGATTAATAAATAATTCAAAAAATAGGTGTAGTATTTTAAATCAAAGTTGTGCAATATATAAATGGCTATGTGTTTGTGGAAAGGCATATATTGGGGAATCTCGATGTACATTGGAGAAAAGATCAAAGGAGCATTTGTTGTTATATAAACGAGTGCAAAAATCAAGACAAGAGAATGTTAGAAATGATGATGTATCACTATCAGTATTTTTTGATCATAATGTAACATGTAATTATGGTTTTGATTTTGATTTTAATAAAGTTAAGATTTTGTGTATTGAAAGAAATAATAATAAACGCAAAATTAAAGAAGCTATGTTAATAAAAAGTGAAAAGCAACAGTTGATAAACAGACAGGCCACCAATATAAAAATTAATGAATTGTGGGAAAATTGATGTATGACGTATTACTTTTTGTTTACATTTGTAACGTTTTTTTCTAATACAATTTGAATCTAGTTGACAACGACTACATAGATAGTTGAAAGTACTTCTATTAAATTGGTATATATTTGTTTGTTTAAAATATTGTTACTGTATTAATTATTGTATTGTTTTGAATAATTATATATATTTTATTATAATTGGAATACAGACATTGATTAATAATTTATATATATATATATATATTAAAGTAATTGGAATACAGACATTGATTAATAATTTATATATATATGAAAATATCCCATGCACATTGCTAGTTGAAAATTCGAATATAAAATATTCCAAATCACTTTCTCAAGCATTCTTTTATAGCTTCACCCTCTGTGAATAGATATAAAGTCTGAACTTCAAACAGCACAACTCAAAAAGTATGTTTTTTTTTCCAGCAACATGCTCTGTGAATAAATATAAAGGAAAGTGATTTGAGCATTATATATATATATATATATAATAAATTAAATTTAATATATATGTATTCTTTCCAAAATATATGTAATATTCAAATATATATATTTTAAATACAGTAATATTCATATAAATTGAATTTATTTTAATTAGAAGTACTTTCGACTATATTCCTTGTAGTCTTTGTCAACTATATAATGTTGAATGATTAAAACAGACATCATTTCATAACTCCCATAATTCATTTCATTACTCCCACAATTCTGTAATTTTAATGTTTGATAAAATAAAATAAAATAGGCTATATTATTTCAATAAATCCTCAAATGTTAATGAATCGTAGGTCACCAAACATTAAAATAACAGAATTGTGGGAAAACTGAATTGAATTATGGGAGTTACGAAATGCTGTCTCCTTTTAATTATTCAACGTTAATATAGTTGAAAGTACTTCTAATAAAATAAGTTAAATTTATATGAATATTACTGTATTTAATGTATATATATTTGAATATTACACACATATATATATTTAAGGTAGTAATCAATCTTAAACAAAATTGATAAAAGAAATAAAATTTATTTAAACAACAAACCAAATTTTTATTATATATATATAATAACTAATGAATAATTACATTGTAAAATAAAAACAAAAACAAAAGCAATAGAAATAAAGTAAGAAACTTTCATATAAAACTGAGCAGGGCAAATGTCGAATGTAACTCCATTTGTTCTTCTCATTGCAGCTGTTATTACTATGTGATTAGTCATATAATATATGAATATGGTTGGAATGCTCACCAACATGTATTAGCCAGTATGATAAGTTTACTGGCTTTTTACCTCCAAGTTTAAGGTCAACAAACATCATGGTCTTTCTTTTCAGTTATCTGACAGCTCTTAACTGAAATATCAATTGAGTTTTCTTAAAGGCAGAATGAATGTATGAGTGAATTATTTTTTTCTCTTTTAATAGATATTTACAATCATGACAGACAAAAATAAATCATGGCCCTTATTCCCGAAAGACTGTAAAATTAGCAACCAAGGCAGTGGCTGATGGTTGAAGGCAGAGGGTGCTAAGAAATTCCTGATTGCACACCCATGCCTCTATTTGATGATGATATATTACTTTCAAGTGAAGGAAGATTGCAACAATTGTAAAAATAACTGTCTCATATTAAATGGGACATTATTGGATTTTGTGAAATTAGAAGAAAAGATGAAGAGACAACTGATTTAAAAAGTGGACATGCACTGCATTACAAAGAAACAAACATTATGAGTACAAGTGGAATAGAATTCATTTTAATAAAAAGTGGAAGAACAACATTGTGGAAATTGATGGTGTATCAGACAGAATGGCAAGATTAGTTTTTCAACTTAATAGCAGTTATCCATTACAGATAATTCAGGCTTAGGTGCCAAAAAATTCTCATTGGGATGAAAACCAGAGGATTTTTACATAATTGTACAAAAAGCTTTTGATCAGCTCAAACAACATTTTAAAATTGTCATGGGAGACTTTAATGCTAGAATTGGTAAACAATTAAAAGCTGGAAGTGATGTAGATAAATTTGGTTATGGTGATAGAAATCAGGGAGAACATAGACTTGTGAAGTTTTCAGAAAAAGAGAATATATTATAAATTCTTTTTTTGAGAAAAAATATTAAATGGAATTGGACATGAAAATATCTGAATAAAGATACAGCAGAATTGTATAACATTTTCTGTAACAGATCTGCGATTAGTAGTTTTAATCTAAAACTAGAGAGAAAAAATTATTAAGGAAAACAATATTCATAGTTGATATCCCTAATCTTCAAAAAACATTCCAATGAATTTAAATTAGAGCTTGCAAATCATTTTCAGATATTAATAGATTTTGAACATGGATTCAAATTTGAACAAATTCAATAGGAAAATAACTGATACACTTTTAAAAACTACAACAATAAAAATTTTTCTAAGACAAGATAATTTATGAGAAAAAGAAGGAATATGTAAAAAATGATGCATTAAGAAGGATTGAATATCTTGAATTTTGTAAAGTGGTGTGAAAAAGAATTGATAATGATATAAGAAAATATAATTATGAACTGGCAAGGAAAGCTATCAAAGAGAATAAAAGTCTCAAGAGTGTAAACAATATCTTAATATTGGCAGGAAAATTATTTCTCCAATAAGAAAAAAGGATGAAACTATTACTAAAAAGAGATGACATCATGAAATGTGTAGAACAATTATAAAGCAATAAAGAACAAGGAAAAATATCTTCTACAACTACTATATTTTTTAAATTGACAGGATTTTAAATGAAAAAGTGAGTCATACAATTAAATTTATGAAGAAGAGAAAAGTTCCAGGTAATGATGGAATTATAATTGATATCTTTAAAAAAGCAGGTGAAGAAATAGGTTTTTTTTTGGCAAAGTTATATATCAAATGTCTAAATGAGAAAGATGTACCAGATGATTGGAAGAATTCAGAATATTAATATTTTAAAAAATGATAAAGAAGATATTAAAAATTACAGGCCTATCAGTCTTTTATTAGTTTTATATAAAAATTTTACCAAAATAATTACAACTTGTCTACAGCTAACTTTGGATTTTAACCAACCAAAATAACAAGCTGGATTTAAAAGTGGTTTTAGTACAGTGGATCATATCCAAGTATTGAAAGAAGTCATAGAAAGAACCAATGAATAAAAGTTGCCATTATGCTTTGAATTTGTAGATTTTGAAAAGGCATTTGAGTCTGTAAATGTTACTTCAATGATTAAAGCATTAAATCATAAGATATAGACCCAGAATATTTTCATATTCTGAAGAATATTTATAAAAATATAACAGCAGCAATTATATGACAGAGAGACTTTACATTTCCAAAAATTTTTACAACAGTTTTGCAAGGTGCATTTTGTGGATTAAAATGGGGAACTAAGGGATTAAAAATAAACAGAGATTATTTAAGTCATATAGACTTTGCAGATAATGTATTTGCTTTTGCAAATAATACTTTAGAAATTCATGAAATGTTGCAAGAGTTATCAGATGAAAGTAAGAAGGTATGATTAAAAGTAAATATTAAAAAGAACTGAAGTAATGTTCAATGCATTTTCTCAAAAGATGGAAATAAAGATTGATAATGATGAGTTAAAAGAAGTTACAAACTACAAATATTTTGGTAGATTATTACTACAGATGGAAACATAATGGATAAAATTAATCATATAATTAAATTTGGTTGAAATGCTTTTGGTATAAATAACTTAATATTAAAAGGACATATGCATATGTGCTTGAAAAGGAAGGTTTCTAATAAATGTGTTTTACCAGTTCTTATTTATGGATCTGAAACTTGAACACTTAACAAAAGATCAATACAGAGACTTCAAACCACTGAATAAAGTATGGAGAGATGCATGTTAGGAATAACAAGAAGAGATCGAAACAAAATACAAAGGTGATTGACCAAACAGGTGTTATTGATATCATTGAAAGAATTATGAGACTGAAGAAGAATTGTGCTGGACATGTTGCTAGATGAGATGACAATAGATGGACAGTTGAAGTCTTAAACAAGACTTCAAGAGATTTCAAAAGAGATAGAAAAAGACCACATGTGAGATTGTTGGGTAAAATAAGGTAAGATACTTGAATGATGTAGAAAAGAGAGGCTGGGGATCAGAGAAGATGGAGTGAACATGAAGAGACCTTCATTCTGCAGTGGATTGATACTGTTTGAAAATGATAATGATATATATATTATAAAACCATTCTTTTTAAGGACCATTATAGTTAGGATAGAGATTCTTCTGCTGTGAAAATTAATTTTCTTAAGATCCATATTTTATTTAACATTTTATATTGTAAAGTTTTAAATATTTTTAAAAATAATTAAAGTTCTTATTATAATATTACATATTATGTAAATTAATGTCTTTACTTCTCTTAATTGTTCAATTTCATATGATGTAATAAAACACATTACTTTCTTTTGCATTTTAAAACAGTTTGTTTATATTAATTTCTAACTATTTAAGCTATATTTATAATATCATATAGATTTAAAAGATCTCAGATGCATCACAAATCAGCTGAAATAGTTAGAATATTAAAATAAAAAATGCTTCAAAAAATACTGAGAAGGATCTTGTTGATGTTGACGATTTTATTGACAGCTATACATTGAATGATTACTAACATTTAGTGAAATTTTAAAATGATTTTTTAAAAATTTAAACTTTAAGACACATATCCAAACATCTTTAACTGTTAATAATAACATATTGACTTTCAAGATAATTATTATATTACATTTTTTATTTCATAATATTTTTGAAAGTGTTTTAATGTTCAAATTCATATCACCATTATCTTCAGAATTTTGAAACATTATCATTAATACTTTAAAGGTCTCTCATAGTTTAATCCAATTTTTTTTTATCCATAATTCCTTTTCCTTACACATCACTCTAATAAATTTATTTATTCTACCCACCTATTTTACATTCAATCTTTTTCTGTCTTTACAAACATTTGAGATTCAGTGAAGAATTCAACTGTTATTGTAATATATTGTGTCAGTTCCATTTCACCCCTTTTAATTTTTTATTTGATATCAACAATACCTATTGTTTTCTTAATTCATTTCAATTTCTGTTTAACATCTCTCTATGCTTCATTGACTGATCTGAAATATCTAAAGCATTTTTATGTTAAGCATTGAAGTCTCTGGTCCATATTTTGAGCTGTTATACATTTTCCCTCCATGGTTTAGCACAGTTGGTAAAGCATTTGACTTGTGATTGAGAGTTCCAGATTCGATTCTGACACTAACTTTTTAAAAATTCTTGAGCAACAAAGCAATGTTTGAAGATTAATGTTGAGAATACTAAGTATTTATGAATAAGAAGAAATGCAAAAAGACTGCAAATTGGGATCCATGATAATATAGTTTAACATATAAAGGAATTTAGATATTTGATAGTTGGTTGAGTAAGAATGGAAGAAGTGAAGATGAAGTTAAAAGAAGAATATCATTGGCAAAGGAGACATTCATTAATGGAAAGAAACCTTTGAAGAGAGAATTAAGAAAAAGATTAATTAAATTGCTACATGTGAAATATACTAATATAGGGTTGTTAAAGGTGGATAATGAGTAACAAAATTAGGAACAGATTGGAAGCCTTTGAAATGTGGACATGGAGAAGAATAAAAAAAGTCAGTTGGATGTATAAACTAAAAAATAAAGAGGTTTTGAAAAGAGTAAATAAAAAAAAAGATTGATTGATGAAATCAGAGAGAGAAAAAAAAATGGACATGTATTAAGAAGAAATTACAGTTTAATGAAAGATGTTTTGGAGGGAATGGTGAATGGAAGTAAGAAGAAAGAATTGAAGAGATTGACATTGTTGGATGATGTAATAGATAAGAAGAGTTATGAGAAATTGAAGAGCTGGGCAATGAAGAGGATGGAATGGAATAATGGATGAATTGATAATATGAATACTCTATAAACCTGTCTATTTGACAGAATACTTTTGATGATGACAATAGATCTATCAAAGCTTCCTTTTCTAATCACAAAGGCATATTTCTTTTCAATATACAATAATATATATTTCAGTTTCCTGTATAATAATTTGAATATACAGTATGAATTATTTATTGATCTGATGTTTTAAAATCTATTTAAATTTCCGTATGTATACATGAGCCCCTTATCTTCAGCACAGACTGTTTATATTTAATGTACTAGACGAATGTATGTATCTTCTGTCTGTTTAAAAATAAAAAAACCCAACATTTATATATATGTTGTAAAAGATAAATGAATGTTCTCTAGATAAAATAAAGAAATTAACCTGAATGGAATACATCATTTGTCTTCAGATGCAAGATTTGAACAGAGTAATTAATTAAGACCATCTCACTGCTTTTCAAAAACTTATAACTACCTCCTTTAGTAAGATTATATATCAACTTTTTCGATCTTCTACAGTTAATTAATTTGTTAGATGATAGAATAAAATAGATTAACATGATGAATACGCCAAATAAAAAATGAGAAAACTAAAAAAAAAAAAATATTGTCTTTTAGTTTCAGAAAAATAATGTCAGAGACGGTGAACAGAATTATTATTATATATTAGTATTTAAAACATGTACATATGTATAAACAACTACATATAATCTAAAATAGTAAGTATGTGGAGATAAAAGAAAGTAATTAAACCAAAATAGTTAAATTGATTGATTACAAATTCACATACTTCTATTTAAAAAAGCATATATATATATAAAGAAATATGTAAACATTCTTATTTAAAATTATATATATTTATGGATAAAATGACACAATGGAGTAAAAAAAAAGTCATTACTAATAAAAGTATTTACAATATTATGTAATTAATGGATTATGTTTTATTCTCAACAATATATCAATTTGCCAATGAATAATCGGATGATAAACTAAATAGCTCATGTTTATACACAAGGTACATCATGATTAGGATATATATTAGCACACATAGATACATATTATTCAAGCATACAATATTTAATATGAAAGAATATTTATATAAATATTTCTAATAATATTGCTATTGAAATTAATTAATGAAATATACTTTGCATATTTACATTTAACATTTTTAAACTTTAAATTTATAAATAAATTGCGACATGTAACAAAGTATTATTCTACTTATTTTCCATACAACTGGCCTTTGTATATTTTGATTAATGTTTTTTTGAAAACCTATTTGATATTCTAATACTTTGTTTTATATTTTCACTTTATGAAAAACCCACACATTTTTTATAACACGAACTTGTTCAGTTTTGTAAAAATTTAATTTGTTTTCAGTTCTTTTATTTTTGACAACATTGATGGATAATATTTATTGTACTAAATTAAACTTTTATCACATCAGCAAATGCAAATGATATTTTTAATAACAAGTAAAATACTGTGCTCTTCAGCACAAATTTAGGAGTCAAAAAATTCAGATTGATTCAGAAAGTGTATAAAATAAAATTAAATCTTAATTTGACCAAATAAATGACTTATATTTTAGTGCTTGAACATCATGTGACTTTCCGGTAGATTTTTTTAAAAAAGAAAAACGTGAGCAACTCTGCTAATATAAACCAATCATAAATATAAGTGAGTGAAAAATAAAATAGTCATGTATTCAGTTGCTCAGGGACTCAAGTGCTTTTGATCACCAAAGTAACAAGTGGACATTTTGATCACTTTCACTACTGTTTTATATTCCATGTGACATATATACAAATTAGGACATGTCCTTATTTTGTGTACAAATTTTAAGAACTGGTGAACTTTTGAAATATATAAAAAAGTCTGGCTTTGACTTCTCAAATTTTTCAAATGTATTTAACTATTATTTTATATATTTAATAATTTATATAATACCTGGAATAGACTTATATTATAAAGTAATAATAAAAACAAATTAGTCAATTCTTTTTATGATAAACACATATTAACATCTAGTAATCATTTATTATTTCCTCTTATTATGGATGGTGTTAGAATAGAGAGCTATTCTTATCTTGTTGTATAATTAAATGCTCTACACAGTTTAAAACAGTGGAAGAATGGCAGACTCTGAGTTCAAGGCCCCTAAAACAAAAACACTGTTCTGTCACTGTCAGAGTTTGACCTTTATATAAGCAATAAACCATTCATTTATGATTTACTTAAAATTTCAAATAAATAACACTTGAAGCATAACAAATCAGTGTTGGACAAACTATAAGAAGTATAAATAAGTATAGAAAATAAAGATTCAAAAGCAGTAATAAAATTGTTTTTATTTTGGAGATGAGTATTTTTATTATATATATTTTAAAAAAAAAATTATTAAAAAGTTTTCTTAGCATTTTAAAATTTCTTACTATTGTAATTCTATTTATATTCTTCAAATGAATGCACAAACTGGACAGTATTTTAAAAACTTTGTAATTCATGATTGTGTTTGAGCATAACTCTATAAAAAATGACATTTAAATTTTACTTCTGAAGCAAATACTATGAAAATTCCTAAATGTTTTAATCAAACTCCAATAATTGTAAGAGGGGACTTAATAAAAGACTACTTTAAGGTATATTTAAAGAGAATGGATTTACACATAACACAAGTTCTGTAATATTGTTATAATAGCTCAATGATGTCTTGTTGAGTACTGAGGATACTCTCAAACACAAGATAGACATTTTTAAAAAGAGTAGCCATCTTATCTTTTGAACCTAAATTTAGTTATATAGGCCAATCTAAAGTGTCTTAGTCTGAGAACATGAAGATATTTTGTTATTCATTTTACATTCATTAATTCATTTATCTATTTATATTCATGAAATTTTTCAATTTACTTCATGTTAATATTATGAACTATTAGAAACTATGTAATAATCAATTTTATTTATTGGCATAGAGTTTGTGTAATTTAAACAGAAGGGGTATATACTCTAACATAGATGCTGTAGGACTGTTATAATAGCTTAATGATGACTTGTTGAGTACTAAGGATATTCTCAAACCAAAGCATATGATAGAGACTTTTTGTCTCTATTCTGTGCTTTGGTTTGAGAGTATTCTCAGTACTCAACAAACCATCATAGAGCTATTATAACTATATTACAGCACATGCATTAGGATGTAAATCCTTTCTGTTTAAATTACATAAATCTCTGTGCTAGTAAATAAAAGTGAATATTAAAGTATATTCTTTAATTAATTAAAGGATTTCTTGGATGGCTCTCCAGAAATGAGATCTTATTTGAGAAGTTTTTCTCAAAATGCAATCTCATAACCCAGCTTTGTCATTTTCAGTATTTGAACTTCCTATAAATTCCTGAGCAATAGACTATTTAATTATTTATTTACTATATCTTAAATTAATAATATCTAATTAATACATTTTTTGAGATGCAACAAAATTTCTGAATATTTAAAATGATGGTAACTTTTACAAGGAAGATAATTTCAATATATGATTAATATATCTCATAATAATATTTAATTGCATATTAGAGAAGTTTAATGAAAATATTTTTTTTCATATAAGAAAAATGGTAATCAGAGTATGCAAGTAATAAGAAATTGGGCAGGGTATAATAAAAAATTGGGCTGAGTAAAAGGGAGTCTTTCTGTGATCCATTCTGCAAGTAGCATATATCTTCATGTGAAATTAATATGCTTATTTGTAAACCAGAATTTATTTTTATGATTAATTTCTGGTTAATAAGAGAAATGACAAAATAATAGTTTATTTATTAAAAATAAAAATGAAGCATGAATTCAGCAATTCTGCATCATTGGTGAAGGCAACATCTTATTATGATAACATTTGTTGTTGTTGTTGTTTTACACTTGGTATATTGACATTCTTTTGTTAAACTGGGATCAACTTTGATTTTTCACTATTCATAGTAAAAGATAGCCATTCATTGACTAACATTGGTTAATTAGATAATTTTGTTAAAGGCTATTTATTTGGGTGAAAAATTATGCCTGCTTGTAACATGAAAATAAATTTCAAATTTTTTTCAGATTCCAATCTCACGTTATAATATGGTGAAAAAATGCATTAACCATTATATAATGACTTTCTTTATAATTCATTTATTATTAGTAAATACATTTATATCTAATCATTTTAATTATTACAAACAATAAATCATAATTTATTCTGCTTGATTTAGAAAACATTATTTAAAAATCCGATGTTATGCATTTATTAATAATTTAGTTTCAGCGCAGACTAAAGTGCCTTTTAAAAGATCAAAGAATCCAACTTTTAAATTCTTTTGACTTCCATATGTTAGTAATTTTTTTATATAAACAGCCATTCAGTTTCATTAGAGTAAAGAAACTGACTAAATAAAATTAAACCAAAATAAACAAAAAAGTTGTTTCAAATGACGCTTAATAAATTAGATTTCAACGAATTTTTTTATTTATGAATATATAATTTTAAAAAAAAAAATTAATAACAAAACAAAAACAAAAAGTAATTCACATTAAAATTATCTAATTGCAAAAAAATGTTGTTTAAATTTTTAATGAACTGTAACTATGTCAACTTTTAACTAATATTAATAATTAAAAATACATTTTTATAAAGTCAGCAATTAATGTTACAAAATGAAATGCAGCTAGAATTAATATTCTATCCACAAAGTTTTTTTTAAACAGCCAACTAACAATTAATTATTTGGTAATTAATTTTTAGTTAAAGCTATAGTTTCTTAATAAATAATCAAAGAAAGATATTTATATTAAAACAATACAGATGCTATTTTACTTCTTTTATTTGAAAAATAAACAAAGTAAAAATTAAAAAAATTGATTCAGTGTTAATATATAAATCAGAGTTATAAAATGCTCAAATGATGCTATGACATATGAAAAAAAAAGAGCTTTTTAAATGGTATATTTTAATATATATCAGCATAACTTTTTGAAAGCAGCCCCTAGCATATGGATTTATTAACTCTTCATTTTTACCCAGGTAAACTATACACAAAAAACTCTATGTGTTAATATTGCAGTAGATCAGGAGTTAGCAGTTTTTTTAACATAAAAAGCGATTTTATTTAAATATACACAACAAAAAATTAAAGGAGCTGCAAAGAGGAAATGAAAAATATATTGATGGAAAAATACAGACTTTTAAATATTTGTGATTATATTTGACTATTTACTTTTGGAATAGAACCTAACAGAATCAGAATACATATAACAAAAATTTAAATTTTCTTAAAAACAAAAGTAAAAAATTACTTTGACATTAATAAGATTTTTGAGAATGTGCAGAAAGTTGGTCTAATTTCAGGTAATAATTTGAAATTTTATGTTTTAGACAACTTTCCAAGCTTAACTATTAAGATGTTTTTTTAATTTGCTTTTTGTAAAATTCATATTAAAGAAGTTTGCTCACAAAAATAAGTTGATCCAAAACTGTTAGAATTCCAATAAGACTTTGATTTGATTGTGACAATCTGGAAGGCTATTCTATACATTGGAACCAATTTGACCTTTATTGCCATAATCGGATAGTTCTTTCCACAGGTGATTTCTAGGCAAATTTGCTATTTCTCTTTCCAGGTTTTCTAAATTAATTTTTAAAGCTAAACATTTAGAAGATGTCAAATCACTAGTTTTTAAATCTATTAGTTGCAATTTACATTGAGTTCCATTAATTTTTGGGGATAGTAAACAATTTATATTGCTGATATTTGTCTCCAGTAACCTTGTTAAAAACCACAAGTAGATTTTCTGAATTAACAACATTAAAGCCATCTGTAGTTGTTATAAAAAAACTTTGTATCAATGACATTAAGTTTACTAAAAAATCTTTAAATTTAAATATTTACTTTGAAGAGTATTATTTAGTAGAATAACTGATACCTAAGAAGGATCAAATTAATATTTAGTAAATTAAAAATGTCTTATTTTATGAAACTATGAAATAAATAATGAAAAGTGCTATGTAAAATCATTATATAGTTAAATGTTTGATGTATAATTTTGAGTATAACTTTAGACCTATATAATTTAGCACAATTGTAGACTGATGGGCCTGAGAGTTATAGGTTTTTGTATCAATGTTCAATCTGATCTTTTGAGTGCTTACAATATCACATGATCTTTGAGTCACTAACCATTTAATTACTTTTTATATTAATGTAATCTTTTTTGACTCACATATTCTTATTACTAGATATATATTTTAAACTGCAAATAAAATTATATATATATATATATATGATAAACAAAAATGCAAGTTAAAAAACTTGCTAACGCTTGTATTTATGTCCACAGATGGCGTCCTACCAAGACTGCCAATCAAGCGTATGTTTTGTTTACATAAACGTCAGAGTAGTTAGTATTCACTATCTCTAACTATAATTCCACTTTCAGATCATGATTTCAAGCTATTTGCTATCGTCAGTGAAAGACAGGAATAAAGAAACTAGATCTGAATACAAACTCTGAGCGTTTATGAAACAATTTCTATTCAGCTTGCAAGCGTGAATTTTTTGACACGTAATGTCTTCAAACTCAGCATAGCAAACCAGATAGCTACATGGGTCTGATCTCAGTTCAGCATCACCACATAGTAGAAGCCTCTGCAATCTATATCATTGCAAGAAAGACCTCAAAGTACATTTATGATAAACAAAATGCAAGTTAAAAACTTGCTAACCTTGCATTTATGTCCACAGATGGCGTCCTACCAAGACTGCCAATCAAGCGTATGTTTTGTTTACATAAACGTCAGAGTAGTTAGTATTCACTATCTCTAACTATAATTCCACTTTCAGATCATGATTTCAAGCTATTTGCTATCGTCAGTGAAACAGGAATAAAGAAACTGGATCTGAATACAAACTCGAGCGTTTATGAAACAATTTCTATTCAGCTTGCAAGCGTGAATTTTAGACAGTAATGTCTTCAAACTCAGCATAGCAAACCAGATAGCTACATGGGTCTGATCTCAGTTCAGCATCACCACCTTGGAGAAGCCTCTGCAATCTATATCATTGCAAGAAAGACCTCCAAGGTACATTTATGATAACAAAAATGCAAGTTAAAAAACTTGCTACGCTTCTATTTTGTCCACGATGGCGTCCTACCAAGACTGCCAATCAACGTATGTTTTGTTTACATAAACGTCAGAGTAGTTAGTATTCACTATCTCTAACTATAATTCCACTTTCAGATCATGATTTCAAGCTATTTGCTATATAAGGAAAGACAGGAATAAAGAAACTAGATCTGAATACAAACTCTGAGCTTTTGAAACATTTCTATTCAGCTTGCAAGGATTTTTAACACGTAATGTCTTCAAACTCAGCATAGCAAACCAGAAGCTCATGGGCTGACTCGTTCAGCACACCACATAGTAGAGCCTGCAACTAATCATTGCAAGAAAGACCTCAAAGGACATTTAGAAAACAAAACTGATTGGCAGCTTGGAGGCCAAAAAAAAAAAAAAAAATATATAATGATTGAAATCCATTTGGAAAAACTATAAAACTATTAATAAATCTCAAATAAAATGACATGTTAAACTATTTAAAAAATTATGTACTCTTAATAAGTGGTAAATGAATTGCACATAAACACCTTCTGCTTATCACATAAGTTATTCTTGTGATTTTATAGTTCTTTGCATATAGATCTGTTTTGAGAAACTAAGTTTGTTGGATTAATACAACTTGAGTTGCTGAAAAATTCAAATAATACAATTTTGGCTCATCTACAAACAGGAAAGTTAACATATTGTCATATTAATTTTTATGTTATGAAGCAAGAAAATATAAATTTTAATATCACATCAGTAATAACTGCTAAAATTATTAAGTTATTAGATTTTCTTCAATCAAAAAGTTAATGTAATAAAGCCATATGTTAAAAAGAAGAGTATTTAATAAAGAGCATTTAGCCTTCAATATCTATGATATGCATTTGATTTTTATCTAGGTAAAATTTTTAGGTTCCAATTATTTAAAAAAAAATTCTGTACATATACAGACAACAGCTATCTGTACTAATCTTTCAATACTTTTTGGTAAATAGCCATCTGAATATTTTTTATTAGAAAATAAAATAAAGATTAAAAACTATCCAAATTCTCATCATGATGTAATTTGCACCCCTAATGATTAATCCTTACTTCAATGTTTTACTAAAATGGTTAGTGAAGAAAGCCTTTGCTTTCAGATTTTTAGTTACTATAAAATTTTAAAGCAGAAATTTTCTCATGGTCATATAGGGTATTGGTAAGTAGTATAAAGAATATGCTTCATTTACAATTAATATAATGTCACTGTTGGGTTTGCATTAACTATCTCATTTACTATAATGCTTTTTCTTGTTAATTTAACATCTATTTTTACACTCATAATACTTAGTATAGATATACAAATATGTGATTTTATGATTTACATAGTTTGTACCTGAATTTTAAAGAAATTGTTACTATTTTACCAATACAGTACATTACCATTATTTTGAGATGCATGAATTGAAATCCTTCTTTTTAAAAATTTCTTTAGGTCAGATATCACACTTAATGCATTAATGAGAAAGTTGAATTGTTAAAAAAATTAGTTGAATTATGAATGCTATGTGTGTATAATATATATTCAAATGTATATGACATCACAAAAGCAAATTACTTTCAAATTGTTACACCCACTGTTCAGAAATCAAAAGATTATTATTCAATGTTAAATGTTTGTTTTCAACAACAAATAAAATGTAAAATACGATGGTAACTTCTAGTATCAAATTGTTATTTCTTTAGTCATAAAAAAAGAAAAAAAAACTATATGATCAGTTTTAAATTCAAAATACATATTTATGAAGAAATTACCTAATTCTCTGATTATAGTCCAAAAACAAACAAAAAATATGATTCTGTATTAAAACTTTATTTTTAATAACAAATAAAAAAGTAGGTTTTTTTTTTATTTCTAATGTCAAATTATAAATTGTTACATCAGAGAATGAAAAAAAAAAAGTTGTTAGAGTATGACATTAATAAAAAAAAAATTATAAAAAATTTAAACTTTCTCTTAAGTTGTGTAAAATCTCAATTTTGTATACGATAATTTTTAAAAACAAATGAGTTGTGATTTTTTGTATTAAAACTTAATTTAAAAGAAATTGTGTCAGTCTTTATTTTTCCGCAAGATTACATACCTTTAATTCCATGTAAAATATATTCTAGAATATATGTTTCTTCTTTATAAAAAAGTTGAATTGTTAAAACTTCATATCATTATTTATTATTCATTCTCATCACTGCACAAAATATAAAACCAAAATGTTTGAATTTTTATTGAAAATGTTTATTTCCAAAATGTAAATAGCAAAAAGAATTGTCATGAAGTAAACATTTTTACATTTCATAGGTTTTTTTTTTATATATAAAAGTATACAAATCAGCTTAAACTTTTGGTATAAATTTTTTATCACTAGTGATGCAAAATCTCAAATAAATTTAAATAGGTAATGTATTTTTTTTACTTGATTATTATTATTTTTTAAAGCAATTAAGCTTTAATAATAACTTAAACTTTTGAAACAATTTTCTTTTTACTATCATTTTATGATATGCAAATAAATGGCTAGTTTTTTTTACAGTACATTATTCAAATTTTAATTACTTATTAAATACAAAACATCTTTATAATTAAGTACAAATAAATAATAAATTTAAATTTATTTCATTTTTTATTAAATTAATTTTTTAAAACATTTGCAAGTAAGTTACATTAATACATTATATTTCAATTTTAAACATTATTTCCTCTTATCATTATAATTACAGATTTATAATTGAATGAATTTGGTTCTTTACAAACATTTTTGAATCCAGACTCAACTTTTAGTTTAAGTTTTTGAAATAATAGAGTATCAGTAACACATATGTGTAAATAATGAAGATGCCTAAAGATATAAAATAAAGATGAAATTAAGTTTTATTAATTTAAATGAATTAAGATTGTTTTTCTTAGAAATCAAAAAAACTTTTTTTGGATGAAAATAAATAATGATTATAATATTTGTGAAAGTTTGTCAATCAAAAGTAAAAATTACTAGAAAGTTTGCTATTATTTAGAATGTTTATATCAATGTAACTAAAGTAAATTTACTTCTTGTGATCGATGGTTGATCTCATTATCTAATTAAACTAAATTTCATGATGATGTTTTTTTTAAGGTATGTATTTTTCACAGAATTCATTAATATAAAAATTATTTCTCCAATTATTAAATATGTAATATAGGACAAGCAGATTAGTGAATTCTATAGATATTTAATAATAGTTACAGGAATTTATAAATATCTTTCAATAAAATAATCATTGTTTCTCATTGTAGATACATACTATTTAATCGATAGCCTTTCCATTATAAATATCTACAAGTAAAAACAATGTTTCTTTTAGTAAAAGAATTGTTATCACAAATTTCTCCACAATTCACTTATATATATATAATTAAAAAAATAATCAATTTAAAACAAAATTGAAATAGAAAAGTTTTAACATTAAAATTTGATCATTTAAAGTATATATAAATAAAGTACTTCTGTGGATTGAAAGACTGTATATAATAGTTAATTACCATTATATTTATTTTTATTATATATATATATATAGTTAAAAGGGGGTTGTCCTGACAACAGATTGAGATTGTTGATTGTTATTGAGATTGTTTAGATGTTGACTGATTTTAATGAAAAATATTTGTCATATAAAATTTTTGTAAAATTATATTAGGTAAAAACATACAAATCATTTTTGGTTCCAAAGCAACCTTTATTAAGTTACTATAACAGATCTTATGGGCCCAAATGTGCAGGAACCACATTCTGTCACTTGCACCAGTGAGCCAAAGAGATTGCAATGTTGCACTGATATAATACATGTAGCTGGGAGGTGGCTCAAAACAGTCCAGCCTCCTTACGCAATAAATTAGGTATTACCAGTATCTAAAAAAACAAAGAACAGTCAATCAAGGGGACACAACCATCCATTTGAGGCAATAATCAATGTGGGGAAATGAGTCTCAACCTAACTGGCAGGTCCTCAAACAGCTCTTCCTCAGACCCCATCCATGACTGGACCAGCCAGAACTCCACTTTGTGAGATCCCAGTCCCACCCCTTGGACAAGGTTAATCCATATATGTGTAATGGTATATGGGTAAAAAGTTATGATGTTTGAGCATGCACTAACAGACTGAGCTCATTTCTTTTTAATAGAACAAATGAGTTTTTTTTTGTTAAAGCCAGGTAAAAAATTAACCAGTAAAGTGAAGTTTTTGAGTTGGTATTTTCCTATCACTGCTCTAAACTGTAACAATATTTTTTCCCCAGCATTCAACATCTTGGGTCTGAGATCAATAATTGATCAAAAATTAAGCTATTTCATCTCAGTCTTAAAGCATTTTTTACATAAAAACATAGTGAATTATTTTATTCATCACCATTAATATTTTTAAAAGGAATGACCTGTCTTCTTCAAGATTTTTATCTTTTGCTTTACTTTTTTGTCTTTTAAAATCAACTAACTTTTGTTTTATTTTTTTACTGCATATTTTCTACTTCTCTTCCAATGCATCTTTCATAATTTTTCTGTTTCTAAGCAAATCCCAATTTAATTCATCCTTCTTTATATTTTTCAAAACAATAACTTTCTTTATTTACTCTTTTAACATTTGTATATTAACAATCTTATCAGCCCAAAGTACCACTCCCATTTTCTTTTAAATAAATATCAACTATCTTAAAATCTTTCTATTTCCTACATTTTTCTTCATATAAAGTTACTCTCTAAATAAATCATTAAACAAATGCCTTTTTAAAAATTTAATTGCAATGAACTGAGGAGTAATCTTCTATCTTTATTAAAAACTCGTTTAGCTAATGCAATTCACACTCTAATTTTTTTAACTCCGACTTTTACCTTAAGTTAGCAATCCCTCACATATTTAAAAATATTAACTTATTTTATAATAACCAATTCAATTTTTGTTTACCATCACTTATTTTATTTTTTTTACTTTTATTTCATTTTAAATTTTACAACTTATGCCGAATCTGTATTATATTTTATGTTCTATTTAATTAGCTACATTAACTACCATGTCATCACAGTAAGTCTGACACAATGATTTCTTCTGTCCCTAATACTAGTTTATATATCTTTTTTTTTTTTTTATTATAAGAATTAAATTTATTAACTATCACTTTATTTATTGCATAATAAATTATTGCTTCCAGTATTCAACTAATGTAAGTAGATATGTTTGTACATATATATATATATATCGAGAGAAATTATGAATTGATTCTCTAACTTCAAATGTGAGACTTAAATGTATTTATGTACACAAATTCTCAATTAAGAAAAATATATTAAAATTATTTATTACAGAAAAAAGACCTGGTATCTTCTTTTTATATACATATTTATAATCTATTTTTATATAGTAACTTCTATAATGATGAACAAACGATTACTTCTCATCAGAAAGCGTATTTTCCTTCGGTCTTATGGTAGTTATAAAAGTCAGGTAAAGGTTAAGGATAAACGTGTTTATAATCTAAATAGTAAATTTATGCAGCGTGAGATGTTTAATTTGTTCAAAACAAAAAGTGAGACAACTTTAACAGTCATAAATAAGTTTATGACATAGTTTGCAATTCATACAAATTTTATATTCAAGAAACTAAGGTTGGATTATAAAACGTAATTTATATTAATATAAGTAAAAACAAACCATCAGAGGTAGAATATCAAATAGGTTCAAATAAAAAAAAATCATAAAATATTGACATATAATTTTCAAGATGGCAAATAATATTTTAATAGTTTATTTGCTTAACTGTTAGATCATAAAGTATGTTTTAAAACTGTTTAATATTAAATAATCCAAGTTAAAAATAAACGGTATACTTATTAATTAAAACAAAATCAATAGTTGTGTAAAACATATACAGAAATATATAGAAGTTATGCATATTATAATTTAAAAGAACAAATAAAAGACTATATATTTAGATATCAAATTAAGGGTCAAAAGTTAATAGTAATAAATTATTGATTATTAGGATTTGAAATTTAAAAAACTCGAATTATTAAGAGTTGAAATGAAAACAAGGATATAAAAGAGATTATAGATAATTATGTTTTCAAGTGAAATAATATAAGTTATTTTGTAAATGAAAAGTTTAAAAAGAATCAACCTGTTATTAATTTCGAACAATGAAAAAAAAAAACAGTATCAGAGCATAAGCCAAATTAAAATAGTAACGATAATTATTATCTATTAAATAAAAAGTGTGATTTAAGTAGTTATGATTAAAATAGGCAAAACTTTCTATAGGTATTGCCACTCAGTGCAAGCCAGATTAATTAATGGATGCCAGAAGGCTTGTGCATAAAATCCCCATCTTGTGCCTACTCATTCAATATCCTCAGACTAGTTTCTGGCTTGTGGCCTTCATCAATGAGGAGCCTTGGATCTGAGAGCACTGCACCTAGATCTTAGGATCTAATGTAACCCTGCAGCAGCCATTTTTATCTCTACTTAACTACAGAACTATGAGTCTTAAATTGAAAACACTATAATATTTTCAATCCAAGCTTATTAGCTTATATAGTCACATAGGTCTGAACTCAGTTCAGTACCTATACATTTTGGTGACTTTGGTTCCTTAATAACCACAGGTACTGAAATGAGTTCGGATCTATATGACTATATAAGCTAATGAGATTGGATTGAAAATATTATAGTATCTTCAATTTAAGACTCGTAGTTTTGTAGTAAAGGAGAGATAAAAGGTGGCTTCTGGAGGGTTGCATTAGATTCTAAGATCTGGGTGTAGTGCTCTCAGATCCAAGGCTCCTCACTGACGAAGACCACAAGCCAGAAACTAGTCTGGGAATATTGGATGAGTAGGCACTAGATGGGGATTTTATGCACAAGCCTCCTGGCATCTATTGATTACTCTGGCTTGCACTGAGTGGCAATATGTATAGAGAGTTTTGCTTGTTTTTATAACAGTTATAAGCAAGCATAGGAAATGGTGATCATGTGATGATTAAAATAGTAATATATTAATTTTAAAAGTTGAGCATTGACTTCGGATGATCAAATATATTTACGTGGAATTATTATAATAATACTGATTGTTATGTTAGTCCTGCATTTTAATTGCATGATTTACAAGCGTAATTTTGCATGCGTGTGTACGCCGCAATTATAACTGACATGGAGAGTTATATCTGATGTTCAATCTTCGTAATTTTTTTTTTTTTAAGCTGTAAGCTGCAATTAATAATCACGAATCAAGTTTTATGATAAAAAGCTTGATCTTAACAAGTTAAAAAGTAAAAAAAAAAATGCCGTTATTCTTTTTAATTTTATATATATATGAGTGAAAGTCAGCAAAAATTGTAGATTAATAGTAAGCCAAGAGTTAGATGCTTAAACATATTTTTCAATGATATAAAAATTTTAATCCCTAATAAGTCATATAGGGTCTATAATTAAAGAGAAAATATACATTAATATAAAATATAATGCTTTGAATTTATTTTGTAAAACAATTTGATTATATATGATCATAAATGAAGTGAGCTGAATTACTGTAATAAATAAATTAAAGTTTCAGACTAAGACAAGCACATTTCAATCACATCAGGAATTGGTGTCTAATACAATTTTTAAATTTTTATTTATTTTAGTATATATTGTTTCTTGTTAACATTTTTTGTTAGTCTTACTTTTCAAGTTTAGTATAATATTATGTAAAAATGTTGTCTATAGGTATTATATAAGAACTTAACAATTTATGTTACTATATCATATATAAGAGTATAATTATTATGCACAGATAAAGAATCATCAAGATCTTAGTTAAGTTTTTAAATAAATAATGCATATAGATCAATTAGCAAGTAAAATTAATTTGCATTAAGCAACAAGTAGAAGTCAATTACTGATATATATATATATATACACACACACTATTAGACGTAGATTACTATTTTTTTGTTTTCATTTATGTTTAGATTCGAAATATCATACATCAGTTGATTTATTTATGACAATCTCTTGATCAATTGTGATTAGCTATTCTATAATACATTGCCAATAAATAAAATAACACAATAGTGAGAGAAAAATAATTTCTTATAACATTTGTCAATAAAATTAGTGAATAATTAAGAAAAAAAATGTGTGTGCTTAGAGTTTTTTGAAATACTGGGTATATTAATCTATTATGCACATATATATGCAGGATAGGTTCACTCAACAAATATTATTAAAAGTCATAATTACATGTTTATTAAATATTGTTGTTAATATCAGTACTACTACTACTACTACTACGATTACTAGAATTACTACTATGAATATTGCAGTAGATAATTGTGATGTACTTATTGAAAGAAAGTGACGTGAAGATAAAGTATAAATTTACTTCCCAATTTTAGCAATTACAAAAATATATTTTTAAAAAATTGAGTGATTCATTGCTGAAAATGTACATGACTGCTAAAAATGATAGGTTTCTCTTTCATTGAGTGATAGGTTTCTCTTTCATTGAGCAATCTAAATGTATCACTATCAGTGTAAAAAATAAATGTATTATATAGAGAAATCAATTTTTTGGAAAATTTTCTGGATTATTAAGTTCAATTCATTAAGTCAATTCTGTCACATTTTCATTTTCAATGTGACATAGTTTAGAGATTGATTTTTAACTTCTGATCCAGAATGCAGCATTATTAGAGGTAGTCTTTAATTTTTATATCTATTTCGTTCCTGAAAGATGCATGAAAGTTGAAATGTATGAAAGTAGAACAATGTAAAAAAAAACATCAAAAAATGTTTTTAAAATATTTATTTTTTAATGTGGTGTGTTAGCATATACATAAATAACACTTTATTGATTAGTATCTTGTGTTTTCTTTATAAATTTATCAAGAGATAGTTGAATTGTATTCTTTTTTTAATTTTCTTTTCTATTGCCCTTCATATAAAATAGCAAATTGTACAAAAGTAGAATGTATGAAAGTCAAGGACTGCCTGCATATATATTCCAAATATTAAGATTATGTTGAGGAAATATTTTTGCAATTTTTCTTTTAATCATTTGAAAATAATTGAAGATATATTTTCAGCACTTTATTTCTTTATCTATTCTGCCTTCAAATATTTATAAAAATAAATAAATTAATTTCAGAATTATTTTATAAATCATTATTATGTTTCTTTATAAGCTTTTTGTGTCATTGTGCTTTCTTTAACATTATTTCTTTTTAACATAAAAAATATGCATTCATAAATTTTAAAATGATGCTCTGCTCTTTAATAAATTCAACACATATTTATTTAGAATTTATCTTTCGATGAAAATTCAATTTATAAACATTTGAAAGATATTTCATTGGATTAGTAATCTACTTTACATAGTATATAATTTCTTGGGGGGGGGGGGTTGATAAAAACCAAAATTTAAATTTGTATTTTCATTTTAATTTTTTTTTATTTTTTGTAGATTTTTTTTACTTGATATTCATAATAATAAAAATTATTTTCAATTATTTTTATAATTTCCACTGAGTTTTTTTTTTTATACATTTTACAACATTTAAAAATGTTAATCCTTTTAAAGTTGCTTTAAGTTTTCAAATCAAAGCATCATTACAAAAAACACACACAAAGCACAATAATGGTGTTTGCATTTTACATAGTTTTTTGCAAAATTGCTCCACAATCGACACAAGTATCATATTTAATATTATTATTAAAGCCTAATGATTCGAACAATGGAGGCATAATATATGTAAACTATCTCTAAGTGGATATCAATCAGTATTATTTAATTAAATCATTTCTAATTTTTTTAATTCTATCATATATTATTTATATTAACCATTTATGTCCATAGTGTTTTAAAAACTTTGAAATGCCAATTTTTGACTAAAAATAAAATACTGTATCACTTTTCAAGTTAAATCCTTTTGATCTTTTATTTATATAAAATTTAGAAATATTTTCAAATAGTTAAATAATCAAATTTTACATTTTTAAAAACAAATATTAGTTAAGTATTTCATTATAAATAATCACTGCATCATCTACTGTACTGATGGAATGGCAGATTGAAAATCCCAAAGACCGCAGATCATACTCAGATGTTCAAGCTACTACTGAGCTCCCAATCAATAAAGTTATTTGATTACTATTATTATCAAAGCTATGATAAATTTAGATTTTTTTTTAAAAAAATTAATTCTGATATATAATTCTTGTTTTTGTGGGTTTTGACTAACCCCTACATATCTTACTTAAATATAACATTTTAACATGCTGATGATACCATCCATTTTATATTGAATTTTTTTTTTTAGTTTCATCTTCTTGCCTATAAAAATTTTAATAAGAAAGATTTTTATGCTTTTTTTAAATCTTAATATTTTATTTCTACTTTCATTTTTTCTATTATATTTGTTTTTTATTATCTATACTGAATAATGGCAGTAAAAGACATTGTTATTATGTTATAACTATAGTCATATCAAAAGCAATAACATCATTTCAAACTGTGTGAGACAAAGTAATCATAAACTTCCTTTTGCACAATATAATGAGAATTATGAATAGGTAGAATATTATAAAAACACTAAGAATTGGTATTAATTTGTCAGCATGTAATGATAAAATTAGCATAATTTTTTGCTACTTGAATAAATTCATCATAAATGATTGATGATTGTATTCATGTCTTCTATTTGGACATCTTTCAATAAGATTTGTTAAAGAGTTCATGCTTTGTTAATAATTCTAAAAAAATCTGATTTAATTTGCATTTTATATTAATCCAATATTTTTTAATTAAGAAATATTTATTGAATAATTTATATATCAAATATATAATATTTAAAAAACATTTTTGGTGACAAATACTTGGATTTTTATAACAATACAAAAATTTTATTTTAAAAAGTTGACATTTTTCTTGTCTAAATATAAAACCTTTTATCTGTCTTCAACAATATCTGCTGAAATTCTGAAATATATTCCAAAATAAATGACTTTGCTCTTTAAATTACCTTGAATGACATGCTGTATGTAATCAAATTTGATTGGTCTAAAAGCTTATTGTTTTTCTCATGCTATATAGATTACAAAACAAATATAGGGTGATGGACAGAAATTTTGGAAATAATATATTTATAATTTTTTGGAAATAATATATTTATAATTATGAAGAAAAAATTTGCGATTCAAATAAAAATAGTCATATACATTTCAGTTTATCATACTCTGAAATAGATCTTCTATAATGAATAAAAACTGCTGCTACATATTTTTTTTTTGATGTTTCAACAGCAGAGATAACTTTAGTTTGTAACAATTTGATAATTTGTGATACAAGTCATAAATCTATCATTTAAATGAAAGATGAGAATTCATGATATACTATTTTCTTCTAAATTCTAATTGATAAATGAAATTTGGCAGTTAATTGTCTCTAAGATAAATTTATATTTATTCAAAAAATGATAATATTAATTTCTGACAAATTTCATAAATATCTACATTTCTCATCAAATGTTTTAGATTTTTCTGATTGGTTGTACCTTATTTGTAGTGACTAGGCATGACCATAACTATTTGCATGTGATATTAATCTAGAAGATACATTTACTAAATCATTGAAATTAAAAATAATCTGCCAGTAGAATCAGAAAATTATTTACAAGCTCTATAAATACACTACAATTATTTTAGTGGGAAAAAAATTAAGACCATTTTTTCCTATTAATTATTTTATTTAAACATTAATTTTATTATAAATTTTTTTGATTCATTAATATGAAAATGAATTTTAGAAAAATCTAAATTTCCAATCAAAATTTTAAGATATGTAATCTTTTTGAATAGACCCGGGTGTCGTTTTACTTGGATTTATTTAACGCAATTTTGAAGTTATGCAATTCATGTTTCTTCGGAAGTGGTACTCTGATAATGTGCTATTACATTAAATAATAAATTTTGCGCACTTACGTCATATTGAAAGTAATAGCACATTATTGGAATTCGACTTTCATCTTAGTAATTTCAATATTTTCAGTGCTTTACAATAGTAAGATTTTATGCAATAATGAAATTAAAATCATGATTTCCACATTTTATGTATACCCACATTAAGTTTTACAAGATTATAATGTAAATTTGTTCAAACATTGTGCATGTTAATTTTGCATTTTAAATCACATTCTGTTTTTGCTTTTTAAAAAAGAACGTAATCAATTATTAATCATTTAGTGACCGCAAAAGGTGAGTAATAGCAGTGGGCACAATTAAATTTGACAATTAAAAATTAAAATCTGATTTTTAATTGTAATTAACAATTTAAAAATTACTTAAGGGGACCTGAAATTAATGTGATGTGAAACGAAATTTGATTTTTAAATGGAATTGAAAATTAAAAACTTAAAGACAAAAATAAGAATTTAATTTTTAGTTGTTAGATTAATTACTAATTACATTGTCACCAGAAAACCATTAACACAACATGAGAATGAAGTTGGCACTAGTTGTATTTCCTCTTGTGAAGAATCTGATTTTTTACCAGTTTGCAAACGAACCTGTTTATCGGCAAATAGTGATAATAATTAAAATGTGTATAAAAACGTAAATTACTGTAAATTATGCATAAAAATATATTGTTTTGAATAAAATTAAATATTATAGTTAAAAAAAGTTTATCTTGTATCAATTTTTTTCAAATTTGAAATTTTTTATTAGTCATATTTTATTTCCTTATTTTTTTTTGCACAAATTTTAAAGTAATTTTACATTGGTGCTTTGCTTTTATGCAATTTTTGAAAAATCACAGTCCGTATTCCCCCTTTTTCACAGTAAGTTACATCTATTTTTGTACAATTTCTTTTGCGCATGTTTTTTGAGGAACCTATCTATTGCGTAAAATGAGACCCAGGTGTATTATTCTCTATCTGTCTATTACTATTCTAATCTGCATGTTGCAAATTTTTGAGAATATTGTACCATCAATATTTTTATTGTTAATTATAGTTTTATATTGTCAACAGCTATAACTTATTCCTTATTGATCTTCATCACATAAAACTGTTAATGCAAACAAATAACCAAAGCCTAGTCTGACATTTTGATGGCATTTCTATATTATTGATCATTGATTACCCAAGTATGCAATAGAGTAAATTACAGGATCTATTATAAAAAAATGCTTTTCTTTTGCATCTTTTTTGATTTTTTTAACATGCTATCTTTATTTTGCATTCCAACTTAAATATTTTTATTTGATTATAGAATAACAGGTATATTCTTATTTTGTCTGAATTTATTAAAAATTATAGTGCAAAATTATTAAAAATGATATTCACAAATAATTAATAGTCTAAATTACCAATGATAATTGTTTTCAGTTAATTATAATTATTAATAGTTTTGTAAGGGACTGTAACTTTTTGTCATTATATATATACATTACAGAGATCAAGTGTCCATGTAATGAACAGAATGAGTACTTCCGTAGAAAAATTCACTAAAACTTTCAAAAGCTTTAATTAAAATTCAATTAAAAAAATTCACATATTCTTCCTCACAAAATTGATCCAACAAGATGCACATACAATAGTGTAGTCAATAAGTACATTAGTGTATGTAAGCTATTTTGCAAACATAAAAAAAAAATCTCAACTATTTTGCTAAACGTAAAAAAAAGAAAAAAAACTATTGAAACTTTTTTTTTGGTTTTAAAAGAATTTTATTTAGGGAGAATATTGGTTTTTTAATACATTAACTTTTTATAGTACATTGACTAAACAAGAGTCTATAATGTCACTACTGGGTTGATAGTGGATGATTTATGGAGATATTAATCCAGGGTATGGAATAAATCCTGTGGTTTATAGATTGTTGTCATCAGCTATCTGGAAATGTATTGGGCTTTGGAATTTGGAATAGATTCCAGGTTTCTTCAAATAAAAATTTGGAGGAAAGAATCATGCCTTTATGTTTGATTTTGTTTAAAAGAAAAATGAATAGACTAAACTTTTTTTTTATTGTATGGAATTTCAGTTGTCTTTCAATTTTTTTTACCAACAATTGAATTGTTTTACATATGGCAAGGAATGAGTTTGACCAATGCATTATAGAAGTTCTCACAATGCTAAAATCTAATTTACAATTTCAACTTAAGAATGTTAAAAACATTTAAAAAGTAAAAATATCTTGATAATTTATTCTCTGATTTCCAGATAAGAGAGTTTCAGATTTTTCTAGATGTGTGTAATATGTATATATTCAGCGCTATTATGTAAAAATTGTTGTGGCAAGTGAAATAAAAACATTATAAAAAAAGATTATATAGTGTGCTTCCATTCTTTAAAAAGTCACACTTCGTCACTAATACACTATATATATCATCATCATCAACCATTATTTATGCTCTGCAGGATGAAGGTCTCTCCAAGTTCAATCCATCTTCTCTGATCTCTTGCCTCTTTTCTCCATATCATCCCTGCACACTTTTTTATTTCATCCATCCATTACATGTGATCTTTTTTGGAGTTTTTTACAATCTCTTGGAACCCAGTTTAGGATTTTAATTGTCCATCTATTATTATCTCTTCTAGCAATATGTACAGCCCAACTCCACTTACACCTTTTAATTCTTTCAACAATGCCAGTAACACCTCTTTGTTCTCTTGCACATGTATTGCATTTTCGATCTCTTCTTGTTACTCCTAACATGCTTACCTCTATACTTCTTTGAGTGGTCTAAAATCTCTGTGTTGCTCTTCTATTAAGTGTCCAAGTCTCATATCCATAAGTAAAAACTGGTAAAAGACATTTATTAAAAACCTTCCTGTTCAAACACATATAGACATATTTTGTTTTAATATTAAGTTACTTCTACCAAAAGCACTCCAATCAAGTTTAATTCTAGTATTAATTTCATCCATTATGTTTCCATCTGTAGTAATAATCTGACCAAGATATTTGTGGTTGTTAACTTTTTATAACTCCTTGTAATCAATCTTTATTTTCATTTTTTAAGAAAATTCATTCTTTAATCTTTTTAACATTAATCCTACTTTCTTACTTTCATCTGATAATTCTTGCAACATTTCCTAAAGCTCCAAAGCATTATTTGCAAAAACAACTACATCAGCTGCCAAATCTAAATGACTTAAATAATCACCATTTATTTTATTCCCTTAGCTTTCCATTTTAATTCACAAAATGCTTTTTGCAACACTGCTAATAAAAAGTTTTGGAGATATGGAGTCACTCTGTCTTACACCCTTTTCAGTGTTAGCCTTACTTAGTATCATTATGTAATATAATTTTTGCTGTTGCATTTTTATAACTATTCTTCAGAATATGACAATATCTTGGGTCTATACTTTGATGATTCAATGTTTTAATCACCAAAGAAATGCTTCTCACTCTATATATGTAACCATTAGAAACCAGTCAACACTTAAGACAATCCCAATATAGATAAAATCATCAATCTCAAACTGTTGTCAAGACAACCACCTTTTAACAATTATATATATTAGTTCTAAACTTTAGGACTATAAATGAAAATAATGGTATGGAATCGAATTTAATAATATGCTTATATTTTAATATAAACAGATAATGATAAAATTGTATTCAGGATAAAGATATTTTCAGCAACTCTCAAAGGAGGACCAGTGAACAAAACAAAGCACCCCCCCCCGCATAAGTATTCAGTATTATATAGCAAATACAATTTATTTACAAAATTATTTTTATTTTGAAAAGAAACTTGTGTATAATATTTATCATATTTAATATTAAAATATAATTTTTAAATGTCAAACTCTGGAAAAATTAGTTTTGTATTTTATTGATTACATACTACTTTGTCAAAATTAGTAACCGTTGAACTAAAAACATATTTTAAAACAAGTCAGATTTTGATTTAACAGTTGCTTGAATTAAGAAAAATATTTTTATATTGTCTGAATATACAAAATGAATTAATTTTATCAGTTTTCACAATATCTGTATTTAAATATGAAAATTTTTGTTGAATGTAATTTAAAATATGGAATTAATTACATTAATCATTCAATGTTTTTTTTTTAAAATATATAATTTAGGTCCGTGTATATAATCAGAATTTCGAAAATTTATCTTAAATGCAATAGTCACGCTATAATTTTTGTCGATAGTAAAACAAATTTTGTGGAAAATGCATAAGTTAAACTTTTTAAAGATATATAACAACAACTAATTAAATAATAAATAACACCGAAAATTTGTATTAAATTGTAAATATACCACAATTTTGATTGCTTTGATGTCAAACTCAAAATTAACTAATCTCTCTTTTTCTCAGATGAAATGATGGAAAAAAATAGTAAGATTCTAAAACATTAAATAATTTTTTTACATTATATTTTTGAAACCTATAGCAGTCCATGTAAATATTTGACTTGCACTTAGGAATTTTAACCAAACATTGCTGGAATGCTCCATTTGAAATACTGAG
This sequence comes from Epiperipatus broadwayi, assembly GCA_028023455.1. Classification (NCBI taxonomy): domain Eukaryota; kingdom Metazoa; phylum Onychophora; class Udeonychophora; order Euonychophora; family Peripatidae; genus Epiperipatus; species Epiperipatus broadwayi. The sequence continues at coordinate 2,286,526 of JAQFVV010000114.1, forward strand.
GCTAAAGAAAAATTAAATAAAACTACATTGGCACACAAAAACAGTGCAATCATATGCTAACATGCTCAGAAGGTTATGTGATATATAAGAACCCTAATATCAAGTTAAGCTCAACATTTTTTTTCAACTGATCAAAATAAAATTAGTTTTACTTTAACCAGTAATCCAAGGATCAGTAGCTCTTAAGCTTACTACTCTATCGCTATGCTAAATTGCACAGGGCAACTTGTAACATATATTAAAATAGTTTCATTTTAAAAAAAATCAACTTTATATAGGCATTTTTTTTATCTTGATAACTTATTTCAGAAAAGATAAATATTAATGTCCTCTTATTTTTATTTTTAAATATACTAGCAATTATAATATTTTGTTAAATTTCTATCAGGACTTGGCACAAGTTGTGAGTAATTTGACACTGCAAATGTTTAAGTAGGTAAGAAGTACTAAATTTAATTAAAATGTAATTCTAAACAAAAAAATAGTCATACTTTATATTATTAGAATTACCTGATAAACAATAAAATTTCAAATACTTTATTTCTTGTTTGACTATTAAAAATGTAAAAAAAATATTGCTGAAACTATCATCTTACTTTTAGATTAATTCCTGATAGTAATGGCATATAAAAAAGGTAAATGTTTATTTAAAAATGATAAAATAGTTCAAACTTGTTGAGCATTGCTTTTGTCAATTTTTTAATCCTGATTAGTATCCTATGATTTCTCATTTTACAAATTAATAATAATTAGTATAAACTTATTTTGTGAAAGATGATTGCTCTCCAAATATATATATATATATTCTAATAAAATAATAAAGTTAAAAATTAATTATATTTTATTTAACTTTAGAAGATTTTAAATTTAATAAAGTTCAAATATAGCTATAATATTCTTTATACAGATACGTGATAACTCCATATTTTAACTTTTATGTCCTTTCATTTGCTACAATTTTATATTGTTACAAGCTTAATTAATACTTAATCATTCACTTCAGATACATAGTTGCAGACATAAGAAAAAGTCACACTGATTGTTTCTATAATGCATTTTACGCAACTAGGTTTACTGAACCCTTCATAGTACTTCAAATTCTATACATCATTATTTTGCATTTATTGATGTATATTATACATATTTTATGAGTATTGTCAACAAGCCCAGAATTATTTATAACAATAATCTTTCAATGAATATATAAATAATTTTAGCAATATAATTTTTCACCAACTGTCTGCCACTCACTGTAAGCATTAGCAAATAATAATAGATGCTAGATTATAGTACTTCATAAATTCCTATCCTTCACAAACTAATTTCCAATTTATGATTTTCTTCAGAAAGAAGTTTTGGATCTGGGATAGTGCATCTGGATCTTAAAATCTAAAACATCTTTCTTCCAGTTGCTCACTGATGAAAACCATAAGAAACCAGTCTGGAGATATTGAATAGGACAACACAGGATAGGGATTTATTAAGCACTACTCATCCAGCATCTCTTATTACTTTCTAAAACTTACAATTAGTGGCATAGAAATGGTAAAAAAGAATTTTGCTAAGACAAAAATATGTAAGTTGGAGTAATGTTATATTTTATATGAATAATTATTAACTATTGTTTATTAAGTTAGAAATCATTAGATTTCTGGTGACCATAGGCTTAGACTTTAAATTTAATGAAGTTCAAATACATTTACAGTATTGTTTATGTAAATGTATTACACATATTGGTGATAAAAGAGCCCATTTTGTTTCCCACAGAACTTTGATAAATATCTTCAGATTGATAAATAAAAAAAAAAAACCCAAAACTTTTTTTTAAAGTATTTTAAAAATATTTTCAATTAAGCTTTTACTTACATAAAAGTAATTGATTTGTTTCTCAGGACGTCATATGACAGTTGAACAGTAAAAATGACAAATTAAGATTTGATCCAGGAACCTTTAGCTTTTGAGTAAGTCATGCTACTGTTGTTAACTATACACAGTATTATCTACAATGAATGTATTAAATGGAAAACTTTTACAGTATTATCTACAATGAATGTATTAAATGGAAAACTTTTACTGCAATAATATAGTCCATATTCTGAAAATCAATACAATTCTGTGATTAAATTTGCTGATGAAAAATTATTTTAAATTTTTATCACTCATTTTTTTTTTTACACAGCAATAAGCAATCCTGATATGTATATATGCGCGCGTGTGACGCGATTGAGTGTATGTACATTTTAAAAAAAAGTTAACATTTTTTTAGTATTTAAAATTGTCAAATAATGTGAAAATTCTAGAGAAAGTAAACACACAAAAAACAGGCCACAATTTTATTAGATTTTTAAGCATCCCTAAAGATTTTAAAATCCCTTCTAGATCTTTTTCTGTCAGTCTTTTTTATACGGTTGATTACCTTCAAGTAATATGTATTTGCCCTTGAAGACTCTAGTAATGTATCAGAGGATTACATGCAAATAAGTATTAACTTTTTCTTCTTTTTTTTTCAATTTACAGACTTTAAAAGGTTAGTGCAAGAAATAAATAAACAAACAGAAAACAAATAAAGAAGTAAAATTAGAGAGGAAAAAAGTAATAAAATCATTAAAAAAACCTAGGTGTATAGATATTTTTATTTTAAATATATTTTATTAAAATTAAATACATATACCATATTGCTGTTGCAGGACTTTGTGAACCTCAAAATTGTTTTTTGGTTGCAAATAGGATTAGAATTATTTTTTCCAGATAGCCAATCCTTAGCTAAATAACTGGACATCCAATAATTATTAAAAAATGGAGTATTTAACTATTATAAACTAAATGATAAAAGTTCCATATTAATCTGTGTTGGTAAGATAATCAATTTTATAACTGTAAAAAATATAAAAATACTAATCGAAATATGATGCAGTTTTCATCAGTCTTGGAGATATTACACTTTATCAACAATATTAAATCCATGATTATATTTATGCTTTCAAACTTAGAACTGATTATAAGAAAACAACAACAACAGTAATAAATTCAGTTGTTAAATTTAACTTTATAAGCAGAACCAATATTTCTAAATAATAGATAAGATTCATTAAAGTGAATGATATGGCTCTAAGGACTAAAATTTTAAAACAAATTGTGATAAAAATGTGATAGTTTATGACAAAAACTATCACTGATGATGATGAGTGGTATCACTTGGTTATAATTTTCCATTTATTAGTTAGTCAGAATGTTTTAGGCAGAAAATATACACAATAATTACAATCAAATTTGAATAACACCTACTACTAAATACCATGCATACTAAATTAATGAATAAGCACTTATTTGTAATCTGTAGTTTTAAATATTATTACACTAAACCAATACTACAATAAATATCACAGCTTTAATTTTAAGAAAATGAGAACAATAAATATTTAGTAAAAATTGAGCAAAAGACAAACATATATATATTTTTTATACATATAAGCATTTTATATCATGTTACAACAAAGACTCACAATTAATTAAAAAACGATCTTTTGATTCTTTTCCCAGGCCTTAAAAAAGTTTAAAGGTCAAATTTTAAATGTCTACCCCGTATGCTCTTATGATTTGTTTAACATATAAACAAGGATAGGCACACTGCTCATCAATATGTATCAGCCAGACAGATAAGTTTAATGGTTATTAATCTTTGAATTTAAGTCCAAAAATACCTTGTGTTGCTTCTCAAATGCTCAAAAGACATCTGTTTTTTTAAGAGAAGAATACATTTGTGTGAGAATGTTCATTCTCTTTTTTTTAAATTTATATTTATGATAAAAACAAATATATCTTTGTATTTCAAAGATTGTCAATCAAGAATGTGATTTAGGATCAAAGCTAGTGTGTGGTAAAATTTCTAAGGTCATGAATCTCAGGCTGTATTTAATAATAATCAATTATTTATCTACCTTCAACTATAGATCACTTTTATGTGAAAGAACACTGTATGAGTTAGAAAAAGAGGTGCACTGAAAAAGATTTGTCTATTATAAAGTGGGACATTATCAGATTTTTTGAAATTACAAAAAAAGAGAAAGAGATAATTGATTTGAAATGTGTATATGCATTTTTCATAAAGGGACAAATATTATCATAAGCGAAATGGAATCCATTACTTTTTTGATAAAAAAAAAACAACAGTGGAAGATTAATGATAAATTATATAGAAAAAAATAATAATTATCCAACATAAAGGAAAGTACTAGAGAAGGTAATTCCAGTTTATATCCATGTGAGTTCTTATTCTGATGAAGAAGTAGAAGATTTTTGTATAGATATATTGAATGTTTTAATCATAGCAAAGAGTATTTTAATTTTCTTGGGAGATTTTAATACTATCATTAGAAAATGATTGTAAAGATAAAAGTGTTGTGGATAAATTTAAATGTGAAGACAGAAATAAGAGCAAAGTCTTCTGAAATTTGTTAAAAATAAATTCTGTTTCTGCTGAAAAATCTAAATAAGGAATGTACATGAAAACATAAATGAAGATATATCAGAATAAAATTAGACTTTGATTAAAGCAGTTTCTTCTTCCAAGGGTGAATTTTTATATTTATTAACTTAGACAAATATCATGTATAGACAAACATATGTACACAAAATATTGCTTTGTCTAAAATCGTATAAAGAGAAGCTAAAAGAAATAGTAAGTAAATAACTTCAAAGGTAGGAATTCACAACAAAAATTACGAAATTCAATTTGACTTTGCTTTTAAGCTGAGTTCTACATTTTACCACGACTTCAATATGAACTGTCAGACCTCAAGAATTTCAATCAATTCAACTGAAAGCAGTTAAATCAACTTTGTCTTCCTTAGTTAACCAATCTGATTTTTTTTATTCTGCTCTTTTATGGTAAAAATAAAAAAAAAACCAGCATAAAAGTTTTTTATTTATTACTATTCTATTTCTGAAACAATTTAAAGAAGGGTTCCTGTTCCGGTGACTCTGAATAATGAAATATGTTTAATTAAATTATTAAGTATCGTCACAACAAACCAACAGCCTTTTATTTCACAAAATAAAAATACTTTGAAGACATTCATGCTCCACTTTTGATTTTGTTTGTTTAAAAAAAAGAAAGAAAGCTTTTAGAAAGGCAGGAATTGAGTTAAAATGCGATGTTTACTACGTGCAGTGCAAATAAATAGCAGATTTTAAAATGGATTGGTTTCTGAAGTTATTTTATACATTTTGTCAATGTTTGTATTGGAGTTTAATGAAAAAAATTCAATTAAGAATTAAGATAAATATAAACAAACCAAAATAATTTTTACCAAAAAAAAAAGTCAATATCAAAACATTTAAAAAGTTTGTATACATCTCAAAACTTATATACACATAAAAGACTACATTATATATTTGTGTTTTCTTTTACTTTTTACCTTCACTCTAATCTAATAATTAATTCAGAACCTGACAATCGTCACAAATCTTTCATGCTAACTACTGGCCACATCTCTATACAAAGAGCGACAATAGGATTAGATCAGGGTGCAACCAATTTTGAGTTGAATCTTTTTTATTTGTTTGTTGCCAATATTTGTCCTTGTATGTTTTTTTTTTTTTGAGTTAGAATAACCATATCTGTTTACAAGTTGCTGCTTATGAATAAATATATAAATGATATATGCATTTTACAAGTAACAATAAAATAATAATACTAATACAATACTGCGTTTTAAAAAATATATAAATACAGAATTTAATTATTTTTATTATCATTTAAAAAAAAAACATCATTCAGCCAAAGTCAAACTTTTATCAAATCTAAATCTTATTTCCATGTAAACTAATATACACCTTAAGAATCTATGTTTACTAGATATCTTCATATTTCTTTATTACTGAAAACATAATTTTAATTCACATCAGTCATTTTAAACATTTACAGTAGTAAGAGGATTTGGAGTATAGATAACAATGATATATGGAATTAAAAACAGGTAAAACTCTCCATACAGAAGTGTCATTGAGTGCAAACCAGAGTAATCAATGGATGCAAGAAGGTTTGTGCATAAAATACCTATCTAGTGCCCACTCATCCAACATCACCAGAGTAGTTTCTAGCATGTGGCTTTCATCAGTGAGGAGCCCTGGATATGAGAGCACTGCAACCATATCCTAAGATCTAATGCAACTCTCCAGCAGCCATCTTTTATTTCTACTAAACTACAAAACTATTAGTCTAAAATTGAAAACATAATAATATTTTCAATCCAAAATCATTAGCTTATATAGTCATATGGGTCTGAACTCATTGCAATACCCGTACATTTTGGTGTCTTTGGTTTTTTAATAACCATAGCCACCACTATTTTATTAGATAGGATTGGTACTGAAATGAGTTCAGACCTATATGATTATATAAACAAGTGAGTTTGGATTGAAAATATTGTTTTCAATTTTAGACTCATAGTTTTATAGTTTGATAAAAATAAAAGATGGCTGCTGGAGATTTGCATTAGATCCTAGGGTCTAGGTGCAATGCTCTCAGATCCAGGGCTTCTCACTGATGAAAGCCACAGGCTAGAAACTAGTCTGGTGATGTGGATGAGTAGGCACTAAATAGGGATTTTATGCACAAACCTTTGACAACCATTGATTACTCTGGCTTGTACTGAGTGGCACTTCTGTATGGAGAATTTTGCCTGTTTTTAACAGCTTGAGCAAGAATAAAAAATGGTGATCATATGATGTTTAGTACATATGCAATTAATGTATATCACTATTTGAACATTAGTATACATAAGTGGTGTTATTTTAATTCAGTAATTTTTATATAATTTCATGTTTTGCAATTTTGTACTTAGACTTTAATTTTTCAAAATATTGTTTTTAATAAATGAATATTCATGCAATGAATAATGCATGATAGAAAGATATCTATATATTACTTGGTAACTACATTTTAAGAGCTAATCTTGGAAATGAACAAATTTCAGAAGGTTAGTTATATAAAATCACCAAAAAGTCACATGATCACTACTTCTAAAGATTAATTATAATTTATCATGATTTGTGCCCAATGGTATTTTAGTACTATATAAGAATAACATTTTTATTTGAAAAAAAAAAGCACTAATAAAGTTTTTTTTTTTCATATGTCATAGCATCGGCAGGGAGACGAACCCGCAACAATCGTCTGCAACCAACTTGCTTGCAAGGTTGCTGCGCTGACCTCTCGGCTATCAACGCTTGACTAAGCACTGATAAAGTTTTATGAAACAAGTTTTTATTAAATGTAAGATTTTTATAAGTATAAAATTCGATATTTAAATATTATAGAAGAGGATATTTTTAAATTTTTCAAACAATATATTTGTTGCTTATTATCATATACTTTTAAAACCAAATAATAATCCAAATTGTTGATATAGCAAAAAGGAAAATTAACTTTTTTATTATTTACTAAGTTTTTACACTGTGTAAATTATAAAAATTGTATTCATGGCTGTCAATTCTATTAGAAATAAAATGTTGAAAAACAAAAGATGTTCTTTAAGAATGTAAATAAGATTTTTCAAAGAAGAGTACTAGATATGGCAACAATAAAGGTCAATGTTTTGATTTACACCATCTCAAAAGCTTATGGAATGCATTATTTGTACAAGTCAGAGATTGGTTGCATTATTCCTAGGAATAAAATATTTGACAGCACATCAATAAGCAATTGATTATTATCTAGAAATATGAAGACAAAAAATAATATATGTATTGAAAATATAAACAGAGCAAAACTCTCCATACAGTATTGCCACCTGTGCTAAACAGAGTAATCAATGGATGCCAGAAGGCTTGTGCATAAAATCCCTATCTAATGCCTACTCATTCAATATCCCCAGACTAGTTTCTGGCTTGTGGCCTTCTGCATCCATTGATTACTCTGTTTAGCACAGGTGGCAATACTGTATGGAGAGTTTTGCTCTGTTTATCAACAATTAATGTGCTAGTATAGGAAATGTTATCATGTGATGCTTATTGAAAATATACTTTACTATTTCTGGCTCAGTCAAATATTAACAGATAGCATCTGATAAAAAATTAGGTATCATTATATATATAAAACTTGCTTTAAATGGCATTTAAGGTTTAATATTCAAAATTAACTTCCATAATAATTTTAAAACAACTTTCTCATTAAGGATTGATCAAAATTTTACAAGAACATATTTAAAATAGAAAAATAGTTATATTTAAGAAAGAACATAATAAATTTTAAAACTATTTTTTTAAATCACTATTAATAAAAGTAGTCTATTTTGTAAAAATAATTGTTTTAAGTATTAAGCAAATTACATTAGCTAATGCCAACAAGGAATTATGAATTATATTGTAAAAAGAGGAAAGAATGTATTTTGAAAGTCATTAAAAGTTGTATCTTTAAGTGGAATAAGACTAATTGTATACTTAAAGAAGAGTAATAATGTTATTTATATCCTTGTTGGTTTTTTTGATAGGACTTATTTTATTTGCGTTTATTGTGTTATTTGATAAGATTTCACAATCTGATAGAGCATATCTATCTTATTTAGAATTTGAGTATGGATATGAAATACTTCTTCATTGAAGTCAATATAAAATAAAAAAAAGTTTTCTTTAGAAAATTTATTCTAATATATTTATATAATTAAATGCTGACTTTTATCATTTAAATTTATTATTACAACTATTAATAAATATATGGAATGACTCTTAAGATGCATTTGAACAACTAAATCTCTTCAATTACTCCAGGCCCAATATATCTCTTTAAATGCTGTACCATTGCTTTCTCTTTATTAATGCATAATTCCACAAATTTATCTTATAAATGGATATTTTTTCAACTAGTATTTATTTATAAAATTCACTTTAATAATAATTTATATATCAATCTTTATCAGGCTAAAAATTATTATGTTTTATTTAACATTATATATTGATTTTACATTTAATAAGGTTCAAATATATCTTTGAAAAAATATTATAATTGCAATATATTTTTTTATCCTTTTACTATTTCTACTCATGCTAATGGGTTTATTTGTATTTAAATATATGAATAAGACATTAATTATATGAAGATCATATTGTATGAGTAGAGAGAGATAAAAGGTTAAAAGAAAATTATATTAATATTTGTGAGATTTTTTTCCCAGATTAATTTATCTTTATGACAATCAACATGATAGTACTTAGAAAGTGATTAGAGTTATAAATTGCTGTAAATTTTAAATTATTTATATAGAATTATTGAATTATTCTGTCACAATATAATTAAAATAAATGCTTAATGATTCTGTCTTGTTACCATATTTGTAACAGATACATTTTCATTCTCATAAGTTGATATTGTCTATATCTGTTGCTATATAAAATGTTTGTCTAGCAAAAGAAGAGTCTTATTTAATTTGCAAAATAGCAATTTAGATCTTAATACTCTGAGATATTTTTTTACATTAGTTTATTTTATTGCAATCACACATCATTTAGATGTTTGAATTTACTTGCAATTGAATATACATATGTATAATTACTTTTTATTTAGATACCTACAACTATAGATCACTTTTAATTAAAGGAAGGTTGCATGATTTGGAAGAAAAACTATCTAATATTAAATCAGAGACTGATGGACTTTGTGAAGTTAGAAGAGACAATTGATTTGAAAAGTGGATACATGGCAAGCACAAAAGTCGTAGGATTCATTATAAATAAAAAGCAAAAAAGACAACACTGTGGAGGTTGATGATATGTGAGATAGAGTGGTAAGATTAGTTATGAAAATTAATGAAAGATACCAAATTCAGATTAGCTATGTTTATGTACTAATAAGTTCTCATTGGGATAGAAAAAAAAGAATTTTTATATCAATGTAATTTTGATTAGACTAAACAGCATTTTAAAAATGTCATGGGAGACTTTAATGATAGAATTGATAATCTATTGAAAGATAAAAGTGTTGTGGATAAATTTGGTTATGGTGATAAAAATGAAAGAGGACAGAGACTGGTAATGTTTACAAAAAAAAATCTATATTATGAACTTATTCTTTCAGAAAAAAATTCTAAATGGAAATAAACATGGTAGCACCCAAATTAAGATACTGCAGAATTGGACTGAATATTGACTAATATATATATATATAAATTGTAATGCTATTAATGTAATCAATACAGCAAATGATTATCAATTATTAAAATATAAAAGAGAGATTAAACTATTAATGAAAACAATAACAAGTGACATTCATAATCTTCTTTAATACTGTAATTAATTTAAATTGGAATTTTCAAATCATTTTAAAATCTTATCAGACTTTGAAGATGGTTCAGATTTCTATAATCAATAAGATGACTGATATTCTATTAAGAACTGTCAGAAAGATAGCTAATATAAAAAGGCAACAACAGTAAATTTTCTACTGAAAAAAGATAAATGTATGAAGAAAAGAAAGAAAATATATATTTTTAAAAAATGATCCATTAAAAAAAAAAGTAAAATGGTATGAAAAAGAATTAATAATAATATAAGAAAATATACATGGGAATTAGCAAGGAATGCTATAAAATATAAACTTCATTAATGCTACAAAAGAAAATAAAAATCTCATAAGTATAAAACAACATTTTGATATTGGAAGGAAAAATGGAAATATTATATATATAAATAAAGTAGTTTTTGGGTTAAACTGTGTGTTTCTTTTGACTACTTCCCAATGTTTCAATAGAATAGCATCCGCCAAGGTCAACTTTTCAATGTTAACCTTGGCAATGGTGGATACTATTTTATCAAAACATTGGGAAGTAATCAAAAATAACACACAGTTTAATTCAAAAATTATTTTATTTACATCATATAATTGTGAAAACATTAAATATAATATATATAATAACACCATAAAATATGTGGAATACACGTCTATAGAGAATTATATAATAAAAAACAAGAAAACAAAGTATTCACTACAGTTATTATATTTTTTTAATTGCCTGGAATTTAAAATGAAGAACCTAGACTTGCAATAAAATATATGGAGAAGGAGAAAGCTTTAAAAGAATCAGGTAAAGTAGAAAAATTGTTGGCAAAGTTATTATGCACATAATAAAGATATATCAAATGATTCAAAGACTGCAGTAGTAATATCAATATTTAAGAAAGATGATAAAAAAGATATTAGAAAGTACAGACATATCAATCTTTTATCAGTTCTATACAAAAATTTTATCAAGATAATTGAATCTTCTATTAGTTCTACATAAAATCTTTAATTACAACTTGTCTAAAGTGAATTTTGGATTTTAAAACCAACAAAAAAAAAACAAGCTAGATTTAAAAAATGTTTTTAGTACAATCGATTACATTTAAGTATTGAGACAAATTACATATGAAAAACCAATGAATATGATTTGCCACTATGTTTTGGATTTATGGATTATGAAAGAGCATGTGATCCTATAAGCATTTCTACAAAGATTAAACATCATCAGAATATAGATTTAGGATTCTGTTATATTCTGAAAAATATTTAGCAGAATATTATACAAGTGATTATAATCCATAGTGATACTAAGGTTGACATTGAGAAGAATGTATAACAAGGTGATTCCATATTTACAAAATTTTTATTACTTTACAAAAAATGTTTTGTGGATTAAAATGGAGAGCTAATGGAATAAAAGCAAATAGAGATTATTGAAGTCATCTAGATTTTGTAAATTATATGGTTGTTTTTGCAAATAATGCTGAAAAGACTAAAATAATAGTTAATGGATTTTCTCAGAAGAAAATAAATATTGATAATCATGAATTAGGAGAAGTTAAAAACCACAAATATCTCGATCAGATTACTAATAATGATAGAAACATGATGGATGAAATTAATCATAGAGCTACACTTGAATGGAATGCTTTTTGTAGTAATAACTTAATATTAAAAGGAAATATGTCCATACTTGAAAATCAACAGAGAAGTGTTTTCTCGAGTTCTTACTTATAAATCTAAGACTTCATTTAACAGAACAGAAAAGTAGAAATTTCAAACTTCTCAACTAAATATGGTGAGATATATGATGAAGTAAAACAAACATTCAAAAATAATATACATGGATAAAAGAAAAAAAACCGTTAAAATTAAAAAGCTGAAATGGAGCTGGACTGGGAACATCACTAGGAAATATGATAATGGGTGAACAGTTGAAGTTTTAAACTGTATCCCAAGATATTATAAAAGACTTAGGCTAATGAGATCACACATGAGATTGATGGAAAAAATAAAAAAAAGTTTGTTGGTGTCTTATGGATAAAAGTCACCAGGGTTTGAAAAAAGTGGATTCAATTTGGTGAGATCTTCATCTTGCAGTGAATTGATAATGTTGAAATTGATGATGGTAGATTTTGACCAAAGTAAGTTTTTTAAATACTTGTTTGCTAAGAAAGCTTGTTCTGGAACTTTATCTACAGGGACATAAGTAGGTTATAATAGAATTTATTTGAAGAGTGCACTATAATTTCTGCAATTTTATTGGTTATATATATTTATTCAGTTCAACAGTCAATTATTACATGCACATTCCTTACATTGTTACATTAACTATTCATTAATTTATTCTAATGTTAACAAAAATTGACATCACCTTGTAAAATACTTTTATGATGTTGCATTAGTAGGCTTAATGCCATATATGTATTTATTGACTGTGATTAAATTTAAACTATAAAATACTATCTTTTTCTGGGATGGAGATTCAGATATTTTAAATCATCAGCTCATGTGACAAAAGAAAATTGTTTTTGCAATACACATATAGTGACAAAGGTTGTCCTGAAACTTTTTTAAACTGGTAAGTTGAGTACTATAGAATAGATCTCAGTGAGCATTGTAGAATTTGCAATTTAATTGATGATATTTTTACTGCATAATAGTTCATTATTACAAACATACCCATATACCTATATCAACATGGGATTGCCATTTTCAGCTGGTTTTACAGCTATATGTTGTCATATTATGAAGAGAATATTTTAACAGAGTTTTTCTAATTAACTATTAGAGATTATTTTAGATATGTTGGTGGTATGCTTATTACTGGTTCATTTGTTACCATACAACATCTTTTTAATAAATGAAATAAAATTGATAGTTTGAAATGGACTACTATTTCTGAGGACAGTTTACATAAAATAAAATATCTTGATTTAATTTTATGGAGAGAATATAATGTTATCAATTATAAAATGTTCATAAAATCTTTTTTAATGAGGGGATTTCTATATCCCAAAGTCAAAGGTTTATCTTATGCACAAATTGGCTGGATTTAGAATTAATATGTTGTGTAAATTTCATAATGATAAATTATTAATTATTAGAATATAGAATAGAGAATATAATAGGATAGACATTTTATATACATTATATAAATTTACACAGATGAAGGAAGTAAGATAGTGAAGAAAATACATGGATTTTATTACTATATATAAATAATGAAATCTGTAGTATGATTATATCATTGGTTTCTTCTCATATTAAAGTTGCATTTAATGTTGGACCAAATACTGATGGAATAATTATTAATGGAAAAGATACTGTTGATAAAATCAATGAATGTGATATTATATATACAAAGTGGTATACTGATGTAGGTCCATTTACAGTAGTGAATCAAACTGTGCATTGAAAGAGAGAATTCATGAACATGAGCTTTTGAATAATAAATTGCAATGTTCTATGGATAGATTTAAATTGATATTTGTGGAACATTCCCTTATTTGTAGTGGAAGTATGGCAGACAATTTATTAAATAAACAATACAATTGTGCTAATATATATATATATATATATATATATATATATATATATATATATATATATGTGCTCTTCCGATATATAAATTATTGACAGTTGTCCATTCACATTGCAACATTAATGTGTGATTTTAGAGATTTTATAAAAGAAATTAACTGTAAAATGCTACTTAGAATGGCAAACATGCCATAAGCTGGTTTTAGCTATTATTTATTTTTTATATATCGGAATTTGAATATTATAAATTTATTTAACGCACATTGATTACTTAAGTAATATTTATCTCTTTTCTTCCAAAGCGTAAGCTTGTGGTTAAGACCTGTAGAGGCCCCTACTTTCGCATTTTCAAGTGCACATGCTTAAAGGTTTGTTGCCTTAGTAAATTTGAATATTGTAAAATTTATTCCAGGATTTTTTTTTTTTTTGTTTATTTTAGTTCTTTTAACTGATTATATATATAAAGTAGTAATTTTTAACAGATGTAATTGTTGAAGTATTTTAATATGTGGAACCATTTATTATATTTTCTGTTCCTTAAATGGTTGTTTTGGTTATAAAATTCCTACTATTTCAAACCTAAAAAATGTAATATATGTGTTTATCTATAAGTGTTACACTATAACTGAAAATTATGAAAACTTTAAGTATATAATGCATATGAGGGAGACACCGCTTTTTAATGAAGAAATATATATTATAATTGCAACATAATAATACTCTTTAAAAAGTAAATAAAATAGAGAATACCACCATATGAAAAATAATTACTAGCCATCAAAAAAAAACAATGGTTATAAAAGTAGTTGGTCATCTAATAAGAAGACCAAGATGTTTAGCAAAAAATTAAAAAAAAACAAAAACAAATTAAAAACAGTAGATAGATTTAAATTAAAGCAGAAAGAAATATGACAACATAAATATGTCTAAAGAAATAGATACATAAAAAATGAATTCAAGCAATTATTCCGAGTGTATATAATTAATTTTTTTAAAAAAAAAAAACATACAATTAATTTAAAATAAAAAAATCTCAGTTTTTCTTTTTCTAGCAATTTCTTATTTGAAAAAAAAAAAAACCAACAAGATAATAAAATAAGAATTTTAAAAAGATTGGTTATGAATTTTTTATAACTTTATAAAAAAAATGGACATGTTTTTATAAAATTTACTGACCTACTTAAAATAGTAAATGATTTTAGTTAAAAAAAATTTAGACTTCAGTAGTAAATTTGATTTTCAATTAATTTATTTCATCATTTACATTTTTTTTTCAGCAGTTAAAACTTTAGAATTAATTAAAGTTAAAAAAAAAAAAAAAAGAATCTAAATTAAAAAAGAAAAGAACTAAGTAAATTTTATATATATATAAAAGCAATTAAAAAAAGTGATTAAGAAAGCAGAAAAGAAAAAAGTAATTCATCATTATCTTAACAAGAGATTTTCAGATAAAATAATGAATGTTTTATATATCGCATCTCTTAAGAAACATATAAAAGATAAATTTATAAAGAAACCATCGCAAATAAAATGCATGATAAATTCAAGTTAATTAATCTCATAGCTGAAAGCGACATTATAAGGTCTTCTCTACAGTGATTAAGACAAAATCTAATTATTGGCGGTGACGTCAATGGAAGAACGGACATACAAACAATGTAGTCAATTGAGATCAAATAAAACTTAGTTTAACTTAGTATCTAATAACTGATTGCTTTATTTAATAATAATGTCTACAAATAAGAAAAAATACTAGTTATATAGAAAATATTTTACTATAACATAAAAATTATTTAAGTTCTTTAAATTTTACAAACGGATACTTAAATATTAACGAATATCTATATTTAGCAAATGGTAACCATGAACTTTAAACAATTTTTTACAATTACAAATACCTAAATTGATATTTTTCATTAATTTATGCTTTGCATCAAACATTTACCAAATATAATTATCACGAACAAAACATCACATGACGTACTCTGTTAATATTTATTATTTACTTTAGAAAAAGATATTCACATTATTTACGCTAATTCAGGGCTATATATTTATATAAATAAAGGGTAAAACAATCTTTTACGTAAATAAATATATCATAAAATGGCAAAGATATTCTGTTAACCTCTTATATAGAAACAGTGAAAAAAAAAAAAAGACAATATTCACCAAGCAATAACGTTTGAATGAGTTTTTATTCTTGTTTTAAAATGTAGCTAAATATACATATATGCTCATTTATAAGCTAATAAAATACTTCATATGAAATAAAAATCAAGGTCAGTTAAAAAAATTTTAAACTTATTCAGGCTAGATTTAAATCTAGATTTTAAGAATGCTAAGCAGATCCATTACCTCTGCAACACAAAATGTTTATATATCTAATTTTATCATCTCTTCCCCATTCCAACACTTCCTCATTATTATTAAACTACTATATTTACAGTCCTTTTCAACAACTTTGTGAATTTTTTCTTACATGTTTTCTATTTTATCACCTTTACATTACTGGTTGGCAACTATATCTAAATCATAACTAGATGTTTTGAAAATGCGTTTACTTCCTACTGACAATGGTCATTAATCAAAAATTAGCTTATGATTGTGGATTACAGTCCATAAATTGCTCATGTAGCACTGCTACATGTTAATAATCACTTTCAGAAAACTTTAGTGAATATATTCATTCAAAAATAACATTTCTGCAAATATATGTTCTTCATTCATAATCAAAAGAGCTTGGAACATTTTTTTATCAATTCATTTTTTAATGTAAAAAATTAATGATGATGATAATGATGATGATAATAATAATACTTGGCAATATTTTATACAATCATAAAATCTATAGTTAAAAGATCATGTGACATTCAAGCACCCAATTGGCATATTGAGCATTAAAGTTCCATTCATTTGACCAAATATAATCTAGAAATGTTTATCTTTTAACTCTGTCATTCTACCACTATGTTAGACTACACAGGTATTTAAAATATAAGGAAAATATAATCTGAAAAACAATGTAAATTAAATTTAACCTTAAGATATCATAATAGTTTTAAGTTATTAAGAATTGCACAGTTTATTAATTCCTAAATGACATCAATACAAAATCTACTATATAAACAATTTTAAAGAATATTGTTGTTGGCACTTTCATAAGTATAGAGCAGAAGTGAACAGTTGTTTTCAGGGCAAGACCTACTTGTAATTTTCTCCAAGTGTCACGGTCTACTATCTATATAGTCCAATGTAATAATAATTACAAATAGTATCAAGTTTTACAAATTATTACAAAAAAATTAATTTATTATCAAAAAAATTTAATATACAATAAAAAAATCAGTATAAAATATAAATTCCAAGTATAAATTAAAAAATTATTAAGTTGTCAAAGATTGGCACTACATGCTGTCCACTAGTCCTGAATACCTAGATATATAATTACTAATTGCTACTTTTGCTCAGGATACTAAGTGCTCTTCTTTAAGATGGAAATGGGATTTTGAATTAATTATATTTATTACTGAAAATGTAGACTCATATAGATAAGTATGACCAAAAATAATGTTAAATTAAATGCAACTTTTTTAAAAATTTGGATATTTTTCATCTCTCGAACTCTAAACGTGATTTTTAGATTCTGAGGTATGGGTTCTTAAAATTATATCATTTTTCAGGGCAATTTTATTTTACTTTACAGATATATTTTTAGACATTTGTTTCACACCAACATTGACAAATGCTATAGTCTGCTAAATTCATGGAAATGTCTGTCAAATTTGAAGAGAATAATATTTCCTCATAATATTTATCTTTGACAAAATTATTTCCATTTTGAAAATTCATTAAAAATACTTTTGAAATTTTTCAATTCATTCTTTATCAACTGTACAGATAACAGATTTAATTTATTTTAAAAAGTATTAATGTATCCAATTATTTCAGTTATTCTTTTGTTTGTTTTTTGCAATTATAAGTTTTGTTAAAATGATTAGTTATGTCAACAATGAAAGCTAAATCCATCAATCAATGCCATCACTAAGTTCAATGTTTCCTTTATCTCTTACATTCTTTTAGCTATTTATTACTTCTAATAGGTTGCTCAATCTTAGCAAAAATATTCCTGACCAGTGAATATCTGCATGATATTTTCAAATTCATTTTTTTTTCCAATTTAGTCCAACACATTTTTTTGTGGAAACTTTTACCTGAAATGGACTTCACAATTTTTATGCAAGCTTTAATAATATAACATATATATAATAGAAAACCTGTTGATGCATAATGCAGTAATATAAAGAGAAATCTGAAAATCATCATCTCTGGTATATGTACCACAAAAAGTCATTCATTGTTCAAACCATTTTATGGTATCTTATCAGATCATCAATGTAATTTTATAAATTGGAGTTATTTTCTTCTCCTACTTTTTTTTGAAAATACAATAAAAATCTCCACCTTATATATATATTTTAAAAATAATATTGTTAATAATTCTAATTACAAAGCTGAGAAATATTAAGTATGTTGGGAGATTCATCAAACTGCAAAAAAAAAAAAAACAAATTCACTTAATCATGTTTTTGTTTAGTTTTTTAACTATGATCATAGTTTATGATTTCTGTATGACATATGACAGGTATACAGGAAAGAAAAACTGCCTCTCCAATTCTGTATTAAAATTGGGTGTCTTTCTTTTCTTTCCATTTGTTTCAGGCATTATACCCCCCCCCCCCAACTTAAATCAGTGCTTGTGTCAACAACAAAAAATACATTTATCAGATTTGCAACAAACAGAATATATTCAAAGTTGTTGATTGTGCCTTTATTCCACAATGAAAGCATAGAAAATGAATTAGTAATTGACTTACATGTTATCATGGATTTTGAACTTAAAAAATGTGTGATATCTGACACATTCAGATGCAAGCTTGCCTGACTATACACAGCTGCCTTAATTATGAAAAGCCAATTTTTACCTATAGTAGCTCAATATGTATAAAAATGTATTTCTTTTATGTAACAATATCTAATTTAGTGTAATATACAGATGAAAACATTATAGATGATATTAATCATAGAACTAAACTTGGTTGGAATGCTTTGGTAGAAATAACTTAATATTAAAAGGAAATATGCCTATGTGTTTGAAGAGGAAAGTTTTTAATAAATGTGTTTACCAGTTCATACTTATGGATTCAAGACTTAGACACTTAATAGAAGAGCATTACAGAGACTTCAGACCATTCAAAGAAGTATGAAGAAATGTGTGCTAGGAGTAATAAAAATAGTTCAAAATTACAATACATGGGTAAGAGAACAAACAGGTGTTACTGAACATCATTAAAAGAATTAAAAGACTGGAGTTGGGCTGGACATATTGCTAGAAGAGATGATAATAGATGGACAATTGAAATCTTAAACTGGATTTCAAAAGATTGTAAAATACTTAGAAAGAGACCACATGTGAGATGGATGAATGAAATAAGAAAGTGTGCAGGGGTGATGTGGAGAAAAGAGACTAGAGATAAGAGAAGATGGATTTAGTTTGAAGAGACCTTCATCCTGCAGTTGATTGATAATGGTAGATGATGAGTGATGTTATCATCATTTTCATTAGTTTAGGTGGTCATTTCAATTTTTTTTGGCCATCTACTAGAAGACCATGATTGATATCCTGTTCATCCAGGCTGTAAATCCTATCATTGAAGTTTGTTTGAACATCATGTCAGTTTAGACATTATAAGTTTAAGAGCATTATAGCTATTTTGTATTGTGACATTTAAACTGGCGAAGAGATATTTTAGTTAAGAAAATCTAAGAAAAGCTTTGAGATAATATAATTAACCCATAGATAAGCAATGTAATAATATGTAAAAAAAATATATCATAGAATGATTGTATTTTATTAAAATGTTGATCACTTTACAGATATGAAAGCATCCTTTGTTGTTTTTTATGAGCTATTGTTAATTTTTTTGCTCAAATACACTTGAATTATATAAAATCTAATAAAGAAGAAAGGCTATAGACTAGGACATGAATAGCTGAATTTGATCATGAAAGATGGCAGCACAGAAAAAGGCAGAATATTGGATGTCTTAAGCTGACAAAAAGATCAGTTAGAAAACTAAAATAATTAAAACATCTTAGTAGATAAGGGCTGTTTAGCTAAAAGTGACATTAGTAAATATTCTGCAAAATGTTTTAATAAACACATGATAAATTCTATGAAAATGGAAACATTTAATACAGATAGTGATATTTCATTGAAGAGCATTGGGGAGTCACCCATGAATAAACAAATAACTAGAATTCAGAACATTAATTGTCTTACCAGATTTAATCTTTAATATTATTCCGCAAACTTTTTTCAATGAGAAAATGTATATCAAACATCATTTCAGTGATAAAATTTTCAAATGAGATAAACAAGTTTATTTTGTAATGTAGCACTTGCTTAAAATCTTATTAGTAAAATATAAACAATCATGCAAACTTGGATATCTATTTTTAAAACATAATAGAGGATTTTACCTTCTAGCATTATATGATGTTGCTTTGTATGATATTGGAGTATAGTAAAGGATTTCATTGCAAAAGTTGGGTTAATTTTACCACAAAGTTAAGTCAAGGAACCAATAACAGAAGGGCACATTAACATTAGCTAAAATAATTAATTCAAATATAGCACTAAGAGAGAAAAATAATGCTAGAATATTATAAAATACATCAAAAACATCAATGAGTTTGTGAAGCATGGGAAGAGAATTTGTTTATAAAAAGATTGATTATATGATATGCAATAAAAATATAAAATTAAATGGAATAGAGTGAATAATGATTGGATAAATTTGAGTATTTATATAAAGCTGTAATACTTGTATTAAATGATGGTACTATATTAATATTTTCTACCAGATTATCAGTAATACTACACAAATTAAGATTTATTTGGGATATTTTAAATGCTAGTTGTTCATCTCAAGTTGTTTTTTCTCCTAGATAAATCCAACATCAGGCAGTCCAAATGAAAGAATAGTTAAGACTTAAAAATAATCTAACTCAGTATGTAAAAGTTATCAAAACAATCTATCATTATTTATTAAACATTAGTAATTTTACTGCTTTTCAACAAAGACCACTTTGAAGAATTCATTAGATAGAAGCATCAAATGAAAAGTTCCAATAGAAGCTGAAGGATAAACTCTAAATATATATCAGAGAATGATAACTTGTATCAATTTTTGAGAGTATCATTTTTTTCTTTTCTTCAGTCTAAAATTAAAAAAACAACAACATATAGGTGAAGATATTTTTCTTTAAAATGATATTGTAACTAAATTATTTTTATCTCTAATTTTCATAACTTATGTATAAAGACATTTTTTTGTGATTCTTGAATTTTCATTACAAGTAAAAATTAAAATATATATTATAGAATGAAAATAATTTTTAAATTGTTGCTTTCTAGTCTTATATTTTAATTAAACATCAAATAATTGACAATATCAATTGGTGTGAACATGTTATAATACATAATTAACATATGCCTTCATTGATTTTTAATGGTTGTAGCTATTTCTTTCTATATTTAATATTAAATGTTTGATAAAATTGGATTTTTTTTTTTTTTTTTACAATTTATATTTTTGCAGTTACTGTCATTACACTTTATTTTTAATAAATTTTTCAACAATGATATATTTTTACAATCACCAAAAATAAAGATCTGCTAAATTTTTATTTAAATTGATTTTTAAAACTTTTTAACAATCAATTCATAGAACTCTTAGAGTAGTGCTATGTACCAAATCCTTGTCAGTGATAAAGTAGTTGAGGGTAGTATTTAAACACTCCATATGCTGATATTTGTATTACAATTTCGCAGTGAGTTTCAATTAGAAGTGTCATTTTTGCTTCCAGGTGTTAGGAGTTATCATGAAAAAAGAAAGCTTTATAATGCAAAGATTTAAATTGCAGAATTCAAATTGCACAAACAACTGTACTCATTTATATTTTATTTAATAAAGCAGAAAAGATTCTGAAGTTATTTTTTTGTTTTATGATTGTTCCATTCATTTGAAAGATTAACAAACAATAAAATATATTTTAATATCATTTGTAAAACAATTTAAACTTCTGTCATGGGAAAAAGAAAAAAAAAGTTATTCTAACTAACATAGAAAGGTACGTTCTTATATTTTTTAAGTAAATTTGTTACTTTTAGTCATTAATTTAGTTAGATATAAAATTAATGTGAGAGTAGTTTGTGCCTAATGGGATGAGAGAAAATAAAAATACAAGGAGCAATTGCAAAAAATTCAAATATAATTAATAGAAAGCATTCACGTGTTTCATTATAGAAAAAATGGAATATTTAAATATCTAATTTATCCAATAAATTACATCCATATAGAGGCATAATTTTTAACTGCTAAACAAAACAGCACTATAATTCTGGCTATGGTCTTCCAAAAGCATGTTTAGGGCAATGTAAAAGTTTTAAATATTAAATATTACCTTTTCTTAATACTCAATGATAACGAGTGTATAATAATTAAAAATAGTTCAGTTTTGCCACAAACACTTTTCACATTGAAGCTCATATTTATGAATAAATAATTTTTACAAAATATCAGTTGGGTTTGTTTATTTTTAACAGAAATAAATTTAAAAAAATGAAACACAATATTTATTTTTTTTTTTTTATAGTTTTAGCTCAAAAACTGTTGTTTTTCAATAAATTATTTAAATAATAGTATAATAGGAGCAATAAATTCTTGTTATAGAAAAATTTTGGACAAGCATATATTAAGTTCTCTGCTTGGAAGTTGGAGCAATGAGACAATACAATACTATGGCCAAGAAATAACATTTTGTCATCATTTGTGCCAATTTTCTACCCCTTAGTAGTTTCATCATATTTTATCTTAGCATTTCAATTTTGTAGCTGCATAATAAACTTTAAAAACCTCTAAGTGATATATTTGAGAGCTAAAGATTTCTGAATTGAACCTCTAACACCTCTGGTCTCAAACACTGCATGGCACCTTAGGTGATTATCCATATAATCAGTATAAATATATTGAACTATGTTTATGTATTTGAAATAATCAATGTTTTAAATTACTGTGGGGTTATATTTATTAATATAGGGTTTCATTAATTCTAAGCCATTGCTTTTCAAAATATTTGTTTACTATATTATTACAACTAATTAAATTTAGTTATTACAAACATTCATTAACGACATCTATATTTAATGAACGATTTGTATAGTATTTGTAATTAAAATGTGAATTCACTTATTATTCTTAAACACAATAAACATCACGTGACCACCATTTCTTATGCTTGCTCTTAATACGTATAGAGAGTTTTACCTGTTTTACTCTTAAACACGTTACCATTAACATTGCTCTGCATTGTTTAGTTAGTGCTGGGAATAATAAATTCAAGAGGTAAAGGCTCCTTATAAATATCCCAGCAGAGGAGAGAGAGAAAAATTAGTTTGGTCTCAAAAGCAAAAAAAATTAGCTTCAATCCTCAGCTGCAAAAAAAAAAAAAAAATTCAGTTGGTCTATTAAAAGAAATTATTGCATTTGACCTGCCATTTTGGTGATTGAATGTTACTTGATTTTCTGAGCAACTGATTATACAATTATATATACATACATTTAAGTACGTTTTGCTACGAGATTAGAATAAGTTTAATTACAAAAACCAGGTGATAAAATCAAATGCTAAAAGACCCCGGATCGATTGCTGCTGAGGAAAGTGAAAAAACAAAACAAGAAATCCACCTTAATCAATTGAATAGAATTGCTATCCTCATTTAATCATTTGATTATTTTATTAATTACAAAAATTAGAAATAATTACCACATTTCTTTATTAATATATATATACAGTATAAACAATGTGTACAACTTATATCTATATAATGGGTAAAGACACGAAATATATAATTTGTTACAATTTTAGTAACTGTTCACATTAATTTGTTTAATGGAAAATTTTCATAATTTAAATAAATGATCAAAATTATACTTCTCATTTAAAATAATTAAATTTTCATTAAAATTTAATAAAGTAATACGGATATGTAAAATAAAAAATGGAAACAGCTAAAAATTAAATGTCTCCTGGTGAATTCTTTCATGAATAACAAGAAGAATAAACTTACCATTTTAAAATAAATTATTCCCTTTAGGAATCCAGATAATAAGTTATCAGTTTTTCTCTTTATAATTTTCTTTTATTAGCAGGTTTTTCAAATGGCTTTTTCTACATATATTTTATTTTTTAAAAATTCCCTAAAGATTTCCATAATAGCATTATCAGCAAAGATGATAAATAAAAAAAATAGGTAGAATGATTTGGTAGCTAAAAATTATATATATTGAAATAGATTTTTTCCCCCAAGAAATGAAATAAAACTGCATAAAATTAAGACAGAAAAGTTATTTATCATTTTTTTTTGTTTGGGAGTTTATTAAAGAAAATATATAGTAAAATAATTTAAAAAGTTGCAATTAATAGTATATAAAAATAATTTCGTTAAATGTTATTATTATGTAACTTGATTGGAAAATATAGACTTTGACTTATAAATGAACAACAGTTATGTGGCAGAAACAGTATGGGAAAATATGAAAACAACAAAAAGCAAGATAAGATAAAAGAAATGGTTTCGTTTCAGATTTACGTTAATTATTGCATAAATTAAAGAACTTAAAATATTGACATTTCGATTTATTTAAATAACGATCTTTTTCAAAAACTTTCTTTGAAGGAGTTGACAAAATTAAAATTTTGCAGAAGTTAAATATAACAAGAATATGTTTTACTAATATTAAATAAAATGCAATGTTAGCAGATGTGAGAATAAACCTTATCATAAGTCACAATAACATTCTATCATTAAATAGTTTTTTTTTTTTTTTTACACATGTTAAATGCGTTGACTGGGAAGCGAAGAAGTGAACCCAGGCCAGCTGCAGCCAGCTGCATGGAAGGCAGCTATGCTAGCCGCTAGGCCACCAACGCTTGACTAAAGAGTTTTTTATTGCTCACTATTGTGCCTAGTCCAAAAAATTCCAGATTATTTAACATACAACCTTATAGAAAATGTAGTGTTGACATAATCAATAGACCCTGATCAATAGTAAAATGCATTGTTTGATCTTGTATGCAGCTAAATGTTATTAAATTCTAGAGTTTGATAAGTGATTTATAAATATCTAAGAATTAAAACAAAAAAATTCTTATCTATAAATTAAATAAAGATGGTGATATTAGCAGGATAATATGCCTAAATGGTATTTTTATTTTTACATTATTTTTTAATAAAAGATTATTATATAATTGATATCAGCGTGTAGTGTGACTTAGTGAAGTGGCAGACATTCAAGTTTAAAATCTGTAAATTGAGTCCTGTTCTATTGCTTAACTCTTAAGCAATGGCACCATCTGATTATTTATTTCATTTTTTTATTGATATCAGTAATAAATAATATTATATGGTTGGTCTCCTTAAAATATTATGTACTGTTTGAGCACCCATATAATAGGTTAGTAGAACAAGTTCCAATCAAATGATTATATTGACTTTACTCAATAGAAATTTGATTCAGAAATCATTAGATCAATATCATGTATTTTACCACTAGGCTAAACTATACAAGAATCTCAATAAGTATTAGTTGATTGATATTATGACTCCTATTATTAATGATCATCAAGGTGCTTTTCTAGAACTGGTAACATAAAGAGTTCTCCTTCAGCTTTATGCATCCTAAAGAAATGGTCATTTATAACACCCAACCTATGCTCATTTTATCATTCCTTACAATTCTCATCTAATGATCATTACATCATTACAGCAATACTTCATTTAAAATACCCTTTTTAATGATTGATTTAAAGATTTAATATCTATTCAGTTTGAGAAGTAGATATAAATTATAAAAAGACAACTACTACCATGGTTTTTATGATCATCATCACAATGTTTAATTTTGTATTGAAATTCCAGAATGATAATTATTTTTCTGATTAAGAAATTATGTTAGAAAAATTTGAATACCAGAAAATTATTCTCACTTGTTGAATTAATGTTTTTCAAATTAAATTATTATCTATTTAAGAGCATTACATAAATATAAAAACTATTAAATGTTTCAGTGAATATTCTATAATTTTCATGTATAGTAGGCATATGTAAATCTTGAATGACCCAAAATTTCCATGGAAAAAAATATCTTTTCTATTTTCTTTTACTGGAGATCTAGACTTTTATCACACATGTTTTTAACAATTGAAAATATTTTTTTCTTCATTCTAGTTATAGTTTTTAATAAATAGAAGGCATGGGAGATTCAGAATCCATTTCATTCAGTGAGAATGATAAAGCATAATTTATTTACTGTATTTCAATTGATTAAAATGTTTTATAAAAAAATAATTATTCATTGAATTTTAAAAAATAGAAATGCTCCAAGGTAGAATGGATAAAAATAGACCATAGAAAAGTCTTGAAAATGTAGTGATAGATATAGAATTGTTAAGAATAATTATAAAAATTTACAAGTATATTAAATTATACTTAAATAATAAATGTAATAATGCTCAAGGCTAAACAGTAGGATTCCACCTTTATTGTTAAAGGAGGTTGCCTTGACAACTATTTGGAATTTGTTGATTGTTATTGATTTTGAAATTGTCTATGTGTTGATTGTTTTTTTAATAAATTATACTTGTATTCTAATACTAAGAATAACTTTTATAAGTAGTAAATGTGGATATAAAGTCAGTGGAAATTAAAATTAAAAGTAGTTGAAACATGGATATGCATTACCATTATTCTTATTTATTTCTAAAAAAATTGTAGATTGAGTTAAAAAAATTAAAAATAGGGATAGGAATTCTAATATTTGGAACAAAGTGTATACAATGTGGCATTTTATTTTTTACAGATGATATGACATGCTTTAAAAATTGTATATATGTGGAGTAGTTATTAGAAAATTGTGGATATGCAAATAAAAGTAAAAGAAATCAAAATGAAAAAATTCAATGAATAAAAATCAAAGATCCTAATATTTAATATAAAATATAAAAGCGAAAGATAGAAAATTGAAGAAGGGGAAGAATATAAGGTACTTTGATAAATGGAAAAATAAATTATATAAATAATTGAAAATTAGAATTGAGATAAAAAAAGTAGAATAGGTATTTTTAACAATCTGGTATGCTTATCTTATAATAAACATGAGGTGTAAGGAATTATTTGAAAAGGAGTGATGGTGACTGCTTTAACATTTGAAAAGGGAACTCAGAAAATTTTGGATACTATACAAAAAAAGGTAAGTAAATATGCATTAAATAATGAATTGGGTACCATAAATGAGACTATTCAAAATGAAATGAACTTTTTTTTTGATGACAGAAATAAAAGCTAATTAAAAGGTTTGGAAGATCACAATATATGAATGAAAATAAAATCATTAAAATAGCACTTAATTGTATTATGTGAAGAGAATAATAATGCAATGAAAACTTTAAATCATAAAAAATATAGATAATTTATTTGCATACAAGAAATTGTATGAATTTGTAGAGAATGTATTATAGATATATAATAATGAGAGATTTAAAAAAAGGATAAAAACATTGCTTAGTGAAAAGAAGTATGAAATATAAATAAAAAATCATTTGGAATTATATAAAGATAAAATTTATATAAAATATAAAAAAATGTAAGATAATATTAAAGGAAAATTATTTTAATAATTTGTGTAAGGACAGGAGCTATAGACACCAGGAAAAAAAAAAGAAAAAAAATTGGGTTGCATATGTAGTTTATTTGGAGATGAAAGAGAAAGTATTAAATACTCATTTTTGGATAACAGGATGTTGAAAGAGGATCAGCATACACTGTAGAAGAGTGAAAAAAAATAAAATGAATGAAAATAGTAGAAATTTTATAATTTTTTGTTTAGGTCTTATAAAAAAATTAGGGAATATGAGAATCTAGAATAGTTGAATTAGCAAAACAGCTTTTAATAACATGGAAAGCAAAAAAAGTAAAAAAAAGAAATGAATTAGGAAAGAAAATATAATTGCATATTAAGAAATAAGTAATATATGAGTTATTATGTTATGTAAATGTTTTATGAAGAAACAATGATTAACTTTACTAACATGGTAGCATCTAGCTAATACACAAAAATTTCAGATTTTGTTTGAGAAATCTTTATACTCATACAACATCACATTATTTAATTTTTTTTTATCAAGATGGTTAAAATATTTATATTCAGGGTATTGATTTTGCTAAGTGTTTAAAATTTTGGATGTAAATATGCATTACAATTTTTTTTATTTAAAGTAATGTTAAAAGTGATTAAACATAAAATATCTATTGCTTTTTTATATTATTGAAACTATACATAAATATTAAACTGAAGATTTTCTGAGCTACAGATATAAATGAAATATTATCTTTGTACATCCATGTAACATTGTCAAAATGTTACATGGATGTACATGAATAATATTTCATTATATATGAACATAATTTAGTTTTAACATTTTGTAGAATAGATTCTTAATATTCAACTCTTTTTAATGCAATCAATTTAAAGAATGTGTTGAACATATGAGAACCATACTTTCTGCTATTCTATACTATTATTTATTTCTTTAAAATGTTAAAAATTATACTACTTATAAATTATTTATTACACGTTACACAACAATTAAGCATCTAATATAATTTAAACATAATTGTGATATAGTGATAACATGACTTAGATTTGAATTCAATTCAGATATTTTTGTTGAGATTTTAGTCATACTATATCTGATCTAAAATACATTATAACATCTTTTTGATAGAAATCTTATGTAGCAGCAGATTTGTGCATTTAAATTCATATTTCTGATATTATAAAACATTTAAAGTCATTTTTTTTTCATGATATTAAGCTAGTTTTTTGTTCTTCAAAATATACTATTATTAAATAGTATTTCATATAGTATCAGTTAATGTACTTCTTATTATTTTTATAGTAAACCTCGATGAATAACATAAAATTTGATATGTACAACAGGTATCATTGTATAATCCATGTTGATAAATTCAGCTGACACATCTTTTACTTTAATGAAAAATTTTTTTTGATGGAAAATACATGTCCATTAACATTCATAAAATAATGGATTGCATTTTCAGTCAGTTCATAAAGTAAGTTTACAATATTTCCCTCCAAAATCATACATAATCATATAGTCATTCAATATTGTTTGAAAACTGGTATATTAGATTGATCGTATGAGTACAATTTCTTTCCAAGTAGTTATAGTCATATAGTTATCTAAATATTGTTTGGCATATCAGTATTTAATTATTATTAGCAAATGATGAGTATCAATAGAATCATTTTAAAACACAAATATAATTATAATGCAATGAAGCTTTCATCATTGCTAAAAGATATACCATAATTTATAAGTGGATTTATATATTACTTTATTCTTTATATAGAACTCTAAAGTAAACTTCATTTAGCATAATCTGCAGTAGAAATATCAAGATTAATAAAACAGATTATTTTAATAAAACTATGGGTATTTTGCATTCTGTTCAAAAGCCCCAATATTTCTTTGTATTTCATTCTTAAAAGTTAATTTTTTGTTGATTGAATGCATTATCAAAATCGTACACATATTTGAATTCATTTCATTTGAAATCCCCAATATTTTTTTGTATTTCATTTTTAAAAGTTGTTCAAAGATTATACATATTTAAATGGATTTGTTAAAAAGATTATACATATTTAAATGAATTTTTGTATTATGTTTTTTTATTACCGTAGGTGCAGTGACATGTATTAGACCTACTATTGCCTGTTTGCTTTACTCTCAATTTCCTGATAACTTTGTATATCTTGACAAAATACCACAGATTTGTCTTTTTTATTTATTGGGGTTTTGTGATTACAAAACAAAAAAAAGTTGTGTCGTGGCCATTTTGGTAATATTACATGATTACAAAGTTATCAGTGGATTGATAGGAGTGTGAACAGGCAGTAGTAGGTCTAATACATGTCATCACATCTATACTCATACAGTACCAAACTATGTCATATTTGCAATTTCTGCACTATAGTTGCTTATTATTTAGTTTAGTTTTGTTTCCTTAAGAATTTGGATATCAGCACTAATTTTATCTGAGATATTTTTTCTTTTATTCCCGAGGTTCTAAGAAGAACATTTTTTTTGTTAAGATTGAATTTTTTCCATTTGATTTCCTTCCACAATATTTTCTTCATTTCTAGACTCTTGATTTTTATGTGATTTGACACATAAATAGATATGTATGTATAGGTTTTATAGAAAACTTTTTCAATAGAACAGTGTAATCTAACTTGGCACAAAAAATCATGGAATAATAAAATAATTTCAAAATAAATAATATATATTTAAAAAAATTATCAGCAAAATTATTTTATGAACATTACTCATTTGAAAAAGTTTAAAAATATTTAGTTATACAAAAATTAAAAATGAAGAACAATACATAAGCCTTAATATGGAGTTAACTCTATGATATTTATATACAAACATATCTTTTAACTAGCTTACAATATGTCTACTCTTAATACCATATAGTAAAATTATCTTAAATTCTAATGATAATAATAATAATCATTTAATTCATTTATTTAAATGCTAAGCACATAGTCACTTACAGATCAAACATTAAAATAATAAAGGGAATATACATAACATAATAAATAAAGAAGTAAAAAAATATAAGTAAAGAAAATAAATTTAAATTGATCAAAAATAACATTCAAATTTACAAAATATGTAAAATTGCTTATGATCTAAATTAAAATAATTAGTAATAGTAAAAATCTAATTATATAAAAAGAGTAATTTAAATAAAAAAGAAAATTTAAAGACATTGAAATGACAAGCTTGAATACAATAGAGGGAAGCAAACCAAATATTATAACTGAATTTGTATCAGATAGAATATAAACTAATACAAGTCAAAGATAGAGATAGAACTATCATCAGACCAGATTTATATGCCGCAACTTGGTCACTTTTAAAAGAAAAACCAAGACTATAAGAAGCACAAAACAAAAAGAACTGAAACACTAAATTTACTGCATTATTTGCAAACTATAGAACAAAGAACAACTTCAAAACTACCTCAAACAAAAACTTGTACTTAAAGAAATGATAAACTGGAACTGTAATTTTTGCTCAATCAAATTGTAAATACAATGTAATATAACCTATGTAAACCAAAGAAAGTAATAAAGTAGCTTTTGAAACATAATAGTAATAATGATGATGATGATGATGATAATAATAATAATAATAATAATAATAATAATAATAATAATAATAATAATAATAATAATAATAATAATAATAATAATAACAACAGCAACCACCACATGGTTCATTGTTCAGAAGATCATGTAACATTTGAGAGCTTTAGTGGCAGATTGAATATTTAACAATTTTATTCATTCAACTGAAATTTTTAGTTTAAAATCCACCATACTACCATTATGCAAAACCATGCAGGTTTAAATGTTAATAAAAGTGGTGAATATACCATAAACTAGCTGAAGATTAATACTTATATGGAATAATGTACAATCAATATAATGTATATTATAAGATTAATATAATTTTTGTTGTTTCTTATATATATATTTTATTTATAGGTTTGATTGCATTTATTGTTTTGAGAAACTAGTTTATTAATAAAACTAGTTGGTTAAAAAGTCAAAAGGTCAGCACAGCTGCCTTACAAGCAGT
The DNA here is from genome assembly GCA_028023455.1 of Epiperipatus broadwayi. Classification (NCBI taxonomy): domain Eukaryota; kingdom Metazoa; phylum Onychophora; class Udeonychophora; order Euonychophora; family Peripatidae; genus Epiperipatus; species Epiperipatus broadwayi. The sequence goes on from JAQFVV010000114.1 coordinate 2,318,204, forward strand.
TGTCCTGGGTTAGCAGGTTCACTTCCCGGCCGATGCTATGACACATGAAAAAATAAAATAAAAGTTCCTATTTTAATTTTTAATTGTAACTCTGTTTAATTTAGATTTAACTGTTTTGGTTAATACTTTACTGCTTGAAAATCATTTGATCTCCTGAATAAATGATATTTTTTTTATTAGATTGTATAAAACTACGATACATTTTGGCTTAAAAAATATAACCTTTTTTGTGATTTTGTAGCTACAGAGATCAAATCATTTATAAGATTATACAAATTTTGTATTTCTAAATAATAAATTGTGAATTTTTCTACTAATTAAATTTCTTTATTTATTAATTTAAAAAACAAAAACAGGACATTAGTCATAACTAATCTAGTTGCCAGGGTAAATAAAAAAGAGGTTTTGCTTACACCATTATAAATTATGTAATTATTACAATTAATCTCAGATGCATGACATTGTTGCAAAATTAATCTCTTACTTAATATCTTGTAATAATGTTTTAATATAATGTATCTGGTGAAAGATAAATTACATTCTGTCAGTCAAATAACCAGCACTGTTTGGTGTAGATCGTAAGATTAGGAGGTCCCAGAATCGATTCTGACACTTTCAGGACTGGCATTTGAACATGTTATGAATTTCCAAACAATAAAGCCATATACCATTTTTTTTTTGCCCTGCTTAGTTTGGTGTAGTTGGTAGAGCATTTGACTTTGGATCGGGAGGTCCAAAGATAAATTCTGATGCTCACAGTTCTGGTTTTCAAACTTCTTATGAACTCCCGAACAATAAAGTCATATGCATTTTTTAAAAATATAGTGGTATTAATTATATGAGAGTCCAAGGTTGTTCTATACCCATCAGAGTTATATAGAGATAAGTATTACATGTGTTAATAAATAATTTAACATGTTTACTATTTTTCTGATAAAAGGCCTGTCTATTGTTTATGTATACACATAGATAGATAGTAAATATTCAACGTAGGTTTTAAACATTCATTTTAACAATGATTTCTGATAAAAATGCTTTGTTTATGTTAAGAGTTCAGTTTTAAATGTCAATTTTCCAATATGTAAACTTAACAGCTGAATTCTTTCTAAACTCTGCTTCTTGTTATTTCAGCAAGTGAAAGATTGAAAAAGGAAGTTAGTTCCTGACGAAAAAAAAAAGTTAATTCATGATCACATTAGAAAAACAGCTGTCCTGCAGCAGAAGACATTAAACAAAAAATACACAGAATAAAATTATTATTATTATATGAAACTCCTTGGCTGTATACAGAGTAATAAATAAAGTAAAGAAAATACTTATGTTTTATTTGACTAAGATTTACATATTATAAAAATACGAAAAATACTCAGAATTGTAACACAAAATTATAAACAATCTTTTAACAGTATTAAAATTTTTATTTATATTGGTTAAATTCTGAAACAAAGCATAAACAAATGAATTACCAACAAATATACTTTAAAACACTTTAATATATGAATAAAGTTTTCTGTAAAATGAAAAATGTCTTCCAAAATAAATTACTGACTGAAGTAATACTCTTCAGTTGGCCCAGGTTATAAATTTTCACGTCTTCATCATTTCTCTTCAGTATTTATTTATAACAGATTACTACAACTCATCCTAAAATAGTCTAAATTTAATCTTTAAATTTAAAATTTATACCTAGGATAAAAATGATATAATGATCTCCAGCTTAATAAATGATTATTATTAATCCTTATTGGATTTATTTAGGCACAATATTGTTAAATGAATGAGTGCAAAAAATTGACTTAAAATAATGAATTACCAATAATTAAATAAAATTAAACTGATGTTAATACCGATGTACTCAATATAAAATTTTCTAATAATATGAAATATTAGAAGTAAAACAGTTTATTAGAAAACAAGCACTATATATTGTACAGGATAGAAAATCCATCCTTACTTTTTCAAGTTCTAGTATGGTTTTAAAAAAATGTCTTTGATATAGTTTTACTTAAGGATTTGTAAATAAGTTGTTAGTGTTATTGTTAGTAATTGTTTTATTGTTATTTAGTTCAAGTTTATTTATTTATTATGATATATGCTTTGTTTTGAGATAAATCAATATAATGGCAATATATGTATATAATTATGAGTGTGTGTATAAAGAAATCATCATTAGCAGTGGTATTTAAATTGGAAAATATAATTATATTGTACCTTTATTTATTTATTTTTTAAAAAAAATTATAAAAGATATAATAATATTATTCTGGTTGTTTAAATATTCATTTGATTTGTAAATTATAACATAAATATTTTGATGTAATATATATGTATTTTTTTTTTTTTTTGATATTATTTTTTATTTTATTTTGTTATTTAAAAAAATATTTTAAAATTGCTAAACAATAGTGTTAAAGATTTTTTTTAAAATCAGCACGTGGTTTACAACAATAGGCTAGGATCTGGCTATGGAACACTGGATAAGAGGTAATCATTTTTGCTGGTTAATAAAAAAGAAGACATTACTTTCGTTCGTCATTTCTCCAAATTTTTCTTATAAATTTCCTTACAAAAATTATTGGATTAAGGATTAATACTAAAGATGATTTTCTAAGTGCAACTTTATCATTTTGAGGTGATGGCCTCTCTACTTGCCCATCAAACAACATTGGAAACTTCATGAAGCATAAAACCTCAAAAGTAAACCGGCGTTCTTAAATAAGTTTAAAAAATAGCTATCATAATTATATTGATACATTTTATTATAACTTCCAAATTTCTTAATGATCCAAACATAATATTCAACTTAACCGTGTATATAATTGAATATCCAGGAAATGACTGAAATTAATGGTTTTAACAACAAGAAGCAAATCTCTTAATTTACTTGTAATGTGTACATATTTTAACGTCACTTCGAGCCATTTTAGGACGAATAAAATAAGTGAAAGTGCTGGAAATAACTAGCTGATTTAAAATGACTGTACACTAAAGCAGTTAAAGGGTAACAAAATTTTTTTTTTTTTTATTGTTTATTATTATTATTTTTTTAATGTAACATTTAAATATATCTCTATGAAAGAATATATAACTGAAATCTTTAGAAACTAACTTCAAATTTCTTTTGAATGTTAAAATTTTAAGAATGATGAAAATTGATTTTAGTATATATGTTTGGTTATTTATTGTAAAGACATTTTATAGCTTAAACTATATGAATATGTTGTAATTATAATATATATATAATATTTTTTTTTTTTTTACTTTTTATTTGATTCGCATTTGCATACAGGTGTACTAAATAATAAAAGTCATTTGTCAATTTAAATTGGAAAGCAATAAATTATATTTTATTGCATAGGAATTGTATAAATGTACAAATTTATAGAACTGTATTTATAAATAATATCATTGTTTAATAATTATCTCAGTTCTTCAATTATTATTCACACAATCTGGTTGCATTTTATTCATATCCATTAAGTTTTATAAGTTAAAATATTTAATATTTCATACTTGTGTGCATTATATATTAGTGCCAATATTTCATATGCTAGTCATTATCTTTATTTATCTTTAAGTCAGTTGACTTTTAAACTTATTTGTTGGTGCAGACATTACTTATTGTTTATTGAGGTTAAAATTATAGTTATAACTTTAGTCCACTATTGTGAAGTTTTTATCTTGGTATTGTTAGTTGTAGAATAGCCTTAGTATGTCAGGCCTTATTTATTATAATTATTATTATTGCTGGATGGAGCAGATAAATTCCCCATCTGTATTGTAGTTATCCATGAGTTGATAGTGCTTATATTTCCAGTGATTGTAATCACATATTCCTAGGTACCTATTGTTGTTGTTTTCGGTGAGCCTCTCCATATATTTTCCTGATGCACTGAGACAAAAGGTCCAGGCATCCTATTTTGCCTCAAATGTAGGTGTTATTTTGGAAGCCACCATGCTTTTGATATATTTATGCTAGTTGCATTATAGAGTCCTCTTTTTGGGTTTATCACTCATGAGATTTAATTTAAATTTTCCACCATAGTAGGTGAGGTTGCTTGTATTGTAGTATGTAATGTCAAGATAAGTTTGTTTAAAGGATGTGATTCCTTTAGGATGCACTCAATTATGTTAGTGCTTTAAAGTATAAGAATGTCTGTGTTTTGTGCTATCATGATTTGTAATCATTCACAAACCAACCAACAATATTTTGTAATTGTAAATGTTTGAATTTATAAGCATATGGCCAGTTGGTATAATCCACACATGTATATGTATGATCATCCAGAACTTTTCCAATGTAGATGTAAATCACTTGGTTATTTTTAAATGTTTATTTAGATTATTTACATTATGTGGACATTGAATTTATGACTTATGTGTGTATAAATGACTTCTGATAAATGCCTCATTCATTGAATCCACCAAATATTTGCTTAATTCAGTCATTTAGTTATTTTCTACTTTAAAATAGTATTTATTTAAAAAATTATCTTAAAGAAATCTATCTATGATCTAAATTTCTAGTTTAATGAGATATCAACAATTTGTTTATCTATTTGTATATTTATTTAACTTCATAACAGCTTATACAGTTCCTATGTGAATATAAATTGCAACTTATAAGTGTTACTATTAAACCTTATATTTAATTTACATATAGAAAAAAAGAGTATTTGCAAAACAAAACTATTATTATGTTTCCCAAATATGTATATATGTATATGTATGCTATTATAAATCTAAAGTCGCAATGTTGAAATAAAGCTGCATCATTTATTTTATATAAAAGAATGATTTTGAGTTTTATTTGAGATGTATTTTCTTTTTCTCTATTTTTAGTACATCAGTTCTACAAGCTAGCAGATATGCAAGTATTAAATTATTGGTAATTTCAATTGAATAGATATATTTTGGATTCAATAAAATTCCTTTTGTTCCAAATTATATGTGGTATATAATTAATTGTAAGTTAAATTAACCCTGAGAACTAATTAGTAACATACTCTAGTCAATGCTCTATATTATTAAGTTTGTCTTATATAGTTAGCCATGGTAATAGTATATTTTAGTATATTCATTTTGAGGCAGTTTATTTTATCTTAATATATGTATAACATGCTATTAAATAGGTATTACACTTCTTATCTGTATTATATTTATATTGAGTTGAATGATGGAAGATATGTTCTTTCTTCTTGCATGGCACATGCATTTTATTATAGTTGACAAGTTACTATGAAACCTGATTAATTTATGGGTGCCTCATAGGTATATCTTATCCAAATCTTTTCTTTATTTCTAATATAATCTATCCATTATAAATGGTGCAATTTATAGATTGAATTTATAAATCAAATAATTTAAGAGATAACGTATTCCATTATAAATGTTGTGTCATCATGAGTCTTAGTCAATTAATGATTGTTGATTACATATAGAGTTTCAAATTGTATTTTTCATTATAAATGCTGCTCAATAATTTAGGCCACATCATTTTTTTTACTTATGGCTTATATGACATGCTACATTGATTATCCACTGTTTATTCATCTTTCTTCATTTATATTGATTTACATATTTACATTCCATTACAATTGGCCTACCTAACATTTGGGGACTCTTCTTATTTTCTTCTTGAAATCTTACATGATTACATTCCGTTACAATGGCACACTATCATTAGGGCATGGTTAATTGATGATTAAAATTGATGTTACATATTCATGTTTTATTACAATTGTTGTCCAACATTTGGAACATTATTTTCTTCTCATATGATTACATTCCATTACAATTGGCACCTAAATGTGAGGCTTAATTCATTACAATTCATTTACGAGGATGGAGAAGATTATATATATGTTCCATTACAATATATAGTTAACAATAGAGATTGTCTAAAAACAACTTTTACAATCATTTGAAAGTAATATTTGTTTTTATTTTTATTTTAATTAATCATTAATTTTTTTTAGTGTAATCATTTTTTAAAATAAATGTATTTAAAAAATATGCCACTCATTCATACATTACACTAAAAAAATTACTTAAACCAATATTAATATGCATGAAATTCATTTCACCAACACATTTATATTATATAAACCACTGATCAATATTGAAATATGTTATTGTTATATTAAATTGTCATCAATTTATAACATGTACAAAATTCTGAAGAAAAAAAATCATTTGATAAAAGTATGTTAAAATTCAGTTATAAAATTTAGTCTAAACAAGCTAACAAACAAACAAACAAAGTATCTAAGTTAGATAAAAGCACTTAAAATAATATATATATTAAGTATCATATTATATCTTGAAAGGAATATATATATATATATATATAATATTTTCTGGAAATGAAAACTTTATAGAATGCATTGTTAAATTGCTAACAAATAATACTTCAGTTCTTTTACCTTTATCAATAGATTCTGCAAACTTTTATAAAGGCAGCTTGAAATTCAATTCAGGTAATACCTTACTTAAATAATAATAAAATATAAAAAAAAAAAATTAAAGAAACACTTTTACTCATGGAAATGCTCTATAAAGCTAAACTAAATTTTCTATGGCTTATCATAAATAAAAGTGTGTGGTGATATGTTTAAAATTTTTCAATCATATTTCCCCAAAAATCGTATTCATTTTTTAATATCAGTACCAAGTTTTATTTAAATGATTCTTTAAAAATTCTAAACATCATCAATCCTAGATTTATTTGAAAAAGCTAAAAAAACTTTAGTTTTTACCTTTTTATTGCATTCTGTTGTGTGGAAATTTGTATGAAAAGAAAATAATTTTTTAAAATTTTGTTTTATATTTTTTATTTACTATCTTTTACTTTTACATAATTTCAGAAATTATGAATGAAGAAAATCTAAATACAATTTAATATCACTAGGTGGCAATACTGTAAATAGTACTGAATTTCATATAAAATTAAAAATTTAAATTTTCAATAATTTTTTACTAAAATTGTTTGCAAACTCTAAAAAAAAAAAATTGTCTTTAGGAATACTTAAGTATATAAAACTTCAATAAGATCACAAATTAAAAGAATGGATGAAAATTCAGTTACAAGATTAACAGACAAAAGATTAAAATAAAACAAAATAATTGAAATAAAAGTGTATATAAATGATACTTATATTTAAAAAAATTACAAAGTATTGGTTTTTAATGAAATTTTGTTGTGCACAAGCAAATAAATATTTTATTGATCTCTACAGAAATAATGGCATTTCAGTATCATTTATAGAAAAATAAAATTGAAATTAAGCATTCAACACAAAATGTGAATATTTATCTTACGATATGTTGCAAAAAGCATTCTTCATTTTAATAGTAGGAGCTGAAATATGAACCAGAAATGAACAGATACCCTAAATAAACAAAACATTTTTTGAAAAGATTAATTGATACACATCTAACTATAAATTGTCAAATTGACCAAAAGACAAATCAAATAAATTATTGAAATTTTTGTTGTATTGCTCAATGAAAATTTATTATAATACAAGTAGAATCATAATAAGATGTTATTTTAGGAATAATTTATTATTATTACTTCTATTGTAAAATTTTTGTAATAAATATTTGTTTATAATTTACAAAAAATGGTAAATATTAACCTAAAGTTAAATGATTTTTATGCTATTTATATAAGGTGTTTTTTCAACAAATCAGTTTGTCAACATGAACTTAAACAATTGATAACTATAGTTCAAATCAGGAATGATTTCTATAATTATTTTGATTTGTAAACTAGTGATGGAAGTTCAATGATAAGAAAACAATATTTTATTCAGCTATAAAAACTGGATTGTAGTATCTCAATGACATTGAATATAAATAAATCTATAACTCACAAATAAATTACATAGACATATATATTTAAATTTTAAATAATTATTAAAAATTAGAGGATTCATATTTAAATATGAAGAGCTAATATAGGATTAGTGCTTTCTTCTGTCTTTAGCAAGATAAATATTTTTTAAAGGAGTATAAACTTTACAATGATAAATGACATGAAGATATAAAAGGCAATGGACAAACACTACATTAAAGATCTTGAGATATTCCATAATAAGCAGTTATAAAAGTATAAATAGTTATTTTACTGGTTATGAAATTCATTTACCAAGATGTGGCAGGAATGGAAAAAGTGAGACCATTCAGGTTATCAGCCTATAAAATCACTGTAAAATGAGAATACATTTACAATAAATATTTGGAATATAAGGGCACTATAGAGGCTTATTTGATTAGAGGAATTGAAGAGTCAATGGTAAAATATAAGGCAGATGTTTTGGTCACTTGTAAAACTATTTGGATGAATAAGTGGAGAAGATAACTTTAAAAGAAATGGCATTGCAATTATATTAAAAAATTAATGGGTGAATAGCGTATTGAACACTTATCATGTGCATGATAGAATTATTAAGATAAAAGCATATTCAATGGATATGATATTAATAGAGGTATATCTTTCAAAATAACTAAATTTTACTATTAAATAAAAATATCAATACAAAAAATAGAATGAAATTAATTAAAACCTTCATTTGGAGTATATTAACTTATGGTTGTGAGAAATGGTCCTTGGGAAAACAAACAAGAAAAAAATTGGTAGGAATAGAAATATGGTTTTAGAACTAAAATGAGTTGGATGGAAAAGAAGAGTAATGATCAACTATTAATAGAACTTGGAATAAAAAAAGAACTACTAAATATGATAAATATAAAGAAAATAAGTTTTTGGATAATATTTTAAGACATGATAAGTTTTTACAAAATATTTTGGAAAAATAAGTTTTATGAAGAAGACTGAAAGGCAGACTAAGCACATCATATATTAAAAAGTGATCAGAGAAATTGAATATATTTTATATGCAAATATGAAGCAAATTACTAAAAATAGAATAATGTGTCTGCAATGACAAGGTCTTATTGGCCCTAGAAGCTGATAATGATAATATATTATGCATGTATTATTTTTTTATTTGAAATATATGATTGCAAAGTAAAAGACTGGTGATCTTATGGAATAGATAATTTATTCCAAATTATAAATATTCTAATATATTTTTAGCATTTTGTGCTGTAATTATAGTTAATGTAAACATTAATTTTACTGTTATAACAGGATTTTTGGGCATGTAATTTTAATTTTTGTTTAGTTTTTAATCATTTTAAATAAAAAAATAAATAAAAACGAAACATTTTTATGATGGCCATATATCATATCTTTCAATTTCATTTGAAAGCTTTTTTTTTCTTTTACAAAGTTTTTTACTTCCTATATAAAAGCAAAATATTATCTACAGATCTAATGCATCTACTATAGAAAAAAATCTAGACAATAAGAGAATGCCAGTTTTAATAAGAAGACAAATTCTGTCTTACTTTGAACACATAATAAGTAAATTCATAATTATAGGAAAGCTGAAGATCATTGACAACATAGTTGCTTTCAAATGTGAAGAACAGATAATATTAGCAAATTGTTGTCCATAAGTATGATGCAATGTTGTATGTGGCCCAAAATTGAAAAGAATGGAAGAGGACCATGAAATTTTTTACATGATACTACAACATTCTTTCAAGGCTTATATACTAAATTGATGATAAAGGAAAAATATTGATTTTGTTTTAAATAATTCATATCTTAAACTACTATTTTTTTCTGCATAAATCTTCAAATAACTCTACATGCAAAAAACTCTTCTTGATGACTTTATAATGACCTCCATAAATAACTCATAGATTTTTAATTGGTGTATTAAAAATTACCAATTATTAAATTTCTGAAATCATTTTAAAGTGTAAATAGCTGACAAAATTATTTAAGCCTTAAATCCAATCTGTTTCATCATTCTAATACAACAAAAATGTTTTATTAACCAAATTAATATTGAATTTTACTTTTGTTGCCAATTTTATAAATAAAATGTTATTGAATAAACAGACATATCTGGAAGATTTTAACCCACCACCTCAAAAAATGTTGAAATATAATATTATTTTACAAATATTTTAAATAATAATATCATAATACTATCTATGTTATTGTTTTCTTATATATAAACAAAAAGCATTGAATCAAGTGTATGGGTGTGGATGTGCTTGACACGCACCAATACTCCCTAAATTTCTTTGTAATGTTTCTTGTTGATTGCATTGTAAAACTTATGCCTCTTGAATCGTCTTGAGGCACAAATAAAGACATTTGAAAGTAAACAAAAAGAAGAGGAAGAAGCTATACTCATTATATATATTATCTTGTGGGCAGTTGGTTCTAGTATTAGCATAATATTAAATGTGTCATAACTTTTTGATTGACAAAAAAAAAAAAAAAAGAAGAAAGATAATAAAAGAATATCATCAAAGCATGAATAAATGACATATGATAAAAATCTATTCAAAAAAGTTTCATTAGTTCTACTAAAGAATGTTTATTAACATTCTAGGCTTATAAATCTACTACTGTCTATCCATTTTAGACGTGATACTGGATATGACATTTATTTTCCTTATGTAAACATTCTTCTACCTTAGCACTTAAAATATATATTATACTATTTTTTTCTTATCATTAATAATGCCTTACTATAAAAAACATTGATTTATTATTTATATATTCTCTTACATAATGTAATAAATTTTAATATAATTATTTCCATATGCATGATATCAATTATCCATGACTCAAAAAAAGTTAAATAAAAAATATTTAGTTCTTCTTCAGGATGTAACAGTAACAGTTGAGGTTGGGAAGTATAAAGTTCTGAAGAAGATTGGTGGGGCAATCGAAACTGTAAAATGTAAGAAAAGGGTGGTAAATAAAGCACTGTATAACAGTGGTAAAGTGCTTGGACAATTTATATGGTAAAAAATATTTAGATAATTTTATTTTATATTTTTTACATTTCAATTTTCTAATTTATAACACATATATAATATGTACTTATAGCTATATATGTGTGTGTTGCACATATTTTCTTCATGTATATATATTGTCTAAACATACACACGTGTATTGAAAATTCATATTATAACACAATTTATTACTATCAGCAAATTTTCGTATAATTGCTGCATTTTGAAATCAAATATCATGAACAGATTCATTAAAGATTATGATGTATTTCTTAATATTGAGGTCTGTTATAAAGTATGATCAAATAAAGTTAACTATTATGTGTGATATACAGGAGTTATTATCTAATCACAGATTTTTTTTGTCTATTGCTTAGATAGCTACAAAATATTAAGTTTTGTTTATATGAGATTGTTATCTTGATTATGTAATTTACATGTTATATTTGTGATACTTATATATTCAAATAGAAATTACTATCTTTTTTTGTCAAAGATAAATTTGTTTCCAGTCTGATCATCCCAATATAATCATTTATTTCATACACAAACAGAAATTATTCCATTCATAAACATAAAATACTATATTAATTAATATTATAGTTCTCATGATAAATGTTAAAACTTATATGTATAAAAAAATTTCACATGATATAATTTTTCTTATGTTATAATAAAACTTTTCTAAAACATATAAAATAAAATAAATGTATAGGAAATGAAAAATGAAAGAAAGTAATAATATCTAAAAAGCAAATAAAATTATTTTAAATCGTTCAGTCTCACCCAATAGACTATGTGTGTTTATAGCTGCTCATTGAATTTAACACATGAGGTGCTGATTTAAATATTTCTGGCTTTTACAATCAATATGTAAGATTTTCAATAACTTGACTGTTATATAACATATGTGTTATTATATATGAAACACTTTAATAAGTATTATTTGAAATCTAGTTATCTACGAATAACATTTAAATTAATGACTGCACTGCAATTAGTATACCTCAGTTTGCTGCTAATGAATAAGAAATATTTCCTTTTCTTTGTTTATACTTAATTGAATAAACATTAAATTTTAAAAGGAAAAAAAACCCGTGAATAATTTGAAAACTCATTGTCTAATAAATATATAAAATTATTATTTATACATTTTAAATATATATATATTCAATAATTTAATTAAAAAAATTATTCCATAAAATTCTACTATTGAAACTCATTGCTTTAAGTTCTAAGATTATAATTAGAATTCAAATGTGGAACTGTCTAGTACACAGTTCTGCTAATAAACAACTTTAACATTAAAAATAATTTAATGTTTGTTATTACTTTATTTTAGAAAAGATTATTAGAAACAGAAGATAATTATGTTATATACAGAATCTGTTAACAAAAATATTCGAGGCATAACATTTATTTTACAAAACGTAATATAATAACAGTGGATATTTATTTTTTCAAATACAGGGATACTGCAGTATTTTCCAATGAATAATCTCTGTTTATATACATATAATCAATATATGTTTTTTATCTGTAACAGCCTAGTAATGATTAAAAAAGATGGTCTCATCTTATCACTAGATTGGCAATATATATATATAAATTTAAACAACTACTAAGAAGTGTGAAATTTAAATCAACTGAGAAATAATGACATTTTCAAATAAATTGGTGTTAATTTAAATTAACTGAGACAGAATAAGTAATTATTTCTTTTAACTTTTTATGACACCCATCAAATGGTAATTCAAAAATATGCATAGCACTAACTTGGACAAATGTGTAAAGAATAATTAACATTTGATGATAATTAATCCAGAAACAACTACATCAAACTTATCTATAACTTTCTAGCAATAAGCAATAATATGAATGGTTGCTGTTGTATATATTTCCAGAAGGCATCATGCCTATAATTTTTTTTATATATTTAATTATTTGTTTTGGTTTACAAATTTTTTTGTAAAATCGATTTAAATCTCACTTTAATCTATCTATCTATCTATCCATCTATCCGTCTATACGTCTGTCTGTCTGTCTCTCTGTATATCTATCTATCTATCTATCTATCTATCTATCCATCTATCCATCTATCCATCTATCTATCTATCTATCTATCTATCTATCTATCTATCTATCTATCTATCTATCTATCTATCTATCTATCTATCTATCTATCTATCCATCCATCCATCCATCTATCTATCTATCTATCTATCTATCTATCTATCTATCTATCTATCTATCTATCTATCTATCTATCTATCTATCTATCTATCTATCTATCTATCTATCTATCTATCTATCTATCTATCAACAAAACAAATGATAAGCTAGGATCATTCTTATTACTGGTTGTTGTTGACCAATTCCAAAGAAGTGACATATTTAGTTCTGATTTAATTATTGTTGTATATATAGAAATGAATTTAAACATTAAAAACCATTACAATCTTAAATTACTTTAGTTTCTTAATATATTAAATATAATTATTTCTTACTTATTGCATACTAAATTATCCATAAGTTTGGGGTATATCTTTCATTGTATATACATATAAAGATAATAGATGTCTATATACAGATATAATTTACTTTGTTCATTCATTAAAATTCATACTTAATAAATAAATAATTCATTTTTTATTACACATTTGCCAGAAAAGTATATTTGCATACATGCATTTACAAATATATTTATTATGCATTTTTTTATATTTATTTTCTAATTCACAATTAATTAGTTAATCAACTAATTATTTTATTTATTAAATATTATGTTTTTTGTTTTGTTTTGGTGAAAGTACTGGTGTAAATTTTTTATATAACGGACAAATAGAAAAGTGAATAAAATTTTTAGCAAAAATTCTTTACAATCTATATTAATTTTAAAAATGTTTAATGATAACTTAAGTAAGTTTTTTTATGAATTTAAATTTTTGTCAATCTATTAAATAATAGATAATTGATGATTTATTGATTAGATGTTTATAAGAAGATTGAACACACACACGAAGTGATAGTGCTGAGTCAAAATCAATGGACATTGACTCTACAATCTATTACTCTACCATTGCACCAAACTATTGATGTTATCAATTTAATTATTTAGCAGTAGTTTTTAATCAAAGTTTATTCTCTGAAGTATTAAATTGAATATATAGATAAGTGATTTCTGCTATTCTATTTTTGATATACACCTGGGTCTCACTTTATGCAGATTATTTTAATGCAATTTTGAAGTTATGCGATTCATGTTTCTTCTTAATATCTTTCATATTTCACTATATTTATTAGATATCAAGAAATTTAAACTGTTAATAACTTATTTTGACTTGAAATACTTTTCATTTTTCAAAAATATAATGTTATATTAGCAGCTAACATGAATATGGCCTGAAGCTGTATTTAGAATCTTAGTTTCTATGTAAATAACCTAATTATACTAATGAGTAAATAATAATAATAGATTTATACATATGTATAAAAATATTGCAATAAATATTCAAAAATTTTAAACTTTTAAAACAAATTTTGTTAAATATTAACAGAAATAAATATTTTTTTAGATTTTTAAAATAAATAATAACAAAGATTTTATTGATTTTATAAACTGAAAATAATCTTTGTAATGATAATGTATAATCTTTTTGTTTTGATTGCAATCTCATTTTTTTAATATAGAAATAGAAAACCATTAACACAGCACAAGACTGAAAGTGGTACTAGTTGTACATCATGTCATGAATCTGATTTCTTACCAGTTCACAAATGAATGCATATTGTCAAATAGTGGTAATGATTAAAATATGTATAAAAAATGTAAAATTACTTACTGTAGTTAATAAAAAAAGTAAAAAAAGTTTGTCTTGTATTAATTTTTTCAAATATTTGAAATTTTTTATTAGTCATACTTTATTTCCTTATTTTTTTAATGTAAATTTTAAAGTAATTTTTCTTTGTTGCTTTTTTTAATGCTGATTTCTGAAAATTACAGAACCTATTCCCCATTTTTCAAGGTAAGTTAAGTTTATTTTTCTGCAATTTCTTTTGTGTGCATTTTCTGAGGAATCTATCTACCGAATAAAATGAGACCCAGGTGTATTTATATTTTCTTTAAAGAATTTGTTTTTGATTCTTTTCTTTCTTTCTCTCTCTCACTATATATATATATTCTCTCTCTCTCTCTCTCTCTATATATATATATATATATGTAATGGTCAAATATGTACATTCTCGAAACAAAATCTAGAACTTTGATAGATCATCCTAAGGCTGACCAGTTTTACGGTGGTGGAAGCCATGACTCTGGCCCAACCTAGTTCCTTTACCATTGCTCATAGACTTACTACCTTGCAGATGACACAGTTGAGGTCACAACAGTATTTCCGTTCTTCACGTGCCGGCAGTAGCACATCAGTAGAACAAAAGACTGGGAATAATTGGTGTTCTATTTAGCATAACTATATAGGTATCATGTGGCTTATATATGACTAGTAAACATTGAAAAGATTTTAATAAATAATGATTAAATGGTTATCAAATACTAAATAATTATGAGTCAGTGAGCAAGACTAAGACATGAAGCAAGAGTAAATTTAAAATTAATTTAATGAATTTAAAATATGAAAACAATAATTAAAAACAGTATTTCGATGGCTAGATGTCTGATCTCACACGCAGGTGATTAAGGGATATTTACATTAATTTGGATTCACACGCAAGTGATGAGTTTTAGAAATAATTTTGTATAGCTGAGTTTACGTGACTTGGTTTACATATATAGATCAAATCACTTGCAGGTGACTATAAATTTCTATTACAATTATTAGAGTTTTAAGGTTTTATGCATTTCCAGTATATATAGCATCAAATCACTCGCAGGTGATTATAAATTTCTAGTTACAAATATTAAAGTTTTTAAGGTTTATACATTTCTGGTTTATATGTAGATAGCATCAAATCACATGCAGGTGATTGTAAATTTTAGGTTACAATTAATTCACTTATTTAGCTATATATGTGTGAAGCTATCACTCGGAGGTGATGAAATTATAGTACATTTACATTTTCATGAACTTAATATTATTTTATAACGAAATGACTTTGCTCATGGTTACCTATTCCTAGTTTATGCTATAATAGGATTTAGATTTGCCTTAATAGATAGTAATATTTACTGAGGCTATAACCTCGATTATATGCATGTAAAATGTGATAGTAGGGACCTCTACAGGTGTTTTAACCACAAGCTTACGCAATGGAAGAATAGATAGTGGAAGTGACTATAAATTTTTAATAAAGAACATATTTGATCTAGCATGAATAATTAATATATTCTCTACATAGTTAATATACATTTTTAAACTGGATTCTAATTCAGATCAAGGCTGAAATAATAATAAATGGAGGGAAGAACTGATTATTGCGAGCTAGTCTTCAGATACTAATGCGTATAGAAACATATAACTCTGAGCCTTTTTGTGTCTCATATGTGCCTTATTCACGGGATTTTTGCCAAGTAACAGTTTTCTTCAACTGAACTCATTGCTGTGAAATAGGAGGCCTTTTTAGTCTGGAGGATCGAGCTATTTATTATGTGGGAGTCTTACACTCTGGGTGAGTCTCATGCTCCATTATAAAAGATGCAGAATGGATTAGTGTGTACCAGTCACCATCTGAAGAAAGAAATTGCCCAAACTAAATGTACTGGAGTAGCCCTAACATGTATGCCCAGTAAAGAAGTACAGCAACAAGTGAGTTATGCCATAGCATTTCTTAAGGACACATATGCACCGCTGACCACATTATCATATCATAAAATTACGACACTAATTAAGAGTTTCCTTCATGAAATACCCTATAACAGTTCATATTATAGTATATATAATTATAATATTTAGGAAAGTTTATGAATCCAATTTACAAAGCTATCTATATAGGTTTTTATTTACTTAAGGAGGATTACAGCATATGGGGAAATTAAAATACAGAATTATAAATTTATGCTGCGTTTTATCACTTCAACTGAATATTGGTAAAATATTATATTTAAAAGCAAATCTATTTTAGAATAATTATACACTTGTAATTATATTTCAAATAGGATATTTTATCCATTTCAAAACAGAGCTTTTTAGTTTGTGCATTATTACATATCTTACATATATACACGAAATGACATATATATGCGTGAGAATCTTCCCTTAATTCTCGCTAATTGTTTAATTACGAATAAAGCTCAGTCTTGAAAACATATAGCATAAACAATATAACATAACTAAAATAATAAGATTTGGCATAGATTTAATTAAGAAATGCAATATTTAAATTATGATAAAATTTCACGCAAGTGAAATTTGAAATTTGGTTTTGTCTAAAATTAAACTTATGCGACATTCGCTGAAATATGATTGACTCAGTTTTGATAACTCTAAGTTTATAAGATTAATGATGGCAAAGATCATCATTAACTTAAGATATATAAATTAACTTAACAATTTTAATAATTATTTTAAAACAGATCATTAAGTATTATACGTAACTAAATTTATATAAAACATTTAAATTCTAAATTTTAGCAAGTTAAAATTGAATAGCATTTAATTACTTAGAATAAGACTAATATAGAACTAAATCAATCATTAATTTCTATAAGTAAACCAATACATAATATCATACAATCAAGTTAATAAATGAACTGTGTTCTCAATGGAAATAACTCAGATTTTGGAATAATAAATCATAAATCAATCTGTCAATGAATTATTTAACGAATCATAAGAATAAATAGGTTTATAAATTTGGCGAGATTTTAGGGTTTAAAATAAAGTTATTAAATCATTTCCAATTTTAGGCAAGATTTTCAGATTGAAATAAAACAAAATAAAATTTACATTTACATGAGTTTAGTTTACATTATTATTATGGCCATTAGATTAAGATTTAAGCTAGCATTTTAAAGTTGAGTTTAGTGGAAAGCTTTAGATTTGAAGGAGTATTTACCATTGCTTCTCTTTTCTGTACTGGCAAGTTGTTTCTTCATTGTGGAACCTCTTTAAGTTGTTACAGTGGTTAGTTCATGTTTCTCCATCTCAGGTAGCTTTTTATCGGTGGTGGAAGGCAAGATTTTCAGCCTATTACCTCGACATGCTAATTATTAACTTTCTTCAATATTTTATTAAAATTACAAATTGAATGTGAGTGTTCAAATGCCTTAAAGATGGCTGCTATCGCTTATATAGCAATACACCCCCCTCTCCTTCATTATTTTATTTTCTTAGGTCCATTTTCCTAGCTTACTCGCTTAATACCAGGAATCGTGGAGCCTGCTGTGTCAACTTTTAATTAGGTCAAAAAACCCCATTGACATGCAGTAATTTATGCAATTTTCTAATTTTAATTCTAAATATAATTTTAATCAATCTTATACTAGGAAAGATTAACTCTTCTGGCATCACTCTGGCTAGAAAAACAAATCTAAGATATGTGAAAAACATTTTGTTATATATGTAACTCAACCATTTTAATTTACAGATATATGCAGGATTATGAAATTTCAAATATAAATAACTTAATAAATATTTTGAAATAAAGAAATCTTAACGTTTTAAATCCTATTAACATTAGTTTTCTAGCATATACGTAGTCTAAAGTTACACATACAACTCGTTTTTCATTTAATAATTATTAACATTATATATGTGCATATTTTAGAGATTTCTGTCTATATAAATGAATATTTCTTTACATATGTAAATATATATGCACACATACTTGATTACATGTATTTAAGTCTAAATTTAGGCGGATTTTTATAGTATTATTTATAAAATATACAAGAGTTTGGTGGTGTTTATATATATATAAGAATAGTACTATAGAATATAGTAGGTGAAACAGTTGGATTGTACAATCTGACTGTTTCATATATATATATATATATATACTAATAATGGAAACTTTATTCACTGTTCTCAGTAATACCAAATCTCAGATTCATCTTGTGCATGGCTAAATCTCCCATTTAGCCTCTTCTTTTTTTTAAAAAAAAACAACAAAATCCAAAATATAGTTCTAATTAGTGATAGAATATTTAGCCAGGAACAGCACTAGTTTAACACTTAGTCTTATTGAGAACATTGGGTAGCATTTTCATTATTATCACATGTGTCATAATGCAATTAATATCTTCTCAACCGACACACCACATACATATAGTGCAGCACCAGTCTCAAAAGTTACATAAATTAATATGTAAAATACATTATTTTATAAAATTTATATATATATATAAATCAATAATAACAAATCAAGTTCAAAATTAATCCAAATTTTAAATTATCAATTTGCTCTTAAAGTGATCAAACATCCACATAATTTCATAAGCAATTAATCATGCAATTATTTATTTACTTTCTTTATTAGATAAGTTGAATAATGTTAAACATACTGTTTTAAAAGCATATTTTAAGATTAATTAATAATGTCATAATATTTTATTAATATATGAGCTGCATGTATGCAAAGCAGACAGTTCTATATCAACGTAGATTAGTCATCTACTACATCATCAGTTTTTTAAATCATAATTCTAAAATAAAACACAAGATAATAAACTCTTTTTAAGAAAAGTTAAAAAACTAATAAATGAAAACTTTTTAATAATCCAATCTCAAGCAAAAATACTTAAAAGCAAATTTGCCAAAGTCTAGAGAGTAAATTGTTATTTCAGTTTATATTATATATAAAAAAGGGTTTTATTTTCTTTCTTTTATTGGATCTCAATCAAAGAAATATTTTTTTTTCCTACAACAGTTATTTCATTTCCTATCAAACTGAAAAATTGATTTGTTATGTAGAACAAATTGATTTTTAACTAAAGCAAAAAAAAAAAACTAAGATAAAAAAAAATCCCTGAAATTTATATATAATTTTTTTTTCTAAAATAATTATAAATATTTTTTTTACAAATATAAATAATTATTTGTTTACTTTTTTGATTAGTTAAATAAAAATAATTCAATAGTTTCTCCGGTGACACTTCTACAGACATTTCTTCAAATTACTATAGTTTCTCCCATCCTATAATTGATTATATGCTTTTCAAGAGGTATTACGAAAATTAAAAAAAGATGGCAACATAAAGAATGTCTCAGAATGTTTTTAGACTTATATTACTATAAAATTGCAGATTCAGATTTTCCAATCTGAAAATGATCTATTGTAATTAATTATTGTTTTATAAAATACCATTCAAATTTGAAACAAATAAAAATAAATTTTTTATATTTTTTCCTTTAATATTTGTTTTAGCAGGATATATTTTTTACATAAACAATTAATATATGCGGGGCTCGAACTCAGACTTTCATACGACCCACCACTCTCAGTGTCATCTCGTATTGTTGACCCACCTGATCACACACATGTTGAAAAAATAAATAACCATGTATGTGATCAGGTGGGTCAGCAATATGAGATGGCACTGAGAGTGGTGGGTCATATGAAAGTCTGAGTTCGAACCTAGCATATATTACATATATAAATGCAGGTTTAAGCCTGTACAATGTATTAATAAAGCAATTAAATAAACTGTTAGCATCTTCTTTTAATGCTATTACTTACACATAGAATCCAAAAAATAAGATGTTTTTAAAGGCATTTTAACATTTCTTTAGAAGGTTACTGCAATTGTTATAATTAAGTTCATAAAATTTATTTTATTTATTAATAATTTTAATTATAAGTAGTTAAAATTATCAGAATAATTTAATCTTTATTAAATCATAAGGTTAGTTGCTCTTAACAATAAGATTTGTTTCTATTTAATCTTTACAATTTCCCTTTATCCCATCTTTTCTTTTTTCACACTAACAAAAACTAAAAAAACACACGTTTTTTTTATTTTTATATATGTCAAAGCATTGGCTGGGATGTGAACCCAGACCAGCTGCTTGGAAGGCAGCTATGCTAACCACTAGGCCACCAATGCTTGACAAAAAAACACAATGTTGTGTTTGTTTTGCATCAAGAAATCAAAAGACACTAATGTTTTCACAAGTAAGCTCCTGCAAACTTTTACAATGTATTTTTTTTCTTTTTACAATAAAAAAAATAATTTTAAAATAAAAATTTGTTTAAAAATATTGATATTAATATGTATATAAAATATTGATGAGAATTAACTTATTTCTTCCAGATAGCATTTTACTACTATGGATTGTCAATTTTCTGTTTAATCATGTTTGCAAAATTCCAAAGAAATAATCTTTCATATTACATATGTATGATTTATATCAGGTTATAGATGAGTTTGTGCAGATTTTATCAAGAAGAAATATGGTAGTATGATATATTTTAGTAAAAGACATTATATATATATATATATATATAATATCTTTTACTAATCATATATATACTATATATATATATATATATATATATATATATATATATATACTGAAAGAAAAAAAAATGTTAATGTAGAAGATTTTTGCAATATTGTATATATTTTTAACAATTTTATAATTATCATTATGCAATGTTGTAGAATCATTTTTATTAGTTGCAATTTTAAATATTAATTTGCAAAAGAAGTTTTCAATATATAATATAAATAAAATATCATTTAATTAAAACTATTGTCATGATAAAAATAATAAATGTAATGGTAATTAACTATTATATACAGTCTTTTAATCTGCAGAAGTACTTTCAGTTCATTCCTTAACCCTCCTCAACTGCTGTTAAAATTAAAAAAATAAAATGAAAGCAAATATCATCTACTCAAATCCCATGAATCCCAAATTTTAATGTTATCAGCTTTTTATTTATTAAAATTGCCTTTTTATTTTTTTTATTATAGTTTCTTCATGAAGAATCTTAATACTTTCAATATCAAACATAAATTTATATTTACATGTCATTCCATGATCCAAGAAAACTGAAGCAGTCATTAAATTATTATTATTATTATTATTATTATTATTATTATTATTATTATTATTATTATTATTATTATTATTATTATTATTATTATTATTATTATTATTATTATTATTATTATATTTATTATTAGCTTTCAAAAAGGCATTTTATTGATTCTATAAAAGGTTACATTAAAAGTGGTTTACATAATTTTGGTATATACATTGATTTATTCTGTTACATAAAAAATGAATATTTGAATGATATAGTTCAATTTATGGCTTCTTGAGTTGTTTGAACTTTTGTGACTTGAATGAGTCCTTAAAAAAATCATAATAGTTGATGTATAAGTTGCTTTTTTGATCTTTTTGCTGTTTATAGCTTGTATGCATATAATTAAAAATCTGAGAAGCTATTATTATTATTATTATTATTATTATTATTATTATTATTATTATTATTATTATTATTATTATTATTATTATTATTATTATTATTATTATTATTATTATTATTATTATTATTATTATTATTATTATTACTACTACTACTACTACTACTACTACTACTATTACTACTACTACTACTACTACTACTACTACTACTACTACTACTACTACTTTTCAAATGCTTATATAATCCTTCATGCTTCTTTAGTCTTTTCTTAATAGCACACCTCAATTCGTGTATATATGATAACATATATCCACAAAACATTTGATATACAACATTACTTTTCTGCTTGACAGGTATGACATTTTTAGAATTATTCACTAATTTATTAATGTTATTTGTAACACAAAATGAAACATTAAACACATCCTTATATATATTCTTAAAAAATTTCACTTGAACATTTGAAATATATGGAATAGATATCGATTTTTATTATCAATCTTCAATTCCTTTAAATTATTATAACACTTTTTAAATTGACATAAAGTATTGTTAATCTGTTCAATCTTATAACCAATTAGATGGCAAATATCTCAATATTTTTTAATTTATCACACTGGTAATGACATAATTTTTCATTACAAAACAAAAAAGATCTATGCATAATTGATACATTTGACTTACAATTTACATATTTCCTTCACTACCAGTGTGATAAATTAAAAAATATTCAGATATTTGCCAAGGAATTGGTTATAAGATAAAACAGATTAACAATACTTTAAGTCAATTTAAAAAGACTTATAATGATTTAAAGGAGTTGAAGATTAATAGTAAAAAATAGATATCTGTTCCATATATTTCAAATGCTCAAGTGAAATTTTTTAAAGATATATATATACAGCGATTTGAGTTGATGACATTTACTTCCATTTTGTTTTTTGAATTTAATGGCAGTTGAGGCAGGGTAAGGAATTAACCAAAAGTACTTCTGCAGATTGAAAGATTGCATATAATAGTTAATTGCTATTATATTTATTATTTTTATTGTTATTATATATATATAATATTTAAATAAGGTATATTTTATATCCCTGGAGTTTAGATATAATTATAGGGGATTTGAATCCAGAGTTTCAAGATCCCTTCAGCTATCTAATCTATCTTATACAGCTGATACCCATGACCACACACATGTGAAAAAGGCAAGTGGTCTCCAATATATATATTTCATGCTAAACTAGCACTCATCAGTTGGACCAGATCATCATCTCTCTCACACATATATAATTAGTGCTCAGTTTATATTACGATAGCAAATCTTCAACTTTAATGGACAAGCTTCAATCTATTCATGATCCAACTCCATTGAAAGGCTAAAGCATTGGATGGTAGAGTATATTGAAGCCTGTTTATTAAACTTTGAAATTTTTTTATCTTAATATAAACTTAGCACTGATTATATATGTGTGGGGGAGATGATGATCTGGACCATCTGATGAGTGCTGATTCAGTATGAAATATGTATATTAGAGATTATTTATCTTTTTCACATGTGTGGTCAGGTGTACTGTTGTATGAAATAGATTGAATAGCTAAAGGGAACTTGAAAGTCTGGGTTCAAATCCCCTATAATTATATATATATATATATATATATATATAATAGAATATCTCCAGTGCTTTAATAGATTCATTTTTCCCCACAAGATTTACATATATATAAATTGCTTATTTACATATGTTCAGACTAATAGAATTCAAAGTTATAGGCATTGAACAATGATATCCCCCCCCCCGGTGATATATAACTAAATTTGTAAAAATTTAAAACATCAGGCTTATAAGAAGATCAAGCCCTGACTTAAGCATGGTAAATAGATGTTAGTTTATATAAGAATAAGCTCTAAGAATAAATTATTTAATTATGCTTTTAAAATATTTATTGATGGATGGGTGCATATAATAACAATCCAGTAGCAAATGTGTACCATTTCCTTCCACAAGATTTACACTTACATATATGTACAAAACATTTGACATTAAGACTCAACACCATACAATAAATATTTTAAAATACTCTCTAACCCTAGAATAAGTCAATATTTAACAAGAATAAAGCAATATTTTATTTTCATGTCTCATTACTTAACACCTTTGGTTAGAAAGAAATAATATTTAAATCAATTGTGCAATGTATCTAAATATGTTTCAAACTGATTTTTTACAATAGTTGACAAGCCTGCGAGTTTTTTCAATTTAAATATTATCAACAATAACTCAAATAAGTGAAAATATGTAATAGAAGACTTCCAGTGCTTTAATATATATATATAAAACCTAATAATAAGTTAATATTTATTCTATTTGAAATATATCTTAGATGCATTGGATAATTGATTTAAATATTCTTTCTTTCTAACCAGTGTCTTAGTTAAGCATGTATATTAATAAATGAGTTTGAGACCACCTGACGGAGTAGGACTAGTTGGTTCTGTTGCTTTCATGAGTTGGAAAAAGTATTAATTTTTTTATCAAAATATTTGTTTTTTTTTTGTTTAAAACCTCAGGATTTTGTACCTTAAGCACTGTTCTTCCTTTCATGTGAAGGATGGATTTTGCTGATTTAATTATCCAAGGAATTGAAAGAGATTCAAATTCTAATACAGAGCATCTGAAGAGAAACATGGAAGCAATTTGTAAATCTAAGAATGTTAAAAAATTCCAAGGAAAGAAAGAATTATCTACAAAACAAATGATTTCCATGAATGAAAGTTTTGATAGATCCATGGATCAAGCTTCTAACAATCTAATTCCCCAGGCCAGCAGTGATCCATTCAAAAATTTTGGACCCCAGAGAGATTGTAAGAGATGGAGAAATCTGTAAAAGTAAGAATTCTAGCATAAAATAATGTGATAATACCACAAAGAGCTCAAGTTAACATTGAAAATTCAAACAAAAACATTAAAACTTACAGTAAAAATAAAGTTATGTGTGAAAATGCACCAGCAATGGACAAATTGTTGTCTGAGAAAGCCAATCCAAGCTGTCTGATGTATAAGAAAGAGGGACTGGAGGTAAGAATGTGCCCAGCTTTATGTTCTTACAGTAAAAATAATTCTAATAACTTTTTAGCAAGGGATAATACTACTAATTTTAACAAAGACATCGACAATTTTAATGCTGTTTCTATTGATAACTCTAGATGTTCCATGCCCTTTGTCCCACAGAGTTTTGTTCAAAATAAAGAAGCTGATAATAGCTGGTAAGATATCATATGCTGAAATTTTGCAAAAGTCTAATAATAAAAACCTACTCCCACTTCTTGTTATGATTCACAAAATATACCTGATTTTTTAGACTTTCTTGAGGATAATTAAATAGGGCCTGCTAATAATGGGATGTCTAATATGGACTTACCTTTTACTAAGGTAAATCAAGTGGATTTAAAAAAATATTATAGATAGTTTCAATGCTACTATTCCACCCCAATTGCATCAATCATTTTAAAATTATGTGAATAATAAAACCCCAATTTTTGCGGTCACCAATCAAAATAAGGATTTATTTACATTTCTAATCTATCAATTTTGTAGACAAATTACAAAAAAAAAATTATGGATTCATGTATATAAGATATTAAACCATCCAAACAACCATTATGTAATTGTGGAATTTCATTATCCTACCCAGAAGCAAATTTTTCAAGAGGCGATCAAATTTGTCGATAACAAAATTTTATGTATATTTGACATGAGTAGGCTGGTGTGTGGTCCGGCCATATTCGAAATTATTACATTAGTTTTAATCAATCAGATTTTCAGAATATCCTTAAACCCTATGGAATAATATCAAATTTTAAATATATCTTCAAGAAGAGGGTGAACATTTCTGTACTGACAAATTCCACTTTATTTTTAATCACCTTCAATAAAGGGATCTCTCTTACAGACATTCCAATGTTCACTGTGCAGAGTCAGGGCCCCTAATAATTTTTTGATGCATTTCACCGCAGTGTTTCCACTGCAGGTTGAGTTCTCACCTTGTCAGGGATTGTCCCTCAAGGATGTGCCCAAATTGTAAGCTTAGGAAGGCCAGTATACATAAACAATGAGGATTGCCAATTCCTCAACAAGCTTTATGATAAATTCTTAGCTAGAGAAAGCATTTAAAATATCTCTGTCAGGAAGCCCCCCCCCTGAACCCCTGACCATGGTTTCATGCTTAAAAGAATAGGGACATGTGATCTATGACTCTTATTTTGACTATTTATAGTCTCTGCCTTATGTCTTATGCAATGTTATATTGCTAAGACCACTAATATATGATATGGCTGAAGATCTATCAGCCCCATATAGCTAATTGAGTTGGAAAGGTGGGTTTGAAGACATGTAGGTGTATGAAAATTTCAGATTTTCCACTCAATAGATAACTTTTAGACAAGTGCTGGCTTGGGGTTGGTATTTTTAGATCTAGTGTCTGAATCTACTCTGGAACCTTTCTGAGGAGTGCCAAAGCATGAAACCATGGTCAGGGGTTGGGGGGGGGGTTCCTGACAGAGATATTTTAAATGCTTTCTCTAGCTAAGCATTTATCATAAAGCTTGTTGAGGAATTGGCAATCCTCATTGTTTATAACTTACAAGCTTAAAAGGATAGGGTCATAAGATCTATGACTCTTATTTTGACTAGTATACATAATTGTACAACTGTGTCCAGAATAAATGGGCAAGCTGTTATATCAAATCAAGAGGGAAGGATACTATCACAGCCTTCAGAACAAATGAGCCATTTCATTCTACAGCCATTTGAAAAAACTCATTGGTTGTCCACAGATTCTGGCACAGAGTTTGATTCTGACATGATTTTGACAGAGTCTGCAGTCATGCCTGCTGCAAAATACAAAAGGAAATCTGGTGAACCTAGAATAGATGCCAAAAGCTTCATTCACAGCGTGGGAAGTCAGGAAGCTGGAAGATTGAGTAAGAGTTTCATCAGATCCTGATTCATTGGGCAGGAATATAAAAAGAAAGAAGCATAAAGCCAATGATAATAAAGAAAGAGCATCTGTGCCCATGAACTTGTCTGTTTCTGACAATATTGAGAAGTCTGATCAGGCATTTGAGTTAATGAACAAGGAGGAGGTCATGGACTAAACACTGATTTTTGTCAAGGTTTCCGAAGTGAGTGATGCACAAAAAATGGGCACTTTCATGATAAAGTCTTAGAACATAAACAGAACAAAAGTGAAAATTTGGAATTGGTGGAGGACATGGAAAGTGAAAGTAACAATTCTGAATTGGTGGAGGATAATCAAGAATGCATTGGGCTTGAGGAGGTGGATAAACCAAGGTACAGAATATATTTTAACCGAGCTCAATATCTAATGTTAGATGATGAGTACAAAGGTAGATGTGGACAAAACAAGTCTAAAGTATGGTTGAGGCTTGTCATTACTCCAGATTTAGCAGTGGAGGATTTTGAATGTGATTCAGTGTGACTATTGAAGAATCTTGATTGGGGATAAGGTATTTATTGAGGGTTCTCCTCAGCAAAAGATTTCACCAGAGAAGACTGTTTTGTCTACTGCATCACAAAGAGGGCCTTCAACATTGTGCATTTCACTGTGACCTGCCACTGATGACAAATGGACAAGTGTGACTGTCATTCTTGTTGCTGCTTGTCTGACTCCATTGGATTTTGTTATGATTTCTTTTCATGTCTCGATCATGTTGGGACCTGTATGTGAGTTTGGCCTGTTGATGATCTTTTATGTTATGCTTACTTTATTTAATGTTTATTGCTATATTTTTTATATACATTGAAGCCTTCCTGTATTTAAGCTATATTGAAAAATGTTTGAATTAGTCTCTTTTCCATGTTCTGTTGCTCAATGATATGATCTATGTATTTATTTGTTTTATTGTGTTTACTTTCGGATGGTTGTAATGAATTATTACATTAAAATCGTACATTACGTTAATTATATTTCTTTAGACTTTGTATCATTCTACACTGTATATTCTTGTATGTTTAATTAGGCATTCCCTGTAACTGTTGAGATAGGGCATCTATGTTCCCAATCAAATTTTATAATAGATTGTTTATTTATGTATTGTGCTTTGATTGTAAATAAAGTTTGTTTATTTTTGAAAGATAAATGAGTTACAAAAATAAATGGCTGCTTTATTCTTATTAAATATTAATTTCTGCTAGGTTAACAAAGTATTTTAAAATATTTATTGTACACTGTTATGAGTCTTAATCTCGAATGTTATATATATATATATCTTAAAGCACTCAAGATATTCTATTTTCATTTGTTTAAATCATTGTTGGCAATGTCTAAATTGGAAAAGCTCTCTGACTTGCCAATTATTGCAAGAAATCAGATTGAAACATATTTAGATACATTGCACAATTGATTTAAATATTTTTACTTTCTAACGAAAGTGTTTTAGTCAAGTATCTATATTAGTGGATGAGGTATGAGAATAAACTGCTGCTTTATTCCCATTAAATATTGACTTATGCTAAGTTAGAGAGTATTGTTACAGTAATGGTTCATTTAAAGAATAAATGGACCACCTATACTTTTAAAACATTGATGGGAGAGTGCATGTTTATTTATATAGCCATGTGTAAAAAGTAACTGACTTCCAAATATTTCATAAGTGCCTAAATCAATATATAATCAATTATTACACACACACATATCTATAAGTATGAGCATGTGTTTATAATTTGCTCAAATTTAAGTACTATCTTATTTTATTTTGGTTTTCTTTTTTATATTATTAAAATAATATTTGAAAATAAATTATTTCAAGAATATTATTTGCCATACACAATAAAGACCGACTAAATGAAGTTCTATCTAGGTCATGCATTTATTCTACTGGTTGTTTGAAAAATTCCATAAATACTTTTATACCTTACTCTTTTTGTATATAAATATTGTATAATTTCAATATATTACAAGTATTTTAATCATAAAACTAACACACCAAAAAAGACAATTTATGAATAAATATAAAATTAATTTGCTATTATTTTATTTTTGATAATTATTTTTATGATATATTACTATTTTATTGCTAAAATTGAATCTTCAACAGATTAATAAAAAATTCAGTATGATGTTTCTAGGAATGATAAGATTAATTAAAAGATCATTAACTGAATACATTTTAGCAGTCCTATTTTATGAATCTAAGATTTAAAAATTTAATGATAAAGCAATTCCGAAATTTTAAACAACACAAATAACTTTAGAAACATTTTTGGGAATTAATAAGAAATTAAGTGTAAAATTCTGGGAAGAAGAACAAAAGATAATATGACATTCATGAGGCAGAAATAGACTTAGGCTAGATATGTCACTAAAAGTGAAAATAGATTGACAATTAAACTTTTAAACTGAATTCCAATAAAGTGTAATATGGATGAAATAAAAAAATGTGCTGGAATAACGTGGAAAAGAAAGGTTATGAATTGAAAAAATTAAATTAATTTAGAGATCTCATCTTCATCTTGTGGTTGATTGATAATAATAAAAAGAAAAAATAATAAAATGATATAGTACTACTTTATAGATATTGCATTGCATTACTTTCAAATAAATTTAATTGAGTAAATACTTTTTACCCTTTACTGTTTCAATGTTTTTGTAGCATCTCCCATTGGCAGTTTTTTTTCCATGTGTCATAGCATCAGCCAGAATGCGAACCCAGTAACCTGGGACAACTGCTTGTAAGGCAGCCGTGCTGACCACTCAACCACCAATGCTTGACCTCCCATTGGCAGTTTGAGTTATAGTTCAACATTTTATTTTAGCATGAAATATCCTTTATTCTATATTATAAATCAATAAATTGTACTTTATTTATTAGAAATATAAGGTTACAAATGAAAGACATTTTAAAAATCATATTTCAACTTTGTAAATATAGAATAAAATAAAATAAATTATATAATGAGAACAAAATTTTTTTCTGATTGGACAATAACTGCAAATCCAATAAAAAAAAAACAACAAAGTTTTGGTGAATAATTACTATACAAATATTGGATTTATTGTTTCATTTTCCTCAATTGATACTGATGCATAGTAAATTTTAAATGGTAAGCCATAAATTTATTGATGCAGCTTTGGTAAGTTTATAAATACTCATATATATCTAGAAAAGTTTGTAAATAGTTATATATACCTACAAATATTTTTATGCATATGATTATGTCCATTATTGTTTTCCTGAAGATTTGTGATGATGGTATTTTAGTTGCATTTTTATATTGGACTATTTTCATCACCTGACATAAGTATTGAATGTCTTTAGAAAAAATTAACTTTATTCAAATATTCCAAATACATTTAACTGTTAGTAATAGAACATAGGTTATTGATGAACAGACAGTCAAATTTTTTAGACCATTTTAATAAAAAAAAAAATAGATTTCTTTGTTTTTTTGGTTGAAAGCAGAACAACTATGGCCATTTGTTAGTTTTCAGAATTTTTCTTTTTTAGATTATTGACTGCTTTTAAGTCTGTTAGTTTATGGAATTGGTCTTTTTTAGAGGTAAACATCACTATTTTTTTGTTATATCAAATGCTTGTTAGACTTTTTGAGAGTTTAGCACCATGTTCTATTAGGTCAAACTTTCACTAGATTTTTCACACTTACACAAGTGACAAATCTCATTATCATTAGCAATTACACATAAATAAATATAAAAATACTAATTCCAGAATAAAAAAGAGAGAAAGAGAAAGGGAAAAACTAAAAAGTTAGAGCACAAAAAAATAAAACATAAAATTAATATGTAGTCACATTAACAGTGTGTAAATCAAAGGAGATGGAAGGTTACATACACATGCAATCCCCTTGTTTTAGTGAGGTAAAAAGATGACCAATTTTTGTATAAATAGTTTAACAAACATTTTCAAATAATCCATAATGTATAAATTATTTTATCGCATTAATATTCTAATTAAAACACATTAACATTATCCACATAAGACTTTGGTTTTCTATCATTAATTAGTATTCAGATTATTTTTTGCTTCAACAATAAAGGGCCATCATATATATACAGTTTTATAGTTTTAAAAAATTATGTTTATTTTTCGTAAAAGATTTATTTTGATTTGATTTTCAAAATAACAAATTAGTTAAAAATAGAATTTATTGTCATTAAAACATAATCAATAAAATTTTAAAACATTATTTCATTTTGTTGTTTAAAAAAAAAGTTTTTTTTAATTTTTTTAAATCAAAAATATACTTATATAAAAATAAAAATTTATTAACTGCAAACGTTGCCTTGTGAATAGAGAATTTATATAAAAGAAGTTTATAATAAATAAAAAATTTAAATGCTTAGAAACAAAAATAAATGTTACATATGCCTTTATTAAAAACACATAATCTATATATAATTCAATTTAGATTATTATTAAAGATGTATAATGGTTCAATTATAGCATTACATTTATTTGCTTCTAAATTGGTGGTACAGTAGGTGCATCCCAAATTGGAGAAGTAAATATATAGATTTGATATAGGATGCATGTAGGAACTGTAAGAATTAAATAGTATTTTTAAAGGTTTTATAATTGTTTAGAAAGATAAAAGTAAACCACAAGTTCTATTTATATCAATATAACATTTTCCCCAACAGATATGGAAAATGATGCAGTGAACTCAAGTAATATTTTGTGGTTTCACTTTATCATATCAATACTTATTTTAAAAAACCAGATTAATCTGGAACCTTTGTTTTTTAACTTATAATAGGAAGATACTCATTTACCAATTAATATTAGATGACCCTCTAGGTTGGGTGTGGGCTAGGTGTCTGAGAGAAAGATCCTGAGTTTCTTGTGACTTGAAAAAAAAATCCAAATGCTCACCTGGCCTGAATTTCAATCTCTGATTGTGAGTTTATCAGATCAATGTACTAACCATCACACTACAAGGCCCTGTATTTGAATAGTCTTTATGATTATTTGAGAAGTTCTTTATAAATCACACAAGTATTTTGATACCCAAGGATTAGTAAATGCAATAGTTAAAAGTTATGCTGAAATTTAATTTTGGTGGTAGAACATTAGTTAAACAACAACAACAAAAAATCTAAACATCATTATTGTCTATTTAAAAAATGTTTATGAAAAAATATTTATATTTGCTATAAAAGAATGAAGACTATTACTTATACAATTATTATTCAAATATATGTAAAGGATAGATAAAGTAAAACAATCTAATGATCTATAACTTAGGAAATCATGTGATGTATGAAGACCAAAAGTGACAGACTGAACTTCAATTCAATAATCTTTAGCTCTCAAGTTCTTATTCAAGCACTATGCTAAACAACAAAGGAAAGTAAAAAGGGATTGCCTTAATAATTCATATTAACATCTCATTGTAAAAAATGAAATGTGAATAAGTGAAAAAATTAATGATGTTTTAACTTTTTGTTTATGAGAAGATAATTATAAGAAGCATGATAATGCTATTCTTATCATTTTTTAAAAATTAAAAATAATATATATATATATATTGTAACGGGATATATATATATATATATATATGCGTTACATTTAAATTTTAATAGTAACTTTTTTTTATCTAATACCGAATTAAAAACAAACTATCAAAATGCACAAATAACGAATTATTAATTTATTAATATGTTAGATTGATTTAAATATTAAAATAAGCTTTAAAAAAATAAATAAATTATAGAATCGAAGCAAAGATTCTAATCTTTAAATAAAATATATAATAAAAAGCCTTTGATTTTAATAATAGCGAAGATTTTTTTTAATTATAAAAAAATTACAAACAGATCCTTAAGGCAAAATCACAATTAAAGAAATGATTACGAAATAGATAAGAGTTCCCACCCAAAGATATTAAACACAGACCTCAGTGGAAAAATTTACTTAGCCATAAACCCAAAATCTACTTGGCCACAAACTGAATTAACCAATAAAATATAAATAATGAAATATGTTTGATGAATCTGTGCATTCCAGAGATAAGGTGCCTGGGGAGTATAAAAGGAAAAACCAAAACGATAATTAATTAATTAGAGAGTTGGAGAATTAGAAAATTAAAATTTTAATTCAATTGTATTTGCTGAAAATAGAAATAAAAATTTAAAAAGCTATTATCACCATCACCCAAGATGTAATCAGCTTCATCGTGCTTCCTTCGGTACGGCCGGCCGAAGGCAGATTTCATCTCCACGGATCCCAGGATCGAACCATGGATCCCGTCTTCAGAAACCAGCATAAATTCTTCATACATCATCATAAGTCTTCATAGATCTTCATCGCAAAGGAACAAGCATGGATAAAGGAAAGTATAATTTATAAAAGATAAAATGAAATATAAACTGTTAAATTTAAAATCTTCGAACTTTATCTATCTTTAAAATGAATAATAGACTTTCTCTCTCAAGCAAACCTGAACTTTATTTCTATAAACTCTTATTTAAAGTCTTAAACGTAATCTCTTTTTAAAAAAAATGTATTGTACTTTTTTATATTTTTATTCATGCTAAATTAATATCTATTTGTAATAGGGTAGGGGTTTGCGATTGCAAACTTAAATTTAAAAAATAGAAACACATCGTTATTTGTGCGTTATTAAATTTAAAAGAAAATAGTATTTCTGGAAAGAAAATAAGTTAAATATAATGCTCATTTTAAAATGATTTTAAAACTATAAACTAAATGTTTTTTGTTTTGAATTACATTAATAAAATGATTTAAATGTTAGTTGAGTATAGATGGCTGCTAGACTAGTTTAAATATGTTACTTTTAAAGAGGGTTTTGATTTCGAACTATTTGTTTCGTAGTTGTGTCAATGTTAGTGGAGAGATATATGGATGTTTATATCAATGTAATGTGAGGTATGTTAGCACCTAGGGTGACAAGTCCAACTGAATGCATGACCCCAAAGAGGTAGTCATATCATTGAAAATGGACGCAGACGTATTTTCTGCGCCATTGATCCATTCCAGCTCTATGGATTTTGGACGATAAGCTGGCAAGATAAGACCGCTCTCCCATCCATATGTAGCATTTCTTTTTATTGTTTTATATGCATGTTTCCTTCGCCTGACAGATGCACATTCCTGTGGGACGAAGGCCATTTCTTCTCCAATAATATCACGCTGTTCAGACGCACATTCCTGTCGATGTGATTCTATGCTAATATGTTCACATTGCATTGGTTATGATATATATCTGGAAGCGAGTATTGGTGTGGCTGCGGATTTTTAGTTTGGAGTCAAGTGATTTGAAAATTTGTGAGTGCGTCTAGGTATCTCATTTATACTCAACATCTAAAATTTAAAATTAAAGTTAAAAACAAATAAAATAATAATGGAATAGAAGAAAACAAATTTCTTCTTGTGTTATAAAAATTAATTTTTTAAAGTTTGTGCATTATTAATTATATACGTAAATAAAATCTTTTTTGTGTGTTATTAATACTGACAGTGATTGCCTTTATTATTATTTATTATTAAAAATATATTTTACTAAATATATAAGTTTCTGTGTCTACTTGAGCTAGTGACTAGGGCTGACAGCCGTGATCTTAACAGCACATATCTGCCAACTTTATAAATTTTCTAGGTTCAAAGTAGCCTAGTGGCACTCTGTCGGCAGTGTGGTAAGACTGGATATTTCATCATTTTCTCCTGACCGTTATAATATATATATATATACTATTTTCTATATATATATATATATATACTATTTTCTAATAAACACTTTTATTTATTGTATACTAAAAAGCCAAAAATAATCATTTTCTTCAGACACAATTACATTTTATATTTAACTGAAAATAAAAATATGGGATTTATTAATACTATCAGTAAATGAATTTTATATTTGGCTTTGTAATGCATGCTAAATAAAAGCACTTATTGGAAATTATTTTTTATATATATTATTTTTAACTTTTTAATATTGGGATCTTTTTTATAATACTTAAATTTTAATTAAAACACAGATTGAAAATAGTGATGCTGACAATGTATCTTTGAAAAAAAATTCTCATGCATTAAAAATTGACTCTATTATTATTTTGTTTAAGAAAAAGTGTTTTTAAAAACTTTTACAATCAAGAAAAATTAAAATTTTATACTTTTAAATAAAAAAAATAAAATTAAGTTGAAATAAGAACTGTTTTTATTTTATTTAAGTTTATCATGAACATTTTTTAGTATAAGATTTTTTTTAAAAAAATAAACAAACCACTCTCTCATGTACATCACTAAAAAGTTATTGAACCAACATCAACATCTTTGAAATATGGCTTACTATCAGTTTTAGATTTCACTGTATAATTTTGAAATATTTATTGTTATATATGAAATTTTAAGGAAGTCCATCTGATAGAAATATGTTAAAACTCAATTTCAAAATTTATCTCAAATGAATAGCTTAGATATGTTTAAAACATGAATACATCATTTGTTATTGTATTATCTTAAAGGTAATAAAAGTCAGCAAAGAATAATTTGGATTCTGCAAAATAATTAAAATTAAACACCTTGAATAAAGAATGAAACAAGTATATAAAAATCCTATAAAAAGTGGAAACAAAATTAATGAATCATATAGTAATGTAAGTGACTTTATGTTTATGAAATATTATGAAATAAACAGTGTCAAAGTCTCCAGCCTAGCTTAGAACAGTAATAGAGTAGCAATAGAATAGTAAATCAATGATTAAATTTCAAGCTAAGAAAAGTAAAAAAACAATACCAGTGTGTTCAAATGTACAAATTTGCTGGTTTAAACATCATATGATATTCCATGCAAATGGGCACCTATTTATTAGTAATGAAATATTATAATGGTACATGTCAGGAATAAGCTGCTTTAGATAAAATTTTATTGAATAATAATATACGGATGATTTTTCACAGAGAAAAAGTCAGTGAGATTCTAAAACTAAAATGGAAAGAAAAATATAAATTTTACTCAACATTGACTGAAGCTTGATCAAACTAAAATAAGTTGATAAAAATGAATGCATAGTATAAAATTGGCTCTAATTTAATATCTTCTATACACGGAATTCATAACCACAACAATGAAAGTCTAATAGATTAACATTAAATTTTTTCTTACATAATGGTATTATTAGTGCTCATTATATTATGTTTATGTTGCAAACATAAATTCAGACAACATAGACAAAAAAAAACCTTTGTTCATTACTGAATAGCATTTTTACAGCAATACAATTAAATTTTTTTTTCTCGGAGGCTTTAATGTGCGTGTAAGTACAAATAGAAGATTTTAACCCAACATTATTAGAAATAATGGTATTGTTGCTGCAAATTTATATGGTCTGTTGTTATTGAATTTTTACACAACTGAATTGATTATCATAAATACTTTGTTTAAGCAGAAAATAGCTTTAAAGAATATGAATGCATTTAGACTTAGCGCAACAGCAATTAATATTTTACATAAAAAGTAGGAGTCACAATACAAAACAAGTTCATATTACATAAACACAACTATATATTGTTGGACAGATCATAGATTAGTATGTTTCAATGTTAAATTGATAGTTGTATTAATAATTTATCTAAAAAAAATTGATGTTTGTTCTTTAAAACTATCAATTTTGACAGCTTTCAAACCCTAAAATTGATAATTAGACATTCATGATTATAATGTTACTGAACTGTAGACTTCTCTAAAGAAGTATGTTAAGTCACAAGTAAATCTATTTTTAGATTCATTAAAATATTAGAATCATAAGCAATTTCTGTCAATGATCCTATTATTAGTGATTTGATTAAAAACATATATATCATATTTTGCTTGACATAATAAATTAAATGAAGATTTAAAAGTAAAAGGTCAATTACTGACAAGAATGTTTAAAA
Source organism: Epiperipatus broadwayi (assembly GCA_028023455.1). Lineage (NCBI taxonomy): Eukaryota > Metazoa > Onychophora > Udeonychophora > Euonychophora > Peripatidae > Epiperipatus > Epiperipatus broadwayi. Next base: position 2,355,363 of record JAQFVV010000114.1, read on the forward strand.
ATGATTGTTGGATTAAAGCTTGAAGAAGATACAGTGATTTGCTGATAATTAGATTTTTTGATACATTGAAAACAAAATATGGACTAGAGAAATGGAATTACAATTCTATTTAATCCAGAAATTGCACTGTCTTATATGATGAGGATATTTTTCACAGGTAAAAGAATATTTTGATTATCTTTTGAATAAAAATACAAGATTTGAAGTAATAGCTTTTAATAATATACCCATTTTATCTACTCATTTACATTTAGAATAAATATATCCAGATTTTTGAAGTCTTTTTCTTAAAAAATGAAAAGTCTGTAGGTCCTGATCAAATACCTGGAGTAGTTTTAATATATTATGTTGATATGTTAGTTCAAGCAAATTGGAATTTTTTATTAATATGTGTATCCCATGGAGTTAAGCCACCCAATTTTAAGAATAATTTTATTGTTCCAATTTGTAAAAACAAAAAAAAGAGACAAGATTGCAATTATTATTATTATTATTATTATTATTATTATTATTATTATTATTATTATTATTATTATTATTATTATTATTATTATTATTATTATTATTATTATTATTATTATTATTATTATTATTATTATTATTATTATTATTATTATTATTATTATTATTATTATTATTATTATTATTATTATTATTATTATTATTATTATTATTATTATTATTATTATTATTATTATTATTATTATTATTATTATTATTATTATTATTCATATTATTTATATTATATTAATATCTATTTTTAGTATATTCTTCTACATATTTTTAAATGTATTATTACTTATTGTAATGTAGAATGTCAATCAATAATGGAATTAAGTCTCTGGTTCTTGTCAAGGGTATTTTCATATATCTTGTTTGAATTTTCCAGTCTGATGAAAAATTTTTGATTCTGTTGTTTTTTTTTCATTGTATGGAATTAATCAATTGTCTGTGGATAAAATGAGAATATTGGAAATGTTAGGTCAACAGATAATAATGATCTTATAGATTGGAATCTGATATACATATTGAAAATATTTCTGAAAGAGAGAATATAATGGAGATAGTGTTGAAGATAATAGTGATAATAATTTAGGTATTGATAGGAATTTAAATTCTGTTCTAATGTGGATATAGTTAATATTAATGATCTTATAGATGTGGAATCAGATATACATATTGAAAATATTTCTGAAAGGGATAATTATAATAGAGATAGTGTTAAAGATAAAAGTGATAATAATTTAGGTATTGATAGGAGTTTAAATTCTAGTTCTAATGTGGATATAGTTAATTTGCTTCAAGATAAGGAAAGTAGAAAAGTAGACTTGGCTGGTTTTACTTTTGAATTATTAAAATCTATGTCTCTTCAGGAAGTTTATAGTATGATTATGAATATGGCAAAATTTGGTGTGAAGGAATCTAAAGCTATTGGTGATGGTGTTATTTCTGGTGATGTAGGTATACAATGTGATTTATTGGAAACACAAGTTTTTGGGGATATTGCTGAGGTTGATTGTACTGGTGATGTTAATTCATCTTTTAAGGGTAATAATACCTTAGAAAAGTTGCCCAAGTCCTCATTCTTTATTAGAGATAAAGGTAAAAACAGTTTTGGAGATCGGAAGAGCGTCGTGTAAAAACAATAGCATTTATAATGTTGATTATAAAGGTAATAATAAGATATTAGATCAGGATTTTCATTCACGTGATGAATATATTGGATGTGGAATTGATAATAGTACAAGATACAATAAAGGAAAAGTTTATAAAACTAAAATTTATAGGCAGTCTGATAAATATCAAAAACAATTTTCTAGACTTAATGATGATGAAAAATTTAACAAGTTTTCTGGCTTTTCTGTTAATAATTCATCGCTGGGATATTATGATAATTTTCCTGATAAAAAGTATATATTGAAGGATGGATATTCACATTCTGTTCCAAAAAGTATAGTAGTAATTTTTCTGGTGACTTTTCTAAATCAAATTTCAGAAGAAAAATTGTCTAGCGAATGCTGATAGAGGTTTTTTTACTCATAGAGCAAATTATTCGCATTTCTCTAAATATAACAATTATATTGATAATGAGGTTAATGTGGGAAATGGTTTGGGATGCTCTTTTTCATCTTCTGGTAAAAAAGGTAGACTACCTGACGAAAGGGGGTTCTGGTATTTCTAAAATTCATAATAATATTATTAATAATATTAATACAAAATTTAATAAATATTTTGTTTCTAATATGCCAGTGAGTCTTAATTCATATAATATTAAGGTCTTTCTTGAAAAACATTTAAGAACTAGGATCATATGTCATGAAATTAATATGTATAACTTGAAATCTTCTTGCTTTTATATATCTGCTCCTGCTCATAAACATAGTGATTTAATCTCTTCCAATTTATGGCCTCATGGTGCTTCCATTCGTTTTTTTTATGGAACTTTGGCTAATTCTTTAAAACTTTAGTGGTATTTATTTATTTATTTTCTTTGTTTTCTTTGATTTCTTATTTTCTTTATTTTCTTTTATTTCTTATTTTCTTTATTCACTATACTTACTTACATTTTTCTTTACTTGATTTCATTTATTTATTTGTTTTGATTTATTTTTAATTTAATATGGTAGGGCTGTCTTGCTTTTATATGAATGTTAGAGGGATGAGAACTAAGTGTGTGGAAATTAAACAATTCTTCGAAACAGAGCATTTTGATTTGATATTTTTTACAGAGACTTGGTTAAATCAACAATTTTCTGATTGTTCTTTCCTTGATAATAGGTATAATATTTTACTACGGATAGATCTTTAGAATATGCAGCTAGAGGAGGTGGTACTCTTATTGCTATCAACAAAAATGTTTTATATAAAGATCTATGTTTTACTTCTTCTGTATGTGAATCTACATGGTGTGAAGTTTACATGGATCATAATTTTAAATGTATATTGGGAAATATTTATTTTAAACCTAATATCTCACTTTTAGAGCTTGATTACTTCTTGACAGCACTTGAAGATTTTTTGATTACATATAATAATATTATCATTGTTGGTGATTTGAATATGCCTGATTTATTTAAGGGTAAGATTATTACGCATTATTCTTTATTATCTCAGAAAGCTTTAAGAATGCTTAGATTTTGCAAATTTTTTGGGCTTCAACAATATAACCCTGTTGTTAATAGTTTTCAGCGTACTTTAGATCTCTTTGTAATGTACCAATAGTTAGTAATTTTCACTTTGTCTCTGTTTCTTTTCCAATTGATGTTCATCATCCACCTATCGAATTTTATATTAAGATGTGTTATTCTAAAATTACTTGTTTTAATGTTGTGAAAAGGGATTATGGGAGGGGTAATTATGTTGATCTTTGTAGAAAATTTTCTGAAGTTGATTGGAATAATATGTACTCAATTAATGATGTGAATTTTTGCTTGGATTATTTTTTGAAAATTTTTAATGGTTTTATTGATGTATATATTCCTAATAAATTATCGTTTAACAAAGGTTATCCTCTGTGGTTTTCATATACTCTTATTAAGATTATTAAAAGGAAATCTTACCATCATAGACTCTATTTTAAGACACAGAATATAATTTATTATAATAATTTTATCAATTTTAGAAGATTGGCTAAATATATCTATAAACGAGATTTACAAGAGTATATAAAACAAATTGAAATTAATATTTCTTCTAATCCTAGAGAATTCTGGAATTTTGTTAATAATTCAGGCTTGGGTAAGAAAAAGGTTCAAATGACTCACGGTTCTGCATTAAATGCAGATGATTTTTCTAAACATTTTGCAGAGTTATACTTTTCACAACATGGAATTGATTCTAAAATTACATTTCCTGGCAATTTGTCTAGTGCTAAATGTACAATTGATCATATCTCTAGGGAAGATGTTATTGTAGCTATTAGGAGGCTTAAGACTCACTCTAGTTTAGGATGTGATAATATTCCTTCTTTTATTTATAAGGGGCTAGCCGAATTTATTGCAGTACCTCTTGCCTTTGTTTTTAATCTGTCTCTTAATTCCAGTACTTTTCCTAGTGTTTTGAAATGTGCTAAAATGGTTCCAATCTTCAAAAATGGTGATCGAGATTGTGTTTCTAATTATAGACCAATTTCTGTTTTGCATACCATTGCAAGAATTTTTGAGAGATGTATTTATAATAAAATTATTTCAGATGTGGGTAAGATAATTTCTTCTTCTCAACATGGTTTTAATCCTAATAGATCAATTGATAGTAATCTACTGACAATTTATGATCATATAGCTCATGCTATTGAAGATCGTCAAAGACTAGATGTTATTTATTTTGATTTGTCAAAAGCCTTTGATAAAGTTGATCACAGTGTTTTACTTCATAAATTACATAAAATAGGTTTCTCTAATAAACTTGTATATTGGTTTCAATCATTTCTATGTAGTCGTACAGCATATATTAAATTCAATAATAAAGTTTCATTTAATTTTGAATGCAATTTAGGTGTTCCACAGGGTAGTATTTTAGCACCCATGCTGTTTAATGTTTACATTAATGATCTTAATGATTGCTTGAGATATTCTTTTCTGTTAAGCTATGCTGATGACTGTAAGATTTTTAGAAGAATTGTATCAGTGAACGATTGTGTTCTCCTTCAGAAGGATATTGATAACTTTAGTGCTTGGTGTCAGTCAAATAATATGACAGTTAATTTTGATAAATGTTCCTTTATGTCTTATTCCAAAAAATCTGAAGTTTTACAGTTTTATTATTATATCAATTCTCATAAAATTATTTCAGTTAAATGCCAAAAAGATCTTGGAATTATGTTTTCTTGTAATGGATCTTTTATTCCTCATTTTGAAATGATTGTTGGTAAAGCTTTTAAGGTTATGGGTGCCATTCTTAGACATGGTTATCAGTTCAGTAATGATACTAAACGGAAATTGTTTTTTTCATTGGTTCTTCCTATTATTGAATATGGTTCAATAATTTGGAACCCTAGTTCTTTGCAAGGATGTAACTTGTTGCAGTCTATTTCAAAGAAGTTTTTCAAATATGTTTCTTGGGAGGGTAAAATGATTAATCTTTCATCTAGACGAAAGTATAGGGATTTGAAATATTTTTATAAAATTGTTAATAAACAGGTTATTTTATCAGATATAGTTTCAACTATCTCAGTTAGGTCTTTGAGTTATGATACTAGGTCTACTTGTGTATATCAGATTCAAACATGCCGTTCTAATATTCTTAAATTTTCTCCTTTATTTAGGTTACCCTCTTTATATAATCAAATTGGGAGTAACCTTAATCTGTGTGACATTGATTATAAGAAATTTTGTAAACTTGTTAAACTGAAATGTGAAGTTTGATTTTGTCTTTTAAATTTTACTTTATTATGTATACATTTATATTTTCATTTTATGTTATATGTTTTATTTTCACTTTTATTGTATGTGCAAGCTGTAATTGGCTTTATGCTGTTGTTTAGCACTTAAATAAATGAATTGAATTGAATTGAATTATTATTATTATTATTATTATTATTATTATTATTATTATTATTATTATTATTATTATTATTATTATTATTATTATTATTATTATTATTATTATTATTATTATTATTATTATTATTATTATTATTATTATTATTATTATTATTATTATTATTATTATTATTATTATTATTATTATTATTATTATTATTATTATTATTATTATTATTATTATTATTATTATTATTATTATTATTATTATTATTATTATTATTATTATTATTATTATTATTATTATTATTATTATTGTTGTTGTTGTTGTTGTTGTTATTATTATTATTATTATCCACAACAACATAACAATTTTCAAAAATTTTGCTGAATACACTGCTTTTAGTCATACAAAAATGGTTGCTAGAAACTCAGTGTGGTTGTAAAGAATCAAGAGTCACTACAGACATTATTTTATTTCCTAGTCAAATGCAAGAAAAGTATCAGGAATGAGGGAGTCAATTGCATATTTCTTTTAGTGATTTGGTCAGAGCATTTGATTCATTAATCAAACAGATCTCTAGAACTGTTTGAAATTGGTTGTCCACCAATAGTTATTCCTATTATGCGGTTTCTACCTAATGCAATGAGATGCATTATTATTAAAGGTGGAAAGTCTGAGGCATATGAAATGAAAATTGGTTAAAACCACAGTGTGTACTTGCTCCAACATTGCTTTTTATTTTTATGACAGCTGTCTTTGAAATTGTGTATAGATAGCTTAATAAAACAGGAATTTAGGCTTGGTTGATTGAATTTTTAATTCAAATTGACTTAAAGCAAAAATAAAAATTTTATTTATTTGATTCAGGATTTGTAGCAGGCTGATGATTGTAATATTTTGTCAAGTTGACAAGATGATTTATAGAACTTAATTAATGTTTTGAATGCAATATTTAAATATATTATGTTTAATAATTAATTACATTACAAAAGCTCAAGTTTTTTTTAATTGTCAGCCAGTTATAGAAGAAAAATCTTCAACAATTAGATGATTATCACCTTGGGAATATAAACTAGTTTGAATACCTTGGTAGGTTTAAAAGTATGAATATTGAGATAAAGAGCAGACTTCAATGTGTTGCTGACATTTCATCATAGGTAAATAAGTACTGCATCTAGGTTAATGTGTATACAGTCTCGTTATTTTATCTAACTTATTTTATTGAAGTAATACTCTATTGACACAGTATAAACATATTAGAAAAGTTTTATTTAAGGATGCTTCGTAAAAAAATTAAAAATGCAATGATAAGATCATAAACCAATGAATATGTTTTCATCTTGCTGGATGTTACCCTATACTGTTCACTATTGTAAAATCATCTCTTTGTTGGATTGGACATATAAAATAAAAAAATAATGCAAAACTTCCATTAGAGTGTTTTATAGTAAACTTTAGCATGTTTTTTTGAAAAAGAGAAAGATTCCATCTATATTATAAGAATTATCTCAAAGAAACTCTAAAGAAGTGTAATGTCAGTTGTTTCCTATGGCAACATACGACTGAAAGTAGAATGCATTGGAAAGCTATAATATTTTAGAATATAAATTCTGATCAAAATGTAAAAGATGGCATTACAAAATACTAAATTAGTAGAAATTGGAATCAGAATGTTTTATAAGTGAATGCATTTTTGACTCACATATTGTTTTGTATAGTCATTGTAAAATTCATTTGTAGAGCAATTTTTTTAAAAAAGTTTCCTCTCTTTTTTTCTTGGAATTGAAACAGCTATACTTATTTATAGGTGGATGCTGTATATATGTATTGCTTATCTGGCATACTTATTGACAGATCTAGGAAACAGAAAAAAATAGAAAAAAGTCTTATTTGCTATATATTCAAAGAATATCAATCCTCTTATATATATATATATATATATTAGAGTATTTATTACTCTGATGTAGTAAATAATATCAATGATAACAGTAGCAAATTTGCTAAAATGGCATTTTTATGAAGAAAACAATTGGCAAATGAATAACTGCTAAATTAAAAAAAGTCTCTAAAATAAAGATATTGTAATTATATATATGCGATTTTTTCACATGCGTTAGTGAAGCTGTAATTGTACTATAATGTTTAATATGACTGCTTAGCGCTTTCGAGATTTAGTATTCCAATCTCATACTCATAGCTTTATGAATGAAGACTGTTGTAATTTATTGTACACATATGCAAATGAGCTTGAATTTTTAATTAGTTAGTTCAGTGTTTGGAGAGAGCAAAGCATGCCTCTCTTCTATTAATGGCACTGAGATCATTTGCTATGTAAAAAGCTTCTTTGACCTTTCTTTTGGCATCATTCTTCTCTGTGCAAAGTATTTGGGTAGAATTAGGTTAGAATACATGGCATGTAGCTAGCTGCTTGGTGGTCCCAGAAGATTGATGTTCCTTCATTTTTATTTTTAACCCTGTTATATGAGTATGAGATTGGAATACTAAATCTCAAAAGTGCTAAGCAGGCATATTAAGCATTATAGTATAATTACAGCTTCATTAACGCATGCAAAAAAATCGCATATGTATAATTACAATTTTTACTGGTGAAGAGAAAAACAATTTATTACATAAAATAAAGATAGCAAATTCCTTTAATACAATAAAGTATAGTAAAGACTTATATGTAAAACAAAATGCATTTTAAAATGTATAGAATTGTTTTTATAAAGATGGTAATAATGAAGTATATTTGAAAAAAATGTTAAAAACAAAAGTTAAAAAAATAAAAATAATTATATTGGATAATGTCAATGTATGCCCTGTGAAAATTTTCAATTTTTTAAGTAGTTTTTTGATAAGTCAATAAACCAATCTTCGTAAAGTATATGTTACTGCTATAAATGGCATCATTAACAACTGAAAGCTATTTAACATCCAATCAAAGCAATCCAGTTTTTATTAGGATACTATCACAATGTCTTATTTGATAGCAAAGTTTAAAATTCTAATACTAATGTCATTAAATTATGTAGCTTCAGAATTAATTTAAGACTTATATAGCTATAAAATTTTTAAAAGTGAAGTTAGAGTTTGTTAATATTCTTACACACTTTCATTTATCAAAATTTGCAAGAATATCTGTATATTAAATTCTCTGGGTTAAAAAGTACTACTATTAGCTCAATTTATTATAGTATTAATTTTATAGCTATGTTACAACACTAGAAATTTTTTTATTCATTAAGATAGATCTTGTGTTCAGATAAGATGGTATTGAATCTATTAATGTAAAAAGCCCACACAACTTTTTTAAACAATATAACAATTATCTTATAAATATTTTAAAGAGAAACAACATTGATTTTTTTTTTAAAAAAGAAAATTAGCTGAGGATAGAATACGCTGGAAAACTGCAATAAGGCAAAACGTTGAAGATTTTTTAGAAAAAAAATAATGTTGAAGATGATAAAATAGAACATTAGAAAATATCAAAGAGACATACTAAGGGACAAAAAGTAATGCAAGTGTGTCTGTGGTTCAGGAATTGGATGCAAAATCACAAAAGTGCCCTTTAAAAAAAAAATAAATAAATGCTGATTTATGTTATTCTTTGTTTTTTTCTCCCCCCCCCCCAGGAAGTAAGACCGTCTTACTTAAATACATGTGACTGCTAGTGAATAACAACGACTGAAAAGTAAAACAAAACTACTGCAGAAACAATTAGTATTTACATAAAATTTATTAGGAAATAAAAACATTTGCTTACTTACTTTTTTGTTAAAAGATCTCAGATACAAGGTTTTAAGATTTTAAGCAGTTTCTTTATAATAAACTCTATATTCAAGAAATAGAAAAAAGAATTCAATATATAGTGACCTGACATTGCTTTTATCCTGCCCTTAACAAAACTTTTTGAGTTCAAGATTCATCGGAATAAAATGAACCAATATTTCAATTTTTTTTTTAACAAAAGAAAAAAGAAAGCGAATCTAAAATTTTTTGCAGTTGTTTACTTTATGATTTGACCTAAATATTGAGCAAAGATTGCATGTTTATGAATTTTCAAAACATTTTACTGTAATAGATTTTATCCTGAATATATCTAAATATTAAAATTTCTTTTATTTTAAATAGTAATATTAAAGCAGTTTATTATGAAATTATAATAAATTTATTAAAATAATTTTATTTATATTATATAATTCAAAAATTTGAGCTGAATCAAGCGACCATGAAAAGATATTTTTAAACCAAATATATATATTCTAACCTAATAGCACTGAGTTAATTTTCAGTGACTTTTCGTTAGAATCATAGTGCAAAATTAATTAACGAACAACACTGGGAGCAGACTGATTATATAGTTTATAAAATATGCAAATTATTGCAACGAGAAATGTAAATTATAAAAGTCAGATGTTCAACTTTTTTGACAAAGGGACACAGTCTCCTTCCTGTTGATTGAATTCAGATCTCTTGCAATAACCCATACTTCCTTAAACTTTCTTTAAAAGTCATCCCACTCTGTCTAGTTGGTCTTAATAATAAAATGAAAAAACATGTACCCTATATCCAGCTTCTGCTTCAGAAAAATTGACTTATATTGCCGGTCCTGTTTTGCCTTCTTATAAAAATAAGAATGCTGGGTACTTCTCATAAATCTATTAGCCTAAGACTTCCCATACTATGCTGCCCTACATGCTGCAGATGGGCATGCAATTTTATAAACTGTTTGAGGAGCATGTTTAAATGGAGTTCTGTATTTAGTATTGTTCAGATGATTGTTAAGAGAGAGCGGTGTTCTAATTGTTATTTGGGCATTGTCCAAGCAAATTTTTGGAAGCTTTGTTGATATGCTAGGAATATATGGAAAGCTAATCCATGACTTGGCTGGAATATTATTGATAGCAGCTTTGTTAAAATGCATATAATTTTTTTTTACTATTTTTTATTAATGTTGAATGTTTGTAGCCTAATGTCTGTAATATCTTTGATATATTCTTCAATGTTAAGTTTTCTACCAGCTGCATATTTACACAATCTTTTGTTTCAAAGTAAAACTCCCTTTAGCCCTGTCATTATCATATCTATATAAATATGCAAATATAATGTCATGGATTCAAAATATTAATTTGTTTTGAAATTTTAGGCTTGTAGTTTGACAATGCAATAAAGAGTAAATTCCAGGTGCATTAGATTTAGATCCTCATTAATAAAATTTATCACTAATAACATTTTCAGCTGAAAAATTATTGGGAATATGGATATAACAGCATTGGAATTTAACAAGAACTATCATTTTACATCCATTCATTAGATTATAGTATGTGACAGGCATCATGTAATATAAAAAGAAGTTGGTTTTGAAAAATATTATGTAAACTGGGTTATGTGATGTTTTATGTTTGCTTATTATGTTATATCAATAGCAAAATTATTTAAATTCTTCATTAAGTAAATGAAAAACTTATTTTAATGGTATATTTATTATGTATAAAAATTCCTTTAAAAAAAAGCAATATAAAGATGCAGAAATAGTAAAAAAAAAAAGTCTTTATCCAAAACTGATATAGTTAAAAGATAAAAATTCTTGCTTACTAAAATCTAAAGTATATCCAGTCTTTTACCTCAGAAAGTTGGTGAAGAAGAAATCATTACACATCAAATGAGTCAAAAGATGAGTAATAAAAGTTTAAGTGGCTAACTACAAAAGAACATTTGGTTAACATGTATTAAATAAAAGTTTTTTTTTTTTTACAAAGTGTTAACATAACATACATGTATAATACAGTATGAATCTTTTTTTTCAGCTGCATTAAAATGCAACTAACTTTAATTAAACCTTTTTTCTCTTTTTTAAACTTTTGCTTCCTGCTTTAAATAACTCATGAGACAAGACAAATAGTATATTATTGTTAATCTAATTTTACATTTATTGTAAATAAAATGATATTACATAGAATTTATTTGTTTTTGGCGGTTTTAAATGCTTTTATTTAAATTAGAATAGTTGTTTGTTGAGGTGAAGAAACAGTTATTTTTTTCTTTTTAGTGCAGAGTAAATAAAAGCATTTATTATTTTTTATATTAGTATTATTGTTATTGTTATTATTATTGTTATATTTCAAAGATAAACTTTATTTCTCTTAGAGAGTTACAAGAGTTTTACATAGCTTAGATTGCTGTGTTTATATGGACAATCTGTAGTTGTAGGTTTACATGTATAAAAATGATTTATTGGTTTCCACAGGATTGCAGGAATTTTTACATAGTGTGGATTAGTTTCAAGGATTTTACATAGTTTGGATTGCTGTGGTTGCATGGATAATGTCTAGATGTAGGTTTACATATGTAAAAGTTGATTTATTGATTTATATAAGATTACAAGAATTTTTATATGCTGTGGATTAGTTACAAGAGTTTTACATAGCTTGGATTGCCATGGTTACATCAGCAATCTGTTGTTGTAAGTTTACATATATAACAGTTATTTTATTGATTTACACAAGATTATATAAATTTTACATGCTCTGGACTGCTGTAATTACAGATGTAAACCAGGTTTAGTTTTATGTGATTGAGTTGTCTGGGTAACATAGGCAAGGAATTAGAATTTCTATGGTAATGTGACAATTATCTGTGAGATCCACACTGATATGAGATCAATATATTATTTTTAATTTTTTAGGATGCTGGATCTTCTTTGGGTGACCAGGTTTTTCTCTTGGTTTCATTAGTAATGTGGGTTGGGGAGGGTGTTGGTGTGGATAGAAGACATGGTGGGATTGCTCTCATAATTGGTACAACTTTACCATGCCTGCTTTCTGGTGCATTTGAATAGATGAGTGTTCCTGATGGGGGAAGGGTGACAGATACATTAGAATTGATTGGAATTGGAGTTTGTGGTAGGTTGGTTAGACTCAGGATTTATCTGTGTGTTAAAGATAGAGGTTGAGTAAGGCTTTTGATAAGATTTAAGCATGTGATCCATGTCTAGAGGTACTCATTTCCAGATGAGAGCTGCTGGTACAGTTATGTTAGAATTAATGGCTATTATTGAGTTGGAGTTTGTCATAGGTTTGTCAGACTCTAGGTCAGGCTGTGTTAGAGGTAGGAGCTGAGTGAAGCTTTTGATGTGATTTAATTGTGAATTCATAGTTAGAGAATCCAGACATAGGGGGGTGGTAAATTTGGATAGGTAATTAGGTTTGACATTGCTATTAGAAGTGACTTAAGTTTTTTGAAATTATCTACTAACTTGATGTTAGTTGAAGATTTGAATGAAAAATTTAACACAAAATTGGAAATAAGTTATCAAGTTATTGGAAATTGAAAAAGATATATGAAGTTAGTTTTTTTTCCTTGCTAGCCAAAAATTTTTCACTTTTTTATAAGTATAAACAGCCTGAGCTTGTTAACTTTGTGAGCAAGTGAATTAATTGCTGGGAATTTATTACTAAACAAAGATCAGACATTGCTACAATAATATTAAAAATAAACATATGCTTGACTGACCTTTAAACTTTGAAACTCTGTGCTGGTATTATTCGTGATAGACACTGGTCATTAAATGACTTCTTTTTAATTATCGTTAGATAACTTGATTTTAATTGGAAGTTTGAATAAAAAATGTAACTCAAAATTGGAAAGTAAGTAATCAATTGATTAAATGTATATTATTATCTTGCATTAGACTATGGTTTTGAATTTTTTTAAGCATAAAACCAGATCTTGTTAACTTGTTTGTGAGCAAGAGAATTGTTTGTTGGGAAATTTGTAATTGGAATTTTTTTTTCCCCAACAAAGATCTGAATTTGCTACAAATAGAATTAAAAATAAGCTTATGTTTGATTGAACTTTGGATTTTAAAACTCTGTGCTGGTAATATTGGTGGGAAACATTTTGTCATATGATGGCTTGATCTCCATACTGTTTTCTAAATTGTTGTTGGGTAACTTGATTTTAATTTAAATTTTTAATTAAAAATATAACACAAAATTATTAATTAATTATCATCTCATTGAAAATTGAAAAAGGTATATTGGGATATGATTTTTATCATGTCAAACTTACGTTTTGAAACTAGAGCTCTTTAACTTGGTTGTGAACAAATGGGCTGATGCTGCTGAACTGTTATTATTATTATTATTATTATTATTATTAATATTATTATTATTATCATCATCATCATCATCATTATCATTATTATTATTATTATTATCATTATTATTATTATTATTATTATTATTATTATTATTATTTAATTAATTAAATTTTATTTATCAATCAAATATTCTAAACAAAGTATTTCTCTGCATGGTATTCATATTGGCATTTTAAATTCATCTTAGTTTTAGAAATAAAATTTTATTCTTTTATTTACATACAATGGTTAATAATATTTTGGGTAAATATTGCATGATAACAAAAATTTAAAAAAAAAAGGATCCACCACAGTAAATAATTAAAATGACATAAAATGTTTAACATTTAGGAATATTGCAGGCTTTTAGTATTTTTAGGTATTTACCATAACAACAAACTTTAATCTCACCTTACATACTTTACAACTTGGAGTAGAATAGTGAAACATAACTGTTTAATTTTTTTTAAAGATAATGGTAACTAAACATAACTATAGTGACAACCTAGCTTTATTAAACTGAAGAGTAGTTGGATATGATTTGTCCATAGCATTTGAATAAGCATCAAATATGAATATATTGTTTACTTTATATATTGATGTGATTGGATGTTATAAATTTTAATGTTATCCAATTGGATAATTTTATTTTATAGTATTATAAATTGATGAAAATGGACAGATGTGATAGGTTAATTGATTTTGTATTATTATTAAGTTTTTAATCTTATTATAATTAAGTTAATTAATAAGAGCATATTGATATTATTGGAAAAGCATGGCTGAGTTAGCATTACTATTATTTTATTTAGTTGCAATTGGAAATCAATTATTGAGTTATATATATTTAGATAGTGGTTGATTAAATATGCACACCGCTTGATGGCATTGTTTAGGTGCTAAAACATATAAAAATGTTGTTTACGTGACCCAACCTTTCATTGCAAAACAACATTATTTTCTAAAATGGAATAGTTACAATTTTAAATTTCATTATAAATGTCAGTGTGTAGAGCTAGAATGTGCAGGACCGGGGACCAATGTTTTTGATGATTGAAAGGATTGTCCAAAAGTTGCACTACTCTGATCAAACAAACATTACAATTTTCCAAAACAATGTGCAATTTTAGTTGTCTCACAACTGTTCTTTACCTGCAAAAAAAACACTATTATAAAACATTATGGGACAATATTCTGCAAAGTATTTGTAAACAATTTACAAACAAACATTATTTTATAAAATGTAAAAAATATTTTTTTCTGAAATGAAATAATTACATTTTAAAATTACATTATAAATGTCAGCACATAGTGCTGCAATGTGCAGAGGTCTGAGGACCGATGTTTTGACAATCTGAAACATCATTCATGATATGCAGTAGTGTGATCAAACCAAGCTTCTGATTTCTAAAGCAATGTGCAACCTCAGCCATTTAATTTGTCTTATAGCTGTTCTCGCCAAACGTGACTTTTTGCATGTATTCTGTGAAATTGCACTTGTCACTACACTTTTGCAATTTTTTTCATATTCCAAGCTGTATAGAGAAGCATGGTGATGGGCTTACAATTATTACTATGTAATACTACATCAGATAGAGTGTAAGATCCGGTCGCAATCTGTAAAATGTTCGCATTTGCATAGTGTTGCGAAGCACATCAGTGGGCTGTAATATTTGTGTGCAATGCAATATAGGCCCACAACAGCTAATATGAACATCATTGCTCTATAGACCATAAATTTTGGGCTGCATAAATGACATTTTTATGTGTTTTAGCACATAAACAATGCCATCAAGCGGGGTGCATATTTAATCAACCAGTACCTATATTATTTAGATATCATTGATATTTTAGATTTGTAGGGCATATTAAATTATTATCTCATCCATCCATGAATCATTTTGTTTAAATATAAATAGCGTTTAATTTCTAATATAAGTTTCTATTAATATAAATAGCATTTGGATTTATAAAAAATATAAAACTTTGTGTAATTCTTTGTCATTATTTTTATTCTGTTATAAGATGTTTATACAATAGACATATATCATTGCTTATAAGATATTTGGTTTTATTGCTTTATCTTTAATCTATTCCAAATAATCTCCTATTTTATTTTCATTTTTCAAATTATTTTAGGATAGCTTGACATAACGATTTTTTTGTTTTCTAGTCGTTCTAAAGGTTATTTGAATTTATGAGGTTACAACAAAGATTATTATCATTGTTTTAATGAATTATAAGTATTAGATTGTTATTCATTGATTAATATTCACTTTAGTTTAATTTATTATTTTCATTCTGTTATAAATGACGCTACAACTCTCGGGCATTATTAAATTAGGATTGTTCTTTCTTAGTTTATATTTTTATTTCTGTCACAAGTAGTGATCAATAATTAGGGTATGACTAAGGATACAGTGCATATTTTTATTCTGTTATAAATGGCGACCAACAATTGGGGTTATATTTTCATTCAGATTATATTAAAGTTACCATTCTCATTGTCATCGTTTTTATTCTGTTACAATATAATATATATGCACACTATACATATAAATAATCAAATTTATTTTATATACACACATAAGAAAAAAATATACGGTTATATATTAGATATGATGTGAAATATCAAACAAATGATTCCAAAATTAATATATCTCCAAAACAAAATAGATGAAAGGATTGTAATTAATGAACTGTTACGGTATGCTGGAGTTGAGTTAAGAGACATGCTGATAATAATTTAAAACAGCGGGTATATTTATTTATGCAAGCATAATTATTAGTATATATATATTATTCTATAATGATGAAAAGCTTAGTAGTAATATAAAAAAAATAATTGAAAGATATTATTCCATTCTCAAATAAAACAAGAAGCCATTTTGACACTTTATTTAATTTGCATTTTATATTTAAGCTTCACATTTTAAAAACTATAAAATTTTTGACAAAACATTTTAAATATAGCAATTACAGGTTTAACTCTTTTTGATTTAATTATTACAATTAAATAAAATATATAATATTGTTTACAAACTATTGTTTTAAATACAGCTATTTATTATAATCCATCCAAAAGCTTGCATATAATGTGCAACTTTGTGCAATCCAGATTTGAATTCTAGTTTTTGATATCATATGATAAGTATAGAAAGATTAGGAGAAAAAAAAATTAAATAATATAAAACAAATTCTAGTTAAGTAGATTTCATTTGGACTAAGAATTTAAAATATAACTTCAGGCAAATATGTAACTTTTATAATGACATTATCACAAATAAAATACTATATAATTATAGATAATAAAAACACCCTTCGTTCTTAGTCTTCACAAATTAATAAATTTTTCCAGATTAAAATGATTTATATTACAAATTTACTGTGCCTTTAAAACATGTAAGTTAATTGAAATCATAAATCAATTTTAATACTTAGTGGATAAAATTTACAGTACAGTCTGTAGATTGTACTAAAAATTTATTTTAATAAGATGCTTAGATAGGAAAGCAGAAAATATTTCAGTATATTGATCCTGTGTTTAGTTAAATGTTAAAGTATTTAATCATTATGATATAACTACTTCAGCTAAATTAGTTATATATATATATATATATATTGTACCAGTCGAAAAACCCCCCAAAAAATTGCAAGTCGGATCCAAACTCAGGCGGCTCAAAACTGAATTCAAACCCAACTCAACAGCTCAGATTAGTAGAAATCTAAATCAATGGCACAGTGCTATGTGCCAAGAAATTAGCTCAATGGTTGGTGAGGATCAGAGACCCCTGAACTGACATTAATATCTGATAATAAATTGACTAAAAATAATTTTAAATCGAATCATATGTATATATTCGGGTTGCCAACACAGACAGCGAGTTTTAACATTAAAATAATTATGAAAGAATTAAGAACTAAGAAACCAAGTGTGTTTAGAAAATATTTAATAATAATAATTTGTTTGGTTTGAATTTTAAATAAAGATTAAATTAATTAATTCTAGTCCTTAAACAAAGTTTATAATTATAATACGAGTGGTGGTCCTTATTATATGCCAATGAATATTACGCAATATTTGAAAGTCTATGTCTATGACCCCAACAAGAAAATAAAGGCAGATAAAGGTATTCATTAGTAAGAAAAATTATTACTCTAATTTTTTATGAAAGAATGTGATATTTATTTTCACATTCGCAAATCCATTCATGAAGAGCAAGATACATAGTTTAGGGCATAACTTTAATCTTTATTGGAAAACTTATTTAATTAAATATAACTGAGAATTTGTTCGACTTTAATTGAAATCACTTCGTCATGAATTACGAGCATCAGAGCGGGCTTTACTGGAACAGAGAGGTAACAGTGCTGATGAATTATGAGCTATAAAATGAAATTGAAAGATAATAGCTAGTTGATAATCGAAGTCCTATGGCGGCTTGCATCTGACAAGTCTTAAGCCCTTTGACTAATATAAACAGGCAAGGAAGTGCTTTCTTCCTCGATAATTTATAATAACAGAAATATGATCACCGACCAGCCTAACGGAGCGGAAGATTCCCCTACGTCAGCAACATTTGAAGATGATGACTTGATAGTCATCGTTTGAATACTAAAACCCATATAGAATGCTCTACGTGATGACTTGATCAATTAATTAAAGTCAAATGAGCTTTTAACGAAAACTATTTTAAAGTATTTGTAAATCATATTAATTATGCCCCAATCATCGTGTCCTTCCTGAATCTTAAATAAAATAACAAAGTTGAATTAGAATATATTTATTCGATTCCTTTATCGGCCTTTTGCAAAAAAAAAATTTTAAGATTATATATGAATAAATAAGTAAAAATTAGTGAAACGAGAAAATAGCGGTGGCATAGATTAGAGATGGAGCTAATAATTTATTATTAGCTAATGATAAAATAACAATCATTTAATAATTTATTTCGACTCGATGATTGATCAAACTGTATAAATCTAGTTCTAATGGGCAAGAATTAACTATCAGAATTTAATCTTATATTACTTGTATAAGGCAAAGGAAATGAGGGAGATCATCGAGTCGAAGGATTATTGGCATATAATTAAAAATAGCAACATTAATAAATCTCACACTAAATATATATAATATAATAAATGAACTGCCATAGTAATGAAGGAAAGTTAAATTTAAAGACTAGAGATTGAGAGAATTACTAATTTAAAATAGCATAAATAAAAGGTTTTACACAGAATATTACTACCTTATAAATGAATGAAAGAGCTCTTAAAGGGAGTGTAAAGTAAAGTTTGGAAACTGGCCAGACGGTTTAGAGTTAATTATTGAAATATATTACCCATTTCTTCTGGGGCTGGTTCCCTTAGGTTACATGTCCAAGTTGGTAAAACATAGGCACCATTTGATTGATTATTTGAACAGCATTTTATTTGATTTTGGCAGCCTGATTTGTCCGGAAAGAATTTAGCAGCTCCATTGAAGATTTTCAGGGGACTTCAGGAACTGATAGCCAGATTCCTGACGTTTAGCCCCTTACCATGATCGAAACACTATTTAAAACACACAGAGTTTACTGCACTTCTCTACAACAAAGATGGCTTTTCTTTTTCAAACTTTTCAGAGCTATATATCCTGTCCTCTGATGTCTTCAGGCTAGCACTTCTTTCATTATCAATGTTTTTAGATTTACTGGTTGTTTTTAGATACATTCCTTCAATAAGGCTTTCAAACTCATTAACTTGAATTCATTTTCTAATTAGAAAATGAATTCTTAAAATCAGAAAATGATTTTAATTAGAAAATCTTTATCTTTTTTTTCTAATTAATATAACTTTAACTATTGTTTTTGGAAAGGGAAAACCTGAAAGCTTATCGAAAGAATGTAGCTTTTAATCAATAAAACTTTAACAAATTATTTAAGAATAAAATCAAACATTCCCAATGCAATGAAACTTTTAAACAATTATATATATTTAAATATTTACAAATATATACTCACAATCCATGCAGTTATAATATATAAATTCATGAATAATTCTATCATGAATTTATTAATAGAATTGATCAATTTAAATCTGAAACTAATTAATTTTAATACGCATTTATGAAATAAGTTATTCTTTATAGAAATTAGCATGGATTGAACATATAGAGCTCCATTGCATCGGAAATTTAAATTTAGTACTAGGGTTTGAAGTGGGCTTATGGCTAGATATCATGAATCTAGGATCGAACTCAGATCCAACTGCTTCAATATATGAGTATTATTTTGCTATATTATTATATAGAAGTATGTTTCATGTGATAATGGATGCTAATGATGAATCTACAATTTAAGATTATATATTTTATTTGAAATTATGCATGGAAAGTGGATAAAAAGTAAC
The DNA here is from genome assembly GCA_028023455.1 of Epiperipatus broadwayi. Lineage (NCBI taxonomy): Eukaryota > Metazoa > Onychophora > Udeonychophora > Euonychophora > Peripatidae > Epiperipatus > Epiperipatus broadwayi. The sequence goes on from JAQFVV010000114.1 coordinate 2,375,383, forward strand.
AGACTTGCTAAAAATATTTTATGAATGAATAGGTGTAGCAGGTGTTGTTTAAATCAGTGGTCTTCAACCCTTGGTTCGCAGACCAGTGCCGGGCGCAAAACTTTTCTGCCAGTCCACACTAGGCTGGCAGAAAAGTCCTGTAATAACAAAATAATAAGAGTTTAAACTTTTAATTAATATAAACAATTTTTATTTATTTTTTCGCCTCATTTTTACCCAATTAAAAAAAAAGAAACAGACGAAAACAAAATTGAACCAATTATACATAAATTAATTTGTTTTTCTAGTTATCACAGATGTTTAGGTGGGGGGGGGGCATTAAATTTTATATTACTTTTGTAAAAATTCAAAATTTAAAAAAAGTTTTTATTGTTGTTTTGATCAGTTATAACAATTATACTCATCTAAGGCTAAGCAATTTACATCTTTAAGAAAATTTATCTAGTAGACTTCTGCTGGTCCATGAAACCTTATCCTTATTTTTGCTGGTCTGCAAAACCTTATCCTTATTTTTATCGGTCCGCAGGTGTGAAAAGATTGAAACCACTGGTTTAAGTTATAAAGATAATTTTAATGACGGTTGGGTTTAAAGATATACAATAATACAAAAATAGAATGCTTTCATTGGAAAGGCATAGCTGATAAATTATGATAGAGAACTACAATTAAACAAGATGTTGAAATAATGCAGAAAAAAAGTTTGCTTCATAAAAAGTTACAAGACAGCACAGCAAGTTAAATAAAAAATGAAATTCAGATGGGTATTTGACTTTTTTTTTTTTTAGAATTAGGATAGTGTTACTAATAAAAAATAATGATGCATGTATTTTTTTTTTTACTCCCCTTTAGAATTGCTTATTTTTCAATAATATTTAACAATCAATGTTTATAAGAAGACATTGCTTTAATATTGATAAATATTAATTTCATGTATCTTTTGTAATCCCTTCACCTCCCTTACCTATTACCCGACTTAAATAACATTGAATTTTGTGAATCATTTTCCACACACATATTTCTGAGAATTTAAGACTTTTCTCTCTCTCTAGCTCTAGTACTTGAACATATTTTGATAATGTAATGTTTATTGGGGATTTAAAAAAAGTCATCACATGGTTTACTACTCAAGAGTACAGAAAAAGTTTGAGCAACATAAGTGATGGAACTAAGCTATAATCCATGAATAAGTCATTTCTTTAAAAGACATGCTTTAAACATTTCTAAAGATTGCAGACTAAAAAAACATTCAGTATTCTGTATTATCATGTTTACAAAATGACTGCATGAATTTAAAATCAAAAATAGTTCTTGCAATGCATATATATTTGTATATAGAATATAGTATTTGAAGTGAGAGATACTAATTATTTCCAAGCATTATCAGTATACCACAAAATAAAAAAAACATCCATATTCTCCAAGGTATACTTTTTTTACATTATTCCAGCATATTTCCTTATTTATCTATCTATCTATCTATCTATCTATCTATCTATCTATCTATCTATCTATCTATCTATCTATCTATCTATCTGTCCACCCACCCACCCACCCACCCACCCACCCATCTACTACTACTACTACACTACTACTACTACTACTACTACTACTACTACTACGCCGTACGTCAAGTCTCCTTTTCCTGTCTGTCTGTCTGTCTGTCTGTCTGTCTGTCCTGCCATCTATCTATCTATCTATCTATCTATCTATCTATCTATCTATCTATCTATCTATCTATATATCTATCTGTCTGTCTGTCTGTCTACCTGTCTACCGTTTACCTGTCTGTCTGTCTGTATGTCTGTCTGCCTGCCTGCCTATCTATCTATCTATCTATCTATCTATCTATTTATCTATCTATCTATCTATCTATCTATCTATCTATCTATCTATCTATCTATCTATCTATCTATCTATCTATCTATCTATCTATCTATCTATCTATCTATCTATCTATTTGTTTGTCTGTCCATGTGTGTGTGTGTCTGTCTATTTATTTCATGATTGGTCTTATTTTAATTTCTTTTTACAGTTTCTTGATATCCATATAAGTCTTAAAATGTTCCATTGACATCTTTTCTAGTAACACATCAAGCACAGTTTATTTCAGCATTTTATTTTATTTTTTCAATGATGTCACTTATAGCTATTTTTTTCACACTAATATATTTAGTTTTTGATCCATTCATATTAATCTGCACATACATCTAATTTTAAGTGTTTTTATTCCTCTTCTATTAAATATTAAACCTCAAATCCATAAGCAAACACTCTTAAAATACATTTATTAAAACATTTATTTCCAAACAAAAGATATATTTCCTTTTAATATTGTTACATCTATCAAAAGTGCTCCATCCAAGTTAAATTCCATCTATTTTAATAAACTGCCAAAAGTGTTTATATTTGCTAATTTTAACATGACTTTTAAAACATAACACACAATTTTAATATTTGTTAACAATAATGTTTTATTATTTATCTCTATGTTTAAATTGCATAATAAGGCTTTTTCAAATTTTAAATAATATTACACCACTGTAATTTTTATAATAGTGTAGAATATTTTTTTAAAAAAATACATTTTATTATAAATTGTATCTCATAGAAAAATTATTTATTTTTAGTGATAGTTCTGAAGAAGACAGCTAGACAGTCAAACATAAGAAGAGATAATAAAACATCATTGATAAAAAAAGTTCCTAAAAATAGTAGTATATTGTCATTTAAAAGTCTTATTTAAATCACTTAATACCAAATATAAAAACAATTTATTATAAAATATGTTTTTAATTATTAATTTGTAATACATTACTATTAATTTTTAATTTTTGTGTGGATGAAATGCCAATAAACATTATATATATTGTAACTTTATATTTTGGTACAAAGCTTATAGGTAGGTGGAAGTAATTAAAATTTCTCTCTATCTTCTTTTAGATGACTTGATTATCACAGCTAGTACTTTGTATGCTTGACACTTGTATCCAAATTAATTGAAGGATGAAATTATATAATTCCATTTTTTGCCTTATTGATTATATAATTTTTTTCATATATTAGTTTTGCTCTGTTTTCAAACACTAAGTTGGATAAATTATGCTTAACCTACAAAAAAATCAATAACATATTACATCAAGTTTAATAAGATAAATAAAAAACAAATGATTATTATTTTTTTTCTTTAAATAATCCTAAAGATTATTTTTGTTTAATTAAAATATTTTAATTTAATTTCTCTTTAATTAATTGATAGAATACATAAGATAAACACATTTTTTCTCTTTCATGTTTTTAAAGAGATATATAAATGAGAAGAAATTTAATTGATGGAGAATCAGAAGAAAACTTTCAGAGATTTTTTTAAAAGAATGGCTGTAGTAACAGCAAGAGTGGAAAAAGAAATACAAAAACCTTTTCTTTATTTTTTTTATCATTAAACATATAATAAAAATGAAATCTTTTCTTTTTTAAAAAAGGAGAGAATTTAAAGACAAAGAAGGAAGTTAAATTGAAACTTTTCCTAAATAATTTAAATTATAATATTATCAAGTGTTAATAGAAAAATGTATAGCTAAGTCTTAACAAATCTGTTCAGGTCTTCCAATCATGAGTCTAGCTGCTAATAATCTTCCAAATGTCTACAACTGAAATATACTGGAATTATTGTTAATTGTGATAACAGGAGTAGCAGTGTTAAAGGTCAGTCTACTTGAAAATTCATAATGCTTACAGACTATATTTTAACCTTGAATATAATGCATTACTTTCATAAGTTTAACACATATATTAGTGCATGTGCAAAATGAAATATAATTGATCTTGGATAAAATGTTTTACTTTCATGAACTTTAATGCATATAGTGGTGTTACATATGTGTAGAATGAAATACTATATTTAACTTGACTTTAACACATAAAGTAAAGTTGTATATGTGCAGAATGAAATACTATTTTAATATTTTTGTACCAGTGTCAGAATGAAAAAGAATAATTATAATCCCACTTTGAACTTATATTAAAAACAACATTGTGAGTTATTTTATTATTAAAATTACAATCTAGTTGTGGAAAGAAATAATAGATAACTGGGAAACAATTTTGGTTGTTATAGCACTTGTGAGATAATTATTTGCTTGAGCAGCCATTCTTAATCTTCGACATTGATAGATCAAAAGTAGTAAAATATTTCAATTTTGGAATCACATCTAAACTAAAGTAATACAATTTCCTTAACATTTGAGAATAATTTGATTAAAATTATACATATCCTATCACTCATATATCTTGGATATACAGGACCTATACATAAATCAACTAATTTATAAATATTCCTTATAAATAGAGATGAAGAAGTCTACACTCAACTTTTAAGATTCTATGTTATATTTATAATTTATATTTGCTATTAAGCTTAAAAAATATACTATTAATTTATTGACTGATAGTTTATATTTAAATAATATGTCTTTGAATCCAGTGTAGTAATTTAATGAATATGTATTTTATATTTTATTTATATTTTATATTCTTTATACATGTGTGAGGTTCATGATGTATATAATCTATTGTATATAAAATAATTACTTGTCAACTTAGATTTATGATTGAGCATATGATAAGGATTAAATAGAGTAAATGATTAGGAACAGAACTTGTGTAAAAATTTAATGATTAATTCAACAAATCTATAACATACACCAACAACACATAGCCTCATACTGTATGTCTTTCCAGGGTTCTGTGCTTATAATCATATTATAAAATTAGATATTACTTTTTTTATACCATCTGTCTATGGTCAGCCATTATCTCAGTTATTTCCTATAATAAAGTTTTATTACATTTCCTGCCTGAATTCATGTTTGTAAGACTGCATGTGTCTTCGAATTGAGCTGATAGATTAATGAAAGTAATTTATTTTTATTTATTAGAGAAGTAAGTGCTAATACTATTTTAATGTTATATGGCTTTTTCTGTGCTGGTGGTCTAATCTGCAGAATAATTGTTTGCCATTTAACATATTCTTTATATTATTCTGCTTAATCTGCAGAATAATCATTCCCATTATTTTTTGTATATCCTTTAAGTTTGTTTCTGTTGAACATTCTGCAATTATGCTATTTGCTCTGTTTATGGTTAAAAAACTCACAGGGTTACTTACTTTTTTATTATTCCTTGTGTGGATGAATATATCCACAGGTATATTATTGCTCTTGGTTATATAAATGTATGTTTGAGCAGAGTCTCCATACATTATGATGCTTACATTGTTGTCTTCAACCTTATGTTTATCACATGTGTTATTTTATCAGCCATAAAAAAGCATTCAAGTGAATTATTGTCATAATTTATTGTAGGTCAATTATATGATATTCTATCTGAGTTAAAGTTCAAATTCCCCTTTTGATTTATTATCTCATTATAATCAATCTCCATAGATTTATTAATACTAATTGTTGTTATTATTATTATTATAATTTTAACATATGGGTACATTGGTTCTGGTTTAGATGTATTGGAGGTGCCATGGACTGGGTATTCAAATCTATTCTTGTCCCTATAGGGCTTAAATTAGACCCATTGGTAATAAATCTTAGGTTGTGTTATTTATCTAATTAATGTACACTACTCAATTACATGTGATATTATTTTATGTAATTTATTTTTATTTATTTAATTTTATGAATATTGTGTTAACCAATTATTATTCTAATGTTTATTGAATCATAAATAAACGTTTTTATAATTTAATTTATTTATGCCATTGCTATTTATCACACACAAATCCAGATAATCCAATGTAATAAATAGGTGATAAATAATACAGCATATATTGTCACTGATGATGTGTGAAAAGTTACTAAAATATTCAGAAAATATCTTAATACTTTTGTTATTGGGTAATTTGTAATGTGCAAAATATAAAAAAATCCCATTCACCTTCTACATCACCTCCACTTTGGCTGTTAATTCTGGAACATAATCCAAAATCTATTATTTATATTGAAATGAATAAATAAATCTTCTAGCCAGTATAACAAGTGAACCTTTTTTTTTAATACTATAAATGATGCTTTTCTTATTATAATAAAAAAGACTAATTGCTATGATTTGATTTGTTATTCAAGTTAATGAAGAAAAAACTTAAACTTCATGCTTCTTACCTTATACTGAAAAACATATACCTATAAAGCATTTCTGTAGTTAAAACCTGAGTGTATCTGAGCTACAGCCAGTCATATTTTAAAGGTGATTATAATTATTGATATCTTCTCAAATGGCTTGTATTTACCATATAATCTTTTGCAGTTTTAGAGATTATACCATCTGGTCTATGGTTAGCCATTGAATCTTCAAGTAAAAAAATCATAAATTAAAGTTCTGAGTGTAGATTTTAAGATATAGTCATTGAAGAGAATTATAAATCAAATTAAGGTTCGGGAGTATAGTTTTAAAGCCCAGTCTTTAAGGAGAATAATTAATTAAAAGAGTCGTATAATTTATTTTAGGTAATTTACATACCTTCATGTAATGCTGCAATAGATTTTCATGGTGCACCCTGGCCATGACTGGATTATGTAGTAACAGCTTTATATTGTATCATTTAATTTTAGCCTGTTACAATCCAGGGTAGGACTTTTTGGTCATGCTTTTTGGCTTCCATACATGAGCTGATTTACTGATGACAACCTTTTGGTTACAATATATATATAGCCATTTTATATTTATAGTTAGTCCAAACTTCTTTTTAAAAATCTGATAGCTTTTGTAACCTTTACTGAAGATCTGAAACATTATTTTTAAAATTGTATTTCTGTTTACTTTAAGTTTTTATCTTTCATTTTAATCCATCACATACTTTCTATAAAACAGATGTACAAAGTTTTGATATTAGAGAATTATGACGTCATAAATCTTATCAATTTTAATCATATTAATGTAATAAAAATAATATAATTATTACTGATATATTTTTAAAAATATTTTTTAGAATTTTATAATATCACGAATATGTCAAATGTTTTTTTATAATTTCCAAGTCCAATGCAAAATAATAATTAATTTGTTCTTTCTATTATTTTTTTTTAAATATTTCAATGTGATTTGCTGTGTTCTAATATTTTGTATATTCAACTTTTTTTCTGTCTCATTTGAATTCAATAATCTTAGTAAATATTTTGTATAGAACTTATAAAAGGCCGATTAATTTGTAATTTGTAATATCTACTTTCTTAATGTATCTTAAATAACAGTATTATTACTGCATTCCTTTAATTATATAGTATCTATATTATTTAGATACTAAGTATACATCTTTGTAATACTTTTTCTATTCCTGTATCTGTTTGTTTTAAATATTTTTAATAATTCCATCATTTTCTGATTTTTTAAATTTCTTCATTGAATTAATTGTGGATCTTATCTATTTATTTAAAATACTTTGCATTTGTAAATGTTTTAATTGTAGGATCCACTTTGTTTTTATCTTTTTAAATTAATATAGTTATTTGTATAATTCTTCCATACATTTCATAAACATTCTTATTTTTATTAAGAGGGCTATATTTATTATCTCATTAGTGAAACTATTTTTTCCCAATATCTTGATATTGTTTTATATTTTCGAGACTCTTATTATAGCTTTTTTTTTGGCCAGTTCTTTTATATTTCTTTATGAACAATGAGGATTGCCAATTCCTCAACAAGCTTTGTGATAAATGCTTAGCTAGAGAAAGCATTTAAAATATCTTTGTAACCGGGGGGGGGGGGTCCTGACAGATATTTTAAATGTTTTCTCTAGCTAAGCATTTATCACAAAGCTTGTTGAGGAATTGACAATCCTCATTGTTTATAACTTACAAGCTTAAGAGTATATGGTCATGTGATCTATGACTCTTATTTTGACTATTTATTTCTTTATGTTATAATTAATTTTTGTGTGTGTCATTTTACTAATGTCTGCATATTTAATTATTTTAAATAGATTTTTGTAAAAATTCTTATATTTCTTTTTTACTTTATACATTGCCTTATTATAATTAAAAGTCTTCTGAAAAAAATGCTGCTTTTTCAAAAAAAAAATCCAACTACGTATTCATTTATCAGTTTTTAATAAAGTATCAATTTCTTATTAATATCATGCTATCTCAATGTCTGGTAATATTTACATTTGTGATTTCTAAATTAAAATTTTAAGTATTTCTATTAGTTAGGAATATTAATTATTAATAATATCTTTCTTAACTGTTTTTGTCTCTCTAGTTTCACAATAAGACATCTCTTAAAATAAATGTTAAATTGTCTTCATTCACTTATATTAATGGAAGTTTGGATTGTCACAAGGATCTTATGCCATGAGTTATCTTTCTATAATAACTATGAAAATGATATTGCATGTTTGTGCAATTCTATTTTCATTCTTTAAATACATACAAAAATAAGATTTCAATGCTTTTTCATCTTTCTTTTTTTCTTTGCTATCCATAGCACAAATTCATCTTTAACGGTTTATTATTTTTCTCTATTTTTTCTTCTATAGTTATACTTGTTTACAAATAACTGCTAATAATAAAGACGAGATGTGTATCTATTATCTAGCCCTATGACTATTTTAAACGTAGTACTCAATGATAGAAATATGTTAGACTCACATTAGTTGTTTTTTTTTGCCAAGTATAAAGAATATATAAAAACCATTCGATTATATGAAATTTAAAATATAGAAATTTATCCTTTGATAATGTTACCATGCTAAACAACATAAGAGTTTTAAAATGATTTACTATTTGACTTTAACATTATCTTTTTTTATATTTAAAAAAGAAAAGAATGTTATGCCTAATTTATAAATAAATTTGTAATTAAAAACATGTTTGTAATCCGATTAAAAACGAGATAAGAAACTAAAAAAAGAGGATTTATTTAATGCAGTTAAATGTCTATCAAGAACTCTGCCATCAAATAAAAGAAAATTTGATCTTGATTCTTATTCTCGCTTCGCCAACACTGACACGCGTAAAGAAATTTTTATATATATTTATACCGCATATACAATTTCAATGGTGTCAAAAAATATGAAAGGCCAAGCTGCAGAAGAAAGATTAAACTTTGCTCACTTTTTTTTATAAATCATTTATTTTTTTTATCTACTTATATTAATCTTCTCATTTACTATTCTATTATTTTCATATTGATAACTTGGCAATTTTATTTTCATAAAACTTCACTTTTTTTTCTAAATAGAAAAGAGGGATAATGTTATAATGCTATTAATAATGATAATGCGAAAATAACAATAATGATAACAAAAAGAACGTTTTATAAATAACACATTAAATAATAATGATAATAAGTAATAATATAGGTATAACGATAATAACTATCTATATGGATCATTAAGTTTTATAGCAAAACATAGCATGACATAATAAAAGAGTCACGTGATTTTATATATCTTTTGGTCACAAAATATCAATATTAAAATGTATGCTAGTGTAAGATTTACAGAAATAGACAAACAGGTTCGCTTGAGCTTAAAATAAATAAGTTTTTAAATCATAATGGGAATATTATCATAGGAGTAAAAATAACTGCTGGATACCTATGTATAATTTAGAGCTACTAATGGATGGAATCTAAAGCTAAAACTTAGTCGGAATTTCTGATTGGCAGTTGACTACTTATGTTCATACAAATAATTGTAAAACATAATACTGTAAAACGAATTACTATTATCAGTGATTACAAAAAGCAAAATAATCTTTAAATATTCCATTGTAGAGCAAAGATCTCTCCAAAATCTTGTCATAGAAAAATAGTGTAGTAGGTCTTAATTATATTCTGAACTTAAAGATTTGAGTGTTGTTTCATTTTTGATTTTATTATTTACTAGAAATAGCTAGATAATCATTTATCAGCAAATATTGGGTGGGTAGTACAGTTTACTATAGACCAGCAACTCGCCATCCCCCCAAAAAGAGAAATCTAAGTCTCTGATTAAAATGTAAAAAAAAAATTCTGTTTTACTCAAATTAGGATTCAAATTCAAGTATAGATACAGCTAAAATATAATATTCTATTGCTAAAAAGTAATAAAAAATAGATTTATAATTAGGTAGAAATCATATTATGGAATTTTATAAAAATGGATGAATACTGACAGACAGAAATTGAAAGAATTAAAAGAAGTTATCTCTGAATCAATTTTTATTTGGAAAAACTCTAAATGAATATGATAAGAATATATATGTGATATAGTGGTGATTTATCAATGTTTACAAATAATGATGGAGTGTGTTTTGTCTAATCATAAAATAATCTCTTAGTATTATATACTAGTATAAGTATGGTTGTGCCTCAGTTAATGAGAATACGTTTTTTTTTTAATATTTCTAGAAAATTATCTATCCACCAAACTAATCTCTTAAAACAAATGAAACATTAAATGAGTAATATGCTAATGTTAGATTTGTTATTGAAAAAATGATGTACCCATGTGATATTCAAGCACCAATGTTGAGGTTAAACATACCACTTCAATTCACTTTATCAAATCAAATTATTGAGTTAAAAATCAATCTAAAAGTAATTAGCTCTTGTTTTTGTCATAATTTACAAGTATTTTAAATACCCAATGATTGTCATCATTAATAAAGATAGATTGAGGTAAGTAGAAGGATATAACAAGCAAGTGTTATATTTGATCATGATTGGTATTAGTTTACAATGCTTATTACTTCCTTTATATAATATATTCTAATAAATTAATATTAAATAAGTTTCACAATTACAATAAATATTATAAGATTGTGTTAAAAAAATAAGAGGGAAAACTAAGATTTGAAATCATTACAGTTATGAGCTTAAGAAGAAAGTAAGGAAAATAGATCAAAAATGATAACACAGATCATGATTGGTATTAGTTTACAATGCTTATTACTTCCTTTATATAATATATTCTAATAAATTAATATTAAATAAGTTTCACAATTACAATAAATATTATAAGATTGTGTTAAAAAAATAAGAGGGAAAACTAAGATTTGAAATCATTACAGTTATGAGCTTAAGAAGAAAGTAAGGAAAATAGATCAAAAATGATAACACAGATTTTTAATAAGTTAAACAATTCTTTAACATAATTAGATTAAGAAAAACACATTAACACTTTAGTTAAGATGTCATTTTTGAATACAGGAAAAATTTGGATGATTTAAAAAAAAACATGAAATAAAAACAACTATTGAAAACATTAAAAATGAAGGTTTGAAAAAAAAAAAACAGAAAGATATGATGAAGGAATATAAAGATAGAATTGCATACATATTAAATAGAGTGAGCAAAAAAAAAAAAGGCATTTATCCAGAAAATTAGAAAAGGAATTAAACTGGACTTGTTTTCTAAAAAATAAAGCAGTTTTTAAAGATTTTTTTTTTTTTTAAAAAAGATAGATAATCTTAAAAAAGAAAAAATAGATATGATTATATAAAGCAGTAAATTATAGGAGAAACAGAAGAATGTATTTGCCTGAGGATGGTATATTAGATGTGATAATATGTTAGGATTATTTGCATAATTTATCATTAAATGTTAACTGTATATAAAATTTTAAACTTTATTTAAACTTTTCAAATACAAACAACTTGTTACTAACAACACATAAATAGTCAACACTGGTTAGGAATTACACAACTCCTATGCTAATACTGCCACTAGTATGGCAGCAACACCTGAAGAAGAGCAGATAATAATGCTACTTGAAATGTTATGCAATTACTAACTTCTGTTGTCTATTTGTGAATCATTACTAATAAGTTGATTGTATTTGAAAAGTTTAAAATTTTCTATACACTAAACATTTAAGGATATGATGAAAATAGTTCAATATATTATCACTTTTAGCAAAATTAATTAAATTTGGCAAATTATTTCAAATTTTTATTATGATTTTTATGTTGAAAAAAAAAAAACACGGTATTTTAAAGATAGATAATATAATTTTTTTTCAGTAATTCTACAGTGCTTTGACAATAAGTTTTATTTTTAAGAATTAACCTTAACATCAATGGTGATGAGTTGTAAACTTAAATATTAATGGAAATAGTAAGATATTGAAGCCTTACACCATCAATTTACTAATTTTAAAAATCTATATTAAGAATAAAAATTTAATAATAAAATAAATAAATATTCAAAAACTACCTATATGTATACTATACTATAAAATAATAAACAAGGCAAAACTCTCCATACAGTAGTTGCCCCTCTGTGCCAAACAGAGTAATCAATGAATGCCAGAAAGCTTGTGCATAAAATTCCTATCTAGTGCCTACTCATCCAATATCTCCAGACTAGTTTCTGGCTTGTGGCCTTCATCAGTGAGGAACCTTGGATCTGAGAGCACTGCATCTAGATCTTAGGACCTAATGCAACCTTCCAGCATCCATATTTTATTTCTACTTAACTACAAAACTATGAGAATGAAATTACAATCTAAGCTCAATAGCTTATATAGTCATTTTGGTGTCACAACCATAGTCACCACTGTCCTATTAGGCAGGATTGGTGTTAAACCATGAAACCTCACATGATCACCATCTCTTATACTAGCACATAGTTGTTATTAAACAAGGCAAAACTCTCCATACAGTAGTGCCACCTTGTGCCAACCAGAGTAATCAATGGATGCCAGAAGGCTTGTGCATGAAATCCCTATCTAGTGCCTACTCATCCAATATCCCCAGACTAGTTTCTGGCTTGTGGCCTTTGTCAGTGAGGAGCCTTGGATCTGAGAGCACTGCATCTAGATCTTAGGATCTAATGCAACCCTCGAGCAGCTACCTTACAAAAACTTTGAGAATGAAATTGAAAACACAATATTTTCAATCTAAGCTCACAAGCCAGAAACTAGTCTGGGGATATTGGATGAGTAGGCACTAGATAGGGATTTTATGCACAAGCAGTTTGGCATCCATTGATTACTCTGGTTGGCACAGGGTGGCACTACTGTATGGAGAGTTTTGCCTTATTTAATAACAATTATGTGCTAGTATAAGAGATGGTGATGATGTGATGTTTAGTGGTTTAACACCAATCCTGCCTAATAGGATAGTGGTGACTATGGTTGTTAAAGAGCCAAAGACACCAAAATGACTATATAATCAATTGAGCTTAGATTGAAAACATTGTGTTTTCAATTTCATTCTCATAGTTTTGTAGTTAAGTAGAGATAAATGGTGGTTACTGGAGGGTTGCATTAGATCCTAAGATCTAGATGCATGCAGTGCTCTCAGATCCAAGGCTCTGCACTGATGAAGGCCACAAGCCAGAAACTAGTCTGGGGATATTGGATGAGTAGGCATTAGATAGGGATTTTATCCACAAGCCTTCTGGCATCCATTGATTACTCTGGTTGGCACAGGGTGGCACTACTGTATGGAAAGTTTTGCCTTGTTTAATAATTGTGCTAGTATAAGAGATGTTGATGATGTGATGTTTAATGGTTTAACACCAATCCTGCTATAAAATAATATAATTTTGTCAATTAATTGTGTTTAGAAATAACCCATAGCCACTAGAAAATTTTTTTTTAATGATGTTTTATAAGATTCTAAAACTATGAAGCAATATCATAAAAGAAAGTGGATCTATTCTTCTAAATTGATATTGAGTGAATCTTAAGAGTGAATATGTGAAATGAATGAATTATAATAAAGGAAATATTTTACAATAAACTCGGAAAAGCAAAACTCATTTATATTACAAAGACTATTTACAATCTTTTAAAAAGGTGCAATATTAGCTGCTTAAAGAGGAAGATGTACTTAAGAATATAATACCATGAAAAGCTGTAATTAGGCAGACAAAGTTTTGTACTGAAAAACTTAAAGGGGGCAACATAAAATATCAAGTAATCTGGCTAAAAAAGCAACATGGTCTGTTTATATATATATATTTCTGTTTTAAAGAATGATGTTTACAGTCAAAAGTCGTCTTTAACTTTTTATTTTTTGCCTTTATTTTTTTTTTACCTTCGGAAGTTAAAAAAAAGATAATAATGCATTGGAATATGGCGAAAGGTGATACTGATTTTTTACAAAGTTTTGCTAAATTATGCATTTTATTTATTTATTTTCATAAATAAAAATTTAATTTGCTTAAAAAAAATATTTCCACATTAATTTACTAATTGCTTTAAATATTGCTAAATATACTAGTTGACACAAGAACATTTGCGTGCACACCCATATTTACGTAGTTACAATGATTATTTTTTAAATGCCTTCATTCTTCCAATATTTAAAAACCGATTACATCTATGATTTATTTTCTTAACTTTCCATCTTCTTCTGTCAAGCCTTTTTCTCTAAAATCTATTTCCACTCTATTTCTTTATAAAACTTAACTTTATATCTGAGGCAATAAAGTTCATTCATCTGCGCTTTAAATAAGCTTTTACTTGTCTTTTATAATTCTTTAATGATTGTCCATCCTTTTTCTGAATCTAGTTTTAGTATTGATAACTTTAGTGCATTGGTGGGGAATATTTTATTGCTGATATATGTTCATAGTCTCTGCAAGACATCATTTAAAACATTATGATTTGCAGTAAAGATTTTATTTGAGATTATTATTCTATAGATAATAAGTTCAATTTTACCATAGATTCTAGTTATAAAACTTTAGCCCTGAATTTTTTTTTACAAAATGAAATGTAATATAGGGTATATGAGCACAGACTTTCACACCACCCACCACTCTCCACTCTATCTAATAACACTGATACACCTAAACACATATATGCCGAAAAGATAAATAATGATAAAATATATATATAATTTTAAAAATTGTTTAAATATTACATTTTGATGAAAATGAAATATTCTTATTTAATCTTTTTGAATTCTTGTATACACATTTAAAATAATTAAGTAATATTTTTCACTTTATTTTAAAATCATTAATATTGTTAAAGTATATGAAAAGTTTGGATTTTTTTCAAAAACTAATTCTTCAAAGGTTGCAAAGGCAACACATTCAACTCTTCATCATCAATAACAACAACAGAGAAATATTTAATAACCTGCAGCAAAATTAAAAACCAATTCTATTCCATGTTATTTAAGAGTAATCTTGTACCACAATCTAACTTATTTTTCTTATCTATCCAACATAATTTATAAAAAAAAATGTTTATGGAAAGTTGGATGGCACTACTTCAAGGTTAAAATCAGATACTATACTCCTCTTTAGAGAGCGAATGCTCGTTCTAAACTTTTGGATATATAATTAAATGTTACCACAATATATATTACCAGCATCCTCAAACTATTATTCTGCAATGCCTTTTTACTTTGTCAATATTTCTTCATCAGATATCAGAAGACAATTTGCCTCACAGAAAATGCATAAAAGATATTAAATGGATCCGATTTAACACAACCTAAAATATAATTTCATTATCTAAGTCATACTTCAAATCATTGGATGCTCTTTATACAACTAAAAAAATATAATGTAAAAAAATAAAAATTTTCTAATATAGTAAAAAAAAATTCTTTTTCATATCCAAAAGTAAAAACAACTGGATTTGATGTTTCTAAATGTTATTATAAACTCATAAATAGATTCAGATCTATAGAAAAGGACTATAATTATCCAACTTACACAATTATGGTTCAAACACATTCATAAATCAGACAATTAGTAAGTGTCAAATCTTTGAAATCAGTGAAAAATTAAAGGATTCGATAAATTCTCACATATAATTATCTCCAAATTAAATGTCTAAAAAGTGTGACCCAAATAAATAAAATTTTCAGTTTATCTCTATGTAATTCACCTTGCTACAGCAATAAATCACTTTTATATATTATTATTATTATTATTTTTCTTTTTAAAAAAATTATATTTAGTAAAGAAATTTACAATAAAATGATTTTGAGAGTACATAATTGATTTTCAAAAGCCTAAGATGCATGCAACAAGTTGTAATTACAGAATCTAGCCCTTAAAATATACTTAAAACGTTGTATTTGTAGGTAGTATACTAGATTCAAATTCAATTACTTAATCAAGCAAACTAGCATGGCATCAAAATCTTAATACATTTAAACTTTTGAATCATTAGCTTAAAATCTAATAAAGATAGTTTTCACTATTGTATTGATCAATATACTAAATAATATTGTTTATTATAAAAAAAATATTAATCAGAAATATGTTTATTTGTATTGTTCAATAGTTTACTTAATACTTAATACTTATAGTAGATATGTGTGGGAGATGATAATCTGGACCAACTGATGATTGCTGGTTTAGCATGAAATGCATATATTGGTGATTATTTATCTTTTCAGCATATATGTGCTTGAGTGTATCAGTGTTATTAGATAGAGTGGAGAGTGATGGGTCATCTGAAAGTCTGTGCTCATATACCCTATATATTACATATATATACACAGGTATAGAATAAGCCTGTGTTTCAGTTATTAATACTTTATTCTAATAAGTAGGCTTTATGGTCTCCAGCCTCTGCTCTTTGTTTTATTTTTTCTATTTTTTTCTTTTCTTTTATTTTATTATCTTCAGTTATTTTGGTTAATATAGGGTTCCATTATAATTAATTGATTATATCAATAATCACATGCTGTATTAACTGTGTTTTTGCCTTTATCTTGAAATACTTTAAGTATAATCATTTAAAAAGCTGCAGATGATATAAGCACATGCTTCATGTAAGTAATATATATATATATTTATTTATTAATAATATCAATCTCTGTGGTCAAATCACAATCTTTAATGTCTATATAAGTATATTAGACCATTAATAAAGATGGGCTTCCATCTTTATTCTTAAAAGGGAAGTTGTCTTGGCAACAGTTTGAAATTCTTGATTGTTATTGATATTGGGATTGTCTAAGTGTTGACTGGTTTTTAACAATTATTTACAAACCCATTTAGCCTTGAGCATTATTACAGTTATTATATATATGATATTTCAGGAATTGAATTACTTTTTAGGTTAGTTTAGAGATATGTCATACTGGTAAATTCTAGAGCTCAAGATTTATAGATTCCAGCTCAAATCTGACACTTCTGATGATTGAACTTCATATCAATTTTTATAAAAATCCTCAGTTGTAATTTTTTTAAAAATACTTGAGTACTAAATCTTTCAATTATTATTATGATATTGATGTACTTGGTTGGACTAATGAGTTCAAAATGATACATTTGCATCATTTCTTACAGCCTTGGTACTTTCTAATAAAAATACAGAGAGATTAGTTTATTTTTTCAGAAATTACCTACATATTTCTACATTTATAGTTTTAAAAAATGTCTAATGTTCAAAGACAATTTTTTGAAAAGACATAAATTTTCAGGAATTAAATGTTAATTTGTACCACCAATCTTCTTCACAATTAACACATCTTATTTTTAAAAAATTCTGCATCCAGTTATTATTATAGCTTCAAATAAATATATTGCAACTTTTTCAAGTATTTATCCCTGAACCCACTGTAATGTTTATTTGATGTTATTGAAATATCTTTTAACAATGTGTATTTGTTTCAAAATAAAAATATATCTATTATAGATTATTATTATTCCATTTGAATATGTGTGCTAAAAGTCAAATATCAGGTATGAATAAATACGTACAAATATTATTTTATGTCATTATATTATTTAAGTAAAAGCTAAATTATTTTACACTTATACTATAAGTAACATATCTTCTTATGAGTAGAAATTAAAATAGCCCAGTTAAAATACTCCCTTTCCACGATACTCTTTCAACGTATCATAAGCTTATCTTTGTCTATTACTTTTTTATTATCTATTATTATCACACAATTCAGCCAGCATTGATAAATTTCTTTAATACTATGCCTTTTAACAACATATGTTTTGTTAGTTTTAATATTCTTTTTATATTTTTTCTTATTTTAAAAATCTAAAATAATCAAAAGCTTTATTTTGTTCATCTTTCTAATCTTTCAGTTTCTTTTATTTACCATACAATTGATTCTATTTCTTTTTCAATATATATCCCATTTTTTTAATAGTATATGTTCTATAGTTTTTTTCCTATCTTCACATCACCCACACATTCATTGAATTCCTCTAAATAATAGTAAATTTTAAATAATATTTTAGTAAGGAAATAAAATTTATTTTATACAAAATGAAATTTTGATTTGTAATTACTTCTGTTTAAGATCTTGCCAGAGTTTATGGAGATAATTCTTTTGAAACTGTCCTATGAGCCTTGCATTGTCATATTTACAATTTAAAAGTTGTCTATTATATAAATACTTTATTTTATTATGATCTTATTAAAGGATGATTTAACTCTTTGATTTATATATTATAAAGTTTTAGTTCAATAATATAATAAATTTGATTAAATTTATTCTTAAATAAGAACTAAACTACCTCTTCCTTTTTTCTTTTTCCTCTTATTATTATGTTTCAACAATAATCTTTATTAATACTTTTGGGTTACACAGCATTACATAACAATGGTTGTAAGGGTTACAGGTACAGTCATGTTGTACAGGTTTTTAGATAAATTATTATTATTATCATTATTTTTTCTTTTTATAATTATAAATATGCGACTTTTTTTTTTCGCATCTGGCAACATACATTCAATTATTTTATGTTAAGATCATCTTAAATTTAAAAAAATAGTTTCTACAAACTTAATAAATTATGGTTTTTAAAATTAATATTAAGGGAATTATTTTTTTAGGATTTATAGAATTACATTTATTCATATTAAAGCCTTTAACTTGCATGTTCTCTATACACCATATTACACAATTACCATTTAATTTTGAATGTTTATTTCTTTCTAATTCCATGTTGTATTACTGTTTCCCTTTTATCTATACTTTATCAATGACTGACATTTGTTTTTTTGGAAAATACTTTCCCTTTTTTTTTGGCTTTTACTTTTTTATTTGCCATCTATTTTTTAGTTCTCATATGCTCTTCTAGTAAAATTAATGAACTCATGAAGGACTTAAAGATTATAAATCATTTCTACACTTTAATGTCTCAATTCCATAATTCAGCAAAAATTCTTTTCTTAATATTAAAACATTTTGTTTTTATAAAAAATTATTTTATCATTATTATCCTTTCTTGACTTTTAAATTTTACTCATCATGTTTTATTTCTTATTCATCACTACTCTTCTTTCCTAACAACATCTACTCATCTATTATCATAATTCATTCTTTGTTTTGTGATATATTATTCTATCTATTTCTTTAACTATTGCCATTTTTTACTTATTAATAATGTATTTTTTTAAACCTGAAAAAAAAAAGTATTAACTAACTTTTGATTATTATTCTTTATTTGACAAGCTTGGATTACTTTTTCTTGACACATGTACCTTTATTATCACTATAGGTAAATAAATTCATCACAAATTATTATTCTATTTATGTGAAAGTGTAAGATTATTCAGTGATAGTAATAAAAGTTTCTAAGCCTCAAATGACTAGATTGGTATTCACAAATATAACAGTGTCTTTATAATAAACATTCTATTACCTGAAAACATTTTTACCATATTTTCAATATGAAATATATTTTACAAATTAAGAACATTAAAATACCCTATGTCAGTTACATATTTCAACAGGCATCTTTTATTTATTTAACAAAATTTATCTAAAGAATGGAACATAATAGATTCAAATCTGAAATTTCAGACAGGCACAAAAATTTAATTTTTATGAAGATTATAAAAGTTGCTCGAAGTTAAAGTTTATTCTTTATATGCTAAAAATTTATGGTGAAATTTTAAATGTACGGCATCATATAACATGTGCTTGGATAAAACCCATTGATAGTTTATCCTTAGTTCTTGTATAATTCCTCACTACTTTAAGTAAAACATATTTATGGACATTTTTTTTCCAATCAACTAAAACCTTTTTATCATCAAAAACTATTTTAATTAATAACCACTAAATGCCATTTAATATTTATTAATAGATAGTTTATTGTGTATATTTAATGCTAATTGCTCAATGATACCTGTGAATAATTATATATAAATATATTTAAATAAATATATTAAAAATATGAGTAGAAATATTGATGTTCTTGTTGTTAATAGTAAACATTAAGGACATTATGTTTAATTTTAAATTTTATACTTTGAAGCAAATCATTCTCACCTGATCAAAAAAATTATTAATTCATAACTTGGGCAGAAATTTTGAATATATCTACAACAAGAAAAGTATATGTAATCCAGCATAAAATTTCTAAAAACTGATAAAATATTTTCTTGTATTTCTACAAAAGATTTTATAAAATTACCTAATAAGAATTTATAAATGTATTTAAAAACTGCATAGGACAATCAATGGTTTCAGCTAATCTTAAATTAGTTTATATCATTAAAATGTCATAGTGTGTACAGATAAATTTTAATGGAATAAGTTAATTTATCAGATTTATAAATCTTTCACTTAAAAAGATTGTTTTGCCAGTAAATATAAATATTAAAACCTTATAGTAGAAATTGAAATGAAGTCTTTATTTTTATAAATAATAAAAACCAATTTTGAACAAATCAGCCATAGGTAGAAAATACTTTGTTAATAATTTTTGATAACATTATTAACTTGTTTAGAAGATTTTGTGAAAAGTGTATCAGGATTTGTAAAAATTAAGGATTTCCAATAGCGCGTACTTTACATTCCTAATGAGAAGTTTTAAAATTCATTCAAAGAAGCAGCCAACAGTATACAATTATCAAATTAAAATATAATCTAAAATAACAGATCTACACAACTGAAAAATTCAAACAATTTAATCAATTAATAGAAGTGATAATATAAAAATTACTGTGTATGTTAGAAAAATGCAGTCTGTAAGTTTTATTGATTTTCATAATCTATCAATATCCAATAAAACTTTGATCCGTTGTTTTTCAGCATAATGGAGAACATAAATGATATATAAGGGAAAATAATACAAAGAAAACAAAAAATTTAACGGGTTAATTATATTTAAACACTATTTATGTTTGGGCAAACTTTACACCTCTATTTAAAGAAGGATTATTTAAAATCTAGAATAATTATCATTTATATTGTAAACATAAAAGAAAAATATTTTTATCATTAATTTATGCAACTCAATAAAGTTCAGCAAAACATTAATTTTACCAACTTTCTCTATTCCTTATTTAACTTAATAAAATTAATACTGTACTGTAACAGGAATAAAATAATCATGGAAATAAAATATAAAGTAACATATAAAACTATGAAGTAAATAAGTAGGTACAGAACTCTATGCAATAATTAACAGCCTAATATTGATGCACTTGAATCTATGTATGATAAGCATGATTTTTTTTACAAAAGTGATACAGAATCTTTATTGATCCCAAATTTTTTTAAAAAAGAATGAACAAAGAGAAGACAGCATATCCATGTGGCAAAAAGTTAATGTCAGAACTATAACTTATCATGATCATTGAATAATATGATAGTTTAAGAATTTATGACTCTGGTTTAGTTATTGGACTTAAAAGAGCAGACAAAATTTGTAGAAAAATCAAGATACTAAATGATAATATGAGATTTCACTATACATAAAAACTTTGATCTTATATCTCAGGTAAAAGAAAATCTGCATATCAAATAAAATTCTTGAATTAAAACAGACAAACCTCTCTATACAGTAATGCCACTCAGTGTAAGCCAGAATAATCAATGGATGCCAGAAGGCTTGTGCATAAAATTCCTATCTAGTGTCTACTCATCCAATGTCCCCAGACTAGTTTCTGGCTTGGGGCCTTCATCAGTGAGGAGGCTTGGATCTGAGAGCACTGCACCTAGATCTTAGGATCTAATGCAATCATCCAGCAGCCACCTTTTATCTCTACTTAACTACAAAACTATGAGAATAAAATTGAAAACACAATATTTTCAATCTAAGCTCATTAGCTTATATAGTCATACAGGTCTGAACTCAGTTCAGTACCCATACCTTTTTGTGCCATTGGTTCTTTAATAATCATAGCCACCACTATACTACTAGGTAGGATTGGTATTAAACCACCAAACATCATATGATCACCACATCTTATGCTTGCTCATAACTGTTATTAAAACAGGCAAATCTTTCCATATACTAGTGTCACTCAGTGCTCCTCACTGGGGATATTAGATGAATAGGTACTAGATAGAGATTTTATACACAAGCTTTCTGGCATCCCTTGATTACTCTGGCTTGCACTGAGTGGCACTACTGTATGGAGAGTTCTGCCTGTTTTAATAACAGTTATGAGCAAGCATAAGAAATGGTGATCATGTAATGTTTGGCGGTTTAAAATTCTGGAGAAAATATTTTTTATTTCTCACCCAATAAAAAAAACATGTAAATGGCTTTATTGCTCGAAACTTTAGAAAAAGTTTGAACATTGGAAGTGCCATAATTGGAATCTATCCTTGGACCTTACACTCCAGAATCTGATACTCTACTATGGCGTTAAAGTGCATCAGCAAATACATATTCTAATGACTCCATTTCTCAAGAATTCATATGAAGTGTGAATGCCAGGAGTTCCAGAACTGAAATCAATCCTAGGATCCTATATTCCTGAGTTCAAACTCATCCAATTAAAGAAGTTCTATAATAACTTTACACACTTTGTAGTAATACTTACTTATTTAGAATTAAAAATAAATATAAATCAAGAGACTCCACACAATTTTTTATATTTCCTCTTAATATCACACAAGATTGTACCATACTCTAAGGTCAGTGAATTGGAAGTTGCCTGATCAAGCCTGATTATACTAACATCAGCAATCATTAGGAGAAAAATAGCTAAATACCCATTTATTAAATAATGTTGAATGACTACATTATTGGTTATGGACCAATTATCAGAAAAGTAATAAGATTAATTAGAAATTCCCAACTATCTACAAATATGTCAGATTTCCACTTTAGTTTGAATTCCAGATGAAGAGAGTTTTAGACTAATGCATTAACTGTTATACCATGAGATTTTTTATATTTAGCATTACAACATTAATTTTTTTTTAAGTGTCACAGCATTGGCCGGGACGTGAACCCGCAACCCGGGCAACTGCCTGCAAGTGCAAGGCAGTTGTGCTGACCTCTTGACCACCAATGCAAGACTTACAACATTAATTATGCCATTTGTTTTAATATGAAAAAAAATGCTTTGACACTAGAACCTTTGATAGCTTCCAAATGTTAGTGATTGTTAAGTTTATTTTGAGAGAAAAGTAGTTCACTAAATATAAGGCAGTAAAAAGAATAATCTCTCATTCTGTTATTTTAACATGTCCGTGGACGTGGATTTAATTTAAGAATAATTTTGTTTACATAATTGTTTTGAATAATTTTTAAATATTAAGAATATTAATTAATATTTTTTGCAACTTAGTAATTGTTTAAAAACAAGAATAATTTCAGCATATTATCATTTTTAAAAAGCTAATAATTTAAATTGCTAAAAACTATCTGTTTATCATTCAAGTTCATCAATTATTTATATTTTTAAAATATGTTTATATAAAAACTATATTTTATGAGAGTTTGTTTGAAATGATTTTACTAACTAATCAATTCCTATAAATATTTATGTTCAGATGCAGTCTGTCTGTTTATAGTTATAAATTTGTTGAATAATTATTTATATCTTTCTAAACTGCTGTTAAATATATGTAATGTTTATTCAAATATTTTCCCAGATAAAATATATTTCCATATGATTTTTGAATAACAAAGTTGATATATATGACTATTTAGAATTTGACTAGACATGTCAGTAATCTTATAAATATTTTGACATCATAAAAACAACAAATTAAAAATAATTCCAGCAGAAATATGATTCCGAGACTGATCATTAAGCCAACCATGATAATCTATTTAAAGCCATTAAAATTGGATTAGATGTGTGATGCAGTCAGTGCACAGATGGAAACAAAAGTGTTAGATATTATACAACTCTGCAGCACAGGCCAAATTAATTGTAGAGAAAAGAATGAGAAATATGTAAGAATTTAGTACTGTATTATGGAGATAAAAGAAGACATAATGGTTAACTATTGTTTTAGGTCTAAGAAAAAAAGATTTATTAAGTTATACTTCAGGAAAGTTTAGAGTAATAGAAGCAAAATTGAAAAGATTTCAAATGTTTTAGTTGTTATTCAGATATAGGATTGGAAATAAATGGCAAAAGAGATTGGGGATACAAAATGAGAGTGTGGGAAATTAATAAATTTTATAACTTTTATGAAAAAAATAGTATGTTAAACACATCATTTTTTTAAAAAGGATTTAACATTGAAAACTCCAGATGGTAAGAATAGATCTCATTTAAATTACATTTATATTGAAAATCTACTTAGAAACATATTAAGACTGCATGAAAATATTCAGTAGATATGATATAGATTTGGATCACAATTTAGTAGTGGTAGAATTGAAATTAACTTTGAAAAAGGATAATAATTACTGATATAAGAAAGAAATAGTTAAGTAGTAAATTAAAAAAGAATATTGGAGAAACAATTTCAGAATTTCTGGATGAAAAAATAAGTAAAATAATAATAGTCTGATTAGTAAAATAAATTTTAACCAGAGACTTTAATTATTCAAAAAATTGCAATAGTGATAATGAATTATAAAAGAAGTAAAAAATAAGTAATTTGTAATAAAATGATGAACAAAAAAAGATTTTAAAAATCTAAAGCAGTTGAAGGTAGAAATATGTATAGAAATTTAATAAGAAATTGAGACAGACATAAAACATAAAAAATATGGCTAAATAAAAAAAAAAAATAGTAACATAAACAGAGTCATTATATTAAAATAGTGATCGAAGGTAGGGGTAATAAAAATAAAACATGAAAAAATGTAAGAATATATCACAACTTTATATGGTAGAAGAAATACTTTATCTATTTTAAGTAAAAAGAAAGACATATACATAATATTGAAGTAAATAGTGCAATAGTAAAGTTACATGAGAATTGATTGATATTTGTATTGTAATTTATCACCTGCTGTATTAATTAAAAAAACTAATTAGATGAATGGTGAAATGTTGTTTAAAGCTTTTAATTACAGGAATTTAAGTAGAGAGAAAATGTTTCTATTTGATAATCACTTTGAATTTAGAAAAGAGAAAAGGACAAGGGATTCAATTGGAAAGTATAACTATTGTTGATATATATATATATATATATTATAATATATATATATTATAATAATATATATATATTATAATAAATATAATGAATTATAATAATATATTTTATAAATAATTATAATAAACCACAGAAGTACTTTCAGTTAATTTCTTAACCTTTTTTGATTCAAAGTACTTCTGTGATTTACTAGTTATTTATAAACTATATTATTACTGTTATAATTCATTATTTTTGTTAGAGTATTATTATTACAATAATTATTACATATGACATTATACTTTATTTACACATACACACACACACACATATATATATATATATATGTATGTGTGTGTGTGTGAGTGTGTGTGTGTGTATGTAAGTAAGTTAATGTTCATTTTACTGATTCAAAAGAGCATTTAACAGAGACAATTATGCTATTTTGTTAGATATTTTGAAAAAGAAAAAATCGAATGAAACATGTTTATAAAAAAAATGAATTAAAAGATATATGTAAATTAAATAGTGTTTTTAATGAAAATGATATATATATAAAAAGAAAACAAATCAAAAGTGTTTTACTTAATATATTTAAATAAATTGTTTAATCATTGTTATTAAGAAATGGCTAAAATTAGCATTGAAAGATGAAGGTTAATTATATAAAGATTTGCTTATATGACATGTTAATAATGAAAATGGAAATCAATTAAATGTAATATAGGATTAATAAAATTTGTAAAAACATTTATTTTATTTTAAATAAAATAAAATCAATGAAAGTTGATAGAAAAAGTAAGAGTTAAGAATAAATATGGTAAAAAAATTAGGTTAGTTTGATCTCAGCAAAAAATAAAAATAAATTAAGAACGAAAATTATAATGGTTGCACAAGCTTTTTGCAAGAATAGTGAGTTATTCTGTCAATCATTAAATATAAGAAAAAAACCTGTTAAATGCTTTGTTTGGAGTATTAGTTTATATGAAAAAAAGACAATTAGAAAACATGGTGAAGGATTTAGATAGATGAATTTGGAAAGCAATGGAAAAAAAAGGAAATGATATGATTATACAGATTGAAAAAAGTAACAAAATATTATATTTTTTAAGAAATTATAAAGAAATCTGAGTATAGTATGTACTTGTGAACAGAGAAATTATAAAAGATGTATTGGAAAAGGTTTTGTGATATTATAAGAAAAAGAGTTAAAAAAAGAATTTTATAAAACATCTATGGGTATTGAAAAATAAATCAAGAGACAGAAATATTTGAAGAATATAATCAGTTTGGCGCTTGACTTTTGGTAGATGACTGATAGTGTTGATAATGATGTTATTTTTAAACCATAAAAGCAAAAAGTATATGCTATTTTTCAAATAACCATATATGTTTGATAAATAAAAATGCCTTCATTAAATATTAATTCAATATTTTGTAGGGTTTCATTAATTTATTTTTTTTTTAATTGTAATACAAGAATAAAAAAAAAAAGATTTTAAAAAAATTATCATATTACAGAGCATAAAGATTTTTTAATAAAGTACACAACATAAAAATGTATATTAAAAAATATGAACTTAAATATTTCTACAGATATAAAGAAATTGTAAGGGTGTGGATGAATACTGCAATCTTTGCCATAAAGACACTGAAAACCAGCATCACATATTCTTTGAATGCATCTGCTTTGATAATATTTGGAGAGCAATTCCTCTATTATTTAAAAATTCAAAAGTTAAAATTGACACACTTTTTCAAAGTTTCAAACAAGGTATATATGCTAATATTCGTGCCAGCACTTTTGTCCTATTTGCACTATGGTGTACTAGATGCACTTTTTTATTCAACAACAACCCAAGAAGACATACAAATACCTTTTGGACTAAAATTGAAAGCATTAATGAAAGAGACAAGAAACTTGTCTCTGACTCTATATATAATACAACATGGAACCTATTAAATCTTCAATGAACTAAGACTGTGATCGGATCTCAATGGAATATTTAAACACTATTTCTCCCATTTGATAAAGGTCTATTGTTTTTTAACTTCATGGTTATCAGGAACTCTAATATCTAAATCTGTAATATAAATGTTTGTAATGCATGGCATTTAATTGCATAAACTGTACATCTTTTATAATGTAAATATGAAACTATGTATGCCAAATGTAAAACTGTAAACAGATGTAATGTTTCAGTTAATAAAGTCCTTTTGAAAGTAAAAACATGAGATTAAATGAGTTCTTTATAAAATAGTTAAAAAGATTCATTAATATATATATATATATATATATATATTAATGAATCTTTTTATATATATATTTATATTTATCATATATATATATATATACAAAAACTGTATTGGAAGCAAAACTTTATTAACAATAAAAATACTGTAGTCCTTAGCATAAATTTTATTCATTAAAGATTCATTAAACAAAAAATAGTGATCATAGTGATATGCAAATTTCAGAATTAAAAAATCCGTTTTTCTGTACTATTTCCATTGGTAATAAAGTTAATCAAAAACGAAAAAAGGTTTTCCATTGGAAAAGGTATTATCAGAAACAGCAGCAGCAAAAAAAAAAAACAAAACAACAAAAAAAAAAACATGATTAAGAAATAATTTCATTCTGGTAGGTCAAGTAAAAAAAATCATAGAAGAAAAGGCATAAAAATTCAATATTTGTTACATGTAATAATTTTAATTATAATAAAACAATGTTTTACATTATGCAGTTTAGCACAATAGAAGGGTGGTTGTCTCAATAGTTCTAGATTTTTGAATTAATTAAAGCATTCGTTTATAAATGTACAATAATTTAACATTACCATAAATATACTGTATCTCACTGGAAATGCATTAGGCTAATTATTAAAAACACTGAAATTATTTATGTCCTTATAATAAACATAAATATTAATGCTATAATGTATATTTCACGCACATCCATACATTTTTGTATATAGATAAACAGTTTTATCCTGGTGTATTTATTTTTCTATTTGTAAATATTAACCGAGATTATAAATTTCAGTGATATTGTGAAATATTTGTATAAAAGCTTTTATTACTAATATTGAAACTTGTTAATGCATATGCACTTTTTTTACATTAACAATACTGACGGAAGTTAAGATTTATCTTGGCTTATTTTGGAAAATTTTGTTAATCAATTGTTTACTCTCCATAGAGTATGAATAAATGCATTAAATAATAATATTATATTAATGTATACTTAAAAGCAATTATAATAAATAATGGAAGTACACATTACTTTCTATAGTGAATATCTTAAGTATTTTAATGTTACCAACAATTACAATGCCATAAAATATATTCGGGAACAAAAGTGGAATATAATGTAATAGAATGAATCATTCATCAGTCAATTTTCAAGAAAAAAAACAAATTAATGATGGATGCATGAAAATAATAGAAGCAGAAATCTATTAAAAAGTATAGCAATAATTTAATAATTATTATTTGAAATACATGCGAAGTGTAACTCATATTCCACAACTGCTTTCAAAATGTGTGTGTGCATAATTTTAATATTTCTGAAATTATATATATTATTTCGAAAATGGGATGAATGTAAAGAATTTTGAAGAGATTATATATTTTTAGACTTTTTATATTTAAAATTCTATAATAATATTAATTTTAATTTTATAATTAACAACCATAAATAAAAAGATCTTTAAAATTATGGTTCAAGATTTTATAAATTTGAAAAACGATTTCAAGATACTATTTTCTGAAAACAATCTTTAAATTTATTGTTTTACACAGTTCTTATAACAATTTTAGTGTGATATTTATAATTATATACGGGACAATTTCCACCAACTGGTTTTAATTATTAAATGTTTTTAGAAAAGTTCAAACTTTATTTATATTTTCCAAAGATATTAAGCCATTAACAAGGACACATCAGTTAATATATAACGCAATATTTTGAGAGGTGTTATCCCCGACTCTTCTTCAGGTGATACTGGCCTAATTAATATCACATGGAGAAGAATACAACTCAAAACATTGGGTTATATGCTAATCTGTATGTTATTACTTATAGTTGAAGGTATTTGAAAAGTTTAAATTAATTTTTATTTTCGAAAAAATATTTAATAATTAAAACTGATTGATAAAATTACACCTCTCTATAATTATAAGAAAAACCGCATTAACATAAACACTTTCAGATAAACAACAACTTATGATACTACCAAAAGTCAATGTGAGTAAGTTATTCCCTAAAAACTTTTATTTTTATCAATACTTCACAAGTCTCAGCAAAGTCATTGAACTTCCAACTTAACAATAAGTGGAATACAAAATAGAAAACAGGCAATGAATGAAAGTGATACATATAAGTATGGATTTGCAATAAATTAAATAAAAAAATTGATTTACCAATAACAATTAAGTCTTCATATAGTCCAAAGAAAGAGCAGAAAGCAAATAATACCCTACATTATTTCAAATTTTAAAAAAACTATATCAGAAATAATATATATATATATATATATATATATATATATATATATATATATATATATATATATATATATATATATATACATACAAAAATCACTTGCAATAATAAAACCTTCCAAGTGGTTGCCCACAAACATCCTTGACAAAGTTTGTCTCTCAATGGCAACATTTTTTAAAGACCTGTAGAAAAATGTTGCACCAATACTGTAATTTATCAACAATTAACATGATAAAATTACAATAGAAAAAATATAAAGCTAATGCAGAAAGCCAAAAGGTAGACAAATATGGAAAGTGAATTTCTACTGTTGGCTCCATTGCAAAATTTCAAAAAAGATTCTTTTAATATGTCTAAAATATACTTTAGTAATTTTATTACCATTCTTTAATTTAATAATCAACAGTCAAATATCTCCTAAGAACCACTGCTGTATGTATTGATAGAGTGAATTCCATTAAAGTAATTGAACATGCATTAATAAGTAAAGATATTTGTAAATATGTGATAAATTTATCATTGATTTTTAAAAATGTTTTGATGATAACATTGTTGCTTCTTTTGAAGGTGGATATTATAAAATGTCTAAAGGTTGGCCTATGGGTCTGCCTATTGTGTACAAGTTTGCAATTTTGTTTTCTATACATAAAAAAGTAGTAGTTTAAATATGTGTTCTTTTAAAGATATTAAAATTTACATAAGGTTTGTGAATGATGTTTCTGTTTACAGAAATACCAATACTATAAATTTGCTTGTAGAGGAGTTAAATAATTTGAATGACTTAAGATGGACTATTGAAAAGGAATGGGACAAAAGTATAAAGTATTTGGATTTAATTATTACAAGAGATAGTAGTATGTTAAGTTATAAGTTAATAATGAAACCATTGCAAAAAAGTGGATATGTAAATTGTAAATTAAAAGTACCAATTATGCATAAGATGTCAAGTTTTAGATCTTTTTTGTTTTGTAATAAAAAATTATGTCATTACCAGTGTAATAAATTTAAAAAATTGAGATATTTGCAAAGGAAATGCTTGAAGTTAGTTATAAGATGGAACAGATTAACAATGCTTTATGTCAATTTTAAAAGAGTTATAATGGTTTAAAGGAGTTGAAGATTGACAGTAAAAAAAAAAATGGATATCTATTCCATATATTTCAAATGCTCAAGTGAAACATTTTAAGGATATTTATAAGATTGTGTTTAATGTTTCATTTTGTGTTACAAATAATGTTAATAAATTAGTGAATAATTCTAAAACTGTCAATGCTTGTCAGGCAGAAAAGTAATGTTGTGTATCAAATTTTTTGTAAATGTATGTCATCATATATAGGTGAGCTAAGGTGCATTATAAAAAAAAAATAAAGGAATATGAATTGTTATGCAAGTGAGTAAAAAAGTAAAAATAATAATGATTTAATAACTATTTCAGTTTTTTTGGATCATGAAAATATGTAAATATAAATTTATGTTTGATATTGAAAGTGTTAAGAGTCATCATGAAAAGAGAAATCATAATAAAAGAAAAATTAAGGAGGAAATGTTAATAAATAGAAATAAAATAAATTTAACTAATAATCAAGCTACTAATATTAAAATTCAGGATTCATAGAATTTGAGTTGATGATGTTTGCTTCCATTTTGGTTTTGAATTTAATGGCAGTTGAGACAGGTTAAGGAATTAACCAAAAGTACTTCTGCAGATTGAAAGACTGTACACAATAATTAATTACTGTTATATTTATTACTTTTATTGTTTTATATATATAATCTTTCGAGTGATAAACCTAAGAGATAATGTGTATATATTAATGTAATGCTTCAACAATACCAACAACAACCATATTATAGATTACAAATATGTTTACTTTCATCTGTGTCCAAGATTTTATATAAAAAATAGATTAGAACTATGATAAATATAAGGAAAATATTTTTCATATTGTAATTTGGTTGAATTTGATACTCAGTGGGAGGGTGGCATTACATTAAAGTAGCCAGTGCCTAGAAATTTATTACTCTGTTACATACTTCTCAGCATTATACAATTCTACCATTTTATTTATATATAATAAATAAAATGATCATAGTCTGATAATAATATATAGATTAAATATTCTTAACTTTAAAATTGCTTAAATGTTTATATAAACTTATTAAAGAATAATGATATAATCTGATTTACAAAAATGAACAACTTTTAAAATAGTTTATTTAAAAAAAGATACATTTTTCTATATCATAATATTCAATGTTTGGAAATTTTTGACACTCATTATTATAGCAATTATATCCCCCAACAAAAAAAAACAATAAAATAATAATATACAAGATATTTATCTGTAATTGTATATAATCCAGACCTTTGTACATCAACTAAGGTCTTATTTTCTCCAGAAAAACTAAAGCCAAATGGGAAGGAATGTTTTGAGTATAATACAGAATTTAAATGGGTCATTTTAAAAGAATTTAAAAACAAAGTTATATATAAAATGAAAGGGTTAAATCAGTTTCTTATTTATTTCTTATGACAAGAATAAATTATATATTTCATCCAATTCATTTTAGCAATTAGATTGTTATTAAACCATAGATACGATAAATAAAGTTAATGCAGATTACTTACTAGTATATTATGAAAATAAGCTTTGCAGAAAAACTATAATTTGATATGATCTAATATTCAATGGTATCAACAGTTTTTTAAAACATTATTTAATTAAAATTATTTTTAAAGAGAGTCTCCAAGATCTGAATTACAGGTTTAAAATATTTATTATTAAAATATCATTACACTTTGGACTACAAGTGTCAAAATTTTTGCACTAATAACTTTTGTAATAATCATTTTAAATAAACACATGATTATTTCCAATCACTTAATAGACTAAAAATAATCATATAATTTATAGTCTAGATGTAGACTTCAAAACCAAAAATTAATATATTTTATTATATTATTATTAAATATATTAAATTTATTAAGTGCTAGCAGATGATCTAATAATAACGTGAAAGGCTAAAATCTTTGACAGAAACACCTTAAAAATTGAGAGTTCCACATGCAGTCATTATTGCATCTGATTAGCTGTCATATAAGCATTTTTAAAGTGCTTCTGTTGAAGGTTTTAGCCTTTCACATTATTATTATACTATTATTATTAAATGTAACAACATATCAAGTATCCTTATTTATCTATTTCAAAAATAAGCAGTGGTATCCAAGTTTTAAACATATTTATTAAAAACATGTGAATCATTAGATATATCTTCATTTTTAATATAAAAATATGTCATTAAGTCAATAATGATACATTAGTTAAGTTACAAAGAAATCAAGTCATATGTCACATGACCTAATTTAACAAGCTTGTATTACAAATGTTATATAAAGAGCTTACATATAAGCTCTTAACAAGCTTTTCAGAATGCCTCATTGAGGAAGCTAGTAGCAGAAACCAGTCTGGGGTTGAGGATATTCTGCAAAGCTTGTTAAGTGCTTATTTGTGAGCTCTTTATATAACATTTGTAATACAAGCTTGTTAAATTAGGTAATGTGACATATGACTTGATTTCTTTGTAATTCTATTTTTTGCTATTAAGGTTTTGGTTATTTTATATTGCTAAAGCTATTAATATATAGTGTATCTGAACTCGGTTCAATCCCATATGGCTATTTAAGCTAGATAGCTGGATTGAAAGACATATGAATGTTTGAAAATTTTGGATTTTCTACTTAATAGTTATTCATTAGATAAAGTGCTGGGTTTGTTCTGGTATTTTTAATTTAATGCTTGAATATTCTAGCACCTCACTGAGGAAGCCTGTAGCAGAAACCAGTCTGGGGTTGGGGATATTCTATAAAGCTTGTTAAGAGCTTATTTGTGAGCTCTTGATATAACATTATTTAAGCTACACAAATCATATATCTGAACAATTATCCAGTAAATTATAAAATCTCTTATGTATACAGGATTTCATATTTAGTGATAGTAACTTCCTTGTATTTTTAAAGATGATTAAGAGGTAGAACATTGTTTTTATGGAATTCTAGATGAAGCTTTCACTGACATTGCTCATTTCAAAATGCATCCTCATCAGAAAAATAACAAAATAAGAGTGGCTTAAAATTGTCTTGAGTAATTTGAGTATAACTTTTTTTGAGTGTGTTCATGTAATAAAATATATGTCTCTGCTTTATATATTCACATAAATGTTCTGGACATTCATACAAAAATGTAAAATAGTCTATTTAATTTACATTTAGCTTTCATTAATGCTTAGAGTGCTTTCGATATATAATTGATCATAATCATAGCAATCTCACTTTTTTAGTGTTCCAAGCTTTTATGTACACTTGATAATTATTTTAATATTTAAAAACATTTAAATTTGTTTATTTAATATTCAAAGATATTTAAATCCCTTCAAAGAGCCCATTTCTTTGAGAGGAGTAAGCTTGTATTTTTCTTTTGTTTATTGAGTATTAGTCCTTTGCTATTTCCCCGAGCCTCTTTATTTTTTCATTGGCTGTCTTTTCTCTCAATGCATACAATTCCAGCTCTAGACAAATTGTACCCCCTATCAAATAAATGGAATCTTTAAAAGAATTTAAATATTTTTGAATATTAAATAAATAAATTTAAATATATTAAAATATTTATCAAGTATACATATAAACTTGGAAAAATAAAGAAGTGAAATTGCTATAATTATCATATAATATATCAAAAGCATGCTAAGCATGAATAAAAATTAAATTTAAATTATATAGACTACCTTTTCTATATGAATATCCAGAACATTTATGTGAATATCACAATTACCCAGAAATAAGAAAAAAAAACAATCTTTTATATTGCTTTACAAATATTATCCAATATTATAACTGAAACACAGGCTTGTTATATACCTGTGTCTATATATGTAATATATGGGGTATATGAGCACATACTTTCAGATGACCCATCACTCTCCACTCTATCTAATAACACTGATACACTCAAGCACATATATGCTGAAAAGATAAATAATCACCAATATACGTATTTCATGCTAAACCAGCAATTATCAGTTGGTCCAGATTATCATCTCCCACACATATATACTATAAGTGCTCAGATATATATTAAGATAGACAATCTTCATACTTTAATGGACAGGCACCAATCTACTACACACTCCAACTCTTCAACCGTCCATCCAATTGAAAATCTGATGATGAAATGCTCAAAGGCCATCTTGAGGCCGAGATTCCAATATTGTAAAAGTAGTAAAAAAACTAATCCACAAAAGGGTAAAATTCTTCTCGACAGCTTCTATTCTCTTAAAAAAAACTAAAAAAAAGATTTTACTTATTAGGTTTTTTTAATTTCTAGATGGTTGGATTTGAATAGTTTTTATATTTTTATTTAATTTATAATTTTCCATATTTGTTTTATTTTTTAGTTAAGAATATCTAAATACTTATTATGTTGATAAATAAGATCATATAGTTAAATGAATTGTCGATGTTTCAGTTACCAAAAAGAAAAATTCTAAGCAGAAATTGAAATCTGAAATTTTTTAAAAAGTTTTTTCAGTTTTAAATCAAACATAACTATGAAGACCAATTATATAAAACTATACTTATATGAACATAAAATAAATAAATAGATATTTAAATAAAAGCAAAAAAATAATTTTCTTAAAATATGTAGAATTATTCTTAAATTTTTTAAAGAAAATGGGTGAGGCAACAAACAATTCATGCCTATACATATAGATTTATGGACAATATGAATTGGTAAACTGATTCTTATCCTTTAGGAGTGATTTACTACATTCTTTTCAATATTTATACAGTGAAAAATCTTGGATAGATGAAATACTATGATAAGAATTGTGTGAATCAGATACATGGTTAAATTTCACAACTAGTTAAATGAGTCTGAAAAATGTGACGGATTTTCAGTGTATATTTTTTCAAGTATTTAAAAAATGCTTAGATAAAAAATATAAAAATGAGAAAGATTGTGAATTTTAAGCAGAACAGCAGCTGTATCTCATATGCTAAAAATCATCATTTAAAAATAATTATATTCAAAATAGAGTGGGAAAAAACAACTAAATCAATTAAAGAAAAATAAATATTTTTATTTACTTTATGTATATATAAAAATTATATGCTGAATGTAACTTTAATAAAATTTAATTATCTGCCACTTTTCAATATATTCCCAAACTTATGGATTTTTTTTTGTATTGGCAAGCGATGGCAATCTATCATTGATAATAATAATTATTACATTACCCTAGTGCCTAATTATCCCAATTTGCTTGTGGAGAAAGAATAGTTATGTTGAAAATACTGAGAAAACATTGTGGTTTGGCATTGAATATATATACCTCAATCAGCTTCTTCTGAATAAGCTAGATCAAAGGGCTATTCATTACATTACCAAAAAGACTTCTACATGTAATAATTTCCTATAAATCCAAAGGCTGATCAAGTTTACAACTAAATTATCAGGCAAAACTCTCCATACAGTAGTGCCAATCAGTGCAAGCCAGAGTAACCAATGGATCATAGTGATCATATGATGTTTAGTAGTTTAACTAAATAATCCTACTTATTTTTTAAAAA
Source organism: Epiperipatus broadwayi (assembly GCA_028023455.1). NCBI lineage: Eukaryota > Metazoa > Onychophora > Udeonychophora > Euonychophora > Peripatidae > Epiperipatus > Epiperipatus broadwayi. The sequence goes on from JAQFVV010000114.1 coordinate 2,411,738, forward strand.
CAGTGAGATTTGGCAATGAAGACATATGTATTGCTAACTGCTATTGAATAAAACAGATTAAGGTACTATTTATTGTATTATCAATAGCATTGTTACATCTAATTATTTTCTATATGACTAATTTTATCAGATTTGACTGGTACTTTATTCATATAGCCCAACTAAACTGTATCCAACATGGCAAACACAAGCATCCTTCTAAAAAAAAAAAGCAATGTATTTTTTTAGTCTTTGATATGATTATTTTAATTTAATAGAATCTTTCTATTCCCAAGAACCATCTCAAATTTATCATAAAATATGATTTTAAAATATTTATTATTTAAATAACCAATCCTAAAAAGTTGTGCATTTATATTAATAGATTAATATCATCATATCCAACAAAAACATATTGTGTTAAACCATTAAGCATCACATGATCACATTTCCTATACTACACTAATTTGATAAATACCTCTCCATCTACCCTTCTAATCGATAATCAATGATCCACTCATAATCCCTATCTAACCTACTCATCCAATATCCCCAGACTAGTTTCTGTCTTGTCCTTCGTCAATTTCATTCTCATGGTTTAGTAGTTATAGAGATAAAGGTGGTTGAGAGGGTTATTAGATCCTAAGATCTAGATCTCTCAGATCCTCCCACTGAGAACCACAGACGAACTAGTCTGAGGATATTGAAGATAGGATTTTTCACAACCTCTGCACCATATTACTCTGTCCCAAACTGAGTTCTCATATTGAATGTTCATATGACTGTACTTTCCTATTTTTATAAATTTAACAAAACATCCTTCAATAAAATTTTCCTAGTGGCTTTATGTTATAATAACAGGGCTCATGCTTCACTTCTATTCATCAAATTTAGAACAATAACAGTCCAATATATAACTAAGTTAGATAAAGTAGTTTTAATCAGTTTGATATTTAAAATGTTTATTAATTATATGGGTTTTTCCAAAATTTTATTATTACACTTTTATATTTAAAAACATGATAAAAAATTAAATGAAGGAAATAAGATAATTTGTCATATTCTGATAAATTTATAATAGAATTCTGATAAATGTTAAGTAAAATGAAAGAGTCATTAAAGAAGCATTTCCTATTTAGATACAACATATATATTAATAATTTTTGGAATCTGCCATAACACAGTGAAATGCTAAATCAGGGTCATGTTGACTACTAAACATAACATAAAAATAATAAATAACTATGATAGAAAAAATATTTAGCAAACAGCAGAGAAGATTTAAAAATTTTAAGAACCAATAAGATTATACTGGTTTGTATCAATTGAGTATCACTGAGAATTATTGCACTACACAGCAGTAGCCCATTGAAGTCTGTGGTCCTCCCCCATTATCTATGTTTTTTATATTATTAAAATATGCAAATCGAGTCACATATTAAAGCAGATAAACAGATAAGATAAAAATTGTTAAAGATTATTATTACATCAATGGCTGATAGAGTGCTTATATAATAATTTTAAATTAGTGTGAAAACAATAAATTAATGTTGAGCACTCAGTGAATGTAATTTATAAAGAAAAGTGATATCAATTAAGCAATTGTATTAATGAATACAGTTGCCTACAAGTTCACAATGTTTTAGATTCATTTCATTAATAAAAACATTCTGATTAAAACTTGAGTGAACATTATGGTGTTTCAATTCTATAAAAATTAAGCTATTAGTAGATAATTATGACAAGCCCTTCCAAGAACTATAATAACTAATTCATAAACAGACTTGAAGAATTTAAGATTGTGTTTAGAGTCATGAACTCAGATGTTAAAATTTCACAGGTCAATTGCAACTGACAAAAATAAATGCAATTTTATCAATTGAATGGAATTAAAGTCAGTTTTTACTTTGATTTTTTGAATGCCACACTAATTTTTCAAGAAATCAATTTCACACAATTATTTAATTAATACAAATAAAAAAATTATCAGAATTACTGATGAAAAAGGAAACTTGAAATCGTAGATAAAAGCAACAATAATGCAAATATTGTTAGAGATTTGATTTATATTTAAATATTGATCTTCCAGTTTAAACTATTTATTTATGTCTTAAGTTCTTGCATTAAGTATTTATATTAGAATCATAATTAGTGTCTTGTATTACTTAATGGGGTGGTAGAGTGATAGATTCTGAAGACCAAGTTTAATGGATTGTGATTCCAACCCATTACTTTTTGTGGTCAATCATCTTATGAACTCTCAAGAAAAAAGCCATTCAATTTTTGTAAAAAAAATCATAATCAGGTATTAAAATCTTATTATACATAATAAAGGAAGTCCATAAAAACTTGTATAATTTCAAATTTATACATTGGATGTTTATTTGCATTTCTTTAAGATTAATAAGTTGATAATAAGCAAAAATCCTTTCTTCTATTCTTCTTGCATTTTATTGCTTATAAAGAGTTAATTTTTTCATCTTAATGTTTATTTTTTTGATTTTTTTATTGTATTAAAACCTGCTAATTGTAAAATAATTTAAAAATCACCCAAAGATTAAACAAAAACAATGAATAGTGATATAGTTTATTGCTCTGAAGCTTAAATGATGTTTTAGTACCAAAATGACAGGCTGAACACAACAGTCATTCAACTGATATGATTTAGATTTTTGCTTTTTACTTTATTTATAGTTAATTCAGAAACCACCAGTTTTTAAATCCATTGCTATCATCATTGAAATAAATTATATAAGTCATAAATAAATAATGCATAATAAGATGAATATATGTGCAATGATCTCTATTCATTATGAAATGATAATACATTTGCTTTTTTTTTTTTTTACATAAATCTGAACCAGGTTCAACAAAATTGTCAGCTTATATTAAAGTTATTTTTAAATACTGTTTTCAGTAATGAAATATGCTAAAGACATTTTTCAATTTTTCATTCCATTTCTTTTGGTCTCATAAAAACATGAATTAAATGTTATTTTTTAAAGTTATTTTCATATGTTTTTATATTTTGTTTTTATATAAAATATAATAGGAAACTACTAAATAACATTTCCAAGGTTTTATTACTTTCATGTTTTTTAATGCAATTTGTCATAGGTTTTCAAAAACTGATTTCTGGTTTGAGGTTTATCTTTAAAAACAGACTATAAATTCTGATGTTTCTGTGATTAGTAGGTTGAAAGCCACATTATATTACAATTGTATTTTTAGAGTTACCATATCATCACAAATTCATGCTGATAAAATTAATATGGAATCTTTAATTTAGACAATAGTAGTTAGAAATTCATTTAGCAGCTAATATTAAATAGTAATCTAAAAAACATCTACACCATTTATGATCTGAAGCAAATCTCTAAAATTTACTTAAACAAAACTAGTCCTAGAACTGAAATATTGTATGGAGATGTACTAATCATTAGCAAACTTTTATAAAAAAAAATCTGTCTGGATAAATGAATAAAACTGATAGAATATGCCTTTTAAATTTCTATTTAAATTTTATTTAATCTCTACAGCAATTGATAAATACAAAATACTTTTTAATCTGTGTTTAAAGCTTGAAATTAAAAAAAAAACATTTATTTACTGCTTGTTAAATGCTTTTATTGATTTTGGAAAATCAGTTTGTTTGTTAACTTTTGACCTTTTTCAAGTTAGAATGAAATTTTAAAATTAAGCTCTAATATATTTAAATTCAATAGAGTTGTTTGTAAATTTACATTTAATTAAATTACATCATTCTAATCCATTTGAAACACATATCTTTTCAGTATATCAATTATTTTGATAGATATAGAAAAGAGGGCAGAAAAGTATAAAAAATATACTATAATTTTACCTATTGTATAGTTAAGTAATATTTACTAAGGCTGTAACCTCAAGAATATGTGTGTAAAAATGCAATATTAGGGATCTCTACAGGTCTTAACCACAGTAGTTAACAATTATTCTTAGAAATTTTATTTGTTTTAAATAATGGTTGTGAGAAATTAGTATAAATTTTTATTCTTTCAACTTAATAACATTTTAAAATAATATTAAACTCTTAATATATATTTCATATTTAATATGTATGCATAATTATATACGTATAATAAATCAATAACTAAGTTTTTTATCTAAAATTATTTTGAAAATTTTAATTTTAATTTTAAAACAATTGTATTAAAAAAATAAAGTACACAACTTGCATTTTACTTAAAATGATCACTAAAAACTAAAAAAAAGAAAAAAACTCCTATAATTATTTAAAACAATGATGTAAATTTCCTTTTTTAGTATTCTTTTTTAAAATAATTGTTTTAAAATAAAAACTGTCACTTTTAAATAAAAACATTTAGTTACTGATTTATTGTACATATATAATTATGTACACATACTAAATACAATATATACATTAAAAGTATATATTTTAACTTACTGCAGAAATATTTAATATTGATCTAATGTCAAATTATATCTATTAGTGAAGTTCATTTACAATATATACACATATATTTTATTGTTTACACATACTAAATATATATTCATAAAGGGAATACATTTTAACTTAAAGCAGAAGTATCTACTGATATATATTGTTGCAGTTAGCACTCACTGTGAATTAAAAAAAGATATATATGATCTTTAAAAGAATATTTTTTCATTTTTAACATATATAGTTCCAGTCAAAATTATCACTTTATAAATAGAGATCTGTTGCGTCTATTTTTTCATGCATAAAATTATTTTCATATTAAACTGTTTTTTTTAAGTTATTAAATTTAAAACCTTTTATTCACATTTAACTAAGAAAAACTTTTTTTAAAAAAAAGATTGAAATATTATAGGCAATTATTCTAATTTTAATATTTGTCAAAGAATATATGTATTTAAAAGAACAAGATAGGTGTAAGATTTAAATTTAATAAAATTATATAAAAATTAACTATTTAAATTATATATTTTATTATTTTTTGTTAATATTAAAGTTAATTTTAGAAATAGTTGAATGCAAGATATTTGAAAACAAATGTTCAAAGTGTGTATTAGTATACAAGGCAGACAATGGAAAATTTTAGCATCATGTGGTTCTAGGACATAACCATAGTAATTTCGGATATCATTAATTTTGCAGTAAGGCAGGTTGTTTATACTTAACAAAAAAAACTTGGTACTTAATAAAAAACTTTCAATCCAATACTAGATTACTTTCTTTTAATATAGTTTTAAAAATAGCAATAATAATAAAGTTATTAACCCTATAATAGTAAGATAGCTTGATGGGGGTTATAAAGCCTGTTCCATTTGCCTACATTATTATCTGGTCTCAGTGATATAATGTTAAAATAAAACAAGACTAAAATACAATAAAAGCCTATCTATCAAAAGAGGAAATTATCTTTTCTAAATATAAGCATTTAAGAAGTTACGTTTTGAAGAAATCCAGAGAGAGAATGTTATTTCATGAACCAAATTAATAGTTTATCAATGTTTCAACGAATTCATAAAATTTTATATCCACATATAATTGTCTAAACATGTTTTGGAACAATAGATTTTTATGTAGAACTTTTGAAATTTTACCAAGATGAACTTTCTTTTGGTAATTTTCACTTTCCTAGTTCATCAACAAGTATGACTTGGGAAATCCACTGAAAATTGGATTGAAAATGAACTTTGAATTCAGGACTTTAAATAAAAAAGAAATAAAGATTATTTCCATTAATAATAATTTATATATTTTTTCTATTAGATTTTCCAAATAAACATACCTTTAAAACAATGAATGTAATATTTAACAATACCTTTTTTGTTTTATATATAATATATGTTTGCAAACATCCCCGATAATATTTTGAGTGTAAATGGTTATACTTATTAAGAGTTGTATAGTGATTATTAAAATTTATTATTGTTATACATTTTAAATCTTATAAACATGTCATAACAGAATAAAAATACCACGTTGATGTTTAGTAAGTCATTAGGAATACAAATGGTAGAATTAAGGCATTGGCAACTTTAGTTTGTTCCATGAATAATTTGAATAGTGGCTATCATATATTTTGCATTACCATATGCAATAATATATATATATATATATATATATATATATATATAATTTTTATTTGTATAAGAGATGGTGAATTTCTCTAAATTTGTTTTATCTGAGAGATGCAAATTCCTTTCACTTTGTAACTATTTCATTTTTTATATAAGAGGTAATAAAATTCCTCTTAATATAAATTTAATGAGAGTGTACAAGAATACATGCAACAAAATGTTTATTTTGCTTTTGCCATTTTATTAAATACCCTATTGCTTGTGATCCTAAGTTATCTTGTTCAGAAGCTTCCTATATATTATTTTGAATAAGTTGATTAGTTTGAAGTGTTATTTGAAAAGAAAATTTTTTACCTATGAAATAAGTATAAAACTATATTCCAAATTAGTTATTAATTTTATTAGTAAATAATTATAATACTCTTTTATATAACCGTAGTTAAGTTTTTTTTTTTTCAGCTTATAGAAAATAGCACCATTTCATTTTGGATTTTTTATTTTTCTTTAATACTTTGAAAAGCTGTAATAATTTTATAAATATGTTGTTATTAATGATAATATTTAGTTTCAATAGGCTTTATTGGTTTATAAATATACAAAAAAAAAAAAGGAAGAAAAAAAAAGAAAAAAAAAAAGAAAATAACAATTTTGATCAGGGCTTACCATTCTCCTGATCGTTACAACAGTTTATAACAATTTACATATATTAATGGGTATACTTTTCATCTCTTTTCCTTCCACCTTCCCTCCCCTTTTTCCTCTCCCTCCTTTTTTTAATAGTCCTGGTGATCTACTTCTTTGGCGATGGTGAGTCTTTTTATAAATTAGAGCGAAGTAGCATTATTGACCAGGTGTCTCAAAAAATGTTAGGCGATGAAATTTTTGATCCCTAGTGTGTATGATATCAATTTTGTTTCTAAATGTGTTAGATTGTTTCATGTCCAGTTCATACATAAGTGTACATCTGGTACACCATAGTGAGTATAACACAAATGTGCTAGCGCGGATGAGTCCATAAATACCCTTTTCAAAGGAATTGAGAAGTGTTTGTATTCTGTAATCCTTGTTTTTAAAAATTTTTGGAATGTCCCAATGGATATTATTGTATCTGGGGCATGTGAATAATAAGTGTGATAGGGTTTCTGGTTCTCTTTGACAAAGCTTGCAAATATCTTCAATATTGGCACATTTCCTTTTATATCTACAGAAGTAAAGAGTTGGAAGTGCATCAAGATTTAGTTTTATGAGGAAATCATAGAATTTTGGCTCCAATGACCAATATTTGAAGTTTTTGGTCAACTGTTTATTTGTTAAGTTTAGATAAGTTTTCCCGTTATCATTGGAAGGGGGGTTGCAGACTGAGTAAACCTCCCAGTATTTCATTTTGTCCATAGGGGGGGGTAAATGTAAGATTGGGGATGCTTAATAGTGGAGAAATTAGCTTATTCCAGAAGTTATTTGTAGGTGGTGGTTTGTCTGTGGGTGTGATTTTGAGTGCAATTTCTAGATAGGGGAAAAATTTGGTGCATGATGATATTAGATTAAATGTTTTTTGAATTTGAAAAATGTTGATTGAATGTAGGCCTAGTCCATTTTGAGATAGAGGGTTCAGGATTTTTCTTAAGGATATTGGCACTATTTTTTTTTTCCACAATAATTTTCTACACATTGAATAAATTTTTGCTATAAACACTTTTGTGTATATTATTATGGGTGTATAATATGTAACTCTTGTTATTATTAAGAGATTGAAGAGAGCGACTTTGGCATAGAGCGACATGTATGATTTGGATAGAGAATTAGTTATATTCTCAGATTTATTCATTAATTTCCTCTGTATCTGTGAATGCATTTCAGAGTTGCTTAAATAGAATGGAAATCCCAGGAATGGACCTGGTTTTCCTTTAAAGTATTGGTCTTGTTGGTGTCCAGTGCATATGGACCAAGCAATGGATTTATGTAGATTAAACTCTAGTTTATATTCTGCTGAGTAGTTATTAAGAATTTTAATTAGTGTTGGTATTTGTTTTTTGGTGGGCAGAAAGACAGTAATATCATCCATGTATGCAACACATGTGACATTAGTCTTCATTGCGGGTATGAATATTCCAGTCATCTCACTTTCAATTGCTTTAAGGAGAGGATTAATATAAAAAGTGAATAGAAGAGCACTTAATGGTGAACCTTGTGGGATGGAGTTAAATGGAGTGAAGGATGGTGCATATTTCCCACTAAGAGTTATATGAATTTCTCTACTTAAAAGAAGATTTGTAATCAAGTAGATTAGTGCTCTGGGAATTGATGTGTCTGCTAGCATATTAATTAAGATATTAATTGGTATCATATCAAATGCTGATTTGATGTCCAGTTGAACTACAACAGGCCCGTATCTTTTGTTATTTCTGATTGTGTCAATCACTGTCTTATATAGAAAAGCCGCTTGCCCAGTAGAAGATCCCTTCCTTGCGAACTGATTTTTTGACAAATGTGGCAGAATGTAGGGCTCAATTCTGTCTTTAATTATTGACTCCAGAATCTTGATACCAAGTGGGCTCATTGATATAGGTCTGAGATTTTGTAAAGTGGTTATGTTTTCCTTCTTCTTAATAAATGGAACCACTCAGATGGGGTAGAGCCCATGAATGTGATAAATTCTCTGGGTTAGGAAGTTGGCTAAATCTGCTAGATATTTACTGTGAAATGACTTAAGTGCTTGTATACAAAGCAAGGTATTCCATGTATTCCTGGATGACATGAGTTTGATATTGAATACAACTTTTTTTCAAAATCTCTCAGAACAAAGGCTATATTATCTTCTGGTGGGCCAAGAAAGTTATCCGGGGGGTTGAAAAATTCCCCTCTTTGCAGGTTGTGTTTGTAGAATGAGTAGAGTGGTTCTAGCATATTATCTCCTGCAATGGTTTGCCCTTCAACTTTGATAGCTGATGGAACCCGGTTTGTTGGAGCTTGACCTAGAGCCCAGCGAATATACTGTCTAGACCATATATGGGTCTGGCTCAGGAATACCTTTTTCTTCTTTATTGCCAAATATTCCCTGAGCAAAACACATGCCGACTAATAAGCTTTTCTAAGGGCTACAACATTTGTACAGCCCTCTGCGGTGGAAGCACTAAGTGTTATTCTTTTATGCAGATCATCTGCACGAGCCAAAATCCTTGAAGGGGGGTTTGGTTTCTTGTAATTGTATCAATTGTGTACGAGATTATGTTTACGAAGGTAATCCATCTCTGAACTGGGTCCAAATCCATGTCACGAATTTTGAATATTGATATGTATATCTCTGAATAGAGATATTCCTTAGTTTGAGCTGGAAGCAATATTCTAATAGTTTTGCCTGTAGTAACTATGGGTCTATATAAAAAATCATTTTTAAGACAAACCATCACAGCTGAATGATCTGAGAAGGATGAGTTTATTAGTAGTATTTTGATCATATGATGCAGCGCTGGTGAATAAAACACAAGATCAATCAGAGAAGAGAATCTGCCATTGTTGAATGAAACAGAGTTTTGTGGAAGAAAACCTTCTCCAGACATGAGAGGAAAAGCCAGCCTGTGTAACCATTTTGTAACAAATTTACTGTATGACATACTAAAATCTCCCATTAGTATTATGGGATGTATTGACAATGCAAACTTTGTGTTTAGTATATGCATGAGGTTATTTATAATTGTATCACCTGGAGGAATATACAGATATACTATGTTAAGCATTATTCTTTTATGATATAGATTAATAATTAGCATGTGTGCATCAATATGTAATATTTTAAATGAGCTGAATGGGCATGTTTTGGTTATCACAATTCCTGTCCCAGCCGATGGTGAGAATGGGGCTCTGGAAAACAAAGAATAGCCTTGATTGTCATAAAGCTTAGATGGATCTGTTTGTGATTTATTATATATCTTTGTCTCCAGTAGTCCAATTATATGTGGTTGGATAATGTTAATCCATTTTCTAAGTTTATAGTTTTTTTCAACAGAGTTTAAACCTCTGACATTAACTGATCCTATTTTTATCATCATTTTATTTAATTTAGTTATGTAAAAGTACGAAAGGTATGTTTATGTTATCTGCATATTCCTGTCTAAAAATATTGGAGTTTCATTCGACAAACCAAGGAGCTTGTCGTAAGCTATTGTATTTGAGCATGTTTCACTTATTTCTATTGTTGTGACTTGCTCACTTGTATTACACACATTGGAATCTTCTATGTTTTGGGTTGACTTTTTAACTTTTTTAGCATTGTCCAGAGACTGTGATAGATCCTCTTTACTCAGTTCTGGGGATTGTACTTCACTTTTTCTTTCTCTTTTCTTACTTGGTGGATGACCAGGTTTACATTTGGCTGTTAGTACATTTATGTCAATGCCTGAGTGTGATGGTCCTGATATTGATGCTTCTGTAATGTCAATAAAATGCATATATTTTTTTATATTAAATTTGGTTTTCGTGTATTTTTTTAATAAAGTCAACACTTATCATTAATTTATGAACACATGTATTACATTCACTATAGCATTTTGATATTCACCCTGAGATATTAAATATACATGCACTATTTTTTCTTTCTCCTGGCCATACCAAATTGCTATTATATATTATAACATTGTAGCATAAAAATGAAAAAGATGTTTATTTTTAAAGATGTTTACTTTTAAAGAAACTTTAGTTAGGACTATTTGTTTATTTATTCTAAATATATTTCAGGATCAATAAAATATCCATTTGATTTCAATATATATATATATATATATATACATATGTGTGTATTTTAAATATATATATATATATATATATATATATATATATATATATATATATATATATTTAAAATACACACATATGTAATAGAAGAGTCTTACATATAAGTATATTTTATTTTTTATAAGTTTTGCTAGCCAGAAGTGAGAGATTTATTATTATTATTATTATTATAATATGTTGGATTAACCTGTATTATCTACTTGCGCATGCATTATGACTAATAAGTTGTTTGTATATGAAAAGTTTAAAAATTTCTATACATTCAACATTTACTGATAGATGATGGAAATAGTCCAACATATTATTACATCTAATATAACATCATCACATGCCTTCAAGAAAATATTTGTTATTATTGATCTATTATTTATAGTTACAGTTTTGGCTTATTCAGTTTGTAGGAAAGATTAAATGAGAAAAGTCAAAGTCACTCTTTCATTATCTTTATATGTATGGTATAGTTTTGTCACCCAAATGTATAGAATATTTAAAAAACCACCTTCCAGCATTATTTACTGTTACAATATATATTGTAACGAGCACAGACGACGTTACATTGTGTTTTTATTATTAAACATGAAATTAAAATAAAAAGTTCGCATTTAAAAATTTTCTTTAAGAATTAAAAATTGAAATTAAATATCATCTTAAACTCATATATATAAATCGCACAGAAAAAAAAAAATTATTAAACGAAAACTTTATTAAAGAAAAAGGGTTTTAAAACTAAATTTTCAGTAGAGATTTAAAGATAAAAATATATCTTTAAGTTTGAAAACACATTAATTAATCAGAAATGGAAATGATTGTTTTAATTAGTTAAATGTAAACTAGCCTTGGGCATTTAAATGTAAAAATATCGGTCAGATAGGAAAACAATAGAAACAAATAGCCAATGAATGAAAAGCAATGGAATCAGACCTCAGCGAAAGGACCATATCATCATCATGATGTAACATCCATTGGATCCTTCAAATTAATATAAAAGGACAAGTTTGAAAATTATTAATTAATTTTTATTATGATGTGACTATATGTATTAGTACGGAGTTGGAGGTGAAGGGATTGAAAGACGCACTTTCAATTCCTTCAGCTGTTAAAGAAAAGGGAGTGAAACATCGTTTTCTTCATTGAGGACCAGTTAAAGCAAAAACCTCCAGATGGATAAAAACAACAGCTAACAAAACAAATATCTTTAGTACAGTGTGGGAATTCCCGTTCAGAATTACAAACGACTACAAATTATGGACCTTTTAAAATCGTAAGAACTTTATTTTCATTTGAAAACATAGAACTCTAAATTCTAAACCTTGTAGTAAATAATACAAATAGAATCCTATCTGACCAAACTAAATTCTTTATTAATAATGTTATTTGATGTATTTTTTTATTTTATTTATGTAAAATCATGTCCATTTATATTTTTTTTTGTTCTTTAAGTTTTATTATAATTTTTGCTGTGCGATAAATTAAATTATATAAATGTTAAACTTATGTTGGGCATGAATGGCTGTATAGATTTGTAAAGTTATATTAGGGGAGGGTAATCTTAGGTTATTTGTGTCGTAGTTGAATTGGATCAATGGATTAGATATATTAGTGTGATTAGTAGATGTAATATTGATTCACTACGGGCAGAATCACTTCATACGCCACACACTTCCATTTGCCTATGGAAGGAATTATAAGTCAGATACCGCAGTTCCTTTCTATGGAGTTTTTTGTTTTATTGCTCTTCTTCGCAGCTAGATGTAATATTCCTATCTGACGAGAGGCCATTTCTTCTCTTAACTTTTTGTGCTGCCATATTTTATTACATTGAATATATCGATATATCAGATGAATTGATGCCAGGTTGACTGAGAATTTTAGCCTAAGGTTAAATAGGGATAGAATGTTTATTTTCAAATGCAAATCTATGTAGTCTATTCATACTCGACACTAAATAAAATGCATTAAATTTAAGTTGTTTATAGACGTTTGCATGGATTCGTTATCGGTTAATTATGTTTTGGATTTCTTATTTGATCAAAATATATAGACATTCGATAAATAATGATACCTCACAGTGAGTATCTAAAATGTATTTATTTGGATGTCTTTTAAGTTATTGGTGATCTTATGATGAATACTATTGGGTTACTTATAAATTTCCCTCTGCAATTGTCGGTATCAATGATTTTATATTTTGATCATTTATGTTTATTTTGAAATGTTTTTGACCATTGTAATCTATGTAACCGATCTATACTCAACATATTAAAACAAGATTTTATAATCCCATCTGTGTGAACTTATAAAAAAATTAAACTGTAAATTTATAAAAACTAAATGTAAATTAAAGTCAAAAATCAAAGTTAAAAATGTAAGTTAAATTTTAAAATGTAAAACTAATACTAAAATAATTTTAAATCTTATATATATGTGCATAAATAAATGTTGTGTGCTAATTACTGGCAGTGACTTATTTTATTCTTTTTTTAAAAAAAATATTCTTAGATAAGAATTCATAAATATAAATCTCTGCTATTCCACTGAGCTAGTGACATGGGCTAACGACCGGAATAAAAAAAAAAGAAAAACAATTTTTTTTTTTGGACTTACGTATCTGCCTACTCTATAAATTTTTCTAGGTTCAAAGGCCTAGATGGTGCCCTGTAGTGCAGATACATTTAAGTCAATCTCCAGATCGTTACAATATATATATATATATTGTAACCTCTGCTCTCTTCACTTGTTTACTTTATTAGATTTATAAATGCCCAGGCGCCAATTCTATACAAGATAGAATAAAATTTATAATTGTAAATTGCTTTTAAACTTATTTAAAAGATTATTATATTGTAATTATTTTATGGCTTAGCTCAGTTGAGGTTATAGGATATGGTCTTTATATAGGATGCAAATAAGAGTAATAAAACATGTATTAATAACAATTCTGTAACACTAATTTAATCATATGCCACACATTTATTTAATTATAAAACTATTGCAAAATTATCAATTATCATATTTAATATAAGATAGACAATGATTAGTATCGGGTACCTTTATATCCATATCACTATCTATTCTAAGCAAAGTAAAATATAATATTGGCACTGTAATATGGTGATTTATCATCTCCAGACAGATTAAATAAATTGAATTCTACTGGCAAATCTATATATTTTAGGGCTATGCTATGTTAACTATATGTGTGTGTGTGGAAATGGAGAATTGAACATATATAATCAAGCAATTCATTTGGACTATTAATTTAATAAAACATTTATTAAAAATAAAAAATAAAAGACAAAATAAATCATAATAATAAAAAAATATTATTTTATGCACCTTTCTAACCAATTATATCTCTTCTATAGTAAAACCAAAATTGAGTAATATTTAATATAAAAATCATATATTTTCGAATATGTGTGCTTTTATAATATCTTAAATATGATGTATTTTTAAAACATACTTTTTATTAGCTTATTTATAAAACTTGGATGATGCCATAAATCAATCAACTTTTACATATTATAAAAATTTACACTTATCTGTTATAATCGGTGTAAATCATCTAACATTAACTATACAAAAGAAAGAAAGGCAGGGAAAAACAATAACCAAACACTTATACTTATATACTTGAGGGTTAAAGAATATCTCCAAACTCAATCTAAATAATCTAATCATCCTTTGACCATTTCTACCTTCCTACATAAACAAACTTATAACAGACAATGTTTTAATTCTTTATTTCTTTAAATATACTTCATTAACGAAATCAAAGCATAATAAATACAATTTTTTAAATAGTAATTTATAGTATCATGCACACATCCGAATATCTATAATCACCTATAATATAATTTCTAGGTCATACAAAATAATAAATTATCGTATTATAATGATATAAAGTTACATTGTTTTATTTTTTTTTATTATTATTTTTTTTTTAAAGAAAAAAAAATTGGTTATACATTTATTATAAGTAATAACAAAAATACTTATCAATATCTCATCATTACATGTTAAGTTTTTTTTTTATTTTAAAAAAATTGAAAGTTGAAAGTTGAAAGAAACATACATATCAGTTTAAAAGACAACAATAAATTATAACACAAAATAAAAATGTCTATCCATTGTTAAAGCGTAATTTGTTAAGAATGACAATAGTCTTTTCTTTCTTTATCCTAGAATTCCATTATAGGCATAATAAATGACATTTGCATGCATTGGAATTATTTTGTTATATATACACGAATAGCAAAGTTATACAGTATAAAATTATCTTTTTAATATAAGATTAAATAGATAAACTTTTTCATTTTAAATTTTATTTTGTAGAATATTGATAGAAAATTCTTTAAATTGAAAATCAAGCATTTAATTCTAGCATCTAAAAAGAAAATTTGAGCTAGCTTTATTTTACACAATTTTGTCATTTTAATATTATTTAGCTTTGGTAATACTTTAAAATAAATCATAATAATTTAGCTTACATATCATCCAGGCATTTTGAAGGTAGTGAATATGGACCATCGTTTGACAGAGATTTGGAGGCTGGTATCCCTCTGGGGTGTGTGTGTGTGTGTTTATCTTCTCATTTTTATATCATTCCAGTAGTATAATAACAAAAATTTTCCCCAGGTATATTATTAGAATCCTTGCGATGTTTTTTATATAATACTCTTAGAGAGTTATTGAATCTTTTAAGTTTTTTTTATGTTTTCTTCCTCGGAGCTTTTTTTTACTTTCTTTCAAGTTTTTTTAAACTCTATGTCTTTCTTCACTCATGCCCTCTGTGTTTTTTTATTACAATCAACTTTGAAAGTGTGCCAGAATTTTACTTACAAAATTTTAACAATACAATATTTGAATGGAATAAACATAGTAATAATAAAAAAAATTTATTAAACATCAAATATTAATTTATAAATGTTATTCACTAATATACAAATAATCTTTATCATTTTTAAACATAAGATTATGAACAATATATAATTAGTAAATAATAAATAAAATATAGGAAAGAAAATTCTAATTAATAATATATCTATATTTCTGCTCATTATGACATGTATATTTTTCTACTACATACAAACATCTCTGATGTTATTCATCCTCCTCTCCTACTACCAAAAATATATATAATCCAAAACTCTACCAATCAATACACCCACTTAAAGTTTTAATTTTTTTAAATCCTAATTTTAACTAGCAAATTACATCTCAATTTATTTTTCTCAGATAATTAACTTTAGCCATTGTTAACACAAATGTGAACTTCTCACATTTCTTCCTGGTGCCAACCTGGAAGAAATCAATATATATATATATATATATATATATATATATATATATATATATATATATATATATATATATATATATATATATATATATATATATCAACTATAGGTGTCTAGTCTACACAAAGTATAATATAGTTTTAAGTTTTCATTTACTGTCACAATACTAAAAACATAAAAATAATAGAATTTTTTTTTATATTAAATGCTTTTATTGACTGTGCACCCAAAAGAAATAAAATAATTATTTTTCAACCACAATTGGAGTTTTTAGATTTAACTTGAAATTAAAGCATGGAAGATTCAGAAATTAATTAAGTCAATGCTTATTTTTATAATAAAAGATTGACTTAAATAATTTCTGCCCCCCCCTCATTGTTTTCTTTTGAGTTAAATCTAAAAACTTCAATTATGCTTCAAAAAACAATTATTTTATTTCTTTTTCAAGTGTTTATCATAAATTTTTTTTATCTTTATTATTTTTATAATCACATTAAAAAGTAAATATTAAAAATATTGCTTTATCTTTTAGCCACATTTATTTCATAAAAAATATTTATAAACTAAGATTGTAAGTTAATATTGAAAAAAAAAAAAGAGTAGATTTTGTAAAACTATATAAAAAAAAGTCAGTTTTTTTAAAAAAGTTTTTAAGAGAAAAATATATCACTATTGTATAGAGTGAGATCAGCTACAACAAAAGTTTTTACTATGATCAAATTGCACAACAAATATTTTTTTCCTTATTAAATTAAAATCTACACAATGAAAATAAAATAAAAAATTATAAAACTACTAATGAACACAAATGTTATGTTAAACACTATTGGCTGACAAAATATGCATGTACACAAATGTTTTAGAGATTCTAAAAAGCAGAGTTAGAAAAAAGATTTGCATCATCACAAAAGAAATACTTTTCAAATAAAAATGAGAGTGATTTTTACTAATGTATGATTAGCTTTAGTTGTCTATAAGAGCCAGAAAATGTAGATGGCGTCAAAGGAAGAAATAACTTCCAAAAAGCAAAAATCATTTTTATTAGTATAATTTTCATTAAGATATCACAAACCATGTAAAACATAGTATCAAAAATTATTTTTCAAGTAAGAAAGCAGAATTAATTTTATTGTGAATTTGAGACAGAAGCATAGACTAGAAAGTAATTTTAAAAAAAAACAAAAAACTTCCAAACAAAAAAAAAGGAAGTTCTAAAATCAACAATCTATTTTTTTTTTTTTTTATTAGAGAAAGTTTATTTATATTTTTACTTTGTTTAAAAAAATGTTGAATTTTTGTTTTTATTAAAATTGAATAATGTTGCTATATATATTTTTATAGTTACATTTTTTTTTATTAATATCAAATATTTTTCTGTTTAAATGGCTGTTTTGGATTATAACTTTATTCTAAATCAGGCATGGACAACTTTTATCAGCAACAGACTATAAAAGACTCTCATCATTTTAAATTCAATTGCATCATTAAAAGAAAAATTTGACAAACATCACATATAATACAAAGTATGCCTACATGGAAATTTCGCACATATATTTAATATAAAATATATTAAAACAATACTATTTTTAAATTTTTTTATATAACTTTTATACAATAAAAAATAAAAGTGGACTTATGAATTTTAATGATTGAATAATTTGGAGAAGTGGGTGAGATAGAATCTTTAGTTTTGAATTGATTTTCTCAAACTTTAAGTTTAGTTTCATAAGCTTTGATGTGCATAAACAATCCAATTAACTGATTTTTTCCCTTTTGCAATTTTAAGTTAAAATAATTTAAATTGGTTGATTATATCTACACAATATCTGAGATCACTAACCCACTTGTTATTCTTCAGCTCGGAGTGGGGTGTCTTTTTTTAGAAATTGCTTGCATGAATGAATAGATAGGAATGAATGAAGAATGCAAAATTGTAATAAAAGTTATTATTCTAGTATAATCATGAAAAAAATTATGCATTACAAAACAAAATTCATGAAGGATTGCATGTAGTCTTTGAAACAAAGGTTGCCCATGATGGTTCTGGAAAAAAATGTTTTTAAATATACGTCTTTCAGTGTAATCTGTAATTAATGAACAATATAATAAATGGTGTTTTAAAATAAATTTTATTAATTATAGCAGATTAAGGCGACTTATTAATAAATTTACTTTCACAAAATATTATATGTATATACAGAAATTGATAATAACAGATCAAAACTTTAAAAAAAATTAAATAGTAATACTTTTAAGTATAGAATGGTATTTGTTTTCATGAAGATTAAACATTTTAGAAATAAAATAATTTTATTATGAATACTGACGGATTATCTATCTATCTATCTATCTATCTATCTATCTATCTATCTATCTATCTATCTATCTATCTGTCTGTCTGTCTGTCTGTCTGTCTGTCTGTCTGTCTGTCTGTCTGTCTACCTACCTACCTACCTACCTACCTACCTACCTACCTACCTACCTACCTACCTACCTACCTACCTACCTACCTACCTACCTACCTACCTACCTACCTACCTACCTACCTATCTATCTATCTATCTATCTATCTATCTATCTATCTATCTATCTATCTATCTATCTATCTATCTACCTACCTACCTATCTACCTATCTATCTATCTATCTATCTATCTATCTATCTATCTATCTATCTATCTATGCATTTAAAATAAAATCGTCACGGTATAGTGATTAGTGTATCTATATGCCATCTCCAAGGTCCACATTTTGAATTCTGATAGAATTTAGACATTTTTTTTTAGTAATTAATAATATTGAAATGAATGAACCATAACTATTGCAGATATATATCAAAACATTGTTTGGTAAAGGGATGTGTAGAAATCTCGGTATGTATTGGGTTTTTTTTTGATTTGTTTTTTGGATAGATATTTGTTGTGATTGTTTGGAAAAAGTATCAATGAATTTATAATTATATGACTTTTTTAGGTAATATAAAGTTATTTTAAAAACAATTTGATAATTATTAATCTAACTTTGATTTCATTAAAAGAAAAAAATGAATAAAAATCTCTTATGATCCATTATTTAAACATAAAGCATATACACAAGGAAAAAATCATTTATAATTTACATTAATGATATTTTCTAAATAAATAATATTGTATTGCAAAACTCCATACACTAAATAAATGAGTTGAGTGATTTTTTTCAAAGAATAAAATTTTCTAATTTAAATAAGAAAAATAATAATAATTATTATTATTAAAATAATGTGAAAAATCATTTAAAATATATTTTTAAATATATATACTACGTAAATGCTGCAATTTTAAACAAACACTCACATACGGATAATCTTATAATTAGGATTCTTTAGATGTAAATGATTTTTCTCAAATTTCTAAAACTTAGAGATTATGTCTTTTGGAATATATAACTTTAATCAAATTTTAAAATTATACCAAAAATAGTTTATTTTAAAATACAATTAAAAAATAAACGAATGATATTTACAAATGCATATGTAACTAATTATGTGATTTTTTTTTTACTTTTCGGATTTGCCAGCACACATATACGTATAGTTTAAAAAAAATAATACTTATTTTATCAATAATAAAAATTTAAAAGTAATAAATTATTGTCATTATAAATTTTAATAGTGCCATGTTAAACAGAGATTTCATTACAGTGCAATTTGTAATTTCATTAGAAAAATAATTATATTGATTTCAGTTTACAAATACTTTTTGTAAGTATTTTAAAATATTTGTATTAGAAGAAGATTACTGACAATACTTTTTTAATTTTTATTTTAAAACAACATTTTCCCCATATATATTTATAACATATATAGTATGATGGTTGTTCCCATCATGTCATTTAAAAGATGTGAGATTATTAAGAGTTTGATCTCAGTTAGGTATATATTTTTTTGTTTAAATAGTATTTCTTATTATTAACATTTTTATAATAATAAAAATGTCAGCATAATAAAATGTATTATAGATCAAATGAATAATATCAAAGATCGGATATGTAAATTAATACACTGTACAGGCTTACACCTGCACATACAGATTTATATGTAATATATAAAGGATTCGAACTCAGACTTTCACACAACCCTTAACTCTCCAAGCCATCTCATATTGCTGACCCACCTGATCACACACATGTTGAAAAGATAAATAATCACCAATATACGTATGTAAAAATAATTTTAAAAAAAAGTGAAAAAAAAAAAAAACATTTTTAAAGAGAGAAATATTTATTGCATATTATTATATTTTAATTTTGTCAAAAGTGTTTTGTTAATTTATTACATTAAGTTAAATATTAAAAAAATCAAAAGGGGTACATAATATTATTCACTGTAAATTTGATTTCAGTAGTTTTATTTTCTAAATAAGAGATAAACTGACCAGTGTTATGGAATACAAAACATTGTTTAATAAATAAATAAACAATGTTTTGTATTCCATGTACTATTAGAGTGGTTGTTAAGAAACATCAAAAAAAGTTTGTTTTATTCTTCTTCATTTCAATAATAATTTATTAACAATATATAGTGATTACATCCTGATGAAAATAAAAATTGTACAATAACATGATTATATGGTTGGGTATAGTGTGTGAGATACTAAGAATTTGTTTAACGTGGTTAGAATGTTTTATATAAGCATATTTTCTTTTAAGATTGCCTAATCTAAAAGGCTAGGTTGGTTGAAGTTGATAAACAGGAAGAAGATAGTGAAATTAATGGCCAGGTGTCATCAAAGGTTTTACTGGAGGCAAGGAGCTGATCACATTACTTGATTTTTTTGAGCATTTGATAAAACAATGGTATGAATTGTGGTGATGATAATTCTATGAGTGTTTTGCATGTTACAATCCATATGGCATAAAGGACAAAGATAGAAAGCCTCATTATTGAAAATGCTTCATTAAATATGGTGTTTTCAAGTGAGAGACTCATATGTGGAGTTGATGATAATCATATATTTCAGTGTTTTTAGTCTTGGGCATCAGTGTATAATATGCTCTATGGTTTCTTCTTCATGAGAGCACAGACCATATATTGGGTCGATGCTAGAAAGACCTCTTCAATGATAATGAAACCAATTTGTGGGAAGCACATTAAGATTAATTTTAATGATAAAGTCAAGGAATTTGGGTTCCAGACTCCATCTTTTGAAGTATGTAATTAGTCTTTGGTTGGTTACATTTAGACTGGTTTTAATGGGCTGTTGATTAGAGTTAATTAGGTTTTATGCTTTCCATAGAGTGATTTTTTGGTCAAGGTTAGAGGGCATGATCGAGTTATATAATTTTAAGTGTTCTACTAGTAATGATACCCATGACCTGGTAAAAAGCAGTGGACAATCACAATTTTTTCCATAATGTTGGAGTATCTGAAGGAATGGATAAGATTATGCAGAGTATTGTGATTTTTTGTAATATGATTGCCTGTATCGAGTAGAATAATAGGTCATTGTACCCCCATGGTTGTTAGATACCTCACAAGCTATTTGCCACTGTCCTTCCTCTCCAGAGCAGTTTGGTGCATAATCAGCTAATTTTTTTTTGAAACTGTTTTGAAATTTTAATGAATGGAAGGTAATATGAGATTTTTGGCATTATGATCATGTTGAGGAGGTCTTGAAGGATGTCTTCTTGAATCTCTCTTGCCATTGCAATTTGGAGGTTTGAAAATTGGGAAACCTAGATATTTTGGGGTTTTTCAGAAAAGAATGACTTAATCTGTTTTCCAGACATTGTCTTCCGATGGATGATTTGTTATAATTTATTTGTAAGCCTAGTTTCATTGTATTTCTGTTTAAGATGTTCAGCCATTTAAGCTATTGTGCACTTTTTCACGAGTGTTAAATAATAATAAATGAGTACTTTCGCTTACAACACAAGATATAGTATTTAGAAAAGAATAAAATGAATCCACTTATTCAATCCAACCCAAATGCTTGTATATGGGCAAATCTTAAGTACTGTAAGTGAAAGTGTGAGGATAGACTATTCACTTTAAACCACTGTTTACGATATCTGAATGAACGATGCCAATGAAATTATCTAGAATTTACTAGACATCCCTCACAAATGAAACTCTTAAACATATGTAAATAAACATTTATTTTTAGCGCTGTTTCTAATTGTAATAAATTTAATCAGCCATTTAAGCTATTGTGCACTTTTCCACGAGTGTTAAATAATAATAAATGAGGTCTTCTGCTTACAACACAAGATATAGTAAACAGTGGTTTAAAGTGAGTAGTCTATCCTCACACTTTCACTTACAGTACTTAAGATTTGTCCATATATAAGCATTTGGGTTGGATTGAATTAGTGGATTCATTTTATTCTTTCCTAAATACTATATCTTGTGTTGTAAGCGGAAGTACTCATTTATTATTATTTAACACTCGTGAAAAAGCGCACAATAGCTTAAATGGCTGATTAAATTTAGTACAATTAGAAACAGTGCTAAAAATAAATGTTTATTTAAGATGTTCATGAGATGGGAAATGTATTTAATGGTAGGAGCATGACTATCATTGTTTTTTCAATGAAATGGATGGTTGAATTATTGGAAGAGTGAAAGGTTGAAACTTGACTGTTAAAGATTAAGGAATTGCTATCTTAATTTAAGCTGAGCACTGATTATATATATGTGTGGAAGATTATGATCTGGCCCAAATGATGAGTGCTGGATTTGCACAAAATATGAATATTGGGAATCATTTATCTTTTTTCACATGTCATCATATGTATCAGTTATTTGAGAATGAGTGAAAAAATGAATATAGACTGAAAATCTCAAGTTCAAATCTTTTTATTATAATAATCATAATAATAATAACAACAACAACAACAACCTCAACAAAAAAATCATAAAATACTTGACTTATGTACAAATAATGCTGTCAATCACATGAACAAATTATGCACTCATAAAAATTAGAACTCTACCAAAAAAAAAAACAACTTTTCAAAGTTCACTTCTATATAACTGGGACATTATCTTCCAATAGGAAGCCCTCCCATCCAAAAAAATTATCTGATTCATAAGGCATTAGGTAATATAAGAATTTACAAACAGCAATTTACTATCTGTTAGAGTAAATACCATAATTAAAAAATATTCAAGATTTTGAAGACTTCTTTTAAAATTTATAATTAAAGAAATATTTTTTTCAAGTAGACCATACGCCTGCACACGCTTATGTATATATGTTAGTATTATTTATATTTTTTTAAAATAATTTTAATACAGTATTAAGATTATTAAATGATTTTTTAAATAATAATAGTTAATTTTTTAAAAAAATATTCAATTTTCAATCTTTATTAAAAATAAAATATAAGTAAGAATTAGTTGATGTATAAACAAAACATGAAATCTTATTATTCCAACAATGGAAAGAAATTAGAGCAAAAAAATCTCTACCTAGAAATTAAATGTATTTTGCTATTACTTTGATGTTAAAATAACTTTTGATTTCTTAATTAATTAATCATATATAAATTTATAAATAGAGAATTATTTCAAAAAAGGAGTTAGTTTTTTTTAAAAACCTAAATAGTCATTAATAACAATGTTTTTAGAAGTCATAACTATCATTTAGCATATATATATATATATATTTTAAATACTAAATATATATAACATGTCAAATAACATTTTCATACATATACCTCGTTAAAAAAATTGTTATATATATATTATAAATTAAAAAATCTAAAAAATAATAACTTCATTAATATATAACTTATTGCTAAAAGGGCAGATAAAATAACTAGATAGTAAATCTAATACTTCTGTTATTATAAAAATATAAATCACAATATAACAATACGATTATTGTATAACAAAGAGAAACTTTAAAATAATATAAAATACTATTTCCAAGTGCTTTCAACTCGTTTGAGTCTTTATCAAGGCTGTATAAAACTCGTTATTACCCTACTAATTAATGCAAAGTTAACCAGTTTTCCGATTAGTTGTGCCTGGCCGATATAATGAACTGTTCGAATTTACCGCTTAGTAGGATAATAATGATTTTTATACAGCCTTGATAAGAACTCAGTTGATTTGGAAGCATTTGGCAATAGTGTTTTATATTATTTTAGAGTTTCTTTGTGTTATAAAATAGTCCTATTGTAATATTGTAAGTAGATAGGTGAATGCTATGATTAAGAAATAAAACTTGATATTCATAATTGTCATTGATTGCTATACTTTTAAATATAATGTGCTTTAACATCTCATTTTTAGAGATTTATTACAAACTTTAACAAACTCTTATATTAAATTCAAATGCATGATAAATAGTATCAACATTTCACTATATTCAGTTTTGTACAAGATGTTAAAGGTAGATACAAATCATTTCCTTGCCTTGAATGACAGTGGTGTAAACACAGACATGGATATTTAGGGTTTTAAAGCCACTAACTTATTTAATGAGCTGTGGCTTTTTATAAAATGTATGAATGTTACACTTGTGGATATTTATAATATGGTGGAGGTGAGACAAGAGATGCATTAATAAAAGCAAAAAAAAACACACATGAGGAATATTTTAACAGTGTCATGATTATTCGTCCTCATTCAAAATATAAAATTAAATAGAAACCATTTTTTACCTTATAATAAATTGTTATAAAGAAATGTTAACATGAGAAGATTAAAGTTTAATAATTCTAATTCACCTAATAAATGAAGGTTTTTCATAAGAGAGAGATCTGAGTACTGTATACTGATGAATGAGTTGCATTATAATAGTCTTGAGACGAAAGTTGTACTGATTAAAAAAACTGTAGATATATATATATATAGTATGTAAAAGTAAATATTGCACTTTTAATTGTCATACTTTTTCAATTGACCATATTAGCAATAATTCTACGGAAATACTTCTCTTTTTATATATTAACAAATTCATAATTTACAAATGATAGAGACCTTCTAAGCATTATTTAAATGTATTTTTTAACAACAAAATTTGCCTTATTTTAAATAATTAAATTTTAATGACCAGAGGTGTATATATAATTTTTTTTACTAAAGTTCTTTATGAAATGAATTATGTGGAGTAGAATGCAATATCTGAATTCCTTTGGCTTTATATAATGGATTATTTTTAGCATGCATTAAACAAAATGTTTTTAAATGAATGTTGACATATATAATGTAATTTAGTTTTTGCATTAAAATATAGTATTTGTTTATATTTGTCAAACATTATTAAGTGACTTATTATTTAATTTTTAAAACACAATAAATTATTTAAATTTTAACTCATTTACATGCAGTCATATAAAAAAAAAGCTTAAATATTTATTGTAGAGCAAAAACTTTTCCATAGCAGTCTTTCGAGGTAATGAAGACCCCCCCTCCGTTATATACTTTAGTAAATAAAATCTAGATACCTAATAGCTTATCAATATTTAGAAAGTAATTAAGTTGGCTATGACCTGCTACATGAATAAAGATTTAAAAATATTTGGAAAACTTTATTTACCTGGAAAAAAAATACATTTCTTGTACATTCAAACAACAAATGATAGGAATGGTAACCTTCCTTATTTAATAAGTTACCACCAGTCAGAACTTCCAATAAATGATGTTCAAACAAATTGTAATGAAGATTAAATCTAAATTAAAATTTTGACAAAAAATAATGCATATTTATATTACTGCTTTTGAAATTGCAGACATAAGTGTTTATAGCTAAATGCATGTTTTTTTTAGTTGCAATGCAGGTTATATGCCTGGATTAATCTCTTTATAAAAACAAATTAGTCTGACCTCTTACAATGTAGCTCTAGTAGAATAAAAACAGAAATTAAAAGTACTCTTTTTTATAAGACAAAATATACTTAATTCATTAAAATTTAAATTTTTCTAATGTAAATTAATAATTTTGTAATTTCTTTCTCCATATATCTAAAACTAGGTAATTAGAAAAATAATTGTGTATTAATTAAAAAACTATTTGGAAAAATAGACAAATGCTTTTTGCAGTCAGAATGCAAATACATTTTAAACTTATCATTAAAACAAATTTTAAACATTTTTTAAAGAGATAAAACAATGATTAAAATCACATAATGTTTTGCAGGATTTTAATAATTATTATTATTATTTTGAGTACATTTTAATAAAGAAAAAGGATTTATAGTAGATTAAAATGTAGTTCTGTCAAGCATTGGTGGTCAAGAGGTCAGCGTAGCTGCCTTACAAGCAGTTGCCACAGGTTTCCCAGGTTCCTGGCTGATGCTATGACACATAAAATGTAGTTCTAAATATTGAGGCGATAATAAAATTTTCTTAAAAAGTCTATTAATAACAGCTATCATTAATGATGATCAAGTATGATCACTTGATTGCAGTACCCCGTTATTTAATTACTTCAACTACTTCAAACATAGAATTTAATGTAAAGCAAACCAAACTGCAATCTAGAAATGAGATTTTTATTTTCAATTAAAGAATTAATATACATAGAATTAGGTATAAAACTATTTATTCAGATATACAGCTTTAAATTACAGAATAAAAACAATTGGCACTCCCAAATACTTTGAAGATTAAAAATTTCATATAAAAAATAAGCAATTCTAATGACTTTCAATGGTAAAAAAATTAAAGTTCATAATATACAGTAAACACATATATCCAATAAAAAAGCATAAAATTAAAAAAAGAAAGTGAAAATTATTAAATAAACATTTTATTAATTAAAAAAAAAAAGCAATATTTTACAAAGTATAGTATAAGATAATGATTGAATTATTTATTTCATTAAATTGTAAAATATTATATATATTGTACCAGGGTGGATGGTTTATCAGAATATTATTAAATGGGCACATAAATCCCTTATGGAGTTATTTACTTTTACTCTTTAAATAAATTTACCTTATGAAAGCAAAATTATATGACTAAAATATAATACAATATTATTCCTTGAAATTTACATATTGCTCCACCACGGCCCCTTAGGCAGAGAAGAGAGTACTCAAAGAGTACCTGAATCTAAGCCAGCAGATATATCTGTGAAATATATCTAACTGACCACATTTGAAGAAAACAGATTTCTTCTCGACTGTTGAATTCAACACCACATTCAAAGCACTGTTTTGTTTTGTAGAAACACAGGCACCAGTTACCTTCCCAGAGAATAAATAATGCACTTTAAACAATGGCCACTAATTCAACACCTAAGATATACCCATGACTAGATCAGTTACTTGTAATCAATAACAAATTATTTCAATTAGTGGTAAAAAAGAATTGACCGACAAAATTAAGCTTTAAGTTTAAAAGACAATTTATTTTAATTAACATTTATTATACTAATTTTAAATACTTTTATAAATCTTATTTAACTAACATAATTCTGGTATAATGATCATGCACATTCTTAGTTCACACACTAGAATATCATATAACAAAGCATTAAATAATATTGACATTTAAAAACACACACATTAATAGTTACACACTAGAATATCATATAACAAAGCATTAAATAATATTGACATTTAAAAACACACACATTAATAGTTTGTCTATGTATGCTATAGAGTTAATATTACTTGACTCTGGAAGGCTTCAACTAATGTGATGGCTACTTTAGAAATGAGAATAAGGAAAATGTTATTACCTAGGATTTTTGAATGTGGACTTAGAACTTTGTTTTCTTCCTGGTTGCTGCTTCAAATATGAATATTTCCAGCTGTCTGGATTCAAAATTTTCCTGAGGGGGTTTAATTCTTATTTAGTGGCACTATTCTTGGAGACAACTAAATATTCCTGGCGATTCTTCATGTTATGCAGGCATTTTTCTATTCTGGGCAGGTTGCTGTTTCACTGGACTTAGGCTAGAGAAAGTCATATGCTCCTGAGGTTTTTAACACTGCATTATCAGCTGATTGATGGACTGATTTAATCTCAAATGCTCAATCTCAACTGCACAATCTAAACTCTCAATCTCAACTGCACAATCTAAACTGTAATCTCAACTGCACGATCTAAACTCTCAATCTCAACTGATTGTCCGATGAAAAACTGGACTATTTATACTTAAGGCCTGTTGTCATTTTGATGTCTGCTGGCAATATCTGTTGTCGAAATTCCTTCCTTGTTTTTAATCACATTCCTCTGATAAGCTTTTAATTAGGTGTTTTCATTTAGTAGCCACCGCAAACTTATTATTGTTGTTTTTTATTTAACTTAATAGCCATTGCAAAACTTGTTGTTTTATAGTTTTTTAACTTAGTAGCCATCACTGAGTGTTTTTAATTTTTTTTAACTTTCATTTATTTTATTTTAACATGCAAGTATTTATGCTATGTTTACAATCGCACATATATATTTTACCAACAGGCTCATTTTAATTCATCATTTACGGACCTATATAATTAAGATCAATTCACTATTTAGTTTTTAAGATGTCTTTTTTCTTCTTTGACTTAAATAAAAAAAGAGATTTATATTTTTAATTATTTGAAAATCAACTTTTTTTTTCTTTAATGTTTTAAACGAAGAGAGAGAGATATTTTTATTTCATGTAAAAGATTCTTTTAAACCACTATAGTTTTAACTTTTTCTAAGCCAAATTCTCTCCCCTGAATTACTTTTAAATTAATTCATAAAACTTTATGAATGACACAGGGTTTAATCCCCCCCCCCAGTGCTAACAGTATTTTCTTGTTTATTTTGAAAAACTCTAAACTTTTATATTAAACTTCCTTTTATTAAACTTTTAACTATTTATTATCACATTGAAACGTTACGTTGTTTTTATGGGAAATTTCTAATTTTTAATAATTTTTAGACAAAATTATAGGTGCTGTATGCACAGATAATGAAGCTGGTATATATTGAAAGCAAAAATAAAATGTTATATTAGCTGAGCGCTTTCGAAAGACTTCTTGCTCTCATATTCATAGTTACTATTTTGTTAAAAACTGCCTTCAATTGCTTTCAATATGTACTAGCTTCATTATCTATGCATACAGAACACACACATATATATATTATAATGGTCAATGAACATCCCTAATCTAATCTGCCATACCAGGGCACCACCAGGACATTTGAACCTGGAAAATTTATACGGTAGGCAGATACGTGCAGGAGGGGTTACCTTTTTATCGAACCGAAAGCACTAGTCGCTAGCTCAGGGAGAATCTGGGCTTCAAATATCATACTGTATATTCAAATTACTAATGCTTACTTTTAGATATTAATAAAATAAGTTACTGCCAAAATTAATTCAACAAACATTTTATTATAACACACACACACATTAAAAAGATTTTGAAAATTAAATCAACTAAATATATTTGATTTGTATTATATGCACAGATGGAAGCGTTTAATACATTTAAATACAATTTTAATATTTTATTAAGTGTGAACATGCTATATAGATTATGCAATAACCAACCCAATCCCTTTTAATCTTAGGCCAAAAATCCTGCATCTAAACCAACACTAGCTTACTGATATACCGATGTGACTAATGCAAAATGAGATTATTAGCATAACACAATCATGCTAACAGGAATTTTACATCTGTAGAATGATATCATTAGAAAAATAATGAATCATGGTGAGAAGGAATGAGCATCTTCCCCATTATCCAAGAACAAAATTATACGAAAAGCTCTGTAAATGGTGATAGCAGTCTTTGCCAGATTACTGTCCCAGTCAGAGTGTAAGAAAATCAATGGTGTAGGAAATATGTCTATGACCATTGGCAATGTCATGGCTACTCTTTTGGGTCATACGTTCAGGTGGGTACTATGCCCTGTATGCTAACGCGGTACAAGGGAATGAGTCTCCAATGTAACTACTCAAGTACATAAAACATCCGTATATCTATCCACTAGCACCGATCCAACTATGAAACAATTAGCCCAAAATTAACACATTTTAACCAAACAATCTTATGAATCTATGCAGCCATTCACACTCACTTTAAATAATTAATTTAAAAGAAATTACGAGAATGGAAATGATATTAAGCATATTCAAAAAAAAAAAAAAAAAATAGATAAATAATTTAAAATTTAGTCAGATAAGAGATTTCTTTTAAAAGTTAAGTGACACTTAAAATACTGGGAAAAGTTCACATTATATGATTAATGTTCATACTTCATTTAAAAGAAAAGTTTATACTTCCCAATGCTATAGGTAAAGTCCGACCTTGTAATCCTTGTTGCATGGTAGAATTCAAAGTTCTTTCCATTTCCTATTCTTCTAGATGGAGAGAAGTCTGTTGCTGGCTATTTTCCAGGAACCATCCTATTCTGGAGACCACTTCAGCTGCTGAAAATACGGGAAATGTAAATTATTGCTGACCCCTACATTGTGAAGATCCGCAATACACTTATCAATATACAGTACTTAATAATCCACAATCAGCAAGAGCAATCCCAAAAATCTCTTTTTTTTTCAGTTTTTTTTTTTATCTTTGAAATCCAATCAGTAATATTTTTTTTAAATTTATCTTTTATCTGATTATATGCCCAAGGGCCTGTTTGCAATTACGTTAAAATAGAAAATCAGTTCCATTCTAAGAATAAAAATAACTAATTAACAGCATTTTTTAAAAAATTCTTTTATATTAAAAAGAATCTTGTTTTTAGATTTTAACTTTAAATTATATAATTAGTTTGCCATCTGTGCATGATATATATTAATTCAAATCAAATTATTAAATTCCCCCTTTTTTTATATACATATATTTCTACTAGAGGGTGATTTTATATATATATTTTCAATCTGAAAGAAATGTAATGGCATATACTTATTCCGTTACAATATATATATATATAGTATAAGATAAATACATTTCTGTTGCCAAGACCTTTTTGAAACTGATTTTAAGCATTTTCATTCCCCATTTTGATAGAATAAGGTTGATATCTTGTTGAATTATAATTCATCAAATTAAAAAAAAGTATATATATAATTTAACATAACGAACATTTTCATATTTATTTTTGGTACATTTTATGTTCTATTATTAGTGGTTTGTTTTTTTTTGTAAATATTTAATGAAAAACATTAAATTGCTTTTAATTCACTGTTACATTTTAAAAAAGCAGTTCACCATTTTTTTATGAAAATACATTGTATTTAAATAAAAATTACATTATTGAATGTAATAATAAAAAATAAAGTCAGATGTCACATGACTTAATTTAATAAAGCTCGTATTTACAAATGTTATATATAGAGCTCGCAAAATAAGCTCTTAACAAGATTTGAGAATATTCTCAACCCCAGACCAGTTTCTGCTTCTGGCATCATCAGTGAGGTGCCAAGATATTCAATCATTAGATTAAAAATACTAGGACAAACCTAGCACTTTATCTAATGTATAACTATTGAGTAGAAAATCGGAAAATGTCAGACATCCATATGTCTTCCAATCCAACTATCTAACTCAAAGAGCATATGGGACTGAACTAAGTTCAGATACACCATATATTAATAGTTTTAGCAATATAAAATCACCAAAGCCTTAATAGCAAAAAATGAAATAATAAAAAAACAAGTCAGATGTCACATAACTTAATCTAATAAAGCTTGTATTTACAAATTTTATATATAAAGCTCACAGAATAAGCTCTTAACAAGCTTTGAGAATATCCTCAAACCCAGACTGGTTTCTGATTCCCATATGGCTATTAGAGTTAGATAGCTGGATTGGAGGACATATGGGTATTTGACAATTTCAGATTTTCTACTCAATAGTTATACATTAGATAAAGTGCTGGGTTTGTCCTAGTATTTTTAATATAATGATTGAATATCCTGGCACCTTACTGATGATGCCAGAAGCAAAAACCAGTCTGGGGTTGAGGATATTCTCAAAGCTTGTTAAGAGATTATTTTTCGAACTTTATATATAACATTATTAAATGAAATATACAAATGATTAGCTATAATTTTAATATTATAAGTAAATAAATTTTATATTTTTCACTAATATTATGTTTTACATTAAAAGGCATTTGGATAAATTGATGATTATTGGAAGAATTTAAATAAAAATTATCCAAGTCATTATACATTTTTTACTTTATTTTTAGTGCATTTTATTATTCTGTATTATCAAAGTTAATTTTCATTTACATAGTGAATAAAATATTATATTTGTTGTCAATATTACAATATTGTTTAAATTTATGATAGCAAACATTCTTGCTTTGGTGGAAATGCAAATTTCTATTATTATAAAAATATTAAATAAAAATAAAGTAAATTCTAATTTAGGTAATGAATATCATTTTTCAATTTATTTTTAATGCACTTTATTATTATACATACTGGAAAATTATTTTTAATTATATACAAAATAAAATTTCGATATATGTATTACAAAGGATTGTTTTCATTTATAATGAAAGCCTCATCTATCTTTGATGTGATATGGTATCTACTATATACTTTGTTATGAAGATAAAGTGAACATTAAAGAAGTAAATTGTATTTTGAACTCATTTTTAGTCATCTTATTATTATATATGATCAATGTTTATTTTTAAAAATTTACTAAATAAAATTTGTATTTCTTAGTTTGTTTACATTTGCAATACAAACCTCACTTTTATATATGTAAAGATATCTATTATAGACTGAATTGCAATTACACTGAATAAAAATTAGGCAATTAAATCCCATTTAAAATTTACTTTTAATTTACTTTATTATTTATATATCACCAAAGTTTGTTTTTAATTATAAAATGAATAATAGCTATATCGTACGTTTTTGTAGAAGATAGCTTTACTTTCATAACATTAGTATGTTGTGGTATCAGTAGTGTAACAAAATGGACACCACTTAAAAAATGGTGAAAATTTATTTTTAAGATTGTTATGTGAAATAATGGCTTATTTATCGAAATTGATTTTACTAGTATAAAATGGTCATTTTGAAAAAATCATGGATATGAAAAGAAAATCAGCTACATAGTATCTATATTTATTTCAATATAAAGGTATGTATGGAATAACTTATTAAGAAATAGAAGTACAAATTCCACAAACAAAATAAACATGTCTATATGGTTCATTAAAGGCAATCTATGATTACATATCTAAATATGTTGATACAAACTTGTAGAATTACTAAATGCATTTTTAAAATAAAGATATAAAGTTTTGGCACAAGAATTGTGTTTTCAATTACAGCAAAAAGAATCCAATATATATACCTAATATCCTTTTTATAACTTTCTCTATTTTTTTTAAAAAAGTTGGTTATTAATTCTGCAGAATGAAATAATTTGTTGAAAGTCACTGGTAAGTTATTACTATTCTCCAGATATAAGAATTCTAAATTACAGAAACACATTTCAGAACAAAAAGAACCAAAGAATAACTCAATAGGTTTGACAAGAAAAAGCACTTAATATGTTTAAATTATATAGAATAAAATATTTAAAATCTTAGAGACAATAAAAAATATAGACCTAAAACTATAATTCTAATAATAATAGGTATATTATTAATCAGTGTTTGATGATCATATGTAGATATTGTATACATGCAAAATGACATCATTTACCTGATTTTTTAAAGAAGATCAAAGGCAAAGACATGTTTTACTGTGCTGACAGAGTTTATTCATTTTACTATTGGTTATCATATTTCCTTTTTTATCACAAAATTTTCTAAGCTTTATATATATTTTTTAATAAACTAGATCATCACTTGATAGAACCAAATTCAACAAAATTCAAATCCAATTTGAATTATGCATTTACTTCATGTTTTTCTTAATATTTTAAATATTTATAAAACTTTTCATCAGCACTACAGAACAAAAGCATTAATAAGGTTTTTGTAATTTTTATTCAATGTCCAACAATTATATCTATATAGAAGAACAAACTTGATTATATTTAAACAGTCATCCAATGAACTAAAATTAGAACTTTCAAGTTGATTAAAAAATATTAACAGATTTTGACAAAGGTTCAGATTTGAATGAAATCAATAGGAAGATAACTGGTACACTATTAAAAACAATAATAAAGATAGCTGGTACAAAAAAACAGCAATTAACCATAAAATTTTATGTTGAAACAAGACAATGTATGAAAAAGGAATATTAAAGTATAAAAAAATGATCCATTAAGAAGAAATGAATATCTAGAGATTTGTAAAATAGTAAGAAAAAGAGTTCATAACAATATGAAAAAGTATAAATATCAATTAGCAAGAGAAGCTATAAAAGAATATATATGCTTCAAAAGTGTACAACACATCTTTGTATTAGTAGGAAAGTTATTTCTGATATAAGAAAAAAAGATGGAAATATTACTAAAAAGAGAAATAACATCATAAAATATGTGGAAGACCTCTAATTATATGACAATAAAGAACAAGAAAAGTACCCCTGACAACCCTTAGAATTATCACATTTTCTGAATTGCAAACATTGTAGTGAAAAAGTAAGACATTGAATTAAATCTATGAAGAAGCTAAAAGCTCCAGATATTGATGGAATTATAATCGATATCTTAAAAGAAGTGGGTGAAAAAATAGAAAAATTGTTGGCAAAGTTATAAACCAAATATACCAGATATACCAGATGATTGAAAAAGTGTAATATTAATATTAAAAAAGGTGATAAAAACCTATTAGGAAATACAAATTTATCAGACTTTTGTCAATTCTATAGAAAATTTTTACAAAGATAATTATAATTTATCTATAATGACCTTTCGGTTTTAACCAACCAAAAGATTAAGCACTTTTAGCATAATGGATCACATCCAAGTATTGAAAGAAATTATAGAAAGGATCCACTATGTTTTGGAAGGTATCTGATTCTATAATCATATACAGTAATTACAACATTAGATTATCAAAATAAGCCCCAAAATATTGTCATATTATGAAGAATATTTATCAAAATGCAATAGCAATGATTAGATTAGAAAATAATGCTAATATTGAGACAGATATATGACAGGGTGACTCAGATCTCCAAAATGCTTTAAAGCAGTTTTACAAAAAGAATTTTGTCAATAAAAAGTTAAGAGAGCAAAAGGAAATGGAAATTGTTTATGTTATGTAAGTTTTGCAGGTGATGTAGTTGTTTTTGCAAATAATGCTTTAGAGCTTTAGGAAATGTCACAAGTTGTAAAGTAAGTCTAATATAAATTCTAAAATGACTAAAATAATGCTCAATGGATTTTCCCAAAAAAGAAGAAAATAAGGATTGCTAATCACGAATTAGAAGAAGTTAATAATGACAGATACTTTGATCAGATTATTAATCCAGATAGAAATATAATGGGTAAAAATAAATTATAGATTTAAGTTTGTATGGAATGCTTTTTGTAGAAATAACTTAATATTAAAAAAGGAATATGCTTATGTGTTTAAAAAACAAAGTTTTTAATAAATGTGCTTTACCAGATCTTGCTTAAGAATAGGAAACTTAGACATCTAATAAAAGAGAAATACTAAGATTTCAGATCATTTACCATTAACATTTAGTTCTAATTAAGATGCATTTTAATGATATAAGGACCTATTAAAGTTTATTATGTGTCTTTAAGTATTGAAATACTTGAATAAAATCAGTTAAAGTGATGACTACCTATGGTAATTTACTACTAATGATGTCCAAGCATTATTACTTGATTATAATATCCTATAACTTATTGAGGGGGCAAGACAGAGAATTTAGCCCATGTATATAAAATATAAGTATTTATTATACAATATAAACAGTTTATGGAGAATCACTTTCCTGTAATAGAAGAGCATTGAAAATAAAAATGCAACACACTGTCTTATATAATTTCAAAGAAGAATGCAAACTGTTTCTAAAAAAAGGCTGTAGGGTGGTTGGTTAGTCATTTACAAAAGTAAGCATAAAAGAAAAAGCAGAAGTCTGATTTATTCTGAATTTATCACCTTTGGATGAAGATGTTTGTATTGTTTGTAATTATATAAAAACTGCAAATCACTGGATATTATCCAGGCATTTACAACTATTTCCATGATATGCTAAGTTATGTTAAAAAGTATAATTCATTTATATACATTAGGCTATCTGATTTAAGTCATAGATGCAACACAGAAATTCAAATTCAAATTCAAAATGAAACACAACAACAATAACAACAAAACGAAGTATTTTTGAAAAAAAAAAATAATTAAAAAAAATAATTAACAAATTCAAAACAAATTTAATACTAATGATATTACTTGAAGATAAAAAAATTAAGAAGAAATGGATTGATCAAATAGAAAAAAAGAAAGAATAAGTAATAAGATTCTTAAATATTGAAAAACATCATCAGTGGGAAAATATTTATTTTGATATTACATTATAAATTTTCTGACAACTATAGAATAAGATATTGTGAGATTATTTTAAACTTTTCAATTAGGTATTTTAAAATAATTTTATACAAGATCTGTATAAATTTAATAATAATAATATTTTAACCCAAAATTTAAAAATGTAGTTAACTACCAGAAAACAATCTATTAGCCATTTTTATTTGCTATGAACTATGAAATATATTCTGTTAGAGTAGGGTGAATTAAGAAGCTAAAGATTTCTGGTTCAATTCTCAACTGAGTAAAGTAGAACAAAAACAGGTTAACCAAATCAAAAGAAGTGTTGTATTTAACTTGAAAATTGAATGCTAGACCATAATATGATCTCTTAACAACTAACTATAAAAATATTTAATTTCTACAACATTAAAATTGAAATAGAAATTGATATAGTTAAATTGTTTGAAGAGGTTATCATTATTCATTTGATATGTCATCATCTGCACTATATATCTTATAATCTTATATTCATTATTTGTATTATATTTATTATTTGTTGTACTATAAATGTGTGTTTATGTGTTACATATTGGTCCTGTAAATAAAGTTTTCTAGTAAATTAGTATAATCATAACCATTACCAGACAATGCATGAATAATTTTCCCTAGTTATTATTTGAGACTATAGAAAATTTACATAAAAAATGTTATTAATAGTAATACATATTTATGCAGGATTTGACTAGTATAAAAATCTTACAGAGATCTACAATGTACACACATATGGACAATAGTCAGCAAGTTTGTTCTGGGCTATCCTCACTCCCTAATTATAGTGTCAGCAAGGAAAAGTGTAGACTTTGTCATATGTAGTAGTTATGCATATTATATATGTATAAGTAACCCATAAATGATACCACAAGTAAACAAGGACTAGTTAAGTTTGTTGTACATGTGAAGAATTAAATTGCCCAGACCAGAAGTTTATTATGTACTGTAAAGAATACAATAATTTCTAAGAACTGTTAATTCTTTTATTTGTATATCTTTTCTTTTGGAAGTGAATAAACTTGTGATGATGTTATTAAAAATGCTCCTGAGAACTCATCAGAATGGTACAGACCAACAGTGAAAAAAAACTGTGCAATTAAATAGAATTACATAAATTGAAAGTTGCATAACAGTCTGATTAAGGAGTGAATGACATTTTTGATATTTCGGAGAATTCTACCCAATAAAACAAGATGGTACTACTAGATAGTAATATTCATAAATTTGATATTAATAATGGGTTAGATTGGAAAATGTAAGTTGAACATGTTGAATATATATGTTTAGTAATAAAATTTTATGATGAAAAGGTTGAAATTGTGATGTTTATGTGGTTTTCAGAAAAAGAGGTCCTGCAAGTGGCTAATCAACTCTGCAACTCTGAATCCTTAAAGAATTAATATACCAACGGTTAAAAAGATGTTAACTGCATACTTTAATGCAGTGACATCTAAATGAGTGGCATGCTTCAGTTTCAGAAATAGATGGTATTTAATTAAAAAAAAATCAAGAATATGATATGACAATAAAAATATTATATAAATAATGTAATTTTAGCACAGAGCTGGATGATATACTTTTGGATCAATTACTATGGAGAATGGAAGATAAGTTTAATAAAGACAGACCTAAATTTTAAGCATGTGATTGAAAAATGTATAGCACAGGAAATTGTATTGGAAAATGATACAGAATTTCAAGTTACACACACTCAGATAAAATCCCTTTAGCTGAAACAAAACAGTAACGGACAGACTAAGCTATAATAACATTAAGAATGATTAAATATAACATTGCTGTGGTGAGAAAGGTTACATGAAGAAAAATTGTAAATATAAAAAAAGAAAATGTTATATTTGGAAATTAATTGGTCATTTATTATTATGTGTGTGACAGAATGAAGACAAAGATATTAAAACCTAAGTTAAGTTTGGATTATAATTAGGGATGAGCGAATATAAAAAGTAAAATAATGTTAGGAAAATAAATGAAATAGATAATGATCATATCTTGCTGGATATTAATATTTGTGAACAAAAATTAATATGGAAGTAGATAGTGGAACTGTCTCATCCTAATGGCATAGAATGACTGGTCAAAAATAGAAGAAAGTGTAAAAAGAAATGGATGCTCAAAAAACTGAAATAATAGTCACAGATGTAAATGGCAAAAAAATAAGAATTCAGCCTAAGTTACAGTATCATTTTAAAAATAACTCCAAAGTTAAATTTCTACTTATTAATAGAATTAAAAGAGACATGCATTCTATATTAGGTAGAAATTTGTTTAGACCATTAGGAATTCATATTTATAATATCCTTAAAAGAGTACAGCCAGAGTTAGATGTCTTTAATAAATACTGACAGGTGTTCAAATCAGGACCTGCAGAATTAATAACACAGCTGATTGATATGGAACTTGTGAAGGTTGCCCAGATAATTTGGTTTAAACCTCATAAAGTCTGAGTTGCTTTAAAGCTTAAGTGGAAGAGACTAAAAATTGGAGAATAAAGCCATTTTAAAACTGATGGAAGAATTATTATGGGATATTTCAGTTACAATTATAATAAAGCCAAACAGAACCATTCATCTATGCAGAGACAACCACATAACTCTAAATAGATATATTAATAAGGGAGTTTACTTTGTTTCAAATATGTGTAAAATATTAGCATTATTAAAGTCTGCTTTTCACCAAATTTCCATAATGGATAGATTGACAGAACTGTTGACTATTGGTACTCATCTGACATTATTTAAATGTAAAAAAATATCTAATGAAATAACCATTACATCCAATATATTTCAAACCAAGTGGACATTTCAAGGAATAAAGGGAATTATTTTTTATTTGGATGATATATCATGGAAACAGAGTGTGAGTTGGTAAAATACATATTTGAAGTTTGTACTACTTTTTTTTTAAACTTTTCTTTTAAATTTGTTCTAAACTAGTGAAAATTGATGCAAGTCTAATCAATTCAAAATACATTTAGGTTACATCTAAAATAAAATTTCTGGGCCATGTTATTAATTAAAAAGGGAAATATTCAAAACCAGAAAAAGTCAAAATAGCAAAAAATGCAATAAGGCCAAAAAATGAATGGATTTTATAGGCATTTTTAAGCCTACTTAATTTTTTTCAAAAGTTTTTTGAAAGCAAACTCTTATATGGAAATATCTTTATAACATTTGCTTAAAAAGAGATAGAGATGAAGATTGAATAAAATGCATGACAAAGCCTTCCAGTAAGCAAAAGGCTTGTTAGCATAGTCAACTCCTTGTTCACTACTGAAATGATCAAAAAGTGATAGTAACAACAGATTCTTCAGAATATGGAGTAGGTCTGTCATTTCAACCTATTGCTATGGTGAAAACTGTTTGACAGTATATGTGTCAAAAACACTAATAGCTGTTGAAAAAAGACTATAATCATTTTGACAAGAAAGTTTTGGCCATACACTTAATCAGTATGAAGTTTCATCAGTAAGTATACAGATGAGAATTTAAAATTTACATGGACCATTGCCCATTGTTAGGAATTTTTGGAAACTGTAAGAAAACTCACAAACATGCAAGACAAGTATATGATTCATTGGATTAATATATTAGTTGTTTATGAGTATGCACCATCTTTAAGCCAGGTAAATACATTAGCCATGTAGATCCATTATTATGTTTATCAGATATATGTGATTTTCCTCATAACTTTGCTGAGATAAATTATACGGTTTCTATGAAATCTAAAATACTGAATAGTTTGATAGTTGCCAAATGGATTAAAAATGACCCTGGGTAAGAAATGGGTAAAATATGGATGGCCAAAAAATCAACCTAATTATGTTCAGATACTGATTGGAAATTAAGCAAAAGTTTGTCAACAGGTAATGGTTGCATAATTATAACTGACTGCATACTTTTACTAATGAATGGCTGAAAGTTAGTGCTTGGCTTACATCATAATGAACATTCAGATTAATCAGGATGAAAGTATTAGCAAGGTCAAATGAGTGGTAATCTAACATGAGCAAAAAAAATGAGCAAACAGTGAAGACTAAGGATGCCACTCTACTATAAACTTGTCTTTAAAAAAATTGGAACTCTGGCCAAAGTCTATTTAAGCTTGGCTAAGACTGTATGTGGACCATGTCATAGATATAAACTTATAAAAAATACCAATGTAGAGTGTACTAAGAGTGTTAAAATACATTTTCACAAAGCATGGTAATTGAAACTTTAGTGACAGATAATCGAACTGGTTTTGCATTGCAATAAGACTTTAGTTTGACAAGGACATATCAAATTTTAACACTGCTATACCATCGTGAACTAAAATGATAATTCAATACCTCTAATCAATGTTAAACAAACCTACATATAAGTATATAAATGAAGAATTAATGGATGCTACATTTCTTCAACATTTTATAACTTGCATGTCAACAAAGAAGATCCTGTGATAATGCTAATGTGGTAAAATTTCCATATGCTTGTTTCATTATTATTACCAAGTAAAAATGTGATTAGAGAAAACTTTATAGACTGTGCAAATTTTAAAGTCAGAGAATTAGTATGGATAAGGGAAATTTTAGGGGAAAAGTGATTTCTGAAAGTAATATTAAAAGTATTGTCTCTGATAAGTGAAATTAATTCAATTGGATAATGGGAGCAATTAAAGAAGCACATTGATTATTTATAGACTTTACAGATGGAGCTATCAAGGCCAGAGAATGCATGCCAAAACAAAATTGACAGAGGGAACACTAAATGTTTTATCACATCTTCAACTGCTCAAAATGGTGAAATACTCATTGATAACCAGTCAGAGATAATAGACTTAGTTATTGCTGCTGTTAATCAAGCAAACAAATCTGAATAAGAGGAAGAGAAATTAATAGCCCCACCAAGACAATTAAGAGTACATAATCAGACGGTGCATGAATAAATTTCCCTATTTACTATTTAAAATTCTAGAAAATTAATATATGTCATGCATATATTTGAATGCCATTAATATTAATATATTCTAATGAGAATAGATTTATGCAGGATTGAATAGTATAAAATTTTTGCAGAGATCCACAGTATGTATATACAGCTGGCAGTCAGTAAGTTCTATAGTTAAAGTGGCAGCAAGCAATAAGTGCAGAATCATCATATGTATTGGTTGTGCATTTTATGCATGTATAAGAAACCAAATATGTGGTAACACAAATAAACAAACACTAGTTAAATTTGTGGTGCATGTGAAGAAATAAATTATCAAACCAGAAGTTTATTATGGATTGTATACATTACAAAGTAATTTCTAAAAACCATTAATTCTTTTATTTATATATGCATTTTGTTTTGGCAAGAGAATAAACTTATTTGTTAAATTTAATTTGTGTGGAGTTTTATTTAATAAAATTATTGATGCTACTTGATTGATAATGTTAATGTACTACGTATATATCACATTCATTATCTGCACAATAAGAATCATGTGTTTTTTGTTACACTCAATATCTGTACTATATATATTACATTCATTATTTGTTTGCCTGTGAGTTTGGTACACTGGTTAGACTGGCAGACCGTGGAATTCAAGATATATATATATGAATCACAGCCAAGCTTTAGTCTCAAACTTCTTATGAACTTTTAAACAATAAATCATTCATTTACTATTAGTACTCCTTTAAGAAAAATGTTATATACACCAATCGAAAGCTTTAGTGCTAGCGTAATAGATCGAGCACGAGAAACAATAGAACTGGATCAGCAATCCCTGGATCCTGAGTTACAGAGTCAGCCATTCTATCATTGTACTAACCCACAAGGGCATAAAGCTAAAGATTTTGGGTCTTAAATGATTAAAACGGGGGGGGGGTAAGCTGTATTGAAAATAGTTTATAAATCAAAATTGCAAATTGTAATCTGACCTAGTATATAAAGATACTTTTTTAAAATGCTGTCAATAAGCAATTAAAAAAAAAAAGAAAGAATAGAAAACAGTTTGAATTAAAACAAAAAAAAAAAACACCTAAAATTATTAAATTAACACTAAAAATGAGATAGGCTTTATTAAAAGAAGAAATGAATTCTTCCTATCCTCTGGTAATTAAAATTTATAGGAATGCAAAATTATCTTCTTCTATCGAATCAATTGCATTTGTGTTCTATTAATCAACTAATAATAAGAACTAATTAAAAATTTTCAAGTAAACTGGAAATTGTTGTTTTCATAATTAGAAAAGAAAAGCGTATGAATATGCACATAGTTAACGAGCTTTGCTTTGCTGATAAACAAGTTGTTTTCAAATCACAAGCTCTCTATTTCAAGCAGCAGTAGAAATACATTTAATTACCCCCGGTGAATTATGGTAAAATTTATTATCATTCCCATAATTCTTTTCTATTTTCTGCTAACAACCAATCAAAAAAAAGTTTAATAGTTCTCTATCAGACATTATAAAAGCAACCATTAATAAAAGTTAATAACAGTTCTTAGTGAATAATCTAAATGATGTTGCCTTTGAATAACAAGTAACGAACTCTATTAGTAATGAATGCTAGAGACAAGGAGAAGATAATAGAGTGAATTTTTAAAAATTAAATTTCATTAAAAAAATAAAAACACAAATAATCTCGGCTGTTTTATTTTTTTATATTTAAAAATAAACAGAAAAAAAGTGAGTGGATACACAGTTGTTTATATATTTGTGATTACGGTATATAGTACTATTCTTTGACTCGCGGATTTTTTTTTTTTTTAAAATCAAGTCTGCCTTCAAGCTGATAACGTACATTCTGAACATAGCAGAATAGAGTAAATAAAACTTTAAATAAAATAGGATTACAACTTATGAATACCAAAAATTTTGTTAGGCAATATTTACTATCAAATGACCTATTGATGTAAAAAAAATCAGTTGATTTTCATCATTAATTTTTACATAATTGTTACACATCAAACAATGCATCATTTGACTTTAGTTAATTTTCATAAAAGAATAACGATTTTTCTTTACCTATCCTCCAATTACTCTGAACAAGTACTGGAAATGAGTACACCCTAGATGGCAGTATAAGCAGATTTCTAGGATCAGTTTCTAGGTAATTGACTTTTGTTTTGGGATAAACAGTACTTCCTGCTAGAAAAAAAAAGAGCAATTAGCCAGAAACTTCTCCCAGAAGTCTGCATTTCCATCTAGAGTTCATTGGTTGATTAGTTAATGCTTATTTTATTCTAAGACTAAGTAATACCAAATTTCCGTGGTACTTAGTTGTTAGATAGATTACTCATAAAATTAAAACGCGAAAAGTGAATAGTAAAATAGAAAAAAAAAACAACATAATGAATGACAAAGTTAGTAATCAAAATATGAAAAAAAAATTAAAAAACCTTAAAGTTTGATGCTAAAAATAAAAACAATATTGTGAAAAATTTTAATCTAGTATTATTAAAAAGTCTAAAAGCCAATATAAACTCCAATTATTGAACGAATAGTTGGGCATGTGCAGAACAATGTTTGTTGTGGAAAAAAAAATTAGGCAGGCGCAGAGTAATGAAATTGAAAGTGAGTAGACAATTCATCAATTCAGGGTAAAGTTGCAGCCCCTCCCCCAATTATAAAAAAAAAAAGTCACCAAAACTCTAAATAGCTGAATTTGGAGAATTATTCTTACGCCATGA
This sequence comes from Epiperipatus broadwayi, assembly GCA_028023455.1. Taxonomy (NCBI): domain Eukaryota; kingdom Metazoa; phylum Onychophora; class Udeonychophora; order Euonychophora; family Peripatidae; genus Epiperipatus; species Epiperipatus broadwayi. The sequence goes on from JAQFVV010000114.1 coordinate 2,455,938, forward strand.
TTTTCAAATTTCCAGTGAATCCATCATTAAAAAAAAAATAATAATTAAAAAAAAAAATTGAAAATAATGTTGAGCTAGTATAGACATCCATCGACTTCGGTTATGTTTTATAATTTCAGCAACTATCTCTCTAAAAAAAAAAAAAAAACTATCCACAAGCATATTACTTTATAATTTTTGTAATAAAAATCTAGGAAATTAAGAATGATCATTATTTTCAATTAATAGAAATCATAACATAGTAATTCGAAATTTTCCTTTTTATTTTTTTAAAAAAAAAATCATTTGAATTTATTTAGAAAAGTTTTTTTTTTTTGCTGCCATTTAAAAAATAACCGCAACCCACTAAGTAAATAAAAAGTTGTTTGTGGGAAATTATATTTAGAATATTTTTTAAAGTTTTGCTCTTAGAACATTAGCATTAGGAAGCTAAATCAAAAATAAATTTTACAATCATTTATTAATATAAGTACACACAAAGAAGATCCCACATTGTTGAATTATAAGCATATTCCATTCAAGATCACACATATGCAATACCATATTAGTGATTAAATATAAAGTGTGTTGCTATATTTTAAATAAATTGTATGAATAATGGTTTGAAATACAATAGTCCAATATTTTATATGATTATTTATGGATGAGTTTACCATAGCAATAAACCATAATTAAAATATTGGAACCAGACTGGTATGTAACAATGGAACAAATTTAACACAAAATGATGTATATACATTTATGTTTGAATTATAGCATCTACTAAGTGTGCTTTCAGTGCACATAAAGTATATATTTTTATGTAACTAATACTAATAATTGACCATACCATGCATGAAATAAGAACTCAATGCACTTTCAGTAAATTAAAAGCGTTAATAAATTATTCCATAAAAGTTCATAGAGGTAAAATTCATTCTCCATTGATTTTTTTTATATTTAAGATCAGAATTTGACAAAAAATCGCTGATGTATTTTTCTTAATTTTGTTTTTCATCTTATGATTAAATATTTAATTTTTGAGGTAATCTTGGAATATTTTATTCCATAGATATTTATGTTAGTTAATAAAATGAAAGCAGCTCTCTAATCTACTTTCATTTAAAGTAAGACTGAATAATCAATGATTACTGAATGATTTAAATTCTTACCCCTAGGCTGGTTTCTTGTTTTTGTCTGTATTAATGAGAATTGGGATTCAAAGCCAGAAATAGTGCATCTAGCTACCACTTTTAACTCTACATTTCAAATTAAAAGGCAGACAATTCAAAACATTCTGGAGGTGGGATTTTATAATGCAATATCATCTGATGAGATTAATTACTCAATCTTAATATAGATGGCATTGAGTGCTGAGCTGTTTTTGTTTTATCATATGTTGTGTAAATTGTTGTTTTATAGAATAAATTTGTGTAATTTAAAATAGTTAATCACTATTTATAATAAAACAAAAGTGCAAGTTTAAAGAATACTAACAAAATCATTATAAAATATTGCAAAAGAGAGATTAATAAAAGATAACATATATGTTTCAATATGTAATTTGATAGTAAATGTTGTTTTTAGAAATAAACTTGTTTTATGTCATCATTTAGAAGCACAAAATTGTAAAAAGAATATTAGAGTAGTACCAACTTACTATAAAATGAATAAATGTTTGGTGCAAAAAAGATTCAGCAAGGGCTAAAATAGTCTACATCTAAATTAACTCTGATATGCAGTACTTTAATTTTAAATCATCAGTTTGTACAAATAAATGAAATTCAATTATTTTTGTGATTCTAAAATCTAACCTAAATCACATTTGTGTGAATCATTTCATCAATTTTATTTTTGGTGTTTAATAATATTTTATTATACATTTTATGAAGGCTATGAATATGAGGCTTGGATCCTCGAAAACATTAAGCCGATAAACTTTAATACTAATTTATATCTTCTCTAATTAACAATTATATATTTTACATATAGTGAGAAGTAAAGCTATATTTATTAATAAATTAAAATGGAAAACATTTTTTGCTGAAGTTTTAAAAATTGGACATAACTATAAGCACATAAAATTATTTCCACTTATGATTTAGTATTTTAGTTATGAATAAAACATTATAGAGCTTAAACTCATATAATTTCCATTCTTCTTGCCAGGAAAACTACTTTTAATAAATTGTTAATGAAAGTAACAGAAGAAACAAATTATTTGAATAAATTTATCATATTTGGAAATCAGAGCAAAACTCTCCATACAGTATTACCACCTGTGCTAAACAGAGTAATCAATGGATGCCAGAAGGCTTGTGCATAAAATCCCTATCCAATGCACAAGCCTTCTGGCATCCATTGATTACTCTGTTTAGCACAGGTGGCAATACTGTATGGATAGTTTTGCTCTGTTTATCAACAATTAATGTGCTAGTATAGGAAATGTGATCATGTGATATTTGGAAATCATAATTGTAACACTAATTTTGAAAATAGCTATTGGAGGCAATGCTTTAACAGCATCCATTGTAAAGAAGTGCATGAAACATGCCAAGAATTGTTTTCCAGTTGATATAGAGAGCACTCTTTATAAAACTTATGACAATTTTTCATTAATTACATTGTGTGAGTTCAACAAAAGAATTTTGTTTATATTACAAACAAATTCTAAATCATTCTATAACACAAATAATGGCTTTCTTTGCAGCCAGTGATAAATCAATGAAGTATTATTGATTGTCCATTCATAATACTAAATTCATTACATGAGATTATGTTGACCACTCATTAACACAGTTTTTTATACCAGCATTTTATAAATGGAAATACAAACAAATTCTGTTATAGAGTCAGTACAATTTTGTGAGAAGTTTGTGAAGTTCTAAATATAAAAATGGATATTACATTTTTGCCATTTAACATTAGTTTTATTCTTGAGAAAAATAATGATTTGATAAATGACTATCAGTTATTAAATTATGAATGCCTTAATGTTTATTTAAATACAATCAGATGTTTAAAGAAATAGATAAACAGTCTTTATCTTTTAAGTATTCAAAGGAATATTGTTATGATTTCATAAATTATAAAAATCATTAAATATCTGAAAGAGAAAAAGAGTTATTGATTGATAATTTTAAATGTCTTAATGAATTTGTTAATAATAAGTGACTATTTTTTTCCTTAAAACTTTACGGAATAAATATTCAAAATAATCAATCATATGTTCCTCATTCCTGCTTCTAATATGAATGTGGAGACAATTTTCAGCTTAACTGATGCATAAGGGGCTGATAAACACAGTCGAATCTTAGTAATTACTATCAAAAATCTTGTGATGATTAAGTTTAATTGTAATGGCCAAATATGTTCCAATTTCATTAATCAAATATATTTTGAGACTATTTTTATAGCATTATTTTTTTGTGACTAATGTACTAAATTAAAAAAAAAAACAGATACAAATGAACTACATTTAATAAATGTTATTTTATCACTCATAAAATTTTGTTATTTTTATATATGTGTGAGTGTATATATACATATATGCAAAAAAGTGTCAAAAATGTCTTACTTTTGTCAAAATTTATAAAATTTAAATTTTAAACAAACAAAAAAAAAAGCTAATGAAAAAAATAGAAAAAAAAAATTATCTTAAATATTAGGTGACAAAAAAAAATTCAGTTAAAATAATAGGTAGTATTAAATCACTGGTAATAAATAACAATTTACATGGAAAAACAATGGCAACTTAAATGCCAAATATTAAAGAAGAAAAAACCAGTTTGAAAGCTTTTTCAAAACTGAATGACTTTTGATGAAAAATATTCGTCATTAAATCAGCATTATCTGCCCTCTGTATTTGTTTTTACATTATTGAATTAACTGTTTATTTTGGTAAAGAACCTGATTATCATGAACCTGTTATTCCATCAATCATATTTCAGTACTAACTGTGATAATGATTGTGGAACTCCATTTTTATTTTTAATCACAAAGCAGCTTTCCGACTCGCTCTTTTCATGAAAGTCCTTGAGACCGAAAAGGGTAATGGTAGAAATGGGTTTAGAACATGGATGGTCTTTAATATAAATAGTGCAAACAGTAAAGACTTTATTTCAGAATGAGTTTGGAAAAGGTGTTTCAATTTAGAAGGCAATTATGCGTCTAAAAGCTTACCATGCTTTGGTAAAAATTGATGAACTTACAGAAAGTGATTCACAAATGGAATATTTCATATAATCTGGTTAAATTACAATACTTAATATTAGATCAATTATACAAGTGTTAGAAATAATTGTAAAACCAGTAATAGTAATGCAAGAGATAGTGATAGTAGTGAAGCATTTAAAAGTTTTTCTAACTACATATAAGTAGAATGTGACAATTTTTCTTAATGTGAACATTTCCATATCTAAGCAGTGAGTAGAGATATTGCAGATAAAAGTCTATTATTATTTAAGTCTGATATAATTGCTTATTTTCTGCAGAAAAAAGTTTAATTGAGCAGATAGATGATTATAATTTTAAAAAGATTGCACAGTGTTGTGCATTTATAAGACATTTAATTTAGTACCTTCTATTCATAGAATTTCTAAATATATCAATGAAAAGTCCAATGACATTAAAAATTGTTTTCAGCAATGATATCTATGTTTATTTGACCAGTACTTATGCTTCAACATTAGATTTAAATAGTTCAGATAAAAAAGATTTTAATTCTTATTGAATCATGTTATCACAACAATACCATACAAAAACTTTTTTTTCTTTTTTGAAGACTTAAATACATGAAAAGCTTTTGAAGCTCCACAGATGTAATTATATTTGAAAGAAATAGTTCAAATATTTGCCTTTTTAATGTTACTGTCAAAATAGAAAAGTGAAAGTAATTGGGAAAAAAAAAGATTAGTTTCTTGTAAAATCACATTATGTGTGAGAGTAAGTACAACTATGCCATTGATTTCTATTGATTTTTTTATATTTTATTTAGCTTAGAATAAAGCCTGAAACCATTAGCTTTTGAACTTCCCATAAGTCTTGCATTAAACAGCACAGTGAAATAGTAATTGAAAACAATCAAATTCAATTGTGGTCATAATGTCAACAAATATGTTTCTGCCTGATATTAAGATTTTTAAAATATTGTGAATGACTTACATATACTTTAAAACCAAGAGATAGGTAAAAGGCAAAACAATTTTTAAGTAGCACATTGTAAATCAGAGGTGGCCAATTTTTTGGTGTCTCTGGCCCACATAGAAAAAAGAGTTGTCATTGGTATCACATTAAATGTACACACATTATCAAAAACTGATAAGCAAAAACAGGATCCATGCATAATTTTTGTGATATCACAAATAAACAAAGTTCTTAATTAATATAATCTTAATTACACAGTGATCCATTGGGAGAGTCTTAAAATCATTGAGCCAGTTCAATGTTTGTGATTACAAATATAAAAAATGTACATATACATCTATGTAATAAAATAACATTGATAGTTTTTTCTATATTTTTTATTATAAATGTTGTCAAGCATTGGTGGTCAAGTGGTCAGCATAGCTGCCTTACAAGCAATTTCCTGGGTTAGCGGGTTCACTTTCTGGCCAGTGCTATGACACATGGAAAAAAAAGTAAGAAGAAAAAATAAAACTAGTTGGATATTTGACATCATATAAGAGAGAGAGTGTGTGTGTGTGTGTGGATATACTGTGACACATAATCACAAAAAATGCTAACATTGTTTAAAATAAGTTTAAGATTTTGTATTAAGCTGCACTCATAGTGAATCTAGTCCACATGTGGATATTAGACTGCAGGTTGGACACTCTTTCTGTAAAGTAAATGCATCTTCCACACCAGCTTATAGAGGAACAACTAAAAAAAAATAGTACTCATCATTTCTGGATGATTAGGATTTGATTAGTTTTTATATCCTTATTTTATCCTCGAGCTAAGAATAAGTTAGATACTTATTTACTGATTAATATTAATAAATTATATAGGTGTATTATATTCCCTTAGCCTGTTGAAAAAATTCCAACTTTACTTGATTGAATTCAAATCCAATTAATCTCCATGAGAAGGGGATGCAACCTAATTATTAAGATTGCATACAAATCAAATATGATCACTATTATTAATTATATTGATTTTTTTCCAATAAGCATTTTGGACTTTATGTATTTGTTTTTAAAATAATTTTATTGTATATTTTTTATTGAAAGTAAATGAAAAGAAAATTAAGTATAATAAAAATATATAATTAGGAAACATTATGGGTGAATGAGACTTAAATGTTAGTTTTATTCAAAAACAAGGGCTGATTTAATCTAATTAAAATGGACGGCTGGATTTGCCTTATAAAAGATAATTTTATGCTGATAAATTGTCAGTTAACTTTTAATATGTTCCAAAATATTGATGGTTTGTAATTATTTTATTCTCTATAATGAAGTCATAATTCAGAAGATCTCCTTTAACAATCTTATGAATTCTTTTTTATTATTATTTAATAATAAATTTAGAAGAGAATGGTATAATTTTAAGAATTGATTTTTAAGCTAAGCAGACAAAAAAAAAATATTAATGATGTTTAAAAGTAAAAACAATAAATTGTTGCTAAATATGCTCTGTGATATTTGATCATTGGAAGGGATGCAATGAATTGTGATTTAGGTCATTTTAATTTTTGAGTCTATTACTCTATTTCTATTCTAAACTGGTATAAAAAGTTTTATAGGAAAATATGTAAAATAGTGTAATTAAAGAATTTGCATTATTTTGAATAAAACATATTAATACTTTAAATTGCACATAGCTATCTAAAATTAAGATAAAATATTGCAATTGAAATAAAAGTTAAGTTAAAGATTAATTAAGACAGACATATGTTCAAAACCAGACAAACAAACACACAAAAGAAGCATTCAATATTGAGTGGAAAATGCTACTATGAGATATAATGCATAATTAATTTGTAGATATGTGTTTGACTAACTATCAACCAACAAAAACTGTGATTGACTTTTTATGATTGTTTAATAGTTATTACATGTGATAACAGCTAATTATTTTTTTTTAAAAAAAACCCATTCCTATACTAATTAGGACTTCTTCACTTTATAAATTTATGTCAATGCTAATCATAAATTTAAACAAAGAAAGCAAATTACCCTCCTTTAAATTATGAATTAAAAGCACTCTAATTGTTAAACAAAGAATCAAGAATAGAATGAATCCAGCTATTCTTGGAACATCTGATGTTTGTAAGCATAACTTTGTCAATTTGGTAATTCAGAGTGAAATTAAAATATCAGTCAAATGAAATATGACACTTATTATTTATTATATTAATAATCAATTATACAAGGCAGGAGACAGAATCTCTCATTCAACACATTGATTATAATAATTAAATAAGATTTAATATATAAACATTAAATTAAACATAGTTCAATGTATATATGTCAACAAAGGAAGTATATCACATGTTCTTAGGCTATGAATCAAAAGAACAAATATATATATATATATATATTAATAAAGAAATGAAACCCACGCATTGAACACTTATTTATTTATAAATACATATAAACACTCACATATACATAATGATATTTTGGTACCAAAAATATTTAGTCATACTTAAAAAAATATTATTTTGCTTTAAATTTTAGTAAAATTTAGGTGATCAAACTATTATTACCTGCAGAATAAATCAATCTGAATAAGAAATCAGGTTCATAAACTGAAAGAAAAATTAAATCAGAAAATGGTAAATCATAAATAGAGTGTATAGATTTATGAAACAGAAGTGCTTAAGCAATTTGTTATATACTTTGACTTGAGTTAATAAAAAGAAGTCCTATTGGTTGTATAAGAATAGAAAATGAATTTGGAAAAGTTATATAATAGTAAAGTGCAAAGAGTTGATGTCATTTAAGTTAAATTAATAGAAGTTTGGAGAGTTAGAGGTAAATAAAAGTTAATTAATGGTTATAATTTAAAACTCAGATGAGTATTAAGTGTATTTTTTTTCAATAATCATGATTTTTTTAAAAAAGGCTATTTTAATAAAATGTATTGAATTACATAACAGTAGGTTCTAAGTTAAGATCATATTAAGTCATTGAATAACCAAATGTACATCCAACAAATTTTTTGCTGTCTGATTAGTAAATATGGTTTGGAAAGGCAAAATTAGACTTGCTATTAGAATAATAAAAATTGTTGTTGAGATATAAAAAAAGAGATGTTAATATGCATTTTATTGATCTTGAGAAAGCATATGATTGAGTAAACTGTTTTTACTTTATTGAATATTATGAAGAAAAAAAGAAAATTATTGAGGAATTTGTAAATAAATAAAAAAATATTGTTGTAAGATCAAATAATCTTCAATAAAAGAGGAAAGTCTAAAATAGATGTTGTTTATTCTTTATTCGTAATATTTTTTTAATATATAAAATATTAAATCAGTATTTTTTTAAATTTGAATGAAATTAGAAATCTAACAGTTTACTGTATTTGCTTTGCTGACAATGAGGTAGCAATTACAAATACTGAAAAATGAGCTTAGCAATAAATAAAGTAGAATTAACACAATTTCAAGAAAGCACACACAATTAAATTTAAAACAATGATTATTTGTTAAATATAACAAAAAAAAAAGAATTTAGTTAATCAAAGTATAATTAAATAGGTAAATAGTTGTAATATATAGGTAATCATATCTAAGGATGAAAATAGTAATAAAAATATATTAGAATTAAATGGCAAGCAGACTTTTAATAAAGTTAGATTACTTTGTGGCCTATTAAAATTAGATTTAGAAATTATGTTTGTTAAGAGTTGTATTTTTAGCTTAGCTTTGTATAGAGCAGAGACTATGACTATTAAATAAAAACAGGAAAAAATGAGGGGTTATGATATATAAATTTGGAAGGGAATAGAGAAGATAAGTTGGAAAAATAATTTTACTAAGATTTAAGAGAGTAAAAAAAATATTTCTTAATGAAATTATGAAGAAGAGAAGGAATTAGATTTGAAATATACTTAGAAATATTTGTGATATGAAGATTGAATTAGCAAAATATGTGAAGGGATACAAAAAAGATATACAAAAATATTTACTATTAAGCATCACATGATCACATTTCCTATACTAGCACATTAATTGTTGATAAACAGAGCAAAACTCTCTATACAGTATTGCCACCTGTGCTAAACAGAGTAATCAATGGATGCCAGAATGCTTGTTCTTAAAATCCCTATCTAATGCCTACTCATCCAATATCCCCAGAATTAGTTTCTGGCTTGTGGCCTTCATCAGTGAGGAGCTTTGGATCTGAGAGCACTGCATCTAGATCTTAGGATCTAATGCAACCCTCTAGCAACCACCTTTTATCTCTACTTAACTACAAAACTATGAGAATGAAATTGAAAACACAAAAAATATTTTCAATCTAAGGTCAATAGCTTATATAGTCATATGGGTCTGAACTCAGTTCAGCACCCATACATTTTGGTGTCTTGGCTCTTTTACAACCATAGCCACCAACAATTAATGTGCTAGTATAGGAAATGTGATCATGTGATGCTTAATGGTTTAACACCAATCCTGCCTAATAGGATAGTGGTGGCTATGATTGTAAAAAAGCCAAGACACCAAAATGTATGGGTGCTGAACTTATTTCAGACCCATATGACTCTATAAGCTATTGAGCTTAGATTGAAAATATTTTTTGTGTTTCAATTTCATTCTCATAGTTTTGTAGTTAAGTAGAGATAAAAGGTGGTTGCTAGAGGGTTGCATTAGATCCTAAGATCTAGATGCAGTGCTCTCAGATCCAAAGCTCCTCACTGACGAAGGCCACAAGCCAGAAACTAGTCTGGGAATATTGGATGAGTAGGCATTAGATAGGGATTTTATGCACAAGCCTTCTGGCATCCATTGATTACTCTGTTTAGCACAGGTGGCAATACTGTATGGAGAGTTTTGCTCTGTTTACAAAAATATTTATTGATAATCTAAAAAATAAAATACATTTAAAAATAAATAAAGGACAGAAAGATTTAAGAAAGTTTCAAATTGATGTACAAAATCTGTCTTTGACAGATATTAATGACTGTAATTTTATGTGTAACCAAGTTTCATTTATAATCTCAAATGAATTTGTAAATTATGATACTTACTATCATAAACTTGAAAACTTTTTCAGTTTCCTAGATAAGGTCCTTGGTGACCAAATTATCATATATTTATTTATTAAGTTTTGTCTTATTTATCATTATGTTATCAGTTAATTATTAATTATGCCTATAGTTCAAATGTAATATTCATTCTTAACCAATTGTATCATTTGTAAACATATATTATTTACTTTAATAAAGTTATTTTAGAATAAACTGCCTTATCTGTTTTCATTTTATTTTAATTATAATTTTAGTCAAAGCAATAAACTATAAAAAAATAAGAATTTTAAATATATGCTACGTAACTTTAAATTGATTTATAGACAACAATGTTCAGTATTACATTGACATTACTGCGGATATTATAATGCCATTATGGATAAATATGTTTTTTTTTTTTTGCATGAGATAATAAATACAATAAAGATACCATAGTAACAATAAATTTAGTATTTTAATCAATTTAATAATAATAATTTCTAAATTTTAAATAAATACTTTATAGAAATAATTAAAATAATATAATATTAAGACCATGACAAAATCAAATAATAATTTAATTTGTAGTGTATTTTGAGTATCACATGTAAAACTGCATCTCAAACTTTATAGGCCTCTATACTTTAATTTCATTGATTTTCAATACCATTAGCTTATATATTTATATATATTATACATAAAAATTATAACAAAAAAAAAACAACTTCACAAGCTTTTAAATTAGAATCAACAGGTTAATAAAAGTGATAGGTGATCCTTTGATTGAAAAATCTTGAATTATCAAGCACCACTATTCTCAACTGCAGAGGATAAAGTAAAATAGTTTATTTTATACTTATTAAGTCTGTTATGAAATAAATTATAAAATGTTCAATTATTTATTAAAAACATAGGCATCAATTAAATATGTAACTTCAAAATTAATCATTTTAATTAATATGTATATTTTATATTTAATATACTGAATTTGCTTTGTGGAGTATTTTGTGTATGAAAATGTAATGCAAACAGAACTCACAAATCTTCAAAAATCTTCAAATAATTATTTCAGTTTTAACAAAAAATAAAAAAATAGTCCTAAAAACTTATTATATTAAATTTCCATTTGTTTACTATTATTTTTTTTTTTGTAAATAAAGTCTGAGAAAAATTACTAACAGGGAAACTAGCAAGTGACTATAATGAAAGTGAAATATATAGGAGATACTTAAGAATGGACATAAATTAAACTTCCCCATAACTTCTCATTTTTTTAACTTTAACACTTTTATAAAAATGCAAATTCCCACTAGAATAAAATATTGACATTTTAAAAAATTGACCAATAGAGTTTTTGGTATATAACTTATGTATAGAAACAACTGATTTTTACTATAAGAAAATAATTTTACAAAATATTACATACCAACTTAAATTTTATATCTCTGAATAATATCAAATAATGACTTATTTACTCAACTCAAACAATCCTAATAATAAGGAAAGTTATAAAAATTTGTAAAATTTTGATATGTTAAAAATTTATCAGAAAGATGTATGGGTATAATGAGACAATTAATGAATGACATTTTTAAAGCTTTAGAATTTGTTGAGTTGCAGAAAAGTTTAAATTTTAATAAGCACACACACAAAATCTTAACTAAAAAATTAAGAATAATATTTAATTTACTAGTAATTACATCTAAGAAATTTATAAATATTATTATAAGTGCTCCTTGTAATGTTTGGATAGTTTTTTTTTTTTTAAAAAGTGATATAAACAGTCCTTTTAAAATAAAATTATCACAGCAAATACCATATCCTTGAAAGCAATGTAAGTTGCAGTAAACAAATATTTTACATAATAATATAGGGGTTAAATTGAATTTATTGTTTTAATATTGTTTTAATTCCTTAAAACATATTTTTAGCAAATTCTGTTTACTTATATATATATTGAATGCCAAGTTTAGCAACGAAAATTGGGATTTTGTGTAAAATGACCCAAAAAGTCAATGGAAAATAGTAGAATTGCTTATGATGCTTTTAAGCTTTTACAAAATTAAAAAATTATTATCCTTAAACAGTAAATATTATTTTAGTTACTAATATTAAAACACTTTTAAAACTGAAAATATTCTAGAACTAAAACAAATAATTAAAATATTTTTATTCTAGTTATTATGTCCTTGTGTGCTTATAATATCTATTTTTTTCAATTTTTCAATTCATGTTTTTGTTGAAAAATGAAAAAAAAAAACAAATTCTAAATCATCACTCATTTTTATTTAAGGATGGAGGTTCATTTGGATCAAGATTACATGCTGCTTGCATTCATTTATCTTATACTATTATGCAAGAAAATGTTTAAAACTGCAAAGACCATAATGTGTTAATTCATGATGTAACTAATTCAAACACTATATATGCCTGAACATTGTTTATAATTTTATTATAATTAAAATTATAGCTATTAGTTAGCAATTAATTTTTGGTAATAGCATGATATATGAAACTATGAATGATAAAACTAATTATGTTTATTTATAATCTAATTTGCTGCAATAATTTTTAAGTAGAAGGCATAAAGTCAAAATGACACTAGATGGCAGTGTAATAAATATATTGACATATTTATGATTAGTTTTTAACTATATTGCTTACTTACATTTGTCTTATTACATTTGTCAAGCATATGTCCTCAAACTTTAAATAACTTTAAGTCTTGAACTGAAGCTTTAAAAATACTCATGAAATAATAACAACATTTATACAAGCCACATCCACAATATAATGTTTAACCATGGGCTAGGTGAAAATTGAAATATTTTTCAGGGTACAAACATGCCTAAGATTTTACTTCCAGTTAATCATCTCATAAGCAACCCCAAAAGGTGAACAGTAAGTAGTTAAATATTTAGGTCTATTAACTAGAGAATAAAAATCCTAGGTTAGTATGATTGTTAGATGATTATGATTGCGTTTATAATTAAAAAATTGTAATTGTCGTATGACCACTAGCAAGAAACTGTTTTTGGCTTGAATAAAAATTAAATAATTAGAAATCAGTCATGTCAATCCGCAGAAATTCATTCCTTTATTTTCTCTTGACGTAGTTAAAAAAGGGTTAAATATTTATGTATTCACTATTACAAAATTAATAAAAAATAAGAATGGGTAATGGAATATCTTTTATTTGTTATGGATGTCTATATATATATAATAATAATAAATATAAAAAAAACATTCATTAATTCTAATAGAAAATAAGAATTAATATATTTAATAAATCAATTATCTTACAACAGTTTTAATGGAATCCTTTTACTGCCGCTTTCAAATGAAAGATTTGCTAATAACATATAACAGTTAAAATAAATATAATGCTTTTAACAAACTACTTGTAGAAAGTGAAATAAACAGAAATATTAAAAAGACACTTTGTTAAAAATTGTTGAATTCCCTATTCATAGTGAATAAATATAAACTTATTTGATTTTCTGAGTGCTTCCTATTACTAATTATAAAAAGTTATATGACATGATAAATTTCAGTTACTGATATTGAAATTATTACATTTTTATATAGAGCTACTGTTTTTTTTTTCTTTCTCTATATAAATCAAATATATATTACAATTAATTTCTGGAGGAAAAAAAAACACAATGAGATATAATAAAATATAAACAGTTATATGTAATGTAAAATTTCTTTCCCTCAACGATCTTTTGCAAAAATATAAAACTATTGACCATTTTGTAATATATATAGATATTTTTTTGGCTATAACGTCTGTAGCTAGATTAATTGTTTTTATTTAAGAACTACCATACGTTTTATTTTTGAATAAAAACAATAATTATCTCGAAAATTAAAAAATATATATTACCAAGAAGCTTTTTTTTAAAAATAAATATTTATTCATATTTTTAAAGGCTATTGCCGAAAAATCAAGTAATGTCACTCTTTTTGTAAAATCAAAAGTTAGTAGAAATAAATAAATTACCAAAGCTAAATAAGTATCCCTTTAACAAGATATTTCTGCAGATTCATATATAATGCAATAAAATATTTGAATAAAGCCTCAATTAAATGCATGATTAAAGTAAGAGGTTTAATATATTAATTTCTGGTATTTATGGTAGTTTTATAATTTATTGTAATATTTATATAATAAACTTTTGCCAAATTATTAATTTTTTGAAATTTAATTTCATATAGTTGTAAGATATAATTATGTAGTATTTTGCTTCTGTTCTTATTTACCAGATATTTAAATAGGTTTTATAAAATTTACAGTAAATTTTTGTGAAATGTTTTAAAAGATAGATTTATTTTGTAATTACAAGATTCCTCTATTTTAAATTTTAAAAAAAGGTTTGAAAAATTATAGTTGTATACATTTATTTATGCATTTAGCATTTAATATATATTTAATTTGTTTATTTTTATATTTTACATAAATTTCTGATATATTTTTGAATTTTGTGCATTGCATAAATATTATATTAACGGATCAAAACATTGAGATATAGCTATAATATGTGCACAAATTATTTATATTAAATTAATATACTAAAAAATAAGTTTTTGAAAATATTGTATTTTTTTTATTAATATTTTATTAGTGTCCAAATGTAGTTTGGAATGTATACAAAGTATTGTGATTATTTTAACTTTTTAAAAATAAAATAAGAGAAAATATTAGATGATATTAAAAATATATATTTAAAGTTTGGATGGAGTGAAATTTAGCAGATTATCTTGCATAAATGTTTGAATATTATTTATATTTTTTCAGAGATTAATGTATAAACTTACTTACTATGAGATGCAAAATAATTAGTATAACAGTATTAATTGTTTTAGTGCCAATAACCTTTCATTAAGAAATCGAGTAAAAAACTTATGTTTTTTTGTTCACTATGCTGCAATTATTTTCTCTATGACAAAAATTTCCTTTTTTTTGTTAGATATTTTAATATATACAAATATTTGAATATATAATTTAATGCATAAATAAATAAAAAAATTATATTACACATTTTAAAATTACTGTTTAGCATTATATTTTGTGAACTTTATATCCAATAATTATTGATAAATTACTTTTTCACATCCATTTAAGTTTTTATTGGTCCAAAATCAGAGCTATACAAATACTTGTTTCACATCTTTATCTTAGTCTTAGTGTAATATTTTTCTAAGTGGATAGTTTTTTTAACTTCAAATAACATTTTAATTATTTTATTAAAAAATATTAATCATATCTCATTTAATTTTTTTAAAATTACTATTTAAAATGATAGCATTCTTTTCCAAAAGTCAAAAGTCATATTGAAGCATAAAATTTGTCCAAAGCAAATAAATCTCAATATAATTTTTAAAATGAAATTAAAATTTAAGTAAATTTCTTCTTATAATAATTTTTTTTTTGCATGTATTGTTACATTTAAGATTATTTATTTTAAAAAAAGTAAATTTATCTGCTCACTAATTAAATATTGATTGCAATTTTTTAAACATATATAATTACAATTTATTCAAACCACTTCAAATATTTTTTAGCAAAACTTTTTATTTGTACATAAATACATACATGTTTCGACTGTCTTGCAGTCTTCTTCAGAGCTATGGTATAATGAATAAAATAAAATACATAACTATATAATAATACCATAAAAATGTAAACAACAAAAAACTAAAAACAACATAAAATATATAAAAAAACTAATAAAACTGAAATTGTTGTGATATTAAAATTGTATAATTGTTAGTTACATGTATATAATAATCATAAGAATAGTCATCAACTACATACCAAAGTAGTTAAAACTAAACTAATTGATAAGTAGTATTATTTTTTAAAACATCAAAAACAACAAAACAAAAACAATGGAAATAATTTAATATGTTTAATCACATAAAAATAATATATTTTATTCAGAAAATAAACATGAAAAAATACATTTAGTGAACAAAAATATATATAAAAAAAGATCAATGCAGTTTGGTGAGAAAATTTATTAGTGATGGCAACAAACCAAAAATTATAAATACAAAAGTGAAAATAATGTGATTTATTTAAAAAACAAGCCTTAAAATAAATATTTAATGAATAAACAATGATTAATAACATATTTTTTGCCAAGTAACATCAATGCAACATTATGAAAGAAATTAACCACTAATTTAATGTCTTATTTCAAGTTGTTTTTTAATAATTAGATTTTTTCTAAATATGTTATTTTCAAATTTGTTTTCTAAATAAATTATACTTTCATGTTTTCAAATGTATATTATTTTTATGCTTTTTTTGCTTTTATTTTAGTCATATATCATCATTACTAATAAAAAAATTACTGAATATTTGAATTAATTAAATTTATTGAAAATATTTGTTTTCATGCATTGTTTGTTAATCAAGTATATGTTTGCTTTTATCATTAATTTAATTTCTTTTTGATCATTTCAGTTTGTTGTCATACATATATACTAAGTACAATATTAAAGAAACAAGATAATTTAGAACATAAGAATATTAGATTGTATATAGATAGATCATGATTAGATAAAAAGTTTCATGAAAATAATAATTTTAAAAGCACTGAAAACATTGCTATTATTTAAAAATTGTATATATGCAGCTTCAAAAAAGATATTGGGAATATAAAAATAAAATGATTATATAAAAAAATGCAAGCATTGTTAGAATCAGGAAATGTTTAAATAGAAAAGCTAACAAAGATAAAATTATAAACAACAGTAACAACAAACAAAGGATAGAGACATGAAAAAATTTTCAAAAGATTTGAATAATGAAATTAAGATAATAAAATGAGAAGAGATATAAAACTATATATAATAAAAAATGAAAATATTATTTCAAATGTTTGTTAACAGAGAATAGGATGAAATTTAAAAAGATGAATGAAGAACTTAATATAATAATAATAGAATAATGTAATTTTGAAAGAAAATGAAGTAGTAATACTATGTAAATTAATTGAATTAGTGAAAATAAAAATATAAAACTATTTGAATATTAGACTAATTTGTTATAAAACTGTATTAGCAAAGATAAGATATCTACTAAATGGAAAATGTTATATTTTATTTTTTTGTTAATTATTTTAATGATAGCTAAATATGTATAACTTTTAAATTAATATGTATGTGCATACGTATGTATGTATATATTAAATTAAAGAATTTTATAAAGTTAAGATATGAACATTGAAGATATAATGAGAATTTTTAAATATAATAAACTAGATAAAATCTCAACTATGGTGACAACTAAGAAATCACTAATTAAAGCAGGAAGTTCAAATTGAAATCACATGATTCAAAATAACAATAATATTTGCCTAATCTATATAAAGAAGGACATGCTTTTAGCTAAACAATCAAGTTAATAAATGAGCAGTCAATTGTAATTGTTTTATTTATATAAAAATTTGAATGTACAGTAATTTCTAAGAATTTTCATCAGTAACCAAATATCTCTCAGAGAAAGTTATACAAATTAAAGATTTTCATAGACTTAGGATATAAAATTGAAAATACAAAGAAAAGTTTCCTAAGTAAAACTTTGGCCATGACGTAACCAGACAATCATCAATTTCCACTACATATTCAATATGTTTATTTTAGGCACATAAAAATCTTTTATTTCATATATATGTCATGTAGAAAAAACTTGATTAATGGTGAAAATTGGAAGAGATTGATATTCTTTAAATTCTTATATAATGGTCTAATTTACTACCTACATATCAATTTCAGTATTAATATAGAAGGAAATCCATCTTTAGCTTAAACCTCAATGGCTATAACTGGTATGTGATACTGTAAGAAATTTTCATATATCTTAATTTCATAAAACTTTTTAATTGAATAGTTGTCCATCACATTACCTTACCAGGTATGTTAATATTTTGCAAAAATCAAATTACTTCAAACTTTTCTCACTTAAAAAAATTTTATGCCAATTTTTTGGAGTTTAGTGGTAATTTATATTTATAGTTTAAATGTAAGTATTCTTTCTCCATATTTTGCAATCTATGGTTATTTTTTTTCTAATTTTTGTAAAAATATTATAATATTTTTTGGAAAGAAAGCTTACTATAATAAAAAATATTTTTATTTCAATGTAATAACTAATTGTCAATCAACTAAGTCCAATTAAAAATTTTTCTTAACAAAAGTAATTTTATTTTTCTATTTTCTTGTGATTTTATAATTACATTTTTTATATATAAATATTGAGAGGTCCATGTGCTGTCATTATTGCATCTGATTGGCTGTTACATAAGCATGTTTAAAGCATATCTGTTGAGCTTTCACGTTATTATAATATTATCTGTTTACACTTAAATTTAATATATTTACATTTATTAATATCATTTCATTAGATTTAAAAATATTGCTTCGTTGTAAATTGGATGATTTTGCATTGTTAATTTATATATATAATATTTAGTGGATTAAATGTGAAGGTATTTAAGCTTCACACTCTTAGTTCAAAATGCTTGAATCTGGCTTATTTAAATATAATTGAGGCATAGATTAAGATGGGTCCCATCTTTTTCTAATAGTTCTGGCTTGTGTTTTAGAATTTAGAGTCCCATGTGATGCCATTATTCCATCTGATTGGCTGTCATGTAAGCATTTTTAAAGCGTATCTGTTTGAAGGTGTTTAGCTTTCACGTTATTATAATATTATCTGTTTATGCTTAAATTTAATATATTTATAATACTTATTGTAAATAATGCTTATAATAAAAAAAAATCAAATTTGGAATGATAGTTATGTAAAGCAAATATTTTTTTAAGAGCAGCATAAGATACCATTTGTAGTATTTATATTATGAAACTATGTTGCCTGTTATTTTTAGATTATATGGTTTTATCTTGCACTATCTGATTTTATTAGTTGTTGCCTGATTTTGATTTATTGACATTTTGTATAAACTCTTAGTGAATATATTCTAAGTAACAACAATTTAGAAGCAAATTTGATACTATTATTAAAGACTTACAAAATCTTTAATTACACTATTTAATTTGCTTACTATTGAAAGAATACCCAAAGATGTAAATAAATTTGAACTATTTATTTAATATATGTGTATATATTTCTATAATTTTTAATTAATTTTTACAATAATTTTCTATATCTTTGCAATATAAAACATCTTTATTGAATTAAAGATAAATATTATTTTATTGAAACATAGATAGTTATATATTTTAGCATTTGGTTGATTCTGAAAGTTAATACAAATTTCATATGTGAGTGTATTAAAAATTTCTGTATCATTTATATGTATTAAAATGATATATTATATAGGTTTTTCTATTAACTGCAAATTTTGAGATCTGTGTGTTGGCTTACAGACAAATGAAGTAATATGGGGGGGGGGTAATTTATTTAGGTTAAGGGTATAAATCAGCTAATTTTCTTGAATGTCAAAATAACTATCACTCATAATAGGATTGTCAAAATTCAGCAAGCCATGTCCCTAATAAAAAAACTTTCAAATCATTTGGTGGTCAAAAACTTATATTGTATAAAATAAGATATGGGTTAGATAAAGAACAAAAAAACTACATTGTTATAAAATACAATTCTTTCATTGGTACAAAAATTAAATTTATAATTTTCTCTGAAGATCACTCTCCACAAAAACATCTGAAACTCTCAACTAGATGAAATTTTTTTCATATCATGTTGAATATATTTTTCAGTCAAAAAAATAAATAAAATACTTTAAATAATCTCTAAGAGATTCTTGTATTGCTGATAAAAAGCAAAAAAGATGATGGTCTTCCAAGATATTTATAATTTTATAGATTTTTTTTATCAGTTTATAAATATTAATTATGTAACAAAGTTTTGTGGATGGATTATACATGAATGTAACTTCAGATATTCACTGTTGGTTTATTATAACTATAGGAATCATTTTATGACTTTTATGTGAATTCATCATTACAACAATCTATAATTATGCAGATTTTTATATTCTAGTTTTTTGTGTAACTATAGATACTTTATACTCATAAATATAATTTTTAATTTTATCATGATTGTTAATTGTAAGAACTAAGTACTGACAACTCAAACCAGATAAAGTCATTAACCCAAGTTTTTATTTAATGAGGTAAACTCACTCCATGATGCCATCTTTACTTATTATTTCCCATTGTGCTCTTACATTTCTATTATTTTTATAGTTAATTTTATATTATATTTGTAGCTTTGATGCTTAATTTGTATTCTTTATTTTATATTATTTTAATAACATGAAAGGCTAAAACCTTCAACAGAAGCACCTTAAAAATGCTTATGTGACAATCAATCAGATGTAATAATGATTGCATGTGGAACTCTCAATTCAAAAACCCAAGCCAGAACTATGAGAAAAAGATGGGAACCCACCTTCTTCTCTACGAAATATATATTTTAAGGTGCTTCTGTCAAAGGTTTTAGTCTTTCATGTTATTATTAGATCCTCTGATGGCACTTAATAAATTTAATATATTTATATTATTTTATTGTAAATAAACTGCTTATGTATAAAGCAAAATAAATCTCATTATACTAAATAAATGTCAGAGAAATTCATTTTACAGGTAAGACAAACAAAGTGTTTCTTAAAAAATACCTAAATGACTGTTTTTTTTGTTGTTGTTGTTTAAAAAATTCACAAAACTGGTATAAGCAACAAATTTCTGTCATTTATTGGAATATTATATTTATTAAATTAAAAAAAAATTGATTTACTTTTATTTAAAAATATTCTATAAATATTACTTTTGCCTGTTTTTTTTTGTATTAATTGTAATAAATAGATAAATAAATGTTTAAAAAATGAAAACTTTTTTTATTTAAATGTTTAAACATTTATAACAAATTAATAAAAAAAAAATCTCATATAATGATTTCTGATTTATTAATCTATTGAATTATTGAATGAAGCAGATAGGTGAACATATTTTGAAGAATTTTGATATTTATAATAGTTAAGATATGTATATTTATGTTTCTGTTTTGAAAATAGTATTTTTCATATATATATAATGTAAACTAAATATTATATTTTAGGGATGGTCAACATTTTAAAGTCCATATCCTAATATTTTTACATGTGAGTTTATATACACCATACAGCATTTGTGTTACTATTCAATTTTTTTGTATAAAATACAATATGTATAGTTAAATGGTATTTAAAGGTTTTATATATAATAAAATATTATAGAAATTTTTTCCAGATAAAACATTGCTTATTTTAATAAATCTTCTGAACCTGTTTTGCTTTCCCACTTTTAATATTTGAAGTTAAGTAGAACATTTTTAAAATTTGAATCACTAAATTGTTACTTCATTTTGTTTTTATCAATTTTATTGATTAAAATAACTTTTGCCAAGAATGAACTTGCAAGGCTTACAAAGAACAAACATTTATAAAATAAATCTTAAAAACAATTACAGACACACTAGGATAGTCCTCAAAAGTTGACAAATATGAAACTTTTATTTACAGAATGAACACATTTTTTTTTATAGTTTGACTGATTAAATTTGAATTTTTGTTATACCTGAACATTATTAAAAATTGTCATTTTTTTAACGATAAAACTACGTTACAAGATATAATCTTACTTTTTATTTTTATAATCAGGTATTCAATGTGCCAAAATTAAATCTGGTGGATAAACCATAGGCAGCCAAACAATGTTATAGTTGGATCATTATTAATCAGTATCTCTGTCTATTATCACTATCTAATTATTAATATATATATATATATTAAAAAAATAAACAAAGCAAATAGAAGAAAGCCACATAAAATAAAAAAAGGTCAATAAAGAATTTTTTTGACAAGAAAAGATGAACTTCAATATAGAGTTGAATACAAGTTAAATAGGTAAAAATAGTTATATTTAGTCACTTTAAGAATCTAAGATTTTTTTTATATCTGTAGAATATATATATATATATATATATATATATATATATATATATATATATATTATTGTATTATAACACCAGAAATTAATTTCTGAAGAACAAACTTTTATAGATACGAAGTTTAGAAAATCAGAAGTATTTTTAAAGCAATGTAAGAATAGCAAACATAAATTCTTTATGTATTATCATTATTATATATTTTTAAATATTTACTATTAGTTATCCTCCATCTTCCATAAAAACTAAGAATTCAAAAAATTAATTTTTTAGATTAAAACATAATTATTTGCCATTTCATGATCCATGAAGGTTTTTTTTTCCCCCTTTAAATTTCATTATAAAAATAAAGAATCAAAATAAACATGTATGTTAGATAACCAACATATTGCATGAATTTGTTAACAAGAAGATCAAACATATAATAATAAACCTTCTTATATCCGGGAAATCATGAGATATAAAATAAATATGTAAATATACTTTATATAGAAGTATACATTTTAAATATTTTATTAAATATTTGAGATAATGTAAAATGGGGAAAAAAAACTTTTAAGATTATTATTTTTATTACTATTAGAATTATTAAAACTTTTTATTAAAATAAATATATTATTAAAAATCTTACCTTTTAAAGAAATATCCTACAGATTCTATTTTTTAAAATCCTTTTTAAATTTAAATATACTTTAAGAGAACTGAATCAAAGCTGAGGTATTGAGAATCACAAAGCCTCCCAATTCTGAAACCAAAAATATATATAAATAGTTACAATATGACTATAACGATAAACTAATTAATACAATTTTAAATTTTAAACAATTTATAATTTTTAACACATTGAATTGAATTAATTTTATATATGTGTGTATATTTATCTTATTTTTTACATGTGTAATACTCTTCTCATATCCACAGACTCAGGAATCACAGTTTAATCTTGCTATAAAAAATATTAAATAAAAGGTTTAAAACAGAAATTTGTAAATTTGAATTTATAAATTGTATACCTATTTGCCACATGTGCAAATGTCATTATGAATTATTTCTCAGTCAGTTATATGGCTGCTTTATCACTCTCTACATGTATTATTATAAAGCTTTTTTCAATATTACATTTTTAAATATATATATATATATATATATATATATATATATAAAAAATATATATATATATATATATTTGTTAATCACTGTTACTTAATAAAATTTTATATTATTTAACTATCAAGCATTGATGGATGAATGGTTAGCAAAGCTGCCTTCTAAGCAGTTGTCCCCAGTTCCCTTCTGGCTGATGCTTTGACACATGAAAAAAAACAGTTTATCTTCCTCTTTCCTTCTTTATTTTTGCTTTTCTAATATATAACATATAATAACCACATTCCACTTTTTTTATACTTTAAAGCAAAATTTTTATTATATTACATTTTCAACTGTTCCTAGCAGTCTTCATCAGATCTTATTATCTACTAAAACTCTCACTTTTCCACCATTTTCCCCCCATCATATGAGAAAGAAAATGGTGGAAAAGTGAGAGTTTTAGTAGATAATAAGATCTGATGAAGACTGTTAGGAACAGTTGAAACTATAATATTAATAAGTATTTTGCTTTAAAGTGTAAAAAGAGTGGAATGTGGTTACTATATGTTATAAAAAAAAACAATTTTTGAAAAAACAACTAAACAAGTGATGTTTATTTTCATTTTTAAATTTTGTAATTAAAAAGTTTTACTTGTTAAAACTAAAAATAATATTTTTAAAATGAAAATAATAACATTTTTAACAGATTTTCAGATGGAAATATTTAGTAAATGGAGTTTTCTGTTTATAATTATTACCAATAAAAGTTAGCTGCCCAAGGCTAAAAAAAGTGAAACTGTCAGGCTAATGCAATAAAAAAAATTCTTAATAGGTTAGTTATTATGTGTAAATTTTAATTTCTTAATTATATATTAATTTCTTTCTGACGGCTGACAATTAACAGACATTATAAAGAAGTACATAGAAATTTTTACCAGGTAATAGATTCAAGAGTGTCTTTATTAACTTTTTTAATTTTGACACTATATTTATATATTTGACCATCATTAATTATATGGTTAGTAGATTATGTTTGTCCACAACTACATAAATTAAAATTTGTTAAATTCTATTTCAAAAACAGATAAGTGCAATGACTATAGGTTAGATTCCATTAATATTTATGAAGCTCAAACATAGCTGACTTTATTGATGAATTTAGCAAAATTTATTTAATACTTTTTTATGCATTTTTGTGATGTGATTCAATATCTGATAAAGAATTATGTGAAACAATAGAAAATCACAGTGAAGAAATACAGATAAGCATGCTAGTAAGATTTATTTTGATGATATTTAATTAAAAATTTAGAAACTTAGTATAATTTTACTCAAATCATACAATATTTAACTGCAGACTATAGTAAATCTAAGAATATAGTTAGAGTATTAGCAACAATTTAGTACCAGCTATTTGTCAAAAATATTATTTCTAAAAATTGACATTTAACCTTCAAATATTAGAAATGTGAATTGTTAAAGATAAAAATTGTTCATCACATCTTTTTTTATCTGATCTGTTTTAAAAGTAGATAGTTTTCAACTTTTGGCACCGTTCTCATTAAGATTATGCTTTCAAAAGTTTGAAGGGAACAGAAAATTGAAATTTTGGATAATAATGATTTGATCATTGTTAAGGTTATTAAAATTTTAAGATTGCTATAATATTGCTTTTATGCCAAAGATTTTAAAATGTTTTTATATGAATAATGTTGCAAAATATTTTTGCAAACATAAATTTGACTTAAGGACTTATTTTTGGTTTAAGACAATTAAAGACTATATATACTGCTTTTTATTGGAGTTGTTATTAGAATGACATTGTTAAAAAAGAAGCTTATATAATGTTCCAAGAATATTTTTTGGTTCTCTCAATCTTGGGTTTAGATTACTTATAGTTATATGTTGGATTATTTAAATTTATTATTCAAGGAGATTTGAATACTACTTACAAGTTCCCTAAGACACCCAATCTATGTTAAGTATATATATTATTCTTGTATTTCAACATTAAATTTTTTATCTAATTAAATTGTTAAATGATTTATTTTTTTTTTAAATATTTTTATTGCACTTTTGTAAAGTCAATCAATTATTAATAATAATATATTATGAATACATTTTATTAATCATAAATTAATAACAAATAACAAAAAATAATTTTTTTAAAAAATAACTATGCGTTATTGCTAAAAATTAATTGGATTTAGAAAACTATAAAAAAAATTCGAAATTAAAAAAAAAAATTAAGTAATTCAGTTAGATGAAGCAAATAATACAATATAAGACTATAAAGAATATGCCACCACCTTCAGAAAATCATTAAATCTCTTATATATGATTATTAATCTCATTGGTGGTAACAGTTATATTTATTTTTGAGAAGGTTTTATATCTGTTAATTCCTATGGATTTTCTATACTTTCCTAGTATCAACAATTTTTTTTTATAAGATTGTTAGCAATTTCTTGACATTTGGCTGGCCGATATTGGTTATAAGAGCAATTTTGATTTTATTTTAACATGAAATACTTTTGATATTGTCAAAAAATAAACTTTTTTTTAGTTTTAATAGTAAGTTTGTTAAATTACTCATAGTTAGAAGAGAAAGATAGGATTCTACTTAATATTATTTTTACGCTATCAGAATATATGAATTATATTTACATTTGTGTATACTTCAACTTGAGTATGAATATTGTTTGCCTAGAAAAATGTAAATCTCAAGAATGATAAAATACTAATTGTGAAAAAAATCAGTATAATTTAGATTATCAGACAAAGATGCTCCATCTGTTTCAGAGAAATGTTCTTACTTACTTGTTATAAAAAAATGTGCATTTTGCTTAAAGTTATATATTATAAAAATTGAAAACTTGATTTATTTTTAGTTTTATGATCCTTAAAAGTTACTATGAATATTAAATTCTCTTATAAATATAAAAAAATCACATGATCACCATTACTCTGGCTTGCACTGAGTGGCACTAATATATAGAGAGTTTTTCCTGTTTTAAATATAAAATATATAATAAAATCTGAATGAGCAGAAGAGGCAATTGGTACCAAGAGGTTTGTAATCATTGCATACAAAAATTAATTAGAATAAATAAATAAATTTTGTAATTCTAAATAAAACTTAACCATAGCATGAAGATATTTGTTATCACAAAAATGTATTTTGAATGCTATTATATATTTTTAAAAAATTTACTGGAAATCTTGCATCATTTTGTAAATTGTTTAACTTAATTATTTTGAAAACTACAATAAGTCTAATGTATTATAAATGGACCACAAATTTTTCAGTACTTTACTATTGAAATGATTATTTTTATTAATAATAAAAACAATTTTATTTTATGTATTATTATATTTATACAATTAGATGCAAATTTTCTATTTATAATAATAAATGTTTTCAAAGTATAGTAAAGCTTTTTTTAGAATTACAAAAATTACTTTAAAAAAAAAGAAAAAAAATGTAATTTCTATTTTAAAGTCAACAATTATATAAAAAATACAAATTTAGTTATAATAATACTTAAACTAATTCATAACTTTAGTAGTAGGGTACTAGAATATATAAATTTAGTTTATATATTAAAATTATAATAATAGTGAATGAAAATATTTAAGCATATGTTAAATCAATATTTTTAATGTTTTTTTTTATTTAAAATTATTTATTCTGAAAAATAATTACAGAGAAAGTAATTGTGAATAATTTATTGTAAATTTTTGGAGGTGTAAAGATATTATTTTTTTTACCCCAAATTGTTTATAATTTAAATGTATTTGTTGCTATTGTTTATTACCTTTGAATACTGTATTCTCCTTTAAAGTGCAATGGTAATATTGTATATCAAGCAGTATGTTTAGATATTTTATACAAAGAATTAATAAGTAATCTTTGAGCAGGTATATAATTTTAGTTTTGTTTTAAATTGCTATTGTTATTTTTTTTATTTTTATATTTAGCCCTTTAATTTTCAACATTTAAGAATGTAGAGAAACGTTTATTTAGTGAAGTTAGTTATTTGAAGAACATATTAAAACACTAAACTGTAAACACATTTACATGTTAAAATATAATTATTACTATTAAAAATTGAAGATGAAATTGTAAAACTATCAAAGTTTGTGAGAAAAAACAAACAGTAAAAAGATTCAAACTAAGAACAATATTTTTTCAGAATTGGGCACGTCTATACCCAAATTTATCAGAAATAAATAAATTTCATAATAAAGATCGTCTTTATAATATTAGAACTATAAGTTATTTAGAGACGATAATAAATTCATTATGAAATATAAAATAAAAATAGATATTATTTAATTTAGTAAGTCATATGGAAATGGTATGTAGTGGCAAAAAGAATAAAAAGGATATAAAAGTTTTTATAGGTTTAGCTTCAGTAAATGTAATGGCAGTAGATGTTGTTTAAAGTTTAAAAATCAAAGTAAGTTTTATAAGTAGCATTTCTTTTAGATAGTGATGCCAAATGCTGTTCTAAAAAATCTAGTAATCATTTAAAATTATGTATCAATTAGTAATCACTTTAAGTGGTAAAGTATAAATTAGATATATATATATAACTTAAAAAGATATAAAAATAGATATTTGATAATAATGGGGATTAAAATTATAAAATGAGAGGAAATTATGGTTGAAGGTAAAAAATAAGAAAATTTTTGTGAAAAAAAAAAGCATTGTAATAATGATTACATATATTAAGAATTACACACACACACAAATATTATATTTGAAAAAAAACTTCAGATAATAAGCATTGATTTTAATTAATTGGGTTATCGATTGAGTTAATCAGATCTTGAATAATTTTAAGAAAGTAAACTTAGAGATGATAAAATTTTTAATTATAACTTAATAAAGTAGAACTGAGATATCATTAAATAATTTTAAAAAGAGAAGAAATATTAAAACAAATTATTAAAAAAGTGAAGTTATCAGATTTTCCCCCCATTTTTTTTAAAAATAAATAAATTAAAAAGCTAAATTGGTGAGGGGGGGGGGGGTTCTAACAAAATATGAATATTATTTAAAGAAAAATTAAAAGAATTTTGAAAAACAGTTTTTTTTTTTTAAAAAAGACATTGCTTTAAAAATGAAATAATTAATAAAATATAAAGAAAAAAAATTTTCTGATTTGGATAAAAGCATATATAGAAATTATATATACAAAGATTTATAAGTACAGTGAAAGAAGAATGAAAAATAAAAAAAATACAAAGAAGAGATAGTTTAAACACCTAATAGAGTAAACTTCAAAAGAAAAAAGTATGCCACAGAAAGAAAAAACAAATAATAGATTATTAATAAAATTAGAGAATATATTAAAAAATTTGAAAAAATGTTATTTTTAATTATAAAAATATTAAGAATTTGCTTATATTAAGCAAAAAAAAAAAAAAAAGAAGAAGATAAGAAGGAAATAGGCTGTAATAAAAAAATGAAGAAAGAGATTGTAAAAGTAATAGATGAAATGAACTTTGGTAAAGCTAAAAAAATGATTCTATTTAAATTCCTAATGTTCATGGGGAAGGGGAAGATAAGATATGTTTACATTGGAATTTTAATTTATAGCAAGCCTATAGATTTTTTTCCCCAATATTTGTGATCCAATAAAGAAAAAAATCCAATTGAGTTAATGAGTTTGGAACAGTTGTTTTAATTTTGCATTCTTCTAAAGATATGTTGTTGAGAATCTTAAATAGCAATACTTTTTATGTAATAGATAGAAGTTTATTTGAAAAACAATTTGAGTTGAGAAAAGATAGTTGAGCAAAAGAGGTAAATGGAATAGTGAAAAAAATATTAAAAAATATATAGAAAAAGGAAGATAGAGTAATATTTCTATTATTGATTTTAAAAACAGTTTAATTGGATAAATTAAATCATTAAAAAATGGAAAAAGAACTGACTATTAGAATATATAAATTAGTAAAATATTTTTAATATTAAATGTTGCAATTTCAAAATAGAAATTAGAAATACAAAGATACAATTTTCTTTACTATTTATTTAATTTATTCACTCATTGTCTAATGAATATTATCTTATTAAAAATAAATTTAGTATTGAAAAAATGAGAACTCATTATGATCAATTACCGATGATATTTCAAATGCATAAAGGAACTTGATGGAAAACTATGCAGAATAGATTAAATGTATAAATTGAGAATCAGAATAAATATAACTAAGATCAAAGCAATGAAAATAAATGGAAAAAAATATAAATAAATAGTTCCAAAATAAATTTTAGCATTTTTGCGTATTGGGAAAGTTGGTTGATAAATACATGAAAACATTGGAATAAACATTTCGATGATTAAACAAAGTTTTAATAGCTTTAAAATTAAGACTGATAATAGGACTTGCAAAAAGTATTGTTGGAGTGTTCATTTATTTGTAATAAAAAATTGGACAATCAAAAAAAAAAAAGAAGAGAGAAGATTGGAAACTCAATAAATAAAAATTGAAAAACATTAGCACACATCATTTAGTGAAAAAATAAAAAAAATATTGAAAGTATATTTATAGTTATAAAAAGTCTGTAGTAAAGACAGAAAAATTGTAAAGAGTGAAACACAAGAAGACAGAAGGAATTTACAGGTTTAATGAACTGTAAATGATGGAAGCATCTGGAAAAAGTGGCCTGAGATAATGTTCAAATTTTTTTATTAGGCAGATGCTTTTAAAACGTTTGAGTACAAAAGTGCTTTTCACTTCACAGTTTTATCAATATTAATTTATTCAAATTCAGCTAAGTTAATAAACAATAGTTTAAATTATATATGAATGTAGATTAAAATGTAGTTAAAATGAAATAATCATTATTTTTAAATGGTTAAAACATCATCTACTGTATTTGTGATCTGAAGTTCAAATCAAAACTGAATAAACTTTAATTTTTTTTTAGTTATAAAGGAACCCATAAACAATCAGGCAAGAAAATTAATAATGGTCATAGAAAATAATGGCTTCAGGTTAAATTAGGTTGATTAGATGAATATTAATATGCTAACTGTAGATACAAAAAATACAATTACAATATGATGTAGTTTTTATTATAGTTAAGGAAAATCTATATTTACCATTCTAAAAAAAAGTTAAAAATACAATAAAGCATATTATTTTTGGAAATGACTTTAATAAAAAGTATTAGTAAAATTCTTAATGATAATAATATGTGGCCAAACGTGATAATGATAACTCAATAATTTAAAATGTTGTTGGCTTAGAAACAAAACTATGTTTTTGTATCCAAAAGCATCAATGAATATTTATAGAATGCTATATTTTCATATTACTATTAAGTTATATTCTTAGATATTATTTAAAGTTAAATGTAAATGATATCCATTTCATCTCAGAATTTTGAATAGCTTCCATGTAATTTGATATATGATTAGTTAAATGATGAATATGAATATCCATAGCTCATGTTTTGCAAAAATTGAGTAAGAATCTAAAACTGAAAAAAGAAATTCAATTCATATTTAATAAAACAAAAGAAAAATAATGTTTGTTATTATTAAGATTTTTGCTGGCAATAAAATGATGGAAAAATAATTTATATATATAATTAAATTAGTCAACAATACTATTAAATAAATGTAATAAATTGATATAAGGGATTATTTTTGACAAATATATGTCCTATACAGTGATGAGTTGATTTTTTACATTAAGCAATGATTGGATGAATAATTTAAATGACCTTCTGATTGGTGATTATAACCACATAATTGATTATGTATACATATTTTGATACAAAAAAATAAATTGTTACATGTCTAAATATAGAATATGTCTCATATTAAAGAAAAACTCATTAAACATTTTCAGAAAACTGGTAGATATCTGCCATGGAATTCTATCTTGGCATATGAATAATATTTTTTCTTGTACTTATCATAAATTATCATAAGATTGCATTGGAATGTTTAACCATTTTATGTTTGAAGAAACTGTAAAGATTATGTATTCACTACTTCAGTGGTAAATGTTGATGTTCTGAAGCAAAGAATCACAGATACAATAAATATTTTTTGTGGGATATTCTGGCTAGTAATTGGTTACCATTTTAATATTTTGCATGCTATTAAGAATGGAATTAATATTTAATGTCTCTGACTTTTCTTCCTAACACAATATATTAATCTATTAATTTATATAAATTTACCTTATAGCCTGTATTAATAGTCAAAGTTGTAAATATAATTTATATTCGTTCTATATAGAGCAAATCATATTTTGAGTGTTCGTGCCATTTGAAGCTTGAAAGCTATATAAATTTCTGAGCATATGATTATAATAAATGGATAGTAATAAAATTTGTATGTAAATGAAAATGTTTACATATCTGAATCACTCCATTTTTAGAAACATATCTGGTTGCAAATATTTTTTATTTAAATATAAAAAAAAATATTTTTTACTCAAACTTGTGAAAATTGTTTGAAATATACTAAATATTATATTGTCTACTCTACTATTGTGCTAAACCAAATAGACTTGATACCACTTTGCTGCAATAATTAATAATATATATATATATATATATATATATATATGCAAATGTCTAGATTTCTAAATTACCTTTATTTAAATATCCTAATTTATTTAAAAATGACACATTACTATTAATAATTTATTTAAAAATAAACTTATTTAAAGCATTAGCTCATAATAATTATGCATAGTAGATAATTTAGTTTATCAGTTCTATTTTATAAATTTTACTGTCACATGCTTGCATAGGCAGAAGGTTAGAGTATGTTATTAGAAGCTTAAACTTAGTGTTGGGGGTCTCATCCTAAGAAATGATGTGTTTTTTTTCAACATCAAGATTCTCCTTTTTTTCTTTTTTAATAATACTAATATCATTTTTTAAATATTTTTTTAATGTTTTACTAATTTGCTTTAATTGGATTTATATTATAGTGGAATTTATTATTTAACTAAAATTCTTAATTGATCCTCAAGATTACCCAAATGTACAACACTCCAAATCTAAGAAAAACAAAATTAATAAAAAAAAACATTAAAAAAAATATATTTATTTTGTGTTTCATTAAAAAGGTATTATTATTTAATGTCCCTCTGTTGATTGTAACATTTATGTAACTTCACTTGTAACTGCTTGATTGGAAAAGTGCTTCCAAATTTTGTATTCATTCTAGTGGAAGAAACCAATTGCTTGATTTTTTTACTTATTATAATCTATTATTAAAGAAAAGAAAGTAAAAAGTGTTGTATAATGATTTCCAAAAATTTATTGAGTAAACATTGTAAATATAGTAATCTCTCCCCTTAAGTGGATGTAATATAAATTCATAAAATACATAGATACTTGATTATATAACATGCTTAAGTTTTTAAACTGAAATAACAAGCATACAAAAATTACTCTCTTATTGAATGACTATTTGAAATTGAAAAGCTACCTTTGTTACAAAAACATAAGTTATGCATGGGAGATTTTGAATAAAACAAGTAAAAACAAAAGTTATTTTGAACTTATTAATATGTTGGTTAGAGCCAACCTAATTAAAACTGACTGTTACTCATCACATAGTGGCCACCAAAGTCTGGAAATCTAATATGTAAATAAGAAATAAAAGTATAATTAAGTATAATTTTTTAATATTCTATTGTGTCTTTTGCTAAACAATATTATGTAGAAAATTTGTTTGCCTGAAGGTTTGTGATGATGGTATTTTAGGCATGATATTGTTTTTTTAAGTACTTTTTTCTAAGAGCAAGGTTAATTAGAGGTTTCCAGACATTATACACTGGGATAACTTATAGGATTATTTGCCATTATCATATGCATAGTATCTTTGAACTTTCTTGTTTGGATCTTTTCCTCTATCCAATATTTTTCTAAGCTATTGTAAACACATCAGTTTTTTTCTTTTCTAATCATTAGTTTGTGTACAACAGGTTGATATTCACTGGGTATTTCAAGAGTGCAGCTTTTGATTTTCAGCATTTCTGATGTGTGATATGGCTTTGGAAATTGATTTTAGATTTTTTAAATTCGTTTGCAATTTCTGTTATGATGTTTATTAAATATTTTTTTTTTGATTACAGAAACAGATAGATATGTATATAACAAATTCTCATGAAGATAAGAATAGTTATTCTTTATGAGAGTTTTCTATATAAAGTTGGTTTTCATTATCCAAATATCTTTCATATTAATTCTATGTTTTATGCTTTTGGTATGATTGTATGTATATGACAAGAACTTATCAGTGTGTGTTTGTTTTTTATAAACTGCTGTTTTTACTTTTCCATAAGGAAGTCTTGTCACAAGAACATCTACGAATGCCAATTTTGGTTCTAATCATGATTTTACTCAGAATTTAATTGAAAGTACATTGTTGATGTACATCAACAATGTCTGTAATTGTGCTTCACTATGCAGCCATACAACAAATGTATCATCAACATAAGTGTAAATAAAGAAGTATTAATGACTGTGATTTCAAATTCTTCTATGTAAATGTTGCTAGGCAAGGATGGTATTGGTGATACTATGACCATCTCTTTATTTTGTTAGAAAAACTCCGAGTTATATTAAAAGTATGTTGTTATGCAGAATGTTAATAATCCATTATATTATCAATAGGTAAACTTGTTCTTATTGTATCATCATATAACCATTTCCTCACAAGAGACAATGCTCTATCACATGGTACATTAGTAAATAACTTTCCTCAACAAAGCTTACCAATATGTCAGTTCTTTTAATTTCCATGACACTGATTAATTCTATAAAGTGCTTATTTTGAAAAAAAAAATCACAAGTTTGATATGATAAATTTCAAACTGAATATTGTCTTTATGGATTTTAGGTAGTATGAGTAATGCTTGTAACTTTACTTTTATACTTGGAATTGGATTTTTTGTCACTATATTGTCCTATTGTGAGTACTTGTATTTTGTTATCATAATCAGTTGTATCCACTACAACTTTACCTTCATCAACTTTCTTCTCATCAGAAAAAAATGCATAATTCTGCTGCTTTTGTAGAGGCAATTTTATATCCAATAATGGAACAGTAGATGGCATAATGGCAAATTTTTCTGTAAATTGCTAAGACTTTTAACTGATAAAGTTGATAGATTGTTTGTTACAGTATGACTTTTGATGTGTTCATGTAACTCTGCAAGCTTTTCTTCTAACATTCTTTTATTCTTCCATATAATTTAGAATATGATCTTTTCATCACTTGAACAGTTTTTGAGAAGTGTTCATCAAAAAGTTTATTTCTTAGAAAACATTTCACATTTTTAATGGAAATGCAATAGTGTCACTTGACCTCAGACTAATCTTCTTAGCAAACCCTTAGGAACAATCTCTTCAGATTTACATTTACATAGGAAAGTTAAATGATTTTCTACTTTAGCCAGTTTTAGACATAATTTTTTATAATGTTTAAACTTCAACATAGCATTAGGTTCACATCAAGTATTTATTGCTTTTCAGA
The DNA here is from genome assembly GCA_028023455.1 of Epiperipatus broadwayi. Taxonomy (NCBI): domain Eukaryota; kingdom Metazoa; phylum Onychophora; class Udeonychophora; order Euonychophora; family Peripatidae; genus Epiperipatus; species Epiperipatus broadwayi. The sequence continues at coordinate 2,490,693 of JAQFVV010000114.1, forward strand.
AGATTTGTAATGAAAAGTTATTTTCATAATCTGTCATAAAATGTTGAATGTGTAGAAAATGTTAAACTTTATTTAAACTTTTCAAATACAAACAACGGTTAATTATAACATGCAAATAGACAACATAGGTTGGTAGATTATACAATGTTTCAAGTGGTATTATTCTTCACTCTTTTTCAGGTGTTGCTGGCCTGACTAGTGACAATATTAGTATAGGATTCAAACTTGCACCTTTAGATTCTTGAATATTGAATTTTAAGGCTTAATCAATTGAGCTATTTTGTCAAAGGCAACAGTCATTAGAAATTTCATATACTTTTCTATGATGATTGATTGTTGTTTGCATTTGAAAATAAAATAAAATTAATTTTTTTCTACACATTTACCGTTTAATAATAGATGATAGAAATAGTCTAGCATGTTATCACATTTAAAATAATGTAAAATTCATTTGGTTTTAATTAAACAATTTTATTTCATGGGTTGATGAGAGAGCTTTTTTAATATGATAAAAAACATTTAGATATTTAAAAAAATAAATTATCTTACTTGCAAATATAGATATATTAAAATTGCACAAATAGGTACTTATGATGTATAAATATGATTTTGAATTAATATTTGAGAAAACAAAATAAAATACATACAATCAAAAAAATATATTTTATTTCCTTTAGGGTAGTGAATCCGTTAAAAACATCATCCTAATTTTTTGACAAATTCAGATTTATCATATAAAAATGGAAATAAAGAATTGATTTCATATTAACATGACCAGAACATTGTGAAACATTTCCTTTAATTAAAATACAACTGAAAAATCTGCCTTATCACATGATCACTTACAATTGTATTACTTCGCATATGATATTTTTTGTAGGACTTACAAATTACAGAGTTTTGACAAAAAAAAAACAAACAAACATAGTTTCATTTAGCATGTGATATAATGTTTTATTTTGTGATTTTTGCAAAAGACATAGATCACGCAGGCCCAGGCCCTGGTAATATCGCACTGCACTCAGGCCAGCTCTCCCAACAAAAGAAACTTTCATAAAATTGATGTGATTCAGTCATGATTACTATTAAAAAGTGAAAACATAAAATTGGTTAAGATAAATAAGTAATCATATAAATAGTTCTTCAGGAAATCATGTGATGCTTAATAACCCAAGATATCAAGCCGAGCATAACAGCTTCAATCATTGGCTTACTTTATTATGTTGAGAATCAATCAGTGACCTTTCAGCTTTTGAGTCTACTACTCTATCACTGTGTTAATCCATAACAACGTTAAGTTGTTTAAAAGTTACGTCAGTTGAATAGATATGACATGGAATAATAACTGATGATGTATCTATTATTATCGTAATTAAGATGTTAAAAGAAATTATTTCCATTAAAAAAATATTTTCATAGCCAATTGCCTTTACTTTTTGAATTTTGCTCTAGAAATATATTTTATAATTTCTTTTTTTTTTCTGAATCGAAAGAAAGAACTCCATTTGCACGTGACTAATGATTACCCGGATTTGCATGACTACTGTCACAAATAATATTTACTCTTTTTTTTTCCTTGGGAAAAAAGAGTTCGTGTAATTGTATCGATTTCTTCTTAGACTAGAGAAACACACACACGCACGCCATAACAAATAATGTAAAAAAAAATTAAATCGTGTTTTTTTCTCCTTAGAATAATTTTGCACTGAAGTAGTTTTAGCCAATGTAGAAGTCATTAGCATACTACAATCAATTGATATTACTTAGTATTAGCATTGTTTAAATAGTTTTCGATCATTTATCACCATGAATCATTATCTTTAAAAAATGATTCTTTTTTTTTTTTATAAAATATTGATCATACAGAGGGCGGAGGAAATTCAATTATATATCAGCTAAAAAAAAAAAGATAATTGAAAAATTATAAACATAATTTACAAATAACAGCTATTACTTTACAAAGTTAAATATATAGGTAAATAGTCTTTAAATAAATTTTCCATCACAAAGTCTTTCCAACGGCAGAGAATCGAGAAGGCTTGCCAAATGTCGGTTGATGAGGGTTTAAATGAATTTTAATATTTGCTTTGCAAAAATAATTCTATGCTGAATTTAACCTTTATTCTATTGAGATTCGAATTTAAATAATAGGCACAACTAAATAGATGAGTTTTATTGTGAGGATGCAGCATTAAGCTGCGATATTATGAGAAAATGTAATTAGGTAACAAATCAAAGGTCACATGCCCCTGCTTTAATGTTTTTAGTTATAGTTATTACTTATGATATTGGGATTACTTATCATCTTACTTTTTAATGAGATCATAGATTTTAAAACATGAAAATTTATAATATAAATTTCACCATTTAATTATACATAGATAAACAACATCCAAGCACTAACGCACGATAGTCTGGAAGTACAGTACTTATTTCGTCTATAATGCATTACTATAATGTAAAATGTATTTACTTACAAAAAGAAAAAAAAAAACAAAAACAGTAAAACTACAATATTAAAATATAAAATTTATATATGAAAATACAAATAGACAAAGATCATTTTTGTGAAATACATAAATTTTTTGTAGTATTTATAGGTCTGTGTTTCACAATTATATGCATATTTGCATTTAAAAATGAAAGATAAAACAACCTTAAATATCCCATTAAAACAATTTAAAGTCCCCTTATAATAAATAGTAATGGATACAGTAACATTCCCAAACTAGTCAACTTCTGAAAAAAGTAAATTTCTTTGATACAAACAAAAACTTTTATGGATTTTCTTTTTTGTTATACTGTCTAATTAATAAGAGTTAAATATATATATTTATTGTATACATACTAAAATTGGTCACAGATTATTATTAAAAGATAGTAGTTAGATATGTTAATCACTATACATTGAAGTTTTTGTAGTTATTATTTTCATTATTATCAATTCATTAATCCACATTAGTGGATTGCTGAAGATTACTTGAATCCAAATCCAGTTTCTATGACCTATACCTTTATTTATTCACATTACTACAAAAACATTCTGATCACATCTATCTTATTTGCAGTGAAGTCTTTTTAAATCTTCAATTGTTCATATATTGTTATATATATATTTACAAAAAAATCCATCCCAATTTTGTTTTCACCTCTTAATTCTTCCGCTGATGCCGGTGAAACATGTTTCTTTCACTTGTGTATTTTGTTTCCAATTCCTAATACTAAATCCTAACATATATCAGTACTAATTGGTACACTGGGACACATGACTGATGGCATTGTTTCTCTGCTAAAATCACAGAAATATGTCATTTACACAACCCAATATTTCTGTGATTTTGCCAAAAAACTTATGGCCTATAGAACAGTACTGTTCATATTAGCCACTGCAGGTGTATATGGTGTTGCACACTAATATTACAGCCCACTAATGTGCTTCACAACACTATGCAGATATGCACACTTAAGAGATTACTATTGTATGATGTGAGAGTAGAAGAAATTCAAGTGACAATAACTGTTGTAATATGCATTTGAATTAGAGATCTTGCCCCCTACCTGATGTGCTATTTGATACTAATAATTGTAAGACCATTGTCATTCTTACCTACAAATTTTGGAAGGTGGGAAAAATTGCAAAAGCTCATGGTCAAGCACTTTTTCCCAAAATTTATGTGAATAGCAACATGAATTATGAGACAAATAAAATATCAGAGGTTGCACATAGTTTTGGAAATCATTAACTTTGTTTGATCAGTGATGACAAATTATATGTCAATCCCCCACCAAAAAAACATTAAAATAAGATAAAAACAGTTGACTTTTTTAACTTTGGTCTCTCTATATTTGATTTGGAATTTATAGTCTCTACATTGTGCTTTTATTAAATAACAAAGTGCCAGGTATATAAGAACTATGTAACAAATACATTTATTAAAAATCTCCATTTAAACTTTAAATCCACATTTCTTTTACTATTAAGTTCTTTGTAAACATGGGACTCCACCTACATTTAATATTATGACAATTTTAATTATCATGTTACCAAATATATGCTTGGCTACCATTTAAACATTACAGGTTGTGCTAAGTTGGCCATTCACAGTGGAACATTAATATTGTGTGATTTCAATTAGTATGATTTTTAAGTTTTTTAATTGTAAGTATTACTGGAAATGATAGTCATACTGTAAGTTAGCTATATCTGATATTATTTACTTATATACTAGCATATTAAAAATTTTAGAATTAATATTATTGTTTTATTGTATACAGCATTATTATATTTGAAATAATAAAGAACATTCACACACACAAACACATATCTTTTGCTCTCAAAAAAAAAAAAAAAAATCAATAATATTTTAATAAAAACTATGAAGCGTTTGGAAAAAAAAGTGGAATGTTTTTCTTTTAAATTTAAGAGATAAAGCCAGAAAATTGATCACCCATGTTAGTAAGAAGCCAAGAGGTATTTATTTGTCAACATTAACTATATTTGATGATAATAGTTGCAGTAACAATAACAAATAAAAGAATAAAAAGAAATTAAAGAATTTCATACCAATTAATAAAATTTTTGTCTTACATCTAAAACATATATATTTGTATTTTATTTAATTATTGTCACAAAAATAATTAGTATAAAATAATTGGCTATTTCAATATGATTTATAAAAATACATATTTTTTTTAAGTGTCATAGCATCAGCCGGGACGCGAACCCGCAACCCGGGCAACTGCCTGCAAGTGCAAGGCAGCCACGCTGATCTCTCGACCACCAATGCATTTATTAAACAAAGGGAGCAAACACCTTCCCCCAGGCTATGACTTAAAAGGCTCTAAATGTTGAACAAAGAATTAAGAATAGAATGAAACCACCTATTCTTGGTACCTCTGATGTGTATATCTTTGTCAACATTGTTGGTAACTCAGAGTTAAACATACTTTATAAATTAGACAGAATATGCCACTTAAGAGTTATTAAATTCATATAAGACTGTCAACAGCATCTCACTTTTAACACTTCAGATTGTAATAATTAAACAAGATTTAAAATTATATAAACTTTAAATTAAACATAGGCCAATGTATATGTAAACAAAGAGAGTAAGTCATCCTCTACCAGACTAAAACTTAAAAGCACTTTAAATGTTGAATAAAGAATCAAGAATAGAATGAATCCACCTATTCTTCATAGCTTTAATGTTTATAAGCATATTTTTGTCAACATTGTTGATAATTCAGAGTGAAATTAATTTATCAATCTAATGGATAATGACCCTTAAGAGTTATTAAACTTATAATTAATTATACAAGGCTGGAAATATTATCTCACTTATAACACCTTGATTGTAATAATTAAATAAGATTTAACATGTAAATTTTAAATTAAACACAACTTAATAAAACAAATGAAATAAGTCACTCTGTTCCAGGCTATGACTTAAAAGCATTCTAAATTTGAACAAAGAATCAAGAATAGTCAAATTTAGTGTTTTTAAGTCATAGTCAGCAGGAGGATTATTTACTTCCTTTGCTTACATACACATTGAGCTATGTTTAATTTAAAGTTTACATATTAAATCTTGTTTAATTATTACAATCCAGGTGTTAAAAGTGAGAAGATGACTCCAGTCTTGTATAATTAGTTATGAGTTTAATAATTCTAAAGTGCCAATTTCATCTGATTGACAAATTAATTTCACTATGAATTACCAACAATGTTGACAAGGATATGCTTATAAATATCAGAGTTCCCAAGAATAAATGGATTTATTGTATTCTTTGTTCAACATTTAGAGTGATTTTAAGTCATAGCTCCCATTATTTAAATATATGCTTAATTAAAATTTATTTATTTATAAGATAATGTTCTTACTATTATTTTTTGGAATGGAATTACTTTTTGTTTTTAAAAAGCAACCATATCATAACTTCTAAGATGGAAGGCTAGTTAAATATGTTTAAGTAAAAAAAGGCAACTATTAATAAAAATAGTTATTTCTTAAATAAAACAAATATAGACACTAAAGAGGTTAAACATTTTGACTGAATAAGATATTAGTGGTCATTCAAACATGTTTCAGAAAACCTGAAAATCAGAAAACTAATTTTTATATACATATATATGTATAATATATATAAATGAACACACATTTTATTTTATGCATCTAAGATCAAATTCATGTTGAATAATTAGGCACATTATAAAGTATCATGAGCAAGTGAAAACATTATATCATGATTGGCATTGCTTGCTATTATTTTAATACAATGTATTGAAATATAACAGAAGGTGAATTGGACATATGATGGAGTATGGAGATGTGTAGAGGTATAACTTTTATTAATTGTTACACAATTGGCATTTAACATGGAATTAAGCATGAATAAATATATACGATTAGGTTATCATTTAGATACTGGTATAAAACAGTTATTAAATATTTGATTGAACTCTTTTCTCATAATAAATAAGATATTGATAATAAAATCACATATCCTCATTTGCAAAAATCATATGGAAGAATTCTAAAAGCTTCTATGTAAAGATTGGACAAAAGTCACATTATCTAGTAGCATCATTTATAATCAAAATATACCAAATGGGTTTTCAGAGCACTGTTTCCCCTTGTATAAGATTACATATGATGAAGTACTATTTCCATACCATAACATGCTAATCTTTCCCTGTTAACATTTCAACATATTTTCTAGCCTAGAGCATTAACATGCTCAGGAATATAAACAAGGGAAATAAGACAAGACTTGCATAAGAATGGCATAAACAATAAATTTAGTTTAAAATAACAAATAAATCTCTGAACTAATATGTTAAAAAAGTATTACATTGCCATATTCTTTTTCAATAAAGACAGGGGAAGAAACTAATTTATAATGTCTTCAATATAGAATTTAGTCTTCATTAACTGATTTAACCTGCTAAATATATCTTTAATGCACCCAATTAACTTTACTATTGAAAACATATTGACATTTCCAATAAAGTAAATGAATCTGTATTAAAGTAACCATCTAATGAATAATAAAAAAATATATTGCAAATATAAAAAAAATGAGTTAGGTCTGTACATATAAAAAAATATGGATTTTCTAAAACTAAATTTGTCTCTGTCATAATAGCATTTTAATATTTCCTTACTTCATTTTTTACTTTCTTAATTTTTAAGTTTGAGTGTCTTTAAATTCCTTGCAATGCACATGAACAAGATAGGACAACTTGTAAGTAAAAAGTATAAATTCCTATTAGACTATCAGGCAAGTCAAAATTAACATTACTATCATATCTGAAATATAGTGTGGCATCTTTTCACCATGAAGCAATTACATATTGGCTGTGTAGATAATATAATATGGATTCAATTAACACATGCTGTTGAAAGTCATGTTCATAAAAAAGTTTTTCTTATGGTTAAAATAAAATTAATCTTTAAACATAGACTATAGTTCTAATACTTTTTTATACAGCAATTAAGAAAAAACTGTATAACCTACTTAATGCAGTTTCTTTTCTTTAATTCTGGCTTTGAATAACACTATTGTAAAAGTTTCTGAAAATGAATCTATCTATCAATGGACCTAAAGAAAAATCTGAATGAATGTTCCTCTGAAAGAAACCCTGAATGAAGGTGACCCTTTCTCTCCAATTGAAACAATCTGGATGAGTTGTATTATGCTTAACATCTTTATTATATAGTCTTAAGCCTGGTAAAACATTTTTCTGGCCACAAGCCTATCCTTTTGCCTACTGAAAGTTGTGTTTGTACAGATTGTGTTTTTGATTTTATTAGAAACAATCTCTTAATTATAAATCCTAATTAAGTATAATGAATTATGGTGTTTTATAAAGTAGCATGTATTTTTTTACTTTATTTAACGATACATAAAATATTTTTTTCAGGTTATTTTTTTTGATTGATTTATTTACTTTTTAAAAATCAATTTTTACAATCATTTGCAAAATTCTTAAATTTTATAATTTTTCATTTGGATTTCTCAGATATGAATTTATTTTTTCTACTTTACTAAAAATATAATTTTTTTTAGTTATAATATACCCACAAGTAAAAAAATAAAAAATACACTAATGTAGGATGCCTTAGAATCTTAAATATAATTATTAAACATAACTTTATAAACAATTATAATATATTTATTAATTAATAGAAGTTTTATCTTTAGAAACATTTTATTCATTTTAAAATCAATATATTGACTCAGTAGTTATGAAAAAGTGTAACCATGTCTAATCATCATCAATATATTATTTTTTAAATCTGTTTTTTAGTTTTCAAATAATTATTTTATTATTTATTTTTAAGTATTTAGTGTAAAGTTTCACTTTGTGATTTTGTGTGTGTCACCATTAGATGAGTTCATGTAATTATAATATATATATATATATATAGGGAATTTAAATCCAGACTTTTAAGCTTCCTTCAGTTGTCGAATCTATCTCATACAATTTATACACATGACCACCACACATGTGAAAAAGATAAATAATCTTCAATATCCATATTTCATTCTGAACCAGCACTCATCAATTGATCCAGATCATTATTTTCTACATACATATATAATCACTGCTCCTTTTATATTAAGATAGCAAAACTTTAAACTTTAATGGACAGGCTTCAATATACTCCATCATCCAACTCTTCAGCCTTCTATATCACTGAAAATCTGATAATTATATATATATAATTTATTCTGCATTAAGAGCACTAATTTAGTTTAACTCTATTCTAAAGATATTTATTAGCAATTTGATTAATCACTGGACCTGAATGGTAGGGTTGTATTCAATTCAGACTAATCACTGATTATTAGCTTTTTCAGTGAAATCATTAAACTGACACCAAATATTTAGCAATTATATTTACTTATTTTACACTATTCAAGATAATATCATAATATATGTTATAAAACAACCTAAGGTTTTGAACTTAAGATAACTTTATTTATTGTTATATAGATAAAATTGTAGACCACAGTTTTTCAATCACTTCAGTTTGTATTGTATCTATTAATAAAATATTACCTTTTATCGTCAACATTTCTAGCTGTAAGAATATATGAATTCATCTAATACTACCATGTTGGATGCCCAGATTAGTTTAGTGCAATCGACAGATAGATTTGAATGCTAAAAGATTTCTGGATTGAAAACTAACTTATCATTTCTCATTTCAGTGATATATATATTAAAAAATAAATATTTAAAAATTGAAATGATAATAAAGTATAAACTGTTAAAGACATTTGTTTTAATGAAAAGGTCAACTGCTCTAAAATATATAAAGATACCCCTTCCCCCAGTAAAAAAGAATGAATAAGATTATGTGTTATAAATCCATATACTTTTAAGTTTGAGAGTATTTTTTTTTTTTTTATCGTAAAAGTTTTAATGCATATAGATTTTGAACTTCATCTGGCATTATCTTGTACAGATGTAAAAGAGTTTTATGAATCAATTTTCAATTTTTATTTAAACTTTATAAATAGAACACTTCTGAGCTTATTAAAGAAATGACATTCTTAAAATGAATAATTTCTTATTGATTTATGTCAACATAAAAGTAGGTTACATTTCAAAATCATTACTTTTATTTAACTGAATATTAATCAAAAGAATTCTGTCTTTAAAATACATATGATCTGAAAACTAATAGAGTTATGCAAACTAATAAAACAATAGTATGAATTATTTAAATATATAATAATATTAAAAATAATAATAATCATATATAACTTATTAAAATAATATCACATGAATTTTATTATGCAAATATATAATAATATAGCAGTTATTTTACTATAAACAAAATCTTAAAATTCTAATCTAGAGTGAAATTTTTTTCCACGCAGATGAGATTTGTCTATCCGTCAGATTAAAGAATTGGCTACTTGTCACTACAGACAATCTGCTATATATATATGGATTACATAACTATTCAGTAATTATAAAGTGCAATAAAAAAAAACATATGCCAACATTTCGTTCATTTTTTGTTTGTTTTATTCTGAGTGAACATATTTTGTAATATAACATAGGGTTTATTTTTATTTGTTACAAATATTTTTATATTCTTTCCTATGAAGTAAAAATATACTTTTAAGCAAAAGATTATGTAATACTTCATTTTATGTAAATTAGACAATAATCCCCATTGTTTAAGAGATATATCTTTCCATTTAGCAATTTCTCAGTTAATTCAGATAAGAGATATATTATCTAAAATTCAACACTTTCTACACATCAATGTGTGAAACTTGAATTTAGATAATCGTATTCCAAGAGATTGTAAAAGACCCAGAAAGAGATTTCATGTGAAATGGATGAATGAAATAAGAACGTGTGCAGGGGTGTTGTGGAGAAGAGATGCTAAAGATCAGAGAATATGGATTAAACTTGGAGAGTCCTTTATCCTGCAGTGGATTGATAATGGTTGATGATGATAATGATGACTTGATATATTAGTAATTAGTGGAAATCTTAAAATCAGTCCCCTATCATTATACTCTGGCATCTAATAGATAACTATCTGATCAATCATAAAAACTTTTACTGTTTATCTTATTTATTCTAAAATAATGTACTATTTTTTTGCTATTTACTTACTTATTAAAAATAGTTGCAATTACAGCAGGACTTAAATTAAGATGTATAAAATGATTAATTATTACTTATATAGGGGGCCATATAGCTATATGTGCATTCAAAACAAATGCATTTAATAAACAGATGCAGTTATCAATTTTATTGAAACCTATTTAGAGCAAAATGAACGATTAGTTAATCCTCCCAAAGTAGTAGTTATAAATATTTCTAACACACAAAAATGATCCATGTTGTAATATTATTTATTCTATATTTTTACACACCAGGATATGCTTTACACATTGCTTAGTACTTCTATTGAACAAGTTCAAAAATATAAAGGAATTTATACAATCACACAAAGATATTTAGACTTTTATATCATAATGCATGTTATTAATAGAATAATCTTATCATATTATCTTCTATATATATATATACCATGATAATATAATAATCTATTTATATTATCTTCTATATATATATATACCATGATAATTAAGTTCTATTTATTATATAATAAAACTGAATGAATCTCTTTCTAGAATTCTACAATAATCTCAATGTGAATCTCAAAAGCTAACCTACTATAATTATTTTCACTTACTAATTTCTTCAAGATAATTTAAAATATAAATTGTCATGATTATTATTGGTCATCAAAACAACATTAACTTTTTGTGATCATAAAAACATAATTTCTTTAGAAAAATCTTATTCAGGAAAAAAAATGCAAAGGAATATTCAACTATATGTGATCTTTTACAATAAATAATTAATTTTATTTAAATAATAAATTCAGATCATAGTTCAATAAACTGCCAAATATAATATCAAGGACTGACTGGATATCTCTATTTTTATAATCATTAGTAGAGATCTTTGCCCCTATACTTTCTGTTCTGACTAAATTCTGTTATTCTTTTTTTTCTCCAAAAGACAAATAAAATAAAAATAAAATGCTAGTTATGATTTTATTTATTTATTTATTTAACATGCACACACTACATTTTATTTTTTTTATTAAGTAAGTCAGAGCAAATTTACTGTTTGATAAATAATTAAATAATTATTAATAACTTTTTATTACAGATGCCTTGTTTCAGCTTAAAAGTTTTATTTTACTTACAATTAATTCTAAATACATATATTGTTTGTTTATTAAGAAAAAAATGAGTTCTATTTCCCCTTCCCCACATTAAATAAGACCATAATTATTTTATAAAATGCAGCTTTTTTCTTTAACATATATTTAATTGCACTAAAGTTTATTCTTAAATAAATAACTAGTAATACTTTTCAGAATACTGTATTTGTTTTACTGTAGATGCTCTTTTCTGCCAGATTTTTAGCAACAACTTGTTCTCTTTTATAAGAGTGGCCACTGTAGTTGCTTATTAACAATTTATATCTGAGATTTTTAATTAATATATCATTTGGTAATATATATATATATTGAAACAGATATTCTGTTCCTCATATAAATATTCAAAAGACCCCCCCCCATTCAAAAATGTCTAGCGTGATTCAATCTAATTGGGAACGCAATAAAGCTGTGATTTGTTAAAAAAAAATCATATTTTTAATTTTGTGATTGATGGAATTGAATAAAATGTTATATCGTCTTATTTTATTTTATTTTTTTTTTATCTGTCTCAATAAAAAAAAAAGAAATTAATTATCCAATCATTAAAAAGAAAGAAAAAAGATACTTGAGTTAAACTGAGGCAGTATTCAAATTAGACACGTTGTGGGAAGAAAAGAACTTTTTTCTCTCTCTCGTCTTACACAGAGAGGCAGAACATATTAAATCTTTTTTTTTTAAAAAAAAAAGTGTATTACTTAATTCTTTTGACTCATTAAAATGGAAAAAGAAAGCTTTCCTAGAGGAATTATGATGTCAATGGGGTAATTTAGCGGCTTTACTCTCTCCACGCTGTGCCATGACTTTACATAGATGAAATAATCCGCCTTCTTTTTGAATAAACTGGACTGCAAAACTGGAAGGTAATTATGTTATAGGAATGTTTATACATCTTTATCATAGATTATAAATTGACATCGTGAAATGTCTACATAAAAATTATTTTTATAAAATATTAAAATATTTTTATCATATGTTATAAAGTGAAGTTATGAAACGGTTGCATACATTTTGTTTAATAAAGTATTAAGACATCTTTACCATATGTTATAAAGTGAAGTTATGAAATAATTACGTAGAATTTATTTTGTAAAATATTAGAACATGTTTATCATACGTTATAAAATGAAGTTATGAAATGGTTATACGCAAATTTATTTATAAAAATATTTGAACGTATTTACTATATGGATTAAAAATGCTTTAATTGCATACTACTTCTATCTGAGTAATGTAACAGAACTTATGTGTAAGAATATACTTTTATATTTGGCTAAATTATAAATGCCTCAATTATCAAATGATAAATGCTCTACAAACCAAGAATTGCTGAGTTCAAATGTCTACCAATCGGTAATAATTCATAAAATGATGAAATGCTGTATAAATCATAAATACTTGACTGCTTCTAAGCTTCTTATAATGTAACAGAGTTTATGTGTAAGAATATACTTCTATATTTGGCTAAATTATAAATGCCTCAATTATCAAATGATAAATGCTCTACAAACCAAGAATTGCTGAGTTCAAATGCCTACCAATCGGTAATAATTCATAAAATGATGAAATGCTCTATAAATCATAAATACTTGACTGCTTCTAAGCTTCTTATAATGTAACAGAGTTTATGTGTAAGAATATACTTCTATATTTGGCTAAATTATAAATGCCTCAATTATCAAATGATAAATGCTCTACAAACCAAGAATTGCTGAGTTCAAATGTCTACCAATCGGTAATAATTCATAAAATGATGAAATGCTCTATAAATCATAAATGCTTGACTGCTTCTAAGCTTCTTATAATGTAACAGAGTTTATGTATAAGAATATACTTTTATATTTGACTAAATTATAAATGCTTTAATTACCAAATGATGAATGCTCCACAAACCAAGAATTGCTGAATTTAAATATTTACCAATCAGTAATAATTCATAAAATAATAAAATGTTATATAAATCATAAATGCTTAACTGCTACCAAGCTTCTTCTCATAAAGGAATACAAAAATAAACTATTGTTGAATTGGAATATTTCCAAGCTTCTTCTCATAAAGGAATACAAAAATGAACTATTGTTGAATTGGAATATTTCCAAGCTTCTTCTCATAAAGGAATACAAAAATGAACTATTGTTGAATTAGAATATTTCCAAGCTTCTTCTCATAAAGGAATACAAAAATGAACTATTGTTGAATTAGACTGTTTCCAAATGTCTTCTCATAAATGGACTTGTAAATGAACTATTGATAAAGAAAAAGGAACTGCTTCTAGCTCTTTCATAAATAAAATGAAAATGAGTAATCATGTGGATAGAAATGAACTTCGTTAGAAATTGCTAATTAATTGTTATTTAATAAATTTTTTTTTGTTACTAAAAATTAAATTGGTTATCCAGTTGTCCAGTTTTGTTTTGTTTTATCGCATCACTCACCAATTATAGCACTGGTTCATGAGAATCTCATGCCTTCTGAGCTACATCTGACATAACTAGACCCAGGCCAGTCAGGTTGTAGTGAGACGGAACTCTAATGGCGCTGTTTGGAAAACCAAACATATAAATGTTTAGATGTTCCCAGTCTTTATGGTACTACATCCTCTGATGAGCAGGAAATATTGTTGTAGGAGGCATTAACATCTGCATTAGGAATGTCAATTGATAGTTCCTTCCTACAGCATGCTCATCAGAAAATTGTTACAACTGATGTAATAAAAGGGTTGTATGCGGGTCCGGTTACATTTGGCGTCCAACTGTGAGGCTTTATCCAGCTAGCCTAACCATAGGCACCTATTACATTTGTCGTCCAACTGTGAGGCCTTATCCAGCTAGCCTAACCATAGGCACCTATTACATTGTCATCTTATTGTGAGGCCTTATCTGGCTAGCATACTCATAGACCGGTTAATTTGCCACCTTACTGTGAAGCCTTATCTAGCTAGCCTACTCATAGGCATAAGCAGATCACGATTCTGTGATATGAACAGTGCATATGATGTAGTGATGTAATTTGTTCAGGAAGGATAAAAAAATAAAAGTTTAAAAGAAACAACACAAAAATGAATGGAATAAAGAATGAAACAGGCATTTCAAAGAAGATGGAGTAGGGTCATGGTGTGGATGGAGAGAGAAGCTTATTAAAGTTGAAATTAAAAAAAAATACCATTAAACTAGAATAAAATATTGATGAAAACCAGATCAAAATCAAAAATAATGATGAATACAGAAAGCATAGAGGATCCTCCTGAGAAAGAAGATAAACAAGAAGCTAAAGCAGATGAGGAATCAGAGAAAACACAGAAGACGTCTACATTAGCCCAGTTATTGGAAATTATAAAAGCAGACCAAAAGAAAAGAGACAAACAAAGAGAAGAAGATATCAAACAGAGAGAAGATAACCAGAAAAGAGACAAACAAAGAGAAGAAGATATCAAACAAAGGGAAGAAGATATCAAACAGAGAGAAGAAGATAACCAAAAAAGAGATAAGCAAAGAGAAGAAGATAACAAGCAAGCAATAGAAGCAAACCAAAGAATAGAAAAACAAATTACGAAAGCAGTGGAAAATCAAAATGAAAAGTTAAACCAGTTGATAAAGGAAATAATTCAGTCTAAAAAATTGGATGAGGAGGAAACTTTGGAATTCCCAACCAAATATATTTTAAAGGAATCACAAATTGAATATCCTATTACTGATGAAGCAAAATTTGAGATTGTTAAAAAGGAAGAAATTGAAATTACAAAGAGTGATCTTGAAATTGTCAGTCTACCTTCAGGAAAACTTCTGATTATGGAATATACCTCTAAAATTGAAAATAAAGAAACAATATATACAGAATCTGAGAATGAAATTGTATCAAATACAGTAAAAGAGTTTCAAATGGATGAAAATGAATCTAATAAAGCAAAATTAAAATCTTCTGATCTTCAAGAAGATGAAAAACGTGAAAATGAACATAATCAAAATATAACAAAGGGACTGTCCAATATAGAAGAAAATGTTTCAGAAAAATTGTCTGATATATGCTATGAAATAGTAAAGGAGAAAGAGAAAGAAACCATAAAATGGAAAGAAAAGTGTGTTAGTCCTCAGCCATATGTAAAAATTATGAACAAAAGCTTAATAAACTCAAATCAAAAATTGAGTACAGAAAAAAAATATATAAAGACAGTTATTAAAAATATAGTTGCTTACGCAGGAAAAGACACCAAAAGGGAATCTGAAAACTCAGGATTTATAAGTGTGAAAAAAATTAAACAACAAGAAACCTTTGCAAATACCAAAAAAATAATTACTATGGCAAAAGAACCATTTAAAAGGAAACTTTTATGTAAAAATGAAGTACCACCATGGAAGAGGAACAGGAGAAAATTCACAGATGGTGTTCATGGTCCGTATCGGATGCATATTATAAGAAGATCAAACAGTGATGATAACCTGCAAAAAAGTGTGGGTACAACTACTGAACCGCAGAGAAAAGAACAAGAAGCAAGACGCCACAGTAATGTTGAACATGATAAATTTTCAACAAAGAGACGATCCAGAAGTATGTCACCTCATAATATAAAAGAGGACTATAGGAGAACTGATCATGATCCTCAGTCTCCCCAAACCAGGTTGCAGTTATAATTCAGAATAAAATAGAGATAGCTGATGGGAAAGGTTTGTGAGTATGGTGTAGTGATGCATGAACTTGTGTTTTTCATGTTGAGATGGTGGATGATTGAGCGGAGCTGCTTGGATGCATTGTGTTATGATGCTCCGAAGTATATGCTCGGCACTATCCAGACCTGGATGTTGTGCTCCAAGAGTAGTCCAGCAGTGCGTATATATAGGTCTCATGTATAGGCCTTGGTCTCATGGATAGGCCAAATGATAGCCCCTAAGACTCACCGAAGCTGAGCAGGGTTGGCTGAGTGCCAAATTGATTTTTTTCTCTGGCTCCTATTCTTGGTTGGATGATACTTCTAGGTACAAGAAAGGTAGTGCTTAAAAATGAGATATTTTCTCGTGACGTCATGAGGCGGTGTGTACTGGTAGTTTGTGCTTGGCCATCTATTTGTCCCGGCATTGGAAGCTATGGTTCATGTATTCACTTTTCCAGCTCATCTTACCCATTCATCAGCATATCTAAAACCAGGCAGTACTGAGAAATAATGTGTATAGTATATGGAATGAAATCGTATTTCCAGGTGATTTCATCCCAAAATTTGGTAAGGGGTAATGAAACAGATATTCTGTTTTTCATATAAATATTCAAAAGACCTCCCCCATTCAAAAATGTCTAGCGTGATTCAATCTAATTGGGAACGCAATAAAGCTGTGATTTGTTAAAGAAAAATCATATTTTTAATTTTGTGATTGATGGAATTGAATAAAATGTTATATCGTCTTATTTTATTTTATTTTTTTTTTATCCGTCTCAATAAAAATAAATAAATTAATTATCCAATCATTAAAAAGAAAGAAAAAAGATACTCGAGTTAAACTGAGGCAGTATTCAAATTAGACACATCGTGGGAAGAAAAGAACTTTTTTTTCTCTCTCGTCTTACACAGAGAGGCAGAACATATTAAATCTTTTTTTTAAAAAAAAAGTGTATTACTTAATTCTTTTGACTCATTAAAATGGAAAAAGAAAGCTTTCCTAGAGGAATTATGATGTCAATGGGGTAATTTAGCGGCTTTACTCTCTCCACGCTGTGCCATGACTTTACATAGATGAAATAATCCACCTTCTTTTTGAATAAACTGGACTGCAAAACTGGAAGGTAATTATGTTATAGGAATGTTTATACATCTTTATCATAGATTATAAATTGACATCATGAAATGTCTACATAAAAATTATTTTTATAAAATATTAAAATATTTTTATCATATGTTATAAAGTGAAGTTATGAAATGGTTGCATACATTTTGTTTAATAAAGTATTAAGACATCTTTACCATACATTATAAAGTGAAGTTATGAAATAATTACGTAGAATTTATTTTGTAAAATATTAGAACATGTTTATCATACGTTATAAAATGAAGTTATGAAATGGTTATACGCAAATTTATTTATAAAAATATTTGAACGTATTTACTATATGGATTAAAAATGCTTTAATTGCATACTACTTCTATCTGAGTAATGTAACAGAACTTATGTGTAAGAATATACTTTTATATTTGGCTAAATTATAAATGCCTCAATTATCAAATGATAAATGCTCTACAAACCAAGAATTGCTGAGTTCAAATGTCTACCAATCGGTAATAATTCATAAAATGATGAAATGCTGTATAAATCATAAATACTTGACTGCTACTAAGCTTCTTATAATGTAACAGAGTTTATGTGTAAGAATATACTTCTATATTTGGCTAAATTATAAATGCCTCAATTATCAAATGATAAATGCTCTACAAACCAAGAATTGCTGAGTTCAAATGTCTACCAATCGGTAATAATTCATAAAATGATGAAATGCTGTATAAATCATAAATAATTGACTGCTTCTAAGCTTCTTATAATGTAACAGAGTTTATGTGTAAGAATATACTTCTATATTTGGCTAAATTATAAATGCCTCAATTATCAAATGATAAATGCTCTACAAACCAAGAATTGCTGAGTTCAAATGTCTACCAATCGGTAATAATCCATAAAATGATGAAATGCTGTATAAATCATAAATACTTGACTGCTACTAAGCTTCTTATAATGTAACAGAGTTTATGTATAAGAATATACTTTTATATTTGACTAAATTATAAATGCTTTAATTACCAAATGATGAATGCTCCACAAACCAAGAATTGCTGAATTTAAATATTTACCAATCAGTAATAATTCATAAAATAATAAAATGTTATATAAATCATAAATGCTTAACTGCTACCAAGCTTCTTCTCATAAAGGAATACAAAAATAAACTATTGTTGAATTGGAATATTTCCAAGCTTCTTCTCATAAAGGAATACAAAAATGAACTATTGTTGAATTGCAATATTTCCAAGCTCCTTCTCATAAAGGAATACAAAAATGAATTATTGTTGAATTAGAATATTTCCAAGCTTCTTCTAATAAATGAATACAGAAATGAACTATTGTTGAATTAGACTGTTTCCAAATGTCTTCTCATAAATGGACTTGTAAATGAACTATTGATAAAGAAAAAAGAACTGCTTCTAGCTCTTTCATAAGTAAAATGAAAATGAGTAATCATGTGGATAGAAATGAACTTCGTTAGTAATTGCTAATTAATTGTTATTTAATAAATTTTTTTTTGTTACTAAAAATTAAATTGGTTATCTAGTTGTCCAGTTTTGTTTTGTTTTATCGCATCACTCACCAATGATAGCACTGGTTCATGAGAATCTCATGCCTTCTGAGCTACGTCTGACATAACTAGACCCAGGCCAGTCAGGTTGTAGTGAGACGGAACTCTAATGGCGCTGTTTGGAAAACCAAACATATAAATGTTTAGATGTTCCCAGTCTTTATGGTACTACATCCTCTGATGAGCAGGAAATATTGTTGTAGGAGGCATTAACATCTGCATTAGGAATGTCAATTGATAGTTCCTTCTTACAGCATGCTCATCAGAAAATTGTTACAACTGATGTAATAAAAGGGTTGTATGCGGGTCCGGTTACAATATATATATATATATATTGTACATATACATACAGTATTCAATTATTTAAAAAAAAAAAAAAATTTTTTTTATTCTTTTATACATACAGAGATTTATATGTATAGATTTATTATTATGAATAAGCAGTTCTTTTTGTGATTTATTATATAATATTTTTTATTATTAAATAATATGTGTTAAATTTATTTAACATTCATTTTGTTAAAATAGAGTAAATCAGAAAAGTGTGAAATAAAGCAATTAAGATTGTAAGATAAGGAGATAAAAAAAAATGTACACGTGTGACACAATGAATACATCTGTACAAACACAAAGATGTTTTTACACTTATTCCCGATGGCTATAGATGGCCAGCTTTGTTGTTATCTGTATCTTAAGATTATTTTTACAAAAGAGGTGCTTTGATGTAGATAACGATAGCATCAATTTTAAGTCAAACTTGTGAAGCTTTGATTTTTTTTTTTAAGATAAAGATTTCCAGATGTTTTTTTTTTCTTTGGTTGAAATTCGCGATATAAATGATTAAAACAATTTTTTTAATCAGTCAGTCTTAAATTTTTTAAAGAGATGATCAGTCAGTTTTAAATTTTTTAAAGAGATGAGCAGTCAGTCATAAATTTTTTTAGAGTGAGAGTCACTCAAATTATTATTATTATTTTGAGACTCAACTCAGTCGGTCCTTCCTTGTTATTATTCTTCAGCAGAAATGTAAGCTCGGATTTTTTTTTAAAAGAGAGTGAACGCTTTAATTTTTTTTCTCACTCTTTGAAAGTTGAAAAAAAGAGCAAATGGAATGTGCGTTTACATAAAGCAATTACCAGCAATATTAAAGAAGAGGAGAGAAATGGAACAAGATTGAATTTATTATAAGTTAGTAATAATTATAAAAATGATATTAACATATTTGGTTATGCAAAATACAATGCCTCTGCATTGCTAAACCATTGTTTTTCTGCTTCCTGGTTAATACATAATGAGTCAAAATCGCTGATCTGTCTATGAAGTCATGTATCCAGTAATAACCAACAAAATGATAGATTTTGAAGCCAACTCCACAAGCTATATGGAATGCTTTATTTCTAGTTCCTGGCTTATTAAAAGCTCATTACCTTCCAATGAATGGAGAAGAGGAAATAGAAGAAAAAGAAAATTTATAACATCCATGTAGAACCAAGTTTGAAGCCATAAATCAAATTTTTGTTGATTTACCTCAATCATCTAAAGTGTCGACAGCAATTATTTTTTTAAAGAAGAGAAACAAGCAAATCCACCGGTACCTACTTATTCAAAGTACTTATAATAACTTTTTTTTTAAATGGTAGAAGGAAGCCAATCAACAGTGAATAATAATGGAATTGAAGAAACAAGAAAGTCAATTGATTCAGCATTATCTTAAAAGTATCTGCAATAACTTTCTTTTTTGTTGTTGTTGTTGTTGGTGAGCAAAGAAAAGCAGTCTAAAATTCAAATTCAGGACATTAATAAGAAGTAAAAAGTAGACGGGTAAATATGAACTTTCTTTAACCGATTTTATTCTTTTACTTATTAAAAGTAAACCTTAATTTACTGGTCAAAGCAATTTTCTTTTTTGATACAGAAACATTAAAGACTTGTTTATCTATAGTTATTTGCAATATCTCACAACATAGCACAAACATAGTTTAAATCTTTAAACTTAAATTTTTCATTATTTTTTTTTATTATATATTGTAATGTTGAAATGTTTTTTTTTTAATTGTTCTTCAGTTGTTAATGATAATGAGCAACCTATAGATATATGCATTTATAATGTTTTTTATTTTTTGTTTTATCTTGTTGCATATTAAAAAATTAATATATGTATTTTATTTTCTTTCGCTATAAGGTTGCAAAAGAGAAAGATATTTTTATATATGTGATTTTTGGGTATACATTTTAAACATATATGTTAACATTACCGAATGCGTGAATGTGTAACTGTTTATCCAAACACATCAAAGAATAGGTTATATATGATTAGTTTAAAATAGTAAATTAAAAAGTAGGGCATTACATTTGAATGGAAATGAAATAACACATACAAGTTTCACCTGAAATTTATTTTATGATATGATGAGTAAGAAAAGTCTTAAATAAGCATTTATAGAATATGTATTTTTTTAATATTGATTTAAGTCAGCTTATTTTGAGATATCAAGAAGTGACAAACCTATATATTAAGTTTATTTGCTTATACTTATATAAATTTTTTTTATTAATTTTTATATAAATTTTTATATTAATAAGCCATTTATTTAATTGTCGATTTGACTTTAAAGAAGGAAAGAAAGAGTAGTAGTGTTAATAAAATATAATGATATATCTTAATTGGTTTCTGAGTAATTATTAAGAATATTTTTTTTTGTTTGTTTTGTTTTTGTCTTAATTCTATCATTTTAATTCATCATCATTGCTCACAGTTATTAAATATTACCATTCGTATATATTGAGCAATCACTTGCAAATATTAAGCATCCGCAAAATAATAGGTAAACTAGAATGTTGATGTTTAAGTATTTAAGGATTATGCTTTAGAATAACCAAATTTTGATAATTATAGTTCAACATAGAAAGCTAAAATTGTGTTGTGTCCATGAATTTAGATCATCCTCATCAAAGATGGATATCATGTTATTAGTTAAAAAAATGTTTCAAATAATACTATATAAAAGTTATGATCACCATCAATCATCATTAATAAATTATAATCATTAAATTTAATGTTTAGCGTAATGAATATGTTTTAGTAAATAGGGGTTTATATAAAATTGAATATTATGCAAAGAGATTCATGGTGATCAATCATCACCATTAGTATTATTAAATCCCAGTCTGAAATATGATAATTTTAATAGATGCCTATAAGTTTATAAAGATGAATTTATTGTTGTGAGTTTATTGATAAGCCATGGCTGGTATCATCATCACTATTATAATCATTGTTATGACATCACTATTATTATCATTATTATGATATTATTATCATCATCATCATTATTACCTTTATTGTGATAAATAATTTAGTTAAATGGCCATCAATATCAATAATGGTCTTCACATGCTTGTTTGGAAGCCATTAATAGGATTATACATGTCTGTTCATCAATATACGCTAATGAGCTAGCAATGTCTATAAGAATCTTTGATCTATAATATAAACTTTGGTAATATTGGGATCCTGTAATTTTATCAATATGGATAAAATGTAAGAATGTCATTTTGTTCAATAGTCATCCAAGTCATGTGTAATAAATATGTACAGAATGAGTTTGAACTCAAGTACACTATAAATAGATACTTATCTAGATTGAAAACAATCTAGTGGCGCTCATGGGAAAACACATGTACTTAGCTAAACTGAATAAAGAGTGATATCCTCCCTTTCCAACTTCATAATATTAGTTTTATAAAATATATTTTTTTATAAGTTGTCATGAATAGCACCCGTGTGTGCATATGACCATGAATGGTCTTATATATTTGGAAAGAAGGATAGGAAGGATTCTTTGTTAGAAGAACCTAGTATTGGAGATAAGCATAAGGCACTCCAGGAATCTCACAGTGGGTACTTTTATTCAGTTGCTATATTTAATATTATTTTTATTAGATGACAATGTCCAGTATGTTTTATTGTTCAAATGACTGCCCCAATATATAAATAAATACCAAGAATCTTTAATGCTGATATTTTCAAGTTGCACAGTGATTCTATAATTTCTTTATCTATGCTATTATGAATTGATATAGTTACATGGTACAGATTGGATAGGCATATATCTAATAATTAATAATTTCCCCTATCTAAATATTTATTATGGTTACAAATGTGACATATTAAAATAGTTATAAATTATAGTTACAAATACATATCTTTTATATTAATTTAATAATTACAAATACATATTTATATTATTGATAAATATTGTTACAAATGGCAATTGATAAAATAATTGTTACAATATATATATATATATATATATTTAGTAAAAATCAGTCATATTTCACATGACCTATATAGCTTGTATTACCAATATGTAATATATAAAGAGCCTGCTAATAGCTCTAAACCATCTGGGGATGGGAACCATCATAGATAAAGGCTTCAGGTATTTTCTCTTGTAGCATTTATCATAAAAAATAAAATAAATAAGCTTGTTTAGAGCTATTAGCAGGCTCTCTCTCTCTTCTCTCTCTCTCTCTCTCTCTCTATATATATATATATATATATATATATATATATATATATAGTTCTGCTTATATATATATATATATATATATATATATAAGCAGAACTATCATAAACATTACCACATAAAGTTATTCTGCATTTTTACTGGTGAATAACATATATCTCTTTCCTTGCCCATATTTATTTGATCATATTATAAAGAAATAGTTATATATGAATATAATAACAAAAATATAAAAGTATACAGTAGATATTTAAGTAAAGTATTTAGTTGTGGTGATGATAAAGCTATAAATAATTTTTTAGGTAAATCAGATTAATTGGACTACAGAAATGGAAGACAGTAAGAAAAATATGGTTATTGTATCTAGAGAGGAAACTTAATTAGAATATAAAGTATACATAAATTTTTATTTAATATGCTAATGTAGAATTGTAATTATATTTTATTGAGCACAAAGAAAATATATGTGAATACTTAAACAGGCTTTAACCTATAGCAAATGTGCCTTAAAATTTTTAATATTCAAGCAATATTATTTTTCCATTAGAAGAACCTCACAAACCACAACACAAGATAGCAACTTTTATAAAGACAAGAATGGTTATCTTATCTTTAATTTATGCGCCCAAATCAGGATGCTTCAGATTGGCCTATATAAGTAGAAATTTAAGTTAAAGATAAGATGTCTGTTCTTGTTTTTATAAAAGTCGCTATCTTGTGTCATGGTTTGTGAAGTCCCTCTATCAGCAAAATAATATTGCTTGACTATTAAAATTTTTAAGGTGCATTCATTACAGGTTAAAGCCTGTTTAAGTATTTAATATGCTAATGTAAATATTTTAAATTTATTACAACTTTACAATGTGGAGAATAAATGATTTGATAATATAAATATGTAAAAAAATGAATGTGATTGAATGAAAGATGAATGGAAAATAAAATTTTCATAACATAATTAATTCACTATAATTATTACTAACATTTATAACTAATTTAATCACCTTTATTAGTTTCTATTATTCTCTCTCTTTAATATTTTCTATTTATTATCTTCAGTCACTTAAATTAATAAAGCACCCAATCATCAGAAACATTTTTGCCATCAATTATCTTTCTGATAAAACTACAATAGTGGAAGTATGTGCTTGTGAAAATATAATTCTATTTTTAAATTACATGACCAGCAATTCTAATTTCAAACTTATCTCTCTCTAACTTTTTATTATTTATCTTTCTATCTTTTTTTCTTTTGGAGTTAGAATTTACACTGCATTCAAAAGCTTAATGTATATGAAACATGTAAAAAGGTGAAGTCAAATATAAAAATAAGTTTTAAAAAAATATACTAACAAAAGCATTGGACAAATATTCTATATAATATAGAAGTAAGGCTAAATATACTTTCTAAATAGGTAACATAAAAGTAGTGTACCAGAAAACATGAACTGGTTGATAAATAAGTAAATACAAAACACTACCAAATAGTAACCAAGTAATGTTATGCTTAAACATACTTGTGCTTGCAATTAAATATGAATTAGTCAATCAAAAGATAAATTTAAAAAAGATTTAATGAACATAAACTAGTATATAAAGGTTAAAGTAAAAGAAATAATTAGATTATTAATCATCATCACTATTTAAAGAAGAGAAACTCAGTTGTAACACCAAAAATAATTTTAATAACAAACTACTTATGAAGAAAAAAATAAGCAGAAAAAATACTCCATTAAAAAAAAGCTATTTTTATGGCAGAAGCCAAAATTTAATGTATTGATAGAATGCTAAAATAGAAATATATGAATTATATAATCTTTATATAAATAATTACATCCATAAATATTTTAATTGAAGATCTCTTTATTTGAATTAACTGAAAATTGCTACTAGAAACATATTCCATTAAGTTTTTTTTTGTAATTAACTTAAATATTTATAGTACTACAAATAAAACTGATGTAGCTTCATTGTGATTGCTTCAAATACTATCACATAAACAAATGCTATAGAAAAAATAATAAAAAAAATTAGAATCTCTTGATGTGAATTTACTAATGTTATGTTACATTTTACAAATGCTATGATTTTGTATTACTATATGACTAACTTCAACAATTTTTCAAATCATCTATTGTCCATAAAAAATAATTAAAATTGAATACTTATTCTGATTAAAGTTATTAAATATTTACAATAAAAATTAATTTATGCCCTACATTCTGTTATTGAGTATATATAAACTTGTAATATTTTATTATTTCTATCTTATTTCAAAGAAATAATTTCTTATTAAGTTTGGAGAATTGTTACTTTATTTCATTTAACTCTCCAGAAGTCACTGCTAATCTGGAAAATAAAAGAAATTTTTTTCTTAAATATTGTTAAAACTAATTTAGTTTACTTCTCCAATAATCGTAATAGTATATACAAGCACTTTAAAACACAGGTTGAAGAAGCTGTTAATAGCAAACAATCAAAATGAGTTAATCCAAGCTAAGCACTTTCAATGTGTTATTCTTCATAATCATAGCCAAAATATTCCTTGAACATGAGAAGCAGGCTGGTCATAGGTTCGAGCCCCCCAACTCCAAAATTGTGTGCACTGAAACTAATGACTGCAAAAGGGGGATGAAAGAAGCATATTTTATCATCAATGACAATAACACAATTAATAGACATGACACATGCTTCGCTGTCTCCAGTAAATGAACAAGCTGATTAATTTACATATACATTTGCATATATTATCATTTAATAATATCACAACAACTATTACTCTTTTGGCTATAATTATGAGGGATAACACCTCAGAAGGCTTAGCCTGGATTAGCTCATTTTGATTGTTTGCTCTCAACAGCTTCTTCAACCAGCATTTTAAAGCTCTTGTATATACTTAAATATTATTACATATATTTACATTCAAAATCATGAGTAGCTGCATACCGATATGTAACTGATATTAAACCATAAGGATTTAAGCTGTCAGTTTGGTTTCCACATGTTTTATAAGAATGAGAAACTATAATAAATTGTACCTGGGAGACATGGCAATCCCAATGTTAGTGTTGGGATATTTCTAAAAATATTTTAAGACTGTAACTGAAAAGAAATTAATAAATTTTTTATATAAATATAATAATGTTAAACTTGCAAAGTTTTTAATTTTTTTGCATTTTAACATGTTCTATTAAGAACTGCATTTGTCATATACAGACAACCTACAATGCTTTTTTTCACTGTGACTTTTATAGGTTTAAAAAATTATTCTTTACTCAAATACAGTGATTAACTATGAAATTTTTAAGCAGGGTTACTTTATTACAACATCATCATCAAAAAGTAAGTAAGGAAAACAAAACAGAACATTTCTAATTTAGCAACCACACACTATTTTATTTGTCCATATCAATCATAATTAAAAGATCTAATGTATTTTTTATTTTTACTACTTGCTGTTTGACAAATAGTATCTGAAATAGATTAACCTTTACTTTTTTTTAATTTTAATTTTTCCATATAATGACAATGAAAAAATATAATTGTTTTTATATATTCAACACTAACACCTATCATAATAAATATTTAAAATAATATTTTTTTTATTAATATTTTGTTATTTTTCTCAGTAATCAATGTTTTTGTAGTAATTTATAAATGTTATTTGCAAGAAAACAAAAAAAAAATTTTTGTTCATCATCCTTAATGAAAACAATAAAAAATTATTTACTTTGAAGAGAGACAAGAATAAACTTACCATGCTCAAATAACTATTGACACTGCAGCAGTGAACAGTACCAATGGCAATAATTACATGCAACTGAATCTCAATAGAAATTGCTAGAATTCATTAAATATAGAAGTTTTTGGTACTGCCACAATTAGCAAAATCTTTGAATAGAATCACAAGCATTGCTTAAAATAATTCCTTTTATTATTAATAAAACAGTTGGCTATTTTCTCTATAGCTAAATGACTAGTGATTGTTTTTATATTGTACATTGGAATAAGTATCTTAGTTCCTAGCTGCTGCTATAATTTTTATGAATATAGCACAGTACAGCAGTTTCACTTCAATTATTCAAGATGAGATTTCATTTCTTGTTTTTATCAAGAATTAAACTAAACTATCATTTATCAACAAAGGATTATGCTATAAAACACATGTTTTCATATTTTGTCTGATATTTAATTAAATTATTTGTAAGAGAATAAATGAATTATTAGGTTCCAGTCAGATTTTTTGTTTAGATAGTTGTTTTATAATCAAGTCAATATATTATCTAACAACAGTTGGAAAATAGGGGTCCATATACTATTAGAGAGAATATAAATAAGAATGGAATATTGCTTAAACCCTCAACATCTGGTATTTGGCATTTATGATATGTAATGCCTTTTGAATTCTTTCTTTATATATACTAATAGAAATTTTTTTACAGTGAATTATTTTATTCATTTATTTAAAGAAATATATGTATACATGTGAAAGATCTTAAGATATCATGGTTAGTATAACTAATTATCATATCTATGACATGAATTTTGAACCTGGGTTAATTGAAACTTTTTAAGTTACAAATAGGTTTAGGATGTTTTTTTCCCAGGGAATTGTCTCATATTCAACTCATGTAGTCTTTCAATTATAAGGCCATGAAGTGAGAACTTAGCTAGTTTTAGCTAGACAATAAAATAAGGATAGAAGTCTTACATAATCATTACTTAGCAGTTGACTGTTACTCTGAGTATTATTGAGGGCTTTGCCCTGCAATTGGTTATTTAAAGTCTGTTTTATCTTTTGCCTTTATACAATTTTAAAATAAGTGTAAATTCCACTTTCATATAAATATTTTTCCATTCTTATTTTTAAGTTAATATGAACAATTTTAATCATTTTGTCTCCATAGATTATTTACATTTACAAAGTAATATTAGATGCAATATTATAAATTTCATTATTGAGCTAGAGATAAAATTGAATTTCTACTTGTCAGAAATCTGACAACAGAATTTCTTGATTTAATAAAAAGTCTATTAATATCACAGAGAAAATAATGTTGTTTATTTCAAGATAGCTGCAGTTTAAGTTTTATTACAATTACAGATAGAAATTAATATAAATAATGATAAAAAAAATAAATCAGACATTATTTCATCTTTTAATAAACTGATTATTTTAAATGCAATAAATTGCTTTTGAAATGATTTAAAATATATTTAGTTTTATATTTTTTATATAATTAACTTTTCAACACTTTATTGTAAAGATGATATAAATATAAATCAGTCATTCAATAGCTCATTGCAGGTCAAATGTGGCTTCCTCAACAGTCTTTCAAAAAGTGGAGGAAGGAGAAAGCATTATTTATCAGGATTGTTAAATGCTTAGAGGTATAAACTTTTTAAATAGATTTCTATTCCTGTTTTATCCTGTAACTACAAATTGCTGCCGAAAGTAAAATTCTAAGCCACTTTGAAACCTAAACTTTCCCTATTTAAATTTAAACAAAATGTTATTATATAAATGCTTGTATTTTTGCAGCATTTTTATTCTCAAGTACAGTATTAATGTGTAGATGTTAGATTAAATAGCTAAATATGGACTGCATTAATTTTTTTAATACTAAATATACTTTATTTTTTATGTAAGCAGTTGTGCAATTAAGCAAAGACTAATTACTATGAAAATGCAACACAGAATGCTATTTAACATTTAAAAAAAAGGAAAGATTTTACTTGATAACAAAATAGATAAAAAATACTGTTGATAGGTTTAACATGAAATTATTAGGGGTGAAGAAAAATTTTCAGTTTACTACAATAAAAAGAAACAAAAACAAATTGTGGATATTATAGAAATTAAATACAAAACTAGTAAAAGTTTTCAGCATTTCCTAAAGAGAGAAGAAGAATTCACTAATGCTCTTTTTTTAAAATGTTTGATGAGATCTATACTATATATGGATATATTTGCATTTTATGAATATGCTTTTATGTTATAATAAAATTCACTTTAAATTATTTTTTATGACACTATCCTATAGAGTTAGAATAGTATATTTGTTTACAAGTATCTGATTAAAAATATATATTGTTATTACTTTTATTCAAAAATAACAGAACAACTAATCAATAAAATAGATGCTATATATGCTCTAAGGGATGAAAAAAATGCAATACATTGATTTTTAATCAATGCATTAATGTTAAGTAAATACATTACAAGATTATTTTATGCCTGACTTGTTTTTTTAAAACACGGGAAAAAAAAGAGACACAAAATAAAAAAATATAAAGTTATAATTTTATATATATATAATAAACTCTTCTTTTTTTGTTACCTTTCATTTTAGATTAATTAATTATAAAGCAAATCTAATCAGGTGCAATTCCTTGTTAGAAATGACTAATGGGTGTGTTCACGGCAATTATTTTTTAAGTAGTGATAATATAATAAATTAGTAATACATCAAATCAGCACAATTAGTATTAAAATATTTGAATATTTAAAATTTAATTAATGAATAAAAAATGTATTAGTCCTAACTAAATATTCAATCTATAAAATTGATACAATGACATGTGTATAATATATATTGGGAATAATATGTATTATAAATTCTTTTTAATATCATTATCATCATCAATATTTTCAATCAATATCAGTCTAATGGGAAAGTGAGGATTTTTCAGAATTTTATTCTGATTCTCTAATCCATAGCTTTTCTTACTAACAATATTACAAAAACTTCTCTTATGATTACATTCATCACTTGTAATCACATTTTAACTTTTTTACAATCTCTTTTAGATCTATTTTAAAATTTCAATAGTATATCTATTGTCATTTTTTTAATAACATAGTTAGTCAGTTCCATTTCAGTCTATTAACATTTTCAGTTGTGGCTCTCTATATAAATGTACATAATTCATTTATGATGCACTGATTAAAAGATCTAAAAAATATGTTCATTTTACTTTTCTTATTGTTAATCAAAACTAATGCTGCAATCTACAATTGTCATATAAAAAACTAACATATTTGTAATAATTTTTCTCTTTTGTATGTGTGTATGCAAATTAAAAAACATTCCTTAAATCTGTTAAAAATAATTTTCATAAAAATTCTTTAATAAAAAAATTATTTAAAAATAAGGGCTTATTGCTGAAGTGATTATCATAGTTTTATATGATGCTTATAATTTTCAGCTTAAATTTAGTGGTATTTGGATTTGGGATGGGTGGATTAGGCAATCCAAGATTTTCAATTAATCCTATGATTTTTTTTCCAGTTAGTTATTCTATTGCAAAATCAGATAGTTATCTAATTATTGGTTAGTATTGAATATTTAACAGTTCTTATTCAAAGATGTAAGTCTCACATTATTCTGATTATATCAAATGATTATTAATGACTGAACATAACTAAAAAAATTGTAATTATAATATGATGAAACTCACAGCTTTATGGTTTTATGGTTTATCCTTATTTTGAACTTCAATGAAAGTTCTAATTATGACTTAAATATGTAAATATTATTAGTGAACACAATCTTGATTGGTTTAAAACATAAAAAAAATATAAAATAAAAGAAGAAAACAAATTTTAAGTGAAAGTAATTGCTGTGACCATTTTATTGTTTGCATATCACTTTATGAACAATTGGTTATATAAAATATAATATTTAGTAGAGTTAATTAAAGATCTGGAAAAGCAATAATGATATTCTCATTGTTTTACATATCATAAAACTGGTTATACAATATTCTATTTGAATATTATTTATTAATAACTGTGAATTGTAGACAGTGAATCAAAATATTTATATATTTGTTTATATCTTATTCTACATTTTTTAAATTTTAAAATGTATTTAGCATTAAAAAGCTTGTAGATAAAAATAGCAGCTAAAAAGACAATTAGCTGCGTAGTTATTTCATCAAGGTTTACTATTACATTCATATCAAGTAAATTTTTAATACTATATTAATAAACAGTAATAGCTGTAACATCTGGTTTGTAATTAAGATATTATTGACATAAACAGAAAAAATTTCCAATGCTTACTTGATTGGAAGTAAACCCCAAGTCTTGAAATGGCAAAAGAGATGAGTTAATTACTATGCCTCAGGCTCTTTTAACATCATATCATGAGTTTCTATTCTGAAGTTTTGCTATACTAGAAATACTAATCAATTCATCTATCTAAAGTGATAACATCAATATTATCTTTACTTACATCAGTTTTATCTGTCTTAGCCCTATTTTATGATGGTCAATATTTCTTTGATTGTTTTTTACCATAATATTTTCTTTGTTATTAGATTTTTCATTTCCATAGAATTTTCCATCAAAAATTATTGTTATAAAATAAAATTGCTTCATTAAAATTGGTCAATCTTTTTCAATAAAAAGTCTTTCAATAATTTATGTATTATTGATGTAAATAATTATATAGATTTCCAAACAAAGTCTTCTTGTAATTTTGTAAAAATGAAACCAAAAAAGTTTGATTTTTTATTATTCATTTTTACACTGCTATTATTAATATTAATAAAATTTATGATAATAACAATAATAAGCATGATGTCATGAATCAATTGATTACTAAAAACAATTTAAATTCAATCGAGAAAACTTCAAATCAAGTCCACTAGGCTATCAAAGCACTACACTGTTTTATTATTTTCAATATAAATTTTTTTTTTTTTCAAAAAAAAAAACCAATTTATATTCAACTCATTTTATTTTTTTTCCAATCATTTTTTCAACATTATATACTTCATATACTACCTTTTTTCTACACCCACGAATATATTACATAAAGCACAAAAAAGGTGGCATAGTTTTTGTTTTTTAAATAAAATTAAATATTAAATATTAAGTACTTTTTTTTAATATAGAGTATATAGAAAAGAAATGACTTGTAAGACTAAGGTTCTAAATACATTCTCTTAGTTCCACTGCCACATGAGGTATTTTATATTTAGTACATATAATATCTGACCTATTTGACATCATATATTTGATAGTTTTTGAAAAATAAACAAAAAACAGCGAATTTTCAAAAACTCAATTCATATTTTTTAAAGCAAAGTACCTTAGTACTTTATATCATAATTTATAAATTTAATAAC
Source organism: Epiperipatus broadwayi (assembly GCA_028023455.1). Lineage (NCBI taxonomy): Eukaryota > Metazoa > Onychophora > Udeonychophora > Euonychophora > Peripatidae > Epiperipatus > Epiperipatus broadwayi. The sequence continues at coordinate 2,523,457 of JAQFVV010000114.1, forward strand.
TATTAATTGTAATCAAAAATATAGATAATAACAAAAATAAAAGAAAAAAAAATAGTATCGAAAATTATAATTAACTAAGCACTAGAAAAATAACTTTAAAATAAAAATTATCATTAGTATAATATTATGATGTTATTTACAGTAATGATATACAAACATTATCGGTATTAAACCATTAAAGATCACATGATGCCTTGATCTTTTTGGCTTGCACTGGGTGGTGCTACTGTATGGAGAGTTTTGCTTCTGTGCACTATCAGTATTTATAATAATCATACCACACAAAATATAACTTTCAATTAAACAGACAACACATCAATATAAATAAAATAATAATAATAATAATAATAATAATAATAATAATAATAATAATAATAATAATAATAATAATAATAATAATAATAATAATAATAATAATAATAATAATAATAATAATAATAATAATAATAATAATAATAATAATAATAAAAAAAAGTAAATTATTAAAACATAAAAAAATAATCATAAAAATACTCCACAGAAAATGTAATCAGTTAGCAATATCGATTTTAAAAGCAGAAATTTAAGCTTTTTGGACTATTATTTTAGCTCCCTTCGTAAAGTTTAACTTACCCCTACTTGATAAGAATAATAATATTGATTATTCCATTTGTGACATTTAAAGAATTGTACTTTCATATTCATGTCTATAAACAACAGATGTTAGTTTCTGTTAGAGAATATGAAACATTTTTCAAAATGTCATCTTAACAATGTGAAATAAGATCAATATATTTATATTAATCGCAATTTTATTATATGTGAAAAAAAAAATGCAAACAGTTACGTTTTCTTACTGTAAATCTTTTCATATTCGTTATTACATTCATTAATTATGGGATTGTACTATTATAATTAAAAAATATAGCAATTTGTAAGTTTTTCTTTTTTCTTTATCCATCTCCAAAAAAGGAAAATCTGCTTAGGGTTTAACTTCTGTTCAAAGAAGTGGTTAATCTTTAGAACTTTATCCTGTTTACTTTTTTCTTGGTTTCCTTACACCTGACTTTCGCAGAGAGCTTAAATCTTCACAAACCTAAGCATTTCTGGTTAAGTAATTTTTCAGACAAAATAAAAATATTAAAATAAATCTAAAGTTATTAAATATTTTTCAAACTTATAATAAATTAATATTAGAATAAAAATTATATACCGAATAGATATATTATAAAATGAAGTTTTAATGACACCAAATATTTATTGAAAATTAGGTTTTATATAAAGCGCTTTTTTTAAATCTTATGATGCAGTTTTAGCTACTGAGGTGTTGTAAGATGAAATGATAATTAATGATTACTAATGATGATAAAGTTTTATCATTTGATTATAGTTTTCAATTGTATTTTTTTCCAGATTATTTTTTCAAAGTTAACATGCAACATGCACATATATTACAAACATTTTAGTCTATCAGGTGATGGTTAACAGGCGCTCACTACTCTGTCAGTATAATTTATTACATCACCACACCCTTAGCTTGATATAAAAGCCAGTGTCAGTTATATTCAGAGATAAATTATTTTTACATTTAAACATAATGCAGTAACAGACTAAGGGTTAGATAGTTTGTGATTAGAATATCCACTTTCCATTTCCATGACCTGGGTTTTGAATTTGGAAAAAATAAAGCTTGGGAATTTTTTAAATCTTCAAACAAATTTATGATTTTTCTTTAGATATACTAGCTAGTTTACTGGTCAATAAATGGGTATTTAGTTAATGAATAAAATAAAAATGGAAAATTGCTAAAAATGTTAAAAAAAGATAATTTATTATTGAAAATACAATTAATTCGTCTTTTTTTTTTAAAAGTTTAATTAAGAATAAATTACTTTGATAATAAGTAGTTTCTTAAGAATAAATAATATGTTATTTAAAATTTATTTTAAATAATCTAATTTTACTTTAAGACCAACCATGATTGTATCTATTATGATTAATATATGTCTTAAAATATTTTGATTTTATCTGTACCATAAAAGTTTCTATATTTATTTGTTCATAATTCTTTGTTTTTAGTATTTTATATATTATTATAGATTTCTTTTTAAAATATTTTTAAAAAACATTTTTATTTCATATAAAATATTTATAATTTTCTTATAAATAAGTTCACAAGGCTTTAAAGCATAGAGGTTAGTGCCACCACTTGTCTTGCCGCAACTTAATGTTTAAATTCAGGTGAAAATCAAACATTTTAAAAGTAATTGAGATGTTTAAGAAAGTTTAGGTTTTTTTTTACAGGTATTTAAATTAAAACTAATTTAGCTAATATTTCATTTTGGTTAGTAAATGGGTATTTATCTAATATTATTTAGAGAAAAAGGGGAAATATTTCACAAAATTTCACTATCTAAACGTTGATAAGTATGGCAAAAAATATCTTATTCTTAACTGTTATTCTATTGAGGACTACTAAAGATACTTTTATAGTAGCTATGTTCAGATTGTTTTAGATTCCATTTTAAATGTTTTATCAACATAATTATGTCATATCCATAAATGTTTTAAAATAAACATTGTTAACTTCATAAAACTATCAGTAACCATGCAGACTTTTTATTCTGACTATTCGCATGCATAACACAGCTGATATTAAATGGTGAAATAAATAAGACTAATAAAAATATTTTGTTAGAAATATAATGAAATGTAAACATACCCCCCCCCCATCAAATTTACTTCAGTATTACAAATCACATGATCACCATTTTTTATGATTGCTTATAACTGTTATTAAAACAGGCCAAACTCTCTATATGTATTGCCACTACCTGCAAGCCAGAGTAATCAATGAATATTGGATGAGTAGGCACTAGATGGGGATTTTATGCACAGGCCTTCTGGCATCCATTGATTACTTAGGATGGCAGGGAGTGACAATAAGTATAGAGAGTTTTGCCTGTTTTAATAATAGTATTAGAAATATTAAAAAAAAACGAGAAGACAACAATGCTATTTATCTTTGCCAATATGGAAGCTTTGATTTTGTTAAGAGATATCATATAACAATGCACTGTGTTGTTTGGTGAAGTAGTAAAGTGACATGCTTTAGAGTTCAAGGTCCATGGGCTATAGATCCAATTCTGTCACTTCAAGTGCTTGGAAGTTTTTGAACTGCTAAGTAATATATCATTCAATTATTTTTACAAGATAAAAATGGAAACAGACTTCAATAAATTATCCTTTATTTAGGAGAGATAAATTAATGGAAAACCATTTTTAATCAAAAAAATGGTGCATGGTTCAACAACTGCATTTAATATTAATTTATTCTAAAGATTCTAAAGAAATATATATATATATATAAGTGATTCTATTAAGATCACATCTGTATTATTTTTGGATATTATGACTTTAATGAATATTTGGATAGCCATGATACCTGACTTAGAACATTATTTATAATTATGTTCTTGAATATGAAGACTTTTAATAAATATGTTTTTCCAATATTTAAAATATATTTAAACCATTAATATAGTAGCAAAAAGACATCAGACTTTATTGAACATTATTGCACACCATGGACATATTAATAGAGAAGAAGTAAAAATAATACATTTGAGGTGATAAGCACCACCCACTTTATATTTCTATAGATATAAAAGAAATTGCAAAGGTGTGGATGAATACTGCAATCTTTGCCATAAAGACACTGAAAACCAGCATTACATATTCTTTGAATGCACCTGCTTTGATAATATTGAGAGAGCAATTCCTTTATTATTTAAAAATTCAAAAGTTAAAATTAACACACTTTTACAAAGTTTCAAACAAGGTATATATGCTAATATTCATGCGAGCATATTTGTCCTATTTGCACTATGGTGTACTAGATGCACTTTTTTATACAACAACAACCGAAGAAAGCATCCAAATACCTTTTGGAATAAACTTGAAAACATTAAAGAAAGAGACAAGAAACTTGTCTCTGATTCTATATATAATACAACATGGAACCTATTAAATCTTCAATGAACTACATGCTGACTGTGATCGGATCTCAATGGAATATTTAAACACTGTTTCTCCCATTGTCACCACAGAACATTGATAAAGATTATTGTTTTTGAACTAGATGGTTATCACAAACTCTAATATATAAATCTGTAATCTAAATGTAATGCATGGCATTTAATTGCATAAACTGTACATCTTTTATAATGTAAATATGAAACTATGTATGCCTAATGTAAACAGATGTAACCTTTCAGTTAATAAAGTCCTTTTACTGAATCCTTTAAGGAAAAATGAAGTTAGGATAAAAAAAATGGGTAATTGAAATCTTAACTTTAATGCCATAAGTTTGTAAATGACCTTAAAAAGCATCTACAAGAGAAATGAAATAATTAAATGAAAAAGTTTACTGGAATAAGCATTGTAACTGGATTAAATTTGACAATACTTTTATTTGACAGAGAATTGTTAATGGTTGAAAATGATGAAATAATAGATTATATATTAGCAGATAATAAGAAAATATGGTAAGTAAAGAAAGTAAATCAATTAATAGTGGCACTTTTTATATTATTATAAAAAATAATAGTAAATATGGCAAAAGTAGAATGTAAATAATAATAAATAATTAGATTAAATATTATATTGTTTAGAAAAAAAAGAAAAGATCTCATGAACATGGGTATAAGATTTAATGCAGGGGTCCCCAACCTTTTTGCACTTAAAAGCACATTCTATAATATCGGCCAGGTGGTGGCCACCATTTATTTTTTCAACCAGATGGTGGGCACCATTTATTTTTTCAATGTAAATTTATTGTTTTTATATTGTTAATAATACAAATAATGTACAAAAAAATATTTATTTAAAAATAAAATTTTAACATATAATTAACATTTATATTTTTATGCTGTAAAAGTATAGTATGCCCTACAATTTGATTACAATATAATACAATAATTTATAAGAAATTTTAAAAATTAAATTTATTTGTATCAGATAAATATTTTTTATTGTGTTCAGATAGTGGCGGGCACATGTAAAATGGTCTGCGGGCTCCCATGGGCATAGGGTTGGGGACCCCTGATTTAGTGTAATGAAGTAAAAAAAGAGGGATAAATATGATTTTAGGTAAGTTTCCATTACGTTTATAAACAATTATAAACAAATTGTAGTCATATCAAAAGTAAATAAATTTCTATGTATACACACACATATATTTATATATATTATTAAAAAATAAACAACGGTTTGTATATACAAGCTTTTAATGTTGATATGTTAGAATACTCCAGAAATAAAATAAACAATTAGTATGCAAAAAAAGAAACTATTTATCTAAAATTGCAACAAGCTAATTTGTATGTAAAGAAAAGTTCACTTTATTCAAATTAGCAAAACTGATAAAAAGTCTGCTGAAGAATTAAGTGGAGTTGAAAAAGTAAATTAGGGAAAAGATAAACTATTGAAAGAGAAGTTGTTCTGGAAAGTTTGTAAAAAAAAACACTCTATTCAAGAATCTAATTCAACTATCTCAGAATAATGCAAGTAAAAAATAATGGGCTTACATATTTGCAGAATTAAAGAGATTTTATAGATATTAAATCTCTAAAGAGATATGAACTGTTAAAATATCTATGTGATCTTGTTGTCAACTGGAAAATAGTGATTTGAATTACTAATCCTTACTAATATAATTATTATTATTCAAAGTAAATAATCTCTTGAACTTTATTTAAACTTGGGTTATTTTTCTCTTATTTAAAAAAATATAATTATCCAGCTGCCAAGTGACTGCATATCCCTGGATATATTAAAAATAAAAGAAATTCTACAATATATATATATATATATTGTAAAATGTAAAAAAAAAGTAAATTAAGATAAAATGAAACTTAATAATTGTAAAAATCCAATGAAATTAAAATAAAAATTACAATTTTTGATAGAGTGGAAAGAGAATTTAGCAATAAAGAAGTAATACAGATGATTTTCATTAATTTTAATATTAAAAAATAGATATGATGAACAATGAAATAGTTATTATAAATCTATAAATTAAAGCATTTACAAAAAATGAATTGAATAAAGCATTCAAAAGACTAAAACATGAAAAGTGGATTGTCATTGATAAATAAAGTCTGAGAGCAAATATTAAAACAGGTTGCATTCTTTTAATGGTGATCATACAAGCAATAAAATACAAAAAAATTCAAATGGCAGGTTGTTCTTTAGTGATTATCATAAAATCACACAAAGTCTAATTAATTATAGGCCAATGGCAGTAACATCAGTAGTTGTTAAATATTTGTTTATAAGACAGTTAATAAAATATAATTGTTGAAAGAAAATAGTATAGTAGAATAGACTCACGATGGAATTATATCTAATTGAAGTACAAATGATTAACAACAAGCAAACATTTGTGTATAGTATATATAAATACAGATATATTTTATATATATAAAGAAGAATATAGTGAATAATAAAAAGTTATTATTAAATATATTGAAACATGTGGTGAAATAGTTAATTATTCAAAAATAACTACTGCTATAAAGATCTTTTAGGAAATATTGAACCATTTAGAATTAAAAATAATATAGAATTAAGATATGAATGGTCTACATTTGCTAAATTGTTTTTTAAAGTAGTAAAGTTAGTAATAGTAGTAATAAAAAGTTGGGTGGTATATTTGTTAGAAGATGATAAAAGATTATATATGTTAATTATCATTTTTCCCCCTTGGATGATATACATTCATGTTAAGAAAATAAATAAAAAAAATGGAATTATGTTTAGAGTTTGCCCAAAACATGGTGTTGAAATGTAATGAAAAAGTCAATAATAATAATAATAATAATAATAATAATAATAAACCCCATTCACAAAAGATCTCTTCACAACAAAACTAAATACTATTCGAAACGCTTGCCATCCAGGTAGTCCTGGAGTTCCATTGTTTGTATTAAAGCATCTAAGTAAATTCACAACAGAATATTTGTGTCAGTTAGCAAACCATCTAGCACAACAAATTCAACCCATGGAGGGTGTCTATCCAATAGCCATAGTACCCTATAATAAAAAGAAAGCAATTATTCCACCTATTACAGACCTCAGACCAATATCTATGGGACCTTTGCCAATCAAAATTCTGGAGAAAATTATTAAAGATGAAATTGAACCGTATATAATGCCACTTATCTCCGAAGCACAATATGCAAAGAAAAACTCTTCAACAACAGAAGCAGCTTTATTCTTCAAAGCAATTCTAGCAACAGTAAAACAGCGGAAAAATACGGACCCATTGTTGTGCAGCTTGACATAGAAGCTGCATTTGACTCAGTCAATATATACACACTTCTAAAAATGCTAAAAGACACAGAAATTCCTAGAACACATCTATATATAATTGCTAACCTGCTTCTGAACAGAGAGATCCATATAACTTTAAATGGAAGAAACTCACCATCTTTCACGCCCACCAAATCTATATCCCAAGGATCCCCTCTTAGTTCACTATTGTTTATATTTTACATCAATCCCCTTATTAAAAGCATACAAAATGCATTTACTGGGATCGAGATACCAGACACAACACAGCGCACTACTTGCATCGCCTATATGGATGATGTTACCATATTCCTAACATCAAAAAAACAAATACCGCAACTCCAAAAGATATTACAAGAATATTCACAAAAATATGAATTATCATTTAATCCAGCAAAAACCACAGCCTGGTCTCTATACACTGGTAAACCCTGTACATCAATTTACAAATCAAAACCAAACTCTTTCCTTGGTTTCCCATTTCATATGGGAATTACAGGAATGAGATGTCATATCCAAAATAAACTTAAAGAAGAAGCCACAAAAATTATAAACTCCTTGTCCAAGGCATATCTTTCACTATATTCCAAAGTACAGTTAATTAACCAGCTTATCACAACCAAAATAACTTACTATGTACCGGTTATTTCATTCTCAAAGGGGTTCATTTCAAAAATTAAAACCATATATAATAAACTACTTTGGGCCAGAAAAACAGTAGCAATTTCCACAAAAAAACTTAGCCAACCTCTAATTAAAAATGGACTTGGCTTGCACAACATCAATGTTTTTCATATACAGAAGTTAAGGAACTCAATAATCACAATACTTGCCAAATACCCCAAAATTAACCACTTGCTAGAAGTTACTCCAACAGATAGACCACCTCCAAAAGGTTCCCTTTTCACCAACATTATATACCAATGCAAAACCACAGACAAGATTCCAGAACAGTATTTGCATAAGTATTCATACTGGGATATTTATGGTTTAATAAACAGAAAAGCAGATACTAATGTTATACAACCTATGCTAGGAATTAACAACAAGAGACTACTCAAGGAATATAAAAAATGGGCTCTAGAGCCCAAATACTTTGATTTTATCATGAAAATCAATCTCATTGCCTTGCCAACAACCCACTTTCTTTATCATAAAAGAATGTATATATCTATTGACCCCTTCTGTGGACTCTGCCATCGAGCAGAAGAGACACTGGACCACTTTATTTATCAATGTGTAGCACTTAACCAAACACGACAGATGATATGTAACACCTACAGAAAACCGGGTACAATCATTAATCACATAATAGCTGCTTTTCAGGGAAGATCAATACCTAGCATTAGGGCAGCCACATTTGTTCTATATGCGTATTGGTGCACCCGATGTACTTTCTTAATTGGCAATAACACCAGAAGACACCCAGCTACATTTAGCAACAAACTGCTACACATTCGAAATAGAGATAAAATAATAACCAACCCCCACTTATATGCAGCAACATGGTCATTGTTAAAACAACCATCAATGCTGTGAATGCTGCAAAGAAAAACTATCATACAACTAACATTCAAAGTGATATGCGGACAAAACTGAATAAGCTCCTCAAACTTTAGAACTCTGATTATTTTTGCTTGTTTAATTTTTATATTGTTATAGTCCATTAACCACAAAGTGTAACCACTAAATTCATTTATATGTGTTTACCCTAATATTATTCATTGTATGTTAAATTTCAAATTTTTCTAGATGTAAACTTATGTAAACCATTGAGATCAATAAAGCCTTTATTGAAACGTAATAATAATAATAATAATAATAATAATAATAATAATAATAATAATAATAATAATAATAATAATAATAATAATAATAATAATAATAATAATAATAATAATAATAATAATAATAATAATAATAATAATAATAATAATAATAATAATAATAATAATAATAATAATAATAATAATAATAATAATAATAATAATAATAATAATAATAATAATAATAATAATAATAATAATAATAATAATAATAATAATAATAATAATAATAATAATAATAATAATAATAATAATAATAATAATAAATGATAGAGAAAAGAAAGAGATGTTTTTGAAAAATATTAAAGATAAGATTACATATAATTATTAAGAAATTATTTTGAATAATTTAAAAAAAGATTTCCTTGGATAATTGGAAAATTAAATTGATCAATGGAAAGAAAAAGAACTGATTTTTAAAATAATAAGTATAATATAACCAAAAGCATATAAAAAGGAAAAAAAAAATGTGTTCATTACATATATGGATAGCAAATGAAGCAGTTCATAAAAAATGAAGTTAAAGATTACCAAAAAAATCCTTAAAAATTTTGCTAGATTGTAATTATAAGTAATAATAGAAGACCTAAATTAGTTTTTAAATGTATTTTAAAAAAGTAACATAACAATAAAGTATAAAAAGTAATAGGGTATTGTAAATAAAGAATTTATATTAATTTATTTATAAAAAAACTGGAAGACAGGTATTATGGGAGTTAAAATTGATAAAAATAATAAAGATTGAAACAAAATATATTGGCATTAATACAAGATGGAAAGTGAAAAATGGATAGCAGATGGGAATAATGTAAAGTGTTTGAATACGTGTAGAAATAACTATTTATCAAAAATCAGACATGCTATTATAAAATAAGGGTACTTATGAAGGTTTCATTAGAATCATTAACAAGCCTACATAATAAAAATATTGAAAATATTGTTATTAATTATTAGAATGTAGATATTTAAAATGTTGAAAAGAAATTATAAATTAAGTGAATAAGTAAAAAAAAATTTTTTTTTACTTTGAAATTGAATAATGATAAAAATACTAAAAATTGTTGACTGGACAAAGGTAATGCTGTGAAAATGAATAAAAACTAAAATCCAAGAGAAGTTTTAATGGTAGGAAGGGCACAAAATAATAGAGGATAAAAACTGTTCCATTCAGAAATTTTCTTCATCCATAAGAAATCACATTCCATCTTGCATTATATAAGTTTGATATTAAAAAAATAATTGACAGTAAAATAACTATAACCAATGTCCAACTCAACACCAGGTTCATCAAAATTTTGTCTATTGGATTAAATATTTTTACAGATATTTATTTTGTTGTAATATGAATAATACACAATATATATAAAGTTTAATTAATCAATAATCTTTGTTTACAAATTTATTATGGAGGGATAGTTATAGAGAAAGCCTTTGCTCTACAAATAGATATTTAAAGGTTCAATAAATAATATTTCTGTAGTGTAATTTTCACTACACCAATGACTAATAAAAATTATTAATATTTAAAATCTGCTTTATGTTATCAATATATCTTTAAAAATAGCAGCACCAACTTTACTTTATCATAGATTTTAATCAGATGTGGGATAATTGTTTTTAATTTCATAAATGTCATTAAAATAAGATAGTTATAAAATTTGGTAAATTGTTAATGTATTAGTAATAATGCCACGATTAATACTAAGTGGACAAACTTTAGCAACTTCCCATGATATTGTGGAAATTGGAAAATAACTTATCAACTATAGCTGAGAGGTCAGAGCAGCTGCCTTGCAAATAGTTGCTTGCAGACAGTTGTTGCAGGTTCGCTTCCCAGACAATGCCTTGACATATGAAAAAAAAAACCTATTCAAAAGCTTCAATTACTGATCAATTGATATATTTACAAAATTTAGACTGTATGGCATTAAATGTAAATAACTCTCTAACAGGAAATTAATGCCAATAAAGGTGGTCAAATGTTATGAAAACTTGCAAGGCAGTAATGCAGTAAAGGTAAAGAAAAATGTGAATGAAAAAATTATAGAAAGATGAAAAGTCTATGGAATGAATTTAGTCCTGTGATAGCTTTCTGCATGAAAGATTTATAATGATAATGATAATAATAATAAAATTTGTCCCTGCATATATACACACAATCATATCTTTTGTATTTTTATTCCAATATTAATATATTTATAGATATAATAAACACTTCCATACTTCCTCATTCTTTTTAAATTCATATAAATAAAGATATAATAAAAGACAAATATTAAGAGGTTATAAATAATGTCTGACTATCTCATCAATGATAGCCAAGTGTTATCACTTGATAATAGTAACCTATTGCTTAGTTATCTAACCTGCCTTTAGATAGATAATATATATACAATTTTATTTTGACTCAATATTAGAATAATAACATAATAAAAATGTTAGTGAAACTTTAAATTTGAAGTAGGATGGCTGAAAAACAAAAATCATAAAGAATAATTAAAAATGATAAGCATCTGAGCATTTCAGAAATAGAAAAAAAATAAAGAAATAAAGTAAAAAAAAAAATCAAGAAAAAGAATAGAAAAAAGTAGAACTGTAAATAAAAAAAAAAAATTGAAAAATATTTGCAAAAAAATAGAAACAAAAAATAGATTAGACAAATTTTTAAAATATACTCAAAATAAAAGTTACACTAGTTCAAAAAAAACTAGAAAGGATAAATGACATAGTGTATGCATAGAAAGAGATATGTAAGTAAGAAAGTTTATAAATAGATGACTACAAGACAAGGATCTATTCAACAGCCTCTCATAAAAAATAAAAAAAAACAGAGAAAAAAAAAAGATTATTTACCAGGATTTTTAGTTGCTGAATAATAAGAATGTTTTTCATTTCAGCTTTATTCTCTAACTAAGAATACCTTGATATTCATTTATCAATTTATATTGAATGGTTAATTAGATAGACTATGAAGATCAATCTTGGGGGGGGGGGTGAACCTATACGGAAATAAAATTTATTTAATCCAGATTTAAATTCTAAATGATGAATTTTATGCTAAAAACTCTTTGATGAGTTATATATGTATATATTAAAAAAGTAGAAAAAAATTTAAGAAAAAATAGCAACAATGGGAAACTATCACATATAAGGAACACGTATTATATAGTAGTCAAGTGTTGGTGGTCGAGTGGTCAGCACAGCTGCCTTACAAGCAGTTAGTCCGGGATTGCGGGTTCGCTTCCCGGCCGATGCTTTGACACATGAAGTATTATAGTAAACAAACATGTCAATCTACATTCAAGAATATTTCCTAATGTACATACATATTAAATGTGTAATATGTAATTGCTGAATAATTGCTTCAAAGATACAATCAGAGTTAAATATTAGAAACATGTAGATTGTTTAATATATATAAGAATAAAAGTTAAAGTTGAAGATAAAAACCTAACGTTAACTGAATAATAATAAAAGAAATCTGAGTAAATATCCAAGCAGTTGGAATAGTTAAATACGTGTGTGTGGTCTTGAAAATTATTTTCAGTCTTTTTTTCTTTCTTTTGTAATTTTCGTAAGACATAAAAGAATCTATTAGCTCAACGTAATCAAACCGATTTTTATGCATGATTCTTTATCAAACTTAATTAATCTGCAATCAATGATTAGCTATGTAGAAGATGGAGATGGAGGTCATTGCCATGACAACCTTTTTTCTTAGGCAAGCATCTTAATTTGTTCGTATCAGAAATGAACTTCTTTTAATTTAAAACAAAAATTAATGATATATTTAACAAACCATTTTTAATTTTTTTTTTACAAATTTTTTTTAAATATAGCCTCTACTTATATATATATATAAAACAATATTTCAATTAACTCTTTCACGACTAAAGTTTGTAAAATTTCTTTCCATTTAAAAAATGTAATATTTTAGAACTTTGATGTTTTTATATAATAATAATCAAATTGTCAAATGTTGCAAAGTGTTCAAGGATCAAAGTGATTAAACATAGCAGTTCAGTTGGCTTTTACTAATGAGTTAGATAATCGCGGTTGTATTATATAAAGATTTTTATAATTTGTAAACTGCAATTATAAATTATTTTTTTGATTAAAAATTCATTTTATAAAAATGAAAGCAGCTTTGCTTTTTTTAATTTTCTGGTATGAAATTTTTGTTTCACATCTTTCATATAAAACTTTAAAGAATAGAGACGAAATTTTACACATTCTAGCTCTGAAAAATATAAATAGACTATTATTCATAGTGAATATATCATATTTATTAAGCACAAACAGATAACATTGTAATAACGTGAAAGCTAAAACCTTCAACAGATATGCTTTAAACATGCTTATGTAACAGCCAATCAGATGTAATAATGACAGCACATGGACCTCTCAATTCTCAAACACAAGTCAGAACTATAAGAAAAAGATGGGACCCACCACAGTGTAACTGCATATGATATTCTTTATTTTTTAAAAAATCACAATCTACATGATATCATCATTTGCAGTTTTTCTTCAATCCATTTGTAAAAATGTTCACATTTTTCTTCTATCTTTAGCAATTAATATAACAACTTATTATTCACGACTGACCTTTAAAGCTATAGCAGCACATTCAGAACTTAAAAAAAATCATGTCAAGCATTGGTAGCCAAGAGGTCAGCACAGCCACCTTGCAAGCAGTTGCTTGAAGACGGTTGTTGTGGGTTTGCTTCCCGGCCAATGCTTTGACATATGGGAAAAAAGCAACAATACATAAAACAAAAAAAAAAAGAAGCTGACATACCACTACAATTAAAGGATAGGAAAATCTGAAAATATTTGAGAGACAAAATAGGGGGCATCTATTTTGACATTACTTCAATGACATCTGAACAATGCTCGAGGGGAGGATAGCGGATGTTGATTTTTTATGACTATGAAAATGGCAAACTCATAATGATTTATTGGTAATATCTTAAACATTATTGTATATGAATATAATTGTACAAATGATAAAATAAAACCAAAAATATCAAATCATAATCATATGACTTAATAATAAAATGAAATATAAAGCAGTTTGGATATAGATGAATAAGAATATGAGTAACTTAAATGTAAAGATTATCAACAATCAGAAAATGATTGTGAAGATTAATAATAATACTAAATTTGAAAGACATCTAAATTTTTTTAGAAAACAAGTAATGAGACTAGTGACAGATCTTTTTCAGTTTCCAAAAATACAGATAGGAAAAAATAATGTTTAATAGATTTTATAAAAATTGATGTCACTGACTGGCAATTTTTTACTTAATAGCCTGATGTGACATCATTCTACACACTGAAATATAAAGAACCAAAACTATTGTAACTAATCACATCCAAATTTAAAGAAAGGTATATTTTCATATTTAAATGTAACTGAATACTGTTTATAAGTCTTAAAATATAAAAAAATAGATGGCAATTTCTACTATGAATATTATACTGAAATTAATGACTTTTTTTAGATGTAGAGTGTATGATCTCTATGTGACATATATTAAGAAGAAAGTATAGTTTAATGATAACTAGAAGCAAGAAAAAAAGTCATAAAAGATTGACACTGATGTGGAATTGAAGAACTGGGAAATGAAGAGAAAGGAGTGGATAAATGAATGAGGTTGTGATGTGATGATTCTCAGGATCTATCCATGAGACAGAATACTATTGACTGATTATAAAATCTAAATAATAATAATGGTTGAAATAAGCATTATGGAATATTTTTCATGAGTATTATGATTGTTTAAATTGGCATTACCTGCAAGAAATAGATGAGTAAAGTTAGGTAATGATTATATTAAAATTTTGATTAGTGTAGAACCAACTTATAAGATGAAAAGATAATGGAAAAATTTAGCATTGTGATAAATTCTATTCTAAAAGTTTTTGGAAAAATTCTCAGCTAAGTAAAGACAATTGAATAATATTATGTTCAACTATTATTTAGATACTAAAATGGTACACTTATTTTTGTCTAATCAGAAAAAAAATACATTTATGTAATTGCAAAGTGGAAGTAACTTCTTCCCACTGATTTATGTAGTGTCAAACATTGACAAAAGGATAGAATGACAACATTCTATCTTTGGGATCTGTTGTTATGTAAGCTTAATTTTTGATTTGGTTTTTAGTCTATAGGATAAATTTTGTCTATTGTTTTAATTTATGTGCAGACTAAATGTTTTGCAATTACCATTAATATATTCAAAAGATGAAAAAATAAGTCTTTTAATAATTTTTAAATATTAAATAAATATTAGTTTTAATAATTGTAATAATAAATAAATAATCGCAACTTCTAAATATTTGTAATTACAAAATGGAAGTAACTACTACCTCCCATTCAATGGGAGGTTTAGAATTTATTTATTATTACAATTATTAAAACTGATATTTCATTTAATGGTCAAAGTTTGTTTAAAGTGAGACTCATTCTTCATTCTTGGAATATATTAATGGTAATTGCAGAAAATTTAGTCTGTACATACATTAAAACAATAGACAAACTTCACCATATAATTTAAAAACCAAACTAAGTTTATATAACAGAACAGAGCAAAGAGAGAATGGTATTATTCTATTTTTTCATTAGTTTTCATGCTACATAATTCAGTGGGAGGTAGTTATTTTTTTTTTTGCAATTATAGATATTTGGGAGTGTAAAGGTGTTCATTATATCTATAAAGATATTACATATGGGATAGAGAAAGATGAATAACTCCATGTGTGTAAATTTTAAAAAATCAGTTATATTAATCTTTAACTGAGGTTTAAAGTTTATATCTGTGCTAGAGATAATCTCTAGTTTCGAAAATGATTAGTAATAATCAGTAGTGTATTTATCTGAAATGGATGGCATCAAAGTTGTGAATGGAGGGAGTTTGACAATGGTAAATGGAAATGTAACAATTTACTCTAGATAAATACTTTGCATATAATAGAGATATATATGATAGATAGTGACCTTGGCCAACTGATGAGTGCTAGTTCAGCATGAAATGCATCTTGGGGGGTCATTTATCTTTTATTATATTTTTATTTATATAAATTTGAAACGAATGGGGAAGTGTGAAGGTGTTTATTATATCTATAAAGTTTTGATTAGTTATTTACTGTTACAACTATTACATTTATTTTAATTATATCAGATCTATGGCATTCTAGAATATTTTATTGTTTTGCATTCCATTTTAGCAATGAATTGCATTTTATTAAAATTCTTTTCTTAGGTGAAATGTAATATTAAATCTTTCTTTAATTTTAAAGGTGATTCTATATTTATTTCTATGATTGTTAATGTCTCAGTTTTGATTTTCAATTTGTGATTTATTTTTTTGTATTAATTGTAATCTTTGTCCCAGGTTAAAATCTCAAAATATCGCATTACTATGCTAATTACATTGGCAAAAAAATGAACATTATTTTAAATAAAGTGGCTTTAGAATGATATATTATGAATGAATTAATTCAATCATTAGATAAAGCTAGAATTTAAAACAATAGAAAAAACAAATTTTACTTGATAAAATACTAATTTGAATTATACTCCAATGATCTAGACTACAAAATTCATCAAAATTCATAATAATATTTTGAAAAAATATTTATGTAATTCAAATTACTAATCAGGAAACTAAAATTTTGCTACTTGGAAACCAAACATATTGACTTTATCATAAAATTTAATTTGAAAGCCTTGCCAACCAATCATTTTTTGGTAAATCATAGAAATTTCTCAAAAATAGAACCACTATGTATGTAGCTTATGTAAAGTGGCAGATGAAACTATTAAACATATTTTTACTGCTTGCCCATTTTTGAGTCCTGCTAGACAAAATATTATAACCAGAATACTGCCAGCTAACATGAAAATTCTAAGAATCAGGGATGCTATAAAGAGTGGTGTCCTTGCTGCAATTAGAATGGGAATGTTCCTGCTTCACATTGTGTGGTTAATAAGGAATTATTTCGTTTTTATATGAAAAAATAAAGAACCATGGGAGGTGTGTAAAAAATTTATTCAAAGGACTATGTTTAGGGATCGCTTATTAATGCCGGAAAAGCTCTTCGCGGACACTTGGGGGCAACTTAGGCCACTGGATGAAGAGCCAATCCTCAGGCATGCTAATTACAAATTAATTCAAGATTAAAAATGGTTCAGTTAGATGGAGAATGACAAATGATTACCATCAATCAAAATATGGACTGTACAATGATCACTGGCTAAGTCACTAAATGAAGAGCCAGTTGTTCTGATATAAAACTAGTACACAATAATTATAGACTAAGTTTGAATGATGAGCTTTTTGCTCTGATCAGGAAATTAATTTGATACTAATGTATCAAATGGGTATATTTTCTAATTTGGAAAATTATTTGTTAATGATTGTTATAATATATGTAACAAATCCAAACAAATGTATACCAATAAGATTTATATTGTAATTGTACATATATTTTCCTTAATAAAAAAACAACAACTATAAATTATTTCCTTCTTTTTTGAGCTAACATAATAAACGACTGTTAATGAACACACACACACATACAAATGTTAAAATTTTTAAATATTCTGCTTTATTACTGATTAGCATGCTTTTGATATATCATTTATATTATTACATTCATAGCAATTATAAATAAAAAGTAAAAAAAAATAAGGGTATGAAGTAGCATTTAAATTACCTATTGATAGTTAAAGATCTCTTAAGCAGATCATACCCCACTTCATTTTTTTTTCATAGAGAAAAGGCTAAGAATAATGCATTACTCATCAAGCTTGCTAATTGTCAAGTAATGAAGTTAAATGTTTCCTGTAATTTGTTTTAATATTTAAATTAGAATAGATAAATATCCATTTATTTATGAGTACCGATAGCTGTCCATGTTGGCTGTAGGCTGACTAATTGAAAGAAATATCCTAAGCCAGATTAGAGCTTGAAAAAAATAATTTATATGTTCCAGATTCAAACCCAAAACATGTATAGATATGCTGCTATTGTATTATAGTACCTTTTAAAAACGAAAATACAGTAACTAACAAATTATTACATACACCAGTTTCATCCTATGTTAGAATAAAATTAACTGTCATACTGTTGATCAAAAAAATGTTCTTCAATAGAAAATGATATAGAAGTTTTATATATTTTAAAATGTGATTAAAATTGTATAGCAAAACTACTTTCTATTATAAGCAATAATTCTAAAACTATGAATAAAAAGTTACACTGATTAAAAACAAAGCAAATAAAATTCCAGACAGCTTTAAAGTCCTAGCTCATTTTCATTGTGATTTCAACTTCCTGTAAGAACAGCATAATGGGAAGAGTAGCTTATTTTAAATTTAAGAACTCATAAATCAGTTTTCAGTTGAGAAAAGAACAAAAAAAAAAAGACTATGTTTAATCACTTTTATGCTTAAACATAAAAAAGATGTCTTGAGTATATACACAATATAATTATTTAATTTTACATAAGTAGAATTAGTTAGATTTATTCTTTCATATTCAAATATTTAATAGTCTGTAATATATATATTGTATCTGTGATACTGGATTTATGATACAGACATTGTTTATTTTTCAGATTTTTATAAACTCTTAACAAAGTGGCAGAATGTAAGATTCAAGAATTGGTGAAACTAAACTCAATTTGTAACCTTCATAGATCAATATCATATAACAACCTGGATAACTACTCTATCTATTATCATTAATATTCAATCAAATCTTAACATAATTATTAATTCAGTTTGAAACAATATGAGCTCATTTGCCAAGACAATTAGCTCTTCCAACACATCACTTAATGAATAATTCTGCTTTCATTACTTACCTCAAAATTGATTGTTTTGAAACCATTTGTTTACAGATGGTTGTCTTGGTCACTAAGATTACACAATCTCAAAAATATCCAATCTGTATATGTACATGTACAGTGATATATAACTATATGAAAAATACATGTATATTTTTTTAATAAAAAATTTGTTAATGAGAAAACCTAAGCAAAATAAACAAATTGCTTACAAACAGATATTTATACAAAGATTCAACGTATATAACCAAATTTTCTAGCCATTCTTATTACATTTAGAATCTCTTTAAGTGCCGCAATTTTAAATAAATGTAACAAAAAAAAAAATTCTCATTCTAATTTTAGAAATGCAATAATCTTTAAAGAAATTCAATAAATACTGTATATCTGTGAATAAAGACTGAAAGAAAAAAAAAGATATTATAAGAAATTATAACAAATAGTAATTTAATGGATTTCTTTTAAATGCCAGCTGTTCCTTATAAAATATTGGCATTCCATTAAATGAACAGACTCCTACAAAAAAGCTATAGTATCAAATCTAGAATCAATGCATAATGAGGCTTAATAATTAATTATATTTATCTTTGCTCACATATAAAGTTGTGGAAGAAAAAAATAATAAATGCTTTTAAGTTCAATAGATTGTATTTATGGGTATTTTTCTTTCATTTTATTATCCTTTAGCGAAAAAATCTGGATATTCATTTACTAATCAATAAATAGAGGGTCAACTAAGCTGTCCATGCACTAGGTATCTGGAAAAAATCCTAAATTTGCTTTAAACTAAAAAAAAAAGGAATTTCAATTAGACTTCATGGCAGATAGATTTATTAAGAAATATACCATAAGGCTCTTAATATATAAATATATTAAAAATAATAATGCCACACAATGATTTATGTATATATAGGCCAGCAGTGAAAACTGGGAAAAAATAATACCATAACTATTTAAATAAAAAGATACACATTCATATATATGTGTGTGTGTTTGTATGTGTGTGCATGCATGTGTTAAAATGAATATTTTTATGAGTAAAAATTGAAATTTGAAATACAATATTTAGGGTTTTACAACTTTTTTGGTTACTCATATTACTGTATTAACACTATACTTTTAACTAGATCACTTTTGATGTGTCTGGGCTATATAAAGTGCTTAGGAGTTTTTGAGCTATTTTATTAACCAGACAAAGACATACGAGATTTTCTAAAACAGTGATGCGGTAATAATTGTATTAAGCACACTTTCGATGATAGCATAATTACAGCCAAAACATCAATACAAGATTAGAAAAACAAGCAACCATAACACATAATAAGAAACACAAAAGTATATTTTCATAAGCATTCGAATATATACATTTATTAAATAAAATCAGAAATAAACTTTGTCTATTTTCTAGCCCTTTGCTTTTTTTTTTTTTTTGCGTAATAGACCTGGTTATAAAACTTTTGGTTGTGTATATGTGTCTATTTTAAAAATATATTTTCTTAATAAGCACATTAAATAAATGGTTAAGCTTAAAATTAAAAAAAATTAACATTTTTCTTTTTGTTTAAAAACCCCCTTCATAATTATTTTGAGATGCTTTCAGAGTCGGAAAATGTATATTCCTAAAATTCACTAATATATTTATTTATGAGTTGAGACCAACGTTGATGGCATTTCTTTGTATTGTTTTGGTAAGGTACCCATTCTGTACTGATATTAAAATAAAAATTAATATCTGCTTTGATTTCATTTGAAGTACAGACACATTTGTTAAATATATTGAAGGAATGACTGATGTTCTTATATATATATTTAGTGTATGTGATGTCAGAAGGCACAATAATCTAAAAGATAGGATATAATTTCTTCTTTCAGCAAGACAATAACATAAAAGTATTGATTAGTATAGTTTTTGATATAAAGGAAGTTTGACTGAAATTGCTTTGGACAAATATTTCAAGATTAGGTAGAGAAAAAAAATGAAGATAAAAATAATGGAAAAAGTAAAAAATAAAATATTTATTTTTAGAAGTATTGAAACTTGTAAATAGTTTATTTCTTAAGAATTGCAATAACAAAACTAAAAGAAATTATAATGCCATAATTAATAAATTATTTTCTTTATATATATATTTTACAATTATTATTATTTTTTAAATCTCTTGTCTGATTGACAGTTTTTCAAAGCCAAAATTAAAACATATTATATAAATTACTTCCTAAATATAAATTCTATTAATTTTAACAACTTGTTCTGAACTGAATAGTGAACTGATTAAATTGAGATTTTGCTAAGATAACTAACTACTAATGCAAATTTTCATCTCTTTGAAATGTTTTTGATTAATCAGCTACCCGAATAAGATTGTGGGAGCCCAGACAAAAGTGGGAATCCTTTTTAGTAAATTAAAATGAGGGAACATTATTTTCAAATTTATTAAAATAATTTCTAGAAGTCTGAAATTTTTTTATAGTATAGTACCCATAAGTAAATCATTATTTCAGAAATATTATTGTTTTCTATATATATAATATATGAAATACGGGCATTCTTCATATACCTGGAGCTTAATTGTAAATATAGGGAACTTGAACACAGACTTTCAAGCATTCTTCAACTATCCACACTATCTCTTACCACTGATACACATGACCACATGACATCTTTTCTGCAAGTGTGTTGTCATGTGTATGAGTGTATGAGATAGTGTGGATAGTTGAAAAGTGCTTGAAAGTCTATGTTCAAATCCCTTATATTTATATATATAATAATTTATCCATACCAGATTAAATTAAATAATGATTTGTAATTTAAATTTTAAAAAAAGGCTGCTAACCAAAAAATTGTAAGAAAAAAAGGGAAATGAAAAAAAATATCACAAAGGAGTTGGTTTATTAATAATGCAAGTATATACAAAATTAATATAAAAATGATGAATTAAAAGACTCCATGGTATTTAACATTGTATTTAGAATAATTTGCTAATTAGATAAGTCAGTAAGTTAGTTTTTTATTACATTTTTCTAGGTTTCAAAAAAAAATGTGAGAATAATTATACATTTTATTATTAAAAAAAAATTGTAAAAAGCAGTTCATTTCTTATGGGTCGAATGCTCTGAGAATATCTTGTAAAAGTATTTTCATATTCTACACAGTGGCTAATGCAACATGCACCTGAAGAGAAAATTCAACTTATGCAAAAAGTCATGGAACACTTATGCTTTATTGCAAGAACATGCCTACATTGCTTTCTATAATTTAAAAAAGACATTTTTATTATTAATAATTACTAACTGCTAAAAACCATACAAATGACATGCTTCATAAATGATTACTATCTATCTGTTTTTATCTTATTTCTTGGTATTATTATTTTGATAAATGAATTTATATCATTATTTATACCATATAAACAAAACAACATAATTTCAATCTATTCTTTTGAATTCAATGAAAATTTAGATCTATTTAGATTGAGTATTAATTTATTCATTTACATTACAATCCATAATATTCTACTTTTTTACCAACTATTTGAAGTTTATATGCTATTCTTGCTACCTCAGTTTTATTGATCTT
Source organism: Epiperipatus broadwayi (assembly GCA_028023455.1). Classification (NCBI taxonomy): domain Eukaryota; kingdom Metazoa; phylum Onychophora; class Udeonychophora; order Euonychophora; family Peripatidae; genus Epiperipatus; species Epiperipatus broadwayi. The sequence continues at coordinate 2,546,056 of JAQFVV010000114.1, forward strand.
CATGCCTATTCACAATTCGGTTTTTTTACTTTTTTTTATTTTTATTAAATATTCTTAGAACTTTTTTGGACTATAAATGTGACACAATCAGGCCATCAAAGTTGTTGATATTTACTTTACTCATTATATATTCAATACAAAAGTTTAAATAGGACATCATCTTATTTATATAAACTAATTTGATTTAATAAAAAAGTCTATTATAATTGAAAATTCTAGTCCGATTCAAAATTTTTTTTAAAAAAATAATGAAGTACATTTTTTACAAGAATTTCCTAATAACATTTTAAAACTAAAAATGGCCCATTGAAATTAAAATATTGCTCTATTTAATAGAACATGTATTGACTTTCTTCTGATATCCTCTACCCTTTACTATAGACTTTTTGTTCTCTGATCTTTTTAAAATTATATCTGATTTTTTAATCCAAATATATGTTTTTTTATATATAATTTTCCTCTGCATGTAGAATAAAATGTCTGCATAATGATTTACATGCTTTGTCAGGTCCTTTCACTCATACACACAAACAAAATGATTTCCTCTAATATTACTGTAAACTATTGAAAAGTGTTTTTTTAAAGATTAATTGGCATAAATTTGTCATTCATTTCAAATGATTCTTTTCAGTTTTTTGTAAAACTTTTTTGTATAATGTCATCAATCCCTGTATTTTTTTAAATTTTAATATTAACTCAAATGTAATTTAACTTTATTAAAGAATTCCTTTGTTGAATACAGATCTCAAAAAAAGCATCATAAGCATTACTTTTGTGCTATAATTTTTTTTAAGTACATTTCATTCCATTTCTGATTTTATAACTTATTCATTGACACTATTTAGAGAACTGAGAAATGACTGAAACTACATTTGGTCCTACAAATTCTGAAAAATATTTCTTTTGTTTTTCAAAATTGAAATTTTTGAAAATACAAAGTGTTTTCCTCATATTTTGGAAATTCTTATTAACTTCCATTACAATTTTTGGTTCTTTCTTATTTTCTGTCCTGCCACTGCTAGAGACATCATTTCCGCAAAAAATACAGAAATATTCAGAGTAGGAGGCCAAAAGCAGACAATGCAACTTCTGGCCACTAGATGGCGCTGTTCACCATGCGTATGCACAGCAACAGTATGCCATGTGGCCAAAAGCAGACGATGCAAAGTTCCAGTCACTAGATGGTGCTGTTCACCATGAGTACACACAAGAACATTGTGCCAAGTAGCAACCAGCACTACTGCCCGCTAGGTGGCGCTGTTAGCCATAGGTAAACCGATCCAGTTCACATCGTCTGCTAAACAGCGACTACCCAGCATTCTAGCCCACTAGGTGGCGCTGTTTCCCCATGCCATGCGCGGAAAAACGGCACCGTTTAGAAGCGATATTTACATTCGCTTGCTAGTTCCGGTTTGCCTCCACGTTCTTAAAATAAATACAGCATGTAATGTGAAAGTGTGAATAATATAGAAAACCATAACTATTTAAATCTGCTTTAAAATTTAATATTCTTACATTCAGTTTCACTCTCGGATAAATCTATGTATTTTTAAATTATTTTCCTCCGTGTATTGTTCCAATTATCATTATGTCATCTAATATCCACAATGACATTTTTTTGATAATTAATCAAATTTTCTCAGATACAGTTCTATTCATAATTTTTTGGGCACTTTTTCATTTGTCTTCAAAATTTCACATTAATTTTTGTCATTATTTTTAAAAAAAATAGTACATATATGATCTAAATAACTAAGGTTTCTGTTAAAGCTTCCCTCAAAGTTTATAAATAAGTAATTCCTAATATGATCCAAATCCATTGCAAGTCATGCTTTTTCTAACAAAATATTTAAAAATTCTCTTTTCTGGCATAAAGATGCAATTGCTATAAAATGGTAATTGAATACAATGTCCACTCTTATTAGACAACCTTTTTCTTTATTTCTGGGTATTTTTCAATCTAATTTCTGCTTCCATGTTCATATGTCCAACTCATTCCCCCCCCCCCCCCAACTTCGGCATTCCTAACAATAATCATTAAAAATATATTTTATCTAGATGTTTGTAATTTTTTAAAAAATTTCTTTCTTAATTTTTTTGGACATAATTATTTTTAAAAGTTGTCCATAAAATACACATACTACTGATGAAATATTTACAGGATATCTATAATGACATCTCTTTTTATATATGTAATTACTTTTCTGTGATATTAAATTAAAAGATAATTCATTAGATTTTTTTGAGAAATAAAATAAAAATACACTTTTATAATGAGTTTGAATAATTAAATATGTTATAGATAAAATAAATTAATTTGACTTGATATTTGCTTAAATACTTTTTAGCTGTTAACGTATTAAAAGTTTGACACACAAATCATATATTTATATCAAAATAAACTATCTATTTTTTTTTCAAAAAATGTTAAAATTACATATTTTCTAATCAGTTTTTGAATAAATGCATGTATTTTTGATTGGCTATAAAAAATAAATATCTGGTTTATCTTTTTAAAGTTTTACTGAGATTGTAAATATGGAAGGTGATGTACTACTGTTGAACTACAATGACTTACAAATTAAAAAGCAATACTTCTCAATTATCTATGCTTTTTTTAATAAAAAATTTGCATAAGAGATTAACATAAAGTTTAAATTGTGATTTCTAGACAATTTTGCACCATTAACAAAAATAAATATTTTTTGTAACAGAAGTTTGAGTTATTGCTACAAGTATTATCTTTAATGAATCGTGGCAAAGCGTATTGAGTTTTTGATCATCAATAATTTAATTCATGCAATATCAAGCTGAAATGTATACTAATGAAAACTGTTTAAACATGTTATGACTGTAGTTCAAAATGTATATTTTGTTTTACATCCACACCAATATAATCAAAAATCAATTGTTGGTCAAGTGTTGTTAGCTGAGAGGTCAGCACAGCTGCCTTGCAAGCAAGCAGTTGGTTGCAGATGGTTGTTGCAGGTTTGCCTACCAGTCGATGCTATGACACATGGAAAAATATATATATAATAAATTGTTAAAATTTTATAAAAAAAGATAAAACATAGAATTTTTTTAAAAATTTACAGTACACATACACACATTTGGAACATAATTTTAACATTGACATTTGTTGAGCAATGCACCCATTAATTATAAAATCCATAAAGAAGAAATTGTTTTTATGTTGCTGAACATTAAGAATGTTTTGTTCAATCATATTTTTTTGCCAGTCCCTGATTGGATTAAATTTCCATCTCTTTATTTTACCAAATTAACCTTTATTCTTTATTATATTTTCATGAAGTTTGTATTATTTCTAAAAAAAATATAAATTTACAAATAAAAACCATTCTTAAAAATTTTTCAACTTGTAAATATATTTAAAAATAAATAAACTGAAATACATAAATCAGAATAATAGCTGTTTTTTTAACAATTGATTGTCACATTGGTAATAAAAAAAATATGAGCGAAATTATATTTGTTTTAACTCAATTTTTAAAATGTGAATAAATTATTGTTCAGATTCCATTGAGCTAATAAAAGTCTACTTAAAATTTGAAATTTAACTTATAATTACTTAAAATTTGACAAATCATATTACCTACAGACAATATGGAGACATTTTTTTTTTCAGCTAATTACGATTTGGTATTTTACATTATTGATTTTTCTTCTAAAAAATAAATATTTTAAGTATAAATCTAATCACATTATTTTTATCAAAAATAAATATTACACAAATATATGAACTATGGAAAATATATAATGTTTTTTTCAAAATCTAAACAAAGAGATAAGCCTCTTAAATCTCTCACAAGTGCTTATGGGCCTGAGAACAAAAATGTTATTATTTTCCAGCTTCTTTATAAAAGATTTCTCTGTACTGATATTTAAATTTTTTTAAAAAAATTACTAAATCACTATTATTTTATTCCAGTTTTTTTGTCAAATGAAACCAAAACACAAATGATCACCAAAGATAGCTTCAAAATATTGAATGTGAAAGAAGGGCCACAACAGCATTTCATATAACTTTTGGAATTATAGAGTAAGGTTAAATTGATATTTTTATTGAAATAGTAAGAGTAAATGTTATTAAAAATGTATAATTTCAAGTATATGTTAGAATTTCCAAGGATATATTTTAATGCAGACACACTCACACACACATATACAAAGTTCAATTTGTGTTGCATTAACTGACATATAATAATTGAAGTGATAATTTTTTTTTAGTTATATCTATATTAATGTATGATTTCATAATATCAAAGCAATATACAAAGCAAATGGAAAATAAATTTATTTCCATCTGGAAACTATGATTTTGCATGGATATATTTATTATGACAAAAGTCAAATCCATGGAAATGTTCAGCCTCATTCAAATCAGATATAACTTATATTTACAAGGTAGAGTTAAAATGCATACCTAAAGTATTTTCATTGGAAAAACCTGATGATGTACTAGCAAGCAAATCAATCATTTAAGCCTATAACCTGAAATAGGATTATGGATATAACTAAAATTTTCTGAATAATCTGAGAACTTTAAACTAAGTTTAAGATTTTCTTAGGCAGTTAGTCATAGTCAATTGGTCAGTTAATTAGCGTTTAACTATTTTTAATAAGAAAATAAATAATGCAAGAATAAAACATAAATACACTCATCTGCTGACATTTAAATAACTTGATAACTTTTCCTTACTCATCCTCAGTGGAGATATGCTTGATAAGTCATTACCCTTATAAGAGCTTGTAACTAATTAAAAATATAAGACAACTACTGTTTTATAAAATATCTAAAAATTATTCAAAGTTTAATTTCATAAAAATGATTTTTTGGCTCGTCTGGGAAGATTCACTACTGATAATTTATTTGTCTATTATGTATGTGTGCGTGTGTTGTGCGTACGCATTTTAAATTTTTAATGTAATATAAAATGCAAATTTTTGATATTTTCCATTTAAAAAAAAGCATATATTCTATAATTTAAAAAAAAAAAAGTAAGGTATTTATCTTTATTTGCTTTATAAATAAGTAAGTAAATAAATAAAACTGATAAATTATTTATAATCAAGATAAATTATTCATATGTAAGGGGAAAAAAAACCCCTGCAATTATCTAATGTGATTTAAATTATTTATCTGTAAAAGAAAAATTCTAATTATCCAATGTAAATAGAATAAAAAAAAATCATGTACAGCCAATAACGTACAGTAAAACAAATAAAAAGGCATTCCCATTTGTATTCCTTAAAACTAATTTAACTATGACTACAAAAATTTATATGGAATCTTATTAACCCAAGTCTGGGTTTGTTATACACATGAATAATGAAAGGCAATCTCAGAGGAATTCATTCATGGGTTGGATGTTAACTGCCTTTTAAAAGAAACCGTTGTTAAGAGAATAAAGACATTAATAAAAATAAATGTATTAGGAAAAAAAACAACTTTTCAAGTAAAGACAATAATACTTTCTGTTTAGATAAATATAAATATTCAAAATGCAACTTATAAATTATGCAAATAATATATATATAATTATTGCAATAATGACAATTATGTTAGATTTTAAAAAAGCATAGCCATGGTAATCAACTCAAAAATGCTACAGATTTATTTTAAATACTGTATATTTAATGTAATAATGAAATGCTTTTTTAAATAGCAAAATATTGCTAATAAATTTAACTTGAAATACATTTAATTATATTATTTTTAAACAAATAATTAATCAAACCACATTATTCCTCACTTCAACTTTATATCACGCCCAAGTTATTGTTTAAATTGCTTGTTAAAAAAAAGTAACTCACATATTCTCATATAAATATTTATAGATACTCAAGAAACAATAATCTTCTCTATTTATTCTATTCTTTGGAGAGATTTTATAAACTTGAATAATTACACTGTCATCTAATGTTCAGTGATTAAATAAACATGTAACAAATGATTCGGAAATAGAGTAAATAAGAGTACATTACTATTTCTAATACAAGGATTGAAAGTAAACTAAAAAAAATTAAGTTATACTTTTTTTTTTTTTATTAAAAGAAGAAATTTATTCTTGAAAATAAAAATACAAAAACATTGTAGACAGTTGGTAAACATTAGTTAATGATAAGTTGAATATTGAGTAGTTTGTTAATGTTCGCACAAGGATGTGATTAGTCTTATGCAATGAGTGTTTTGGAATTAAGGTTAATTCTTGCCCAGGTTTCCTGGAACAAATGGTCTGGAGCTGGTCTCTATCCTTAATTTTAGAGATCAATTCTGTGAAAACATGACAGATGTTGTGATTGGTTTGGGTAAAGATTAGCTTTCATCTAGTAAGTCAAATTGCAAAATGGAGAAAAATGGAAAGTCTGATAATGGAGAAGGTACCATTTTCTATGGATTTACTAATGAAAAAAGCATCTGTTATTCCAGGTGACCCACTATTGACAATGAAATTGTATAGTGGAGCTAGAAAGGAGCGGGAGTACAAGAGATGCTGGATCATTTCATCATCTGTCTGGCATAATTGACACTGTGAATTCGCTTCTCCAAACCAAGAAATGATTGGTGGCAAGTGAGAAGAGATTAAATTTGAGTACAAAGTCAATATATTTGGGTTCAAAGAGCCAGTTCTTAGAACATCTGATGATTTGCTTGTTGTTTATTTCCAGCTGAGAAAGCAAATTAGTTTGGTTTGGATTTATAAGCTTATATGCCTCACAGTAAGTCTTTTTGTTTTGTAGAGTTTGTTCTATGATGTTAACTAGGCTGTTAGTGTGTGTGAATAGATCACTGGTCCATTTACTTGCAAATGGTAGAGGCATATTGAAGCAGTCGGATCTGAGTTCGATCCTAGCTTCATGTTGTTTACCCTAATACTAACCTTAAATTTCCGATGCAATGGGGCTTTATACGTTCAATCCACGCTAATTTCCATAATGAATAACTTGTTTCAAATACGTAGTAAAATTAATTAGTTTAGTTTAAATTGGATCAATTCTCTAAATAAATTCATGATAAAATATTCATGAATTTATATATATTAAATTGCGTGGATTGTGCGTATATATATTTGTAAATATTAAATGTATATAATTGTTCGAAAGTTTCATTGCGTCGGGAATACTTGTTTTTTTTTACTTTTAAATAATTTGTAAAGTTTTGCGATTAAAAGCTACATTCCTTCCAAAGGCTTTCAAATTCTCAAAAACAACAGTAAAGTTTTATTAATAAAAAAAAGATAAGAATTCAATTTTTAATTAAAATCATTTCAGACTTTAAGAATTCATTTTCTAATTAGGAAAGGAATTCAAAAATTAGTTTGAAAGCCTTATCGAAGGAATGTTTCTGAAAACAACTAATTATAAAAAAAAAAAACGAGATTGATAACAAAATGAGCGCTAGCCGGAGGCATCAGTGAACAGTAGATATATAGCCCTGAAAAGTAAAGAAAAAGGACTAGTTTTTGGTTGTAGAGTAGTGCAGTGAACTCTGTGTGTATAAAAATTGTATTTCATCATGATAGAGGGCTAGAACATCAGGGATCTGGCTACGGTTCCTAAAGTCCCGAGGAATCTTCACTGGAGCTGCTGAACCGTTTTCCGGATCGATTATTCTGCTAAAATAATGAAAGCTACTAAAATACTATTCCAGTAGTTAACCAATGATGCCTACGTTTCAACAACTTGGAGGAGTAACTTGAGGACAAGCACGGAATGGTAATATGAACGTTAAACTTTCTGGCCAGTTCGAACGTTATTTTATACTCCTTCTTTTTAAGACTTTTATTCTTTAATGTAAATCTTTGTAACACCTTTTAGTTATAAAATGCTACTGTAAATCTATAGCGTAATTCTTTAGATCTCTAGTCTTTAAACTTTTTCTTTTCTTACCTGGCGGTTCGTTTAATATATATATGTTAGTGTGCTTTATTAATGTCGTATTTAAAAATTATATGCCAATAATCTTTCGATTCGATGAGCCCCTTTGATTCCATTTGCCTCACGCAAATAGTATAACATTAATTTCAAATAGTAATTCTTCCGATTAGAGCTAAATTTATAAGTTCTAGTAGTCATCGAGTCAAAGGAAAATATTACATGTTTACTATTTTTTTTCTTACCTTTAGCTATTAATAAATTATTAGCTCAATGTTTCACCTATGTCCCCAGCTCCTATCTACGTTATAAGTATATATATATGTATTCAAATAATGTTAAATGATTTTCTTGTTCCACTAATATTTACTTATGCAAATATAATCTTAAAGGTCTTTATTGCAAAAGGGTCGACAAAGGGTTAAATGTATTTTAATTCCGCTTTTGTTATTTTATATCAATATTCAGGAAGGGCACGATATTAGGCATAATTAATATAGTTTATAAATGTTTTAAAATAGTTCGATAAAAGCTCTACGTGATGACTTTAATTAATTGGTCAAGTCATCACGTAGAGCATTCTACATGGGTTTTATTTTTCAACGATGACTATCAAGTCATCATCATCAAATGTTGCTGACGTAGGGCCATCTTCCGCTCCGTTAGGCTGGTCGGTGATCATCTTCTCTTATTTAAATTTCTCGAGGAAGAAAGTACTTCCTTTCCGATTCATTAGTCAAAGGGCGTAAGACTTGCCAAATGCAAGCCGCCATAGGACTTCGATCATCGACTAGCGATCATCTTTCAGTTTTACTCTCTGCCTTGTAATTCGTCAGTACCATTGCATCTTTGTTCCGGTAAAACCCGCTCCGTGCTCGTAATTCGTGATGAGGTGATTTAAATTAAAGTCGAACCAATTCTCAAATATGTTTAATTAAATAAGTTTTCAAATAAAGATAAAGTTATGCCCTAAAATACGTATCTTGCTCTTCGTGAATAGATTTCCGAATGTGAAAATAAATCTCACATTCCACCGTAATAAAATTAGAACAATCATTTCCGTTCTTAATGAATACCTTTATCTGCCTTTATATTTCTCGTTAGGGGCATAGACATAGAATCCCATGTTGTGTAATACTTGTTGGCATATGATAAGGACCGCCACTCTTATTATATTTATAAATTCTTTTAAAGACTAGAGGTAACTAATGCAATCTATATTTTATTGAACAAAACAAATTATTATTATTATTAAATATTTCTAACATACTTGGTTTCTTAGTTCATCATTCTTTTTATAATTATTTAAATGTTCATACCCGCTATCTGTGTTGGCAACCCGAACATACATATGATTTGATTTAAAAAGTATTCAAAGTAATTAATTATTAGATATTCATGTCAGTGCAAGGGTCTCTAGTCCTCACCAACCGTGGAGCTAGTTCTTGGCGCATAGCACGGTGCCATCGATTTCTGCCATCTGAGCTGTTGAGTTGGGTTTGAATTCAGTTTTGGTGAAGCTGAGTTGGAATCGGATTTGACTTGCGGTGGTGGTGGATTTTCGACAGGTACATGGTAAACTAAAAAAAAAAAAAGGCACCAAAAACATAACCTTGTACCTGTCGAAAATCCACCACCACCGCAAGTCAAATCCGATTCCAACTCAGCTTCACCAAAACTGAATTCAAACCCAACTCAACAGCTCAGATGGCAGAAATCGATGGCACCGTGCTATGCGCCAAGAACTAGCTCCACGGTTGGTGAGGACTAGAGACCCTTGCACTGACATGAATATCTAATAATTAATTACTTTGAATACTTTTTAAATCAAATCATATGTATGTTCGGGTTGCCAACACAGATAGCGGGTATGAACATTTAAATAATTATAAAAAGAATGATGAACTAAGAAACCAAGTATGTTAGAAATATTTAATAATAATAATAATTTGTTTTGTTCAATAAAATATAGATTGCATTAGTTACCTCTAGTCTTTAAAAGAATTTATAAATATAATAAGAGTGGCGGTCCTTATCATATGCCAACAAGTATTACACAACATGGGATTCTATGTCTATGCCCCCAACGAGAAATATAAAGGCAGATAAAGGTATTCATTAAGAACGGAAATGATTGTTCTAATTTTATTACGGTGGAATGTGAGATTTATTTTCACATTCGGAAATCTATTCACGAAAAGCAAGATACGTATTTTAGGGCATAACTTTATCTTTATTTGAAAACTTATTTAATTAAACATATTTGAGAATTGGTTCGACTTTAATTTAAATCACCTCATCACGAATTACGAGCACGGAGCGGGTTTTACCGGAACAAAGATGCAATGGTACTGACGAATTACAAGGCAGAGAGTAAAACTGAAAGATGATCGCTAGTCGATGATCGAAGTCCTATGGCGGCTTGCATTTGGCAAGTCTTACGCCCTTTGACTAATGAATCGGAAAGGAAGTACTTTCTTCCTCGAGAAATTTAAATAAGAGAAGATGATCACCGACCAGCCTAACGGAGCGGAAGATGGCCCTACGTCAGCAACATTTGATGATGATGACTTGATAGTCATCGTTGAAAAATAAATCCCATGTAGAATGCTCTACATGATGACTTGACCAATTAATTAAAGTCAAACGAGCTTTTATCGAACTATTTTAAAACATTTATAAACTATATTAATTATGCCTAATATCGTGCCCTTCCTGAATATTGATATAAAATAACAAAAGCGGAATTAAAATACATTTAACCCTTTGTCGACCCTTTTTGCAATAAAGACCTTTAAGATTATATTTGCATAAGTAAATATTAGTGGAACAAGAAAATCATTTAACATTATTTGAATACATATATATATACTTATAACGTAGATAGGAGCTGGGGACATAGGTGAAACATTGAGCTAATAATTTATTAATAGCTAAAGGTAAGAAAAAAAATAGTAAACATGTAATATTTTCCTTTGACTCGATGACTACTAGAACTTATAAATTTAGCTCTAATGGGCGAGAATTACTATTTGAAATTAATGTTATACTATTTGCGTGAGGCAAATGGAATCAAAGGGCTCATCGAGTCGAAAGATTATTGGCATATAATTTTTAAATACGACATTAATAAAGCACACTAACATATATATATATATTAAACGAACCGCCAGGTAAGAAAAGAAAAAGTTTAAAGACTAGAGATCTAAAGAATTACGCTATAGATTTACAGTAGCATTTTATAACTAAAAGGTGTTACAAAGATTTACATTAAAGAATAAAAGAGCTCTTAAAAAGAAGGAGTATAAAATAAAGTTCGAACTGGCCAGAAAGTTTAACGTTCATATTACCATTCCGTGCTTGTCCTCAAGTTACTCCTCCAAGTTGTTGAAACGTAGGCATCATTGGTTAACTACTGGAATAGTATTTTAGTAGCTTTCATTATTTTAGCAGAATAATCGATCCGGAAAACGGTTCAGCAGCTCCAGTGAAGATTCCTCAGGACTTTAGGAACCGTAGCCAGATCCCTGATGTTCTAGCCCTCTATCATGATGAAATACAATTTTTATACACACAGAGTTCACTGCACTACTCTACAACCAAAAACTAGTCCTCTTTTCTTTACTTTTCAGGGCTATATATCTACTGTTCACTGATGCCTCCGGCTAGCGCTCATTTTGTTATCAATCTCGTTTTTTTTTATAATTAGTTGTTTTCCGAAACATTCCTTCGATAAGGCTTTCAAACTAATTTTTGAATTCCTTTCCCAATTAGAAAATGAATTCTTAAAGTCTGAAATGATTTTAATTAAAAATTGAATTCTTATCTTTTTTTTTATTAATAAAACTTTACTGTTGTTTTTGAGAATTTGAAAGCCTTTGGAAGGAATGTAGCTTTTAATCGCAAAACTTTACAAATTATTTAAAAGTAAAAAAAAACAAGTATTCCCGACGCAATGAAACTTTCGAACAATTATATACATTTAATATTTACAAATATATATACGCACAATCCACGCAATTTAATATATATAAATTCATGAATATTTTATCATGAATTTATTTAGAGAATTGATCCAATTTAAACTAAACTAATTAATTTTACTACGTATTTGAAACAAGTTATTCATTATGGAAATTAGCGTGGATTGAACGTATAAAGCCCCATTGCATCGGAAATTTAAGGTTAGTATTAGGGTAAACAACATGAAGCTAGGATCGAACTCAGATCCGACTGCTTCAATATCTGTAGGTTCGAATGGAAAATTGATGTTGGCATTAGATAATTCAAGGTAGATTGAGTGGAGTAATCCGATTGATTTTTGTGTATAGAACACAGCTATAGAATGCAGACCCACTCCACCCAATTCCATGGGCCTCTGCATTTTAGTCATGCTGATGGCAACAACCTTCCCTTTCCAAAATAACAGAGCAGATTGAATTTATACCCAATTGAAAGGCATTAGTTGGTTTGATAATGGGTAGAAAATAGTTGATTCTGGAAAAAATAATCATATTTAGAAGTGTTGCTTTTCCAGGGAGTAATAAGGAGATTGAAGAAAGGGATTTCACTATTTGCTTGGTTTTGTCTAGAATGGACTGCTGTATTTGCTTTCTCATTGCAGTGGCTGATAATGCAATGGGAAAGCCAAGAAATTTTTGAGCTTGGTGGTGTAAGTTGAGGGAATGGTTTTGCCATTGAAGGTTTTTCAAATGGCTGATTTCGGTTGGTTGATGTGCATATTATATTGTGAGGCATATTTGTCCAAGATCAATTGAAGCATGGTAACTTTGCTTAGGATATAAATGCTACTAACTAAGATCACCATATGTGTAGCTCCTGAATAATGTCATCCCTATATAATTATGGAAACAAGATAGATTGACTTCAAAATATTCTTAACCATTAATATTATAATAAAAAGTAAAAGCATTTATATTATTACAAAACAAATGTTTTTATTGATCAAACTTAATGGTCATAAAGTAATCTAGGAATTTGGAATTGGTTCTATTATACATAGTGCTGATAATTTAAGTTTATAATAGATAGCCTTGGAATATACTAAAAAAAATAAACCTCTAAACATCACATGATCACTATTTTCTATTCTTGCTCATAACTTATTCAAAACTCTCCATACAGTAATGTCACTCAGTGCAGATCCAAAACTTCTCACTGAATAAGGCCACAAGTAAGAAACTAGTCTGGGGATATTGAATGAGTAGGCACTAAATAGGGATTTTATGCACAAGCAGGGCCGGCGGAAGCGGGCATGCAACGCATGCTAGGCATGCGGGCGCTGGCAGAAGGAGGCACCATCACTGAGAGATTAGCATCTGAAAAAGAAGGCGCCATCCCTGAGAAATTAAAACTCTACTAACAAAAATACTCACATTTGAAGAATATTATTCTCAAATGTTTATTTACAAAAATTATTGAGAGTAGATTATTGAAAATCATATGAAGTCATATTATATCTTATTAAATGAAACACACAAGCAGGCCTGCACACAAGCTCTGCTTAATATTAAAAATATAAAACAATCAAATCTCTTATTTATCATGAACAATAAACTAAACATAAAGTTTATTATATTACAAATTTCATATTGTAATGTTTATATATATATATATATATATATATATATGTTAAAACGAAGATTTGCACGGGTTAAATATATAAAATACATATTTTGCGGGTTCATCCGTGTTAAAAACTTTTAATATCAATTTACTGACGTTTCGACTTGGTCACACAAGCCATCCAAGTCGAAACGTCAGTAAATTGATATTAAAAGTTTTTAACACGGATGAACCCGCAAAATATGTATTTTATATATATATATATATATATAGTACTGCTTATAGTAAACTATAAGTAACTTTCTGCTAGCAAATATATAAATAAACACACACTAAAAGTATTATAAATTAGAACTTATGTATGTATATGCGTATATATATATATTAGATCATGTACATAATTTTGAAATCGTAAGAAACGATTATAATATTGCAAAATAAAACATTTTCTAATTTTTTATTTAAATAATAATTTGATATAAATATTCGAACGTGTATGTAATATATATTATAGGTATAATTCCAGTAAACTTAATATAATTTTCAGTTTACTTTTTATTTTATATATTTTAATCGTTGTCAAAAGTCTATTTTTTCTGCATACTAATTAGGTTTGCAAATTAATTACATACGTTTGCTTATGATGTTTATCGCAAATTTTAAAATCTTAGTAAGAACTTGTAAACAATAATTATAATCCCAAGAAATTTTCTATTGAAATCGCAAATCAGGCCTGGCAGGCCACCTGTGTTAATTAGAAAAATATATGATAACAAAAGAAAATCTTGCCAATGGTAAAACTAAAATGTTCAATCAAGCGTAAAAAACTGGACACTTGAGTTATTTTAAAACCTGACCATTTTTAATGTCAATGGCTGAATATTTCCAATTTATTAGCTGCCTTTTTTAGGTAAACAAGTTAAACATCTTCTTCCCCTCCGTGTATAGAGTTTTGTATTTTGGCGCAAGAAGTAATTTGTGTTGGACATCTAAATTAGCGATATATAATCTTAAGTATTAAGATACATGATGCAAATATATAAATTAGAGTCCGTATTTATTTATTTATTACATTTGAAAATTATTTTAAAGTGGCGTTCATGAGTAAAAGTAATATGGAATCAAAAACTAAGAAAAAACTATCCGGTGCACAAAATCGTAAACGCCAAGCTGAAAAAATAGCAAACATTAAAAAACAAAGTGGATCACTTAATAAATATCTTAAAATATCAACTGCTTCTGAAATAGCTTATACTCAACAAGAACCAGAACCGTGCACATCATCTAGTTCACAGGGAACTGTTGAAAATATTGAACAAGATTTTAGTAAGAAACAGTTAAGCGACAACAAAGTCATTGTGCCAATATCATATCAAATGTGTACAAATTTAGAAGATCCAGCTGAATGGAATAAAATCGATGACAAACTACGTGTTATTTTAGTAGAAATGGGGCCTGTTCAAAAGAAAGATATTATATATCCGAATGATGTACATGGCCGTAAATTTTCTGATGTATATTATAATAGAAAAATGGAAAACGGAGTAGTTTTTCGAAAATGGCTTATTTATTCCGAAATTTTGAACTCTGTGTTTTGCTTTTGTTGCAAAGTTTTTGGATCTACTGAATCTAGCCTCATAGAAGGATACAATAATTGGAGAAATTTAAGTACAACTTTACACAGACATGAAACTAGTATGCCTCACATGAAAAGTTTATTGAATTGGAATGAACTTGAGAAAAGATTAAAAAACAAAATTACTATTGATTGTCAATCTCAAAATTTATATGAAATGGAAAAGAAACATTGGAGGAGTGTTTTGGAACGGCTGATTGAAATTATCAAATTCCTTGGTAGTCAAAATTTAGCATTTCGCGGATCATCTGATAAATTATACGAAAAAAATAACGGAAATTTTTTAAAATTAATTGAATTATTTGCGAAGTTTGATCCCGTTATGGAAAATCATGTTGAGAGGGCCCTAGATCAAAACAATAGAGTACATTATTTGAGCAAAGATAGCCAAAATGAATTATTGGAAATTTTAAGTACAGCAATTAGGGAAACAATTTTATTATCGATAAAGAAATCCAAATATTATTCTATTATTTTAGATTGTACACCAGATGCAAGTAAAACTGAACAAATGACCATAATTATTTGCTTCGTTTTTTGTAATAATGGAACGGTTAAAATTAGAGAAAACTTTTTAGGTTTCATAGATATAACAGATTCCACTGGACGAGGTTTATGTACAACAATAATTCTTCAATGGGAATCTTCCATTGAAGACATGCGTGGTCAAGGGTATGATAATGGGGCCAACATGAAAGGCAAAAAGGCTGGACTTCAAAATTTGATTTTAACCAAAAACCCTCGTGCATTTTACGTACCATGTGCTGCTCATTCTTTAAACTTAATCATAAACGATGCTGCCAAAGTCAATGTAGATACAATTGGTTTTTTTGCAATTGTTCAAAAAATATACAATTTTTTTTTCATCATCTTATAAACGGTGGTCAATCCTTTTAAAATTTATTAAAACTTTAACGATCTAAGAGCAACCATCAGAAACACGATGGGAAAGCAGAATTGATGCAATCCGGCCTCTACGGTATCAGTTGGGTGAAATTTATGATGCACTCTATGAAATAATGAACAACGAATCTTTTAATAGAGAAATTCAACATGAAGCTCAATCACTCTGCACTAACCTTAAGGATTACAAATTTATTTGTTCTTTAATAATTTGGCATGATATATTAAATAGAATAAATCCTGTCAGTAAAATGCTCCAAAATGTAAATATGAATGCTTCACTTGCTTTAGAATCGATCGCAAATCTAAATAAATTTTTACGAGAATATCGATCAGATTCAAATTTCAAAAACATTCTCAAAATTGCAGATGAACTTAGCGAAGAGGTTGATGGAGAGAAAGAATTTAAAACTGCCAAAGAAGTTCGACTAACGGAAAAAACTCGTCAATTTGATTACGTAGCATCAGGACGAAACACCTCAAATACCTGAAGAAAAATTTAAAATAAACATGTTTTTTACACTTTTAGATGTAGCGATTAATTCTTTAACAGAATGCTTTGAACTCCTCGAAGCATGTTATAATAATTTCAATTTTCTATATAAAATATCAGAAATTAATAAGAGCGAGTTACAAGCAAAATGCAAAGATTTAGAAAATATTTTGAAATTTGATAACAGTAAAGATATTAATGCTACAGATTTATTCGATCTAATTATGTGCTTTTCGAGATATTTTTCAAAAGGATTTTTTTAAATTCTCAAAACCCTTTCGAAACACTTAATTTTATAGTTTCTAATAATTTATCTATGCCAAACTTATCAATAGCTTTAAGAATATTATTAACATTACCTGTTAGTGTTGCAAGCGGTGAACGCTTTTTTTCTAAGTTAAAATTAATTAAAACTTACTTGAGAACAACTATGTCACAAAAACGGCTTGTTAATTTGGCATTAATTGCTATTGAAAATGATATTTGTGCAGAACTGGAAATAAATACAATCATATCAAGGTTTATTAATATGAAGTCAAGGAGTATAAAATTATTATAATTATAGCATGTTTTGTAATGCATTTACTTTTTTTAACTGTATTTTCTTTTTTTTTAATATTAAAAATTATTTATTTACATTGCCTTGTTTGTTTCCCTTAGAAAGATTTTGTACACTAATATTTATAACATGTAGGTGGTATACATTAAAGTGACCAGATTTTAACATTGGTAAAACGGGACACCATTGACCGGGGGGGGGGCTGATTAAAAATTTGGTTTATATGGAGCGTTTATATAGATATAGCGTACATTAATAATAATAAATTAAATATGTATGTTTGTAATATTATCTTTTTTTTAAAATTATTTCATTTATAAATTGTAAATTTATTATTAAATTTGCTAATATTTGCATAAATTTAGAGGTTAGAAAAATTAGCAAAAATTTTAAAAATAATGGGTTTGTTAAAAACAGACAGTGACACAAATAATAAATATGAAATTTAAAAAAAAAAAAATATTTGAGATTAAAATATGTAAATGTTTTTCGAAAATTATTTTAAACATTTAAATATTTTAATCTCAAACATTATTTTTTTTAAATTTATTATATATATATTGTGCCCTTTTGTATGGGTCACCATTTAATTTTTGTGCTAATCTATTAAAAATTTTAAATTTAAGATATATTTGAATATGTGATGTTAATTTTGCTTATGATAATATTTCAAAAGGTTTAATTAAAGCAATCTATGAGTATTTGATATGTAAAATTGTGCTGATATTGAGAGAGACATTTTAGATGATGATGGTTATAATATATGGTTGGAAAAATGGCCATAATCAATACTGCATTAATAAATTTAAATAAATAAATATTTAAAACTAAAGTATTTAAAAAGACAAGTTAAAATTAAAAGCATATATTTATTGTTGATAAAGTAATGATATAAAAGAATATAAATATTTTTAATTATTATAAATACTTAAATAGAAGATTAATATTTGATTTTAATGATATCAAATAATTATTTTAAAATTTAATATAATATTTTATTTATTTTAAAAATATTTATTTTAAAAAATGCAATTGTTAGTTTATTTTTAGACTATGACAAGCGTTTCTTGTGTTGTAGAAAACAGATGTTAGTTAGATATGCACACACATGCTTGGAAGATGTTTCGTAAAGTTGCAAAAATATTTTTAAAATCATGTTATAAAATTTATAAATAATATGTGAATTATCGCAAGATAAAAATAAAGATAAATCAATGTAGAATATTAAATCTGATTTTAAAATATTGCTTTAAAAATATAACGTATAAAAAGACTTAGTGTATTTTCAATAATCTTATAAAAGTTAAAATTAAAATCAAGTCAGTAAAAATATTTTAAAAAAATATTTAATAGATGTAAATAAATGATAAAGATTATTTTAAAATTTGATAATGTAATAAATATTAAATGTTAAATAAGTCATTATTTATTTTTAAATTTTGTGTTGTTGGTAAATATGTAAATAAGCCAGCAAGTTGATTGTTTAAATGTACCAATCAGATGGGAAGTTTCTTCCAGTATAAAAGCTCAGTTCAATTGTTAGGAGAGGACTCTGTGATTGAATTTTTAAGTTAATTGTGTTATTTAAAAAAATAGCTAAGTAAATTTTATAGATGCTTTTAAAATCATTTTTCAAAATTATAAGAGTGTCTTGTAAATAATTTATAAAAGTTTTAAATGATAAACATGCAGTGTTAAGTTAATTGTTCCTTATCAGTCGTCTCTATTTAAGCTCAATTTGCAAGCAAATAGTCATGGAAACATCATATATAGTAAAAATATATCGGAAACTTTACCCTAGGAATATAACAAACGCTGGATTAGTTCGGATAATTACGAGATGGAGAAAAGTAATATTTTGGACAGTATATAATTTTAAAAGCTAATTGCTATTGACTATTAGAAAATAGATATTTTAAAGAATAAAATACTTCTTATGACGAAAGTATTTTTGCAAGCTATAAATTTAAATATATATCTTAAGTAAAGATATTAGAAATAAAAGTAGTTTTTTATAAATACTTGCCTTGTTAAGTCTTTATGTTTAAAAGACTGAATATTGATAATTTTGGAATGCAAATAAATTGAAAATATAATTAGCTAAAAGTCTTAATATAATAAAAATTATTATATTGAAGTAATTTAAACGCTGGTCGTTTTTTTAGATGAAGAAGCTTATTCTTACCTGGATATTTTGTTAAGAAATGCGCAAGTAATACGTGGATGTCCAAGTTAATTTTAAAATAATTAAATGATAATTTTTCATAAACTATAGACTAATTTAAGATAATAACTTTAAATAATATTTTTAAAGAACTGCATCCGGATCAGATAAACTATTTTAATTTTATTTTGTTTCTTATGGAAGAATTAACTTTTATTTTATTTTAAAAGAACGTTTTTCATTTTTTCATAAACTTTTAAAAAACACGTGATGGACCGGAAAACGGAAATGGTGTTTTAGTGTATGTGTACCGAGGATTTAAGAACTATTATGGTGAAAAGAAGACATCACTGGAGTTACGTAATATGAATTCTATTTTATTTATCTAATATAAAATTTAAATATTATTAATCTATTAAAAATAAGATAGGTACATTTCTTAAATAATAACTAAAAATAATATAATGATTAATTGCATAAGTTTATTTTATAATTAATATAACACAGAATATTTTAAAGAATGATCGTGAGTGTAAATGTGAATTATTTTATGAAGCTGTAATTCCGAAGAATATTGGAAGATGGACTGTACATTAAATCATTATTGATGGTAAAAATTGTAATAATAATAATAATATGTGTTTAATATGTTTTCTTTAGATCAACCAAATATTATGTTATTGTTTTGAATGAATGTATAAATATTTTTTAAAAATACACACATATTATATTGGCAGTGACAGTTTTATTTAAATATGCATAATTTGAATTTATGATATAAATACGATGCAACATTACATAAGAAGCTTAGAAATAATTATATGATTCTTTCATAGATAAATTTTAATATTGTTATTTTTATGTTATAGTGTCAGAATTATATTTATTATTCATAAGTAGTTATTTTATTGCAAGTTAGGAAGAGATTTTAAAGTCTATATTTTATTTTTGTTTATTGGATAAATTAAATTAAGTTTTATGTAGAAGTTTATATTTGGATTGAAGATTTTCTGAATATAGATGATGAAGTATAAATAATTTGGATAATTAATATTTATTTAAAGTTGAAGGTTGTTTTCCCGGAAGTTTTGAAATAAGTTTAAAGGATGCTTTGTAGATAGAAAATTTATTAGGAAGGAGTAGAATAACACATAAAGTAAAGTAATAATTTCACATAGAAAAGAATCATAAAATTTATCTAATATAATACTTTATGAATTTGAAATTGATGAATAATTTAAATATTATTATTTTAACAGTACGTATATGTAATGCATATTTGATAAAACATATAGCATGAATTGCGTTAAATGAAATATAAATTATAATCAGTTATTTTATTACATTACAAAGATACATTAGTTTATACATGTATGATATTAAAGTAATGCTGATATTAAAGTGAACATATGTTAATACGTTATGAAATAGATAACAATAATACTTAATGATGTAGCAATTTAATTAGTAGAGTTTAATTGTTTACATATGCTACATAAATATTGTTTACATAAATTTTTCTGTATAATAATTGAAGTTCATTGATATTTATTTAAAGTCTAAGTTTGAGACTATACTTCAATACTATTGGTACAGCATTTTAAAAAATGTATAGATTACTTAGTAAGAGTATGAGCTAATAACAGTGTAAACATTTTGTATTATTATTTTCTTATTTTATTTTTCTTTGTTTTCTAATTTGAATTGTAAATATTGTAAATAAATTCTTGATTAAAGTTAATGTAAATAAATTTGTTTTAATTTGTTTTAAAAGTGTGTCGAGGTCATTATTTTGCACCACAGCATTTGACAGCAGATAATTTGGATAAACATAATATTTGCACAATGTGAATTTATTAATATTATTTAGAAATAAATACAATATATTCTTGATTATCATTTTATGAGAATTTATTGACATTAACATATCATATTACAATGGTCATAGAGTAGTTATAATGCATAATATAAGAGTATAATATTATCTATTGCCACAGATTATTAAAATATAAAATTTTGATCTATTCTAAAATTAAGATATTATATGAAAATAAAAGATATACATATTATTATTTATTTAATGATTGACGATATAACAGAAATAGATAAGATTAAGTTATACCCTAAGATTAGTATTAAGTATTATTATTACTAGAATAAGTTAGGTGTATTTAGGTTTGATATAAAATCCCTTATCATATTTATTTACATGAGTTATCATTACTTTAAGATAATTAGAAGAACCTGAGATTATTTAATTATATTTTAAAATTAAAAGTTAAGATTTATTTTTATTATTATTAAAGATAATTTATTTTATTTTAAAAGCCATAAGAATGCTGTAGATATAGTATTAAATTAATAATGAGGTAATAGTATTCTTATGCCATTGAGACAATGTCTTGGAAGATATTGACTCAATGTAAATCTACTTATTGCTTTGTAACTTTACTTCACAGTCTCATGATTTTGATACATACTTATTTAATTAATGCATAATAAAGAAGTATATTGATTTTGATAATTGATAATAAATTTAATTATAATATGATAGTATAAAAGTATATTAAAAATAGATATGCAAATTTTTATTAAGCATAACAATTCAATTGAGCTAGTTGTATTTTAAATTATATTATATATCGAGAAGTAAGGGTACAATATATTTGAATCACTCTGTCTATTTTTAACAAACACATTATTTTTAAAATTTCTGCAAATTTTTCTAACATCTAAATTTGCCGTGTTAAATTATATTTTATTTCATACAAACCGTTTGTATGAAATAATATATAATTTAACAATCAATTTTATGCTATTTTTGATATCAAAAATAGCATTACATCGTGCATTCTTTCTAAAAATCATGACTTTTTTAAAACGCCACGGGACACAGTCGGGTCACCTTAGTAAACATACATATTGACAGGGGCACCAAAATCAAATTTGCATGCGGGCGCCTAGTACCCAGCGCCGGCCCTGTGCACAAGCCTTCTAGAATCCATTGATTGCTCTGGCTTGCACTGAGTGGTAGTACTGTGTGAAGAGTTTTTCCTGTTTTAATAAAATGAATCTCATGTGATACTTTATTTGTTATAAGAATTATGCATGTAAACACATAGTATTATTTAAACTATAAGGTTTTAAACAGTGAGGATTTTATTATATTAGTTTTGTAATTTTACCAGAAAAATCAATTGTGTTAATTAGAATTTATAAGGTAGCATTTTTAACAATGAAGTTGATTATATTTTTTATTTTTATTTTTGGCTAATGTGTTTTTTTTAAATAAATATGTACTAAATAAATGAATAATTCAATGCATAATTATATTTATTGTTTTTACATGTTATTAAATATTGCATATATGCATACAGGTAAAGAGATCACCTTTGAATCATAAAATTACCATTAAATTAGGTTATTTGATTTTTTTTTTTTATTTTAAAAATTAAAAATTATAATATTTTTTTTTTTTAAAAATTATATTTTTTTTTTTTTATTTTTTTATTATTAATAAAAAAAAAAAAAATATTTTCTCTAAAAAAGTCAAAAAATATAATAAATAATTATTTTAAAAAATAATTAATTTCTGGCTTTTTTTTTTTTTTTTATTTAAGAACAAGAACAGAAGAAAGGAAAACTTATGCATTTAATGTAAAAATATTTACAAGCAATTTTTTATTATTATTAAAGGTAAACAATCAATTTTATTGTAAATTAATTCATAGGTTTTGCTTACCCATGTTTATTAAACGTTGTTTATTTCAGATGAAGGAAAATCAGTCTATACCATTTGTTTTCTGGGTATAACTTGTGATCTATTCTTGGGCAGCTTTATGTATCAAATTTGCCATGATGTCTTTTGATATTGAAGATCTAATTCTAGAGGGGAGCCAGGAAAGTGACCAGGCTCCATGTTGCAGCAACTATGTCAGGAGGGGTTAGTGCTTGATCTCTGTTCTTAATCTTGGCAATTCTATTGTAGAATAGTGATTGTAATTTTTTGGCTATGGGATTAAAGCACAGATAGCATCAATAGACCATAATGTGTATAAAAGAAATATGGCCATTCTAATTGATGGAAAAAGGCCTCTTTTTATGCTATCAACAAGTGTGCAGATGGTAGTATTATTTGACTTGGTAATTGACTGTATAATGCTTCTGTATATTTGAAAACCGAAGCACTGATATGTGAAGTGGAAGATAGTTTTTTCATTTTGGTGGCACAGTGAGCAAATAGTATTTATTTTTTTAATTCCCCTTTTTTTGCAATAGGAAGTAGCTGGTAGAAAACATATCTAGGTTTATTTTAATTATAAAGTCTACAAATTTTGGTTCTAGGAACCAATGCTTAAATTTAGTAATTATCTATTTGTTTGTAATATTGATAAATGGTATTATCAAGTGATTAGTGCCATATATTATGTTATATGCCTCCCAAATTTTTATTTTGTGAGAGAATGTATTTTTATTAAGCTCCATATTAAGGGAAATGTGTCCAATTAGAGATAGTAGTCATACACTTTTCTATGGGGGTGGTTTGTCCTGTGACATTAGGATAAAGAGTGATAAATCTGGAAATGGTTTTAAAAGCTTTTTGAAAAAAGAATGTGTTAATTGAGTGAAGGGATAGACCGTTATCCTTTGATTGTATTTGCAAGGTTCTAATGCTTATTGACACTGGTTTTTTGTCTCATATCAATTTGGAACATAATGAGTTGATTTTTTCTTAAACACATTAGTGTAATTGATTATTGGCATATAATAGTTGATTTTTGGGAAAATTAGGGTGTTGGTGAGTGAGATCTTTGCATGAATGGAGAGGTACCCTTTAGATAGAAATCTGGCTGTGTTTTCTATAGAAGTTAGAATTGTGTCTTGAATCTTTTCTCATTGCTGTGGTGCACTTGTGTATCAGGAATCCTAGAAAACCATAAGGTCTTGCCATATGGGGAGAGTTAATACTATTTCCAGTGAAAAGCATCCATGCTGATGATTTTTTCAAGTTAATGTGTAGGCCATATTGGGTTGAGTATTGTTACTAGTATTGAGTTTGATAAAGAAAAAAAAATTCTTGGAGGGAACAGCAATATCATTCATATATGCAATGTGGATAATTGTTTTATCTATTGCCTTTTAATAGATGAAAATGTTTGTTACAATATGAAAATCTAACAAATGAAGTTTTGGATTAAAAATGAGCAAAACATAATTCTTATTAAAAAAGAAATAAAGAGAAACAATATTCTTTAAATAAATAAATAAATCATGAGTGGTTTAATAATAATTGTTTAATACTAATATCAAATATGTGAGCAACACACTTTTAATATTAGAACTTTATTTTTAATCATATTTGAAAATGTTTGATAAAAAAAAAAGCTTCATTTATATAAAATTTACTATATTTAAAGACATTTATTAATGTTCATACAGTGCAACTTTAATTAGTAAATTTTATAACTTTTGGTTCATAACTGCATTACATAAGCTAATACTTTATGTTTTAATCTTAATAAGTTATTATTATTAATTTTAAAAGGTGGATATGAAAACTCAGTGGAAATTGCTTTTGTATGTAGATAAAATTGCTAATCTTTAAAATCAAATTTAAAGTGCTGCAAAAAAACCAAAATAATTACAGAAATAACATAATTTATCTAAGTATATATATATTTGATTTTGACTCTGTATTAAATACAGAGTCAAAATAATTATATAAATATACATAATTTATCTAAGTATATATATATTTGATTTTGACTCTGTATTAAATCATAACCCACATGTTTCTGATGTGCATCAAAAAATACTTTCTGGCATTAAGGATCAAAAAAAGTCATTATAACTTGTTAAATTTTATGAGGGTGCCACAGTAAAGCAGCACCTGTTTAGACAAAGTGATCTATTTATTGAGCAATGACAATGCAAAGAACATAGGTAGCAATAGTAATAAATATTGTCAGCATAAATCAGATTGTAAGCAAAGTAACTGATCTACCAGTGACTTAATGATAACTTTCTTCAATGCATAATTTAGATAAATGATGTAGGAATGGTGATAATGGTACCATGGATTGTTTTATGACAAATTAAAATTGTATCTTAGAACTGAAAAATATTAAGATTGCATCTATTGATATATTCAGCTTTTAACCATGAAAAACACATTATTCCAGATATTTTTGTATAAAATACCATCAAATATTGTAACCAGTCACCTTTAGTTTAGACTAACCGGTAAATACTTTTCAATAAAATAATGCACTCACAATTTTTTTACAATATCTAATTGCTTTTTAAATCAATTTATTTAATTACAATGCTAATAAGTGAAGTTAACTTTATTTCTTGAATCTAAATGTGTACTTGAGTTTATAAAATAATTTACAACAATTCACACATATTATGCTACCCCAGAGTCATCTATATAAGACCACCAGCAAACAAACACATTTCCAGTTTAAAGTAGAATTATTTTTCCATTATATCAAGCTAAGATTTAAAATTTGTTTAAATCCCTACAATATTTAACTCAAATACATCTGATTTTACAATTATAAAACCTACTAACCTCAGTTATAATCTAAAGGCAAGTACCTTTGACTTTTCCCCCCACAATACAGTAGTATTTATAATCATGTGATTTTTTTTGGCTTAATACAGTACTACTGATACACTACCATTATTTTAAATCCATGGTTTCAAAGTTTATTTTAGAATTTAAAAAAATTTAAAAATACAAAGAGTTATCAAATAAGCATTTATTTTATAACATCTTGCGTGCGATTATAATTATGATAGAATGACAGCCTGTTAAGCTAAATTGCGCAGACGCTGTGAGAATGTTGTTAATAAATGAATACCTTCGAACAACCACATGATATAGTATTTATATAAGAGTAAAAGGAATCCCATAAAATCTGTAATTATATCAGAAAATTGGAAAATATTTAAAAATTAAAAAGTATATATTAGCATAAATTTGAAAATGAATTTACATTCACTGATTATATTTATTTGTTTACAAAAAAAGTTTGTTATAAATATAAGTGGCAGAAATTTAACATTTGTACTATAACAATAGTTTTTATTTTTTTGATAACATATTATATAAATATTAACATTTGTACAAACAAAAGTTTAAATTATACAAACATATGATGAAGCCATGAAACATTCCAGTTTGAGCAATACAATGTTTTATTCAATATCAACAAAAGGAAAGTCAAATATAAAGAATATACCAGTTCCTATTAGTAAATGATCAACTAATCAAAAATTATGTCCATGATTTGTTGCTTTTGTGGAATATTAATCTCAATAGTTTTTGTTCATGATAATCCTAGGTAAGGATTTTAAAAATTATAAGTGTGTGTTAAACCATTCTTTGTTATTCTTTTAAAGACAATGTATTTTTATTATCAATTATAATGGAAAAGCATGTAAACCACATAATTCTAAGAGTGCAAACAATTACAGATGAAATATAGGAATGAAAGTATCTTACAATTTTTTTAGCAATTGCTTGAAGTGAATCATACACTTGTAAAACAAAAGCAGCTATATAGATAAAAAGTGTGGGCAGATTTGAAAACTGTTTAGCATGCAAGTTTATGATTTAACTTAAGTAAGTTAACAAAAATGTTTTGGTTAGAATTATATCTTATAGTAGATTAAAAAGAAATTTTAATTATGACTGAGAAACAAAAAGATTTGAAAACTGGTTGTTCACGAATCTCTAGAAAAATAAGTTACCTTCCTTAAATTTTTAAATAAAATGCCAAAAAGAGCTTTGATATTGTATTAGCTTAATATATCAGCATGATTGAAAGCTTGATCTATAAAATAAAATTGCCCATCATGTAGAAGTGAAACAAGCAATAGTATTGAGAGAGAGAGATAGAGACATTGAGAATTGGATTGTCTAGAATTGGAATGTATATGTTCTTTTTGATGTAGATTGCAAATGATTTTAAATTATCAAATTAGACCTCTTTTGCAAATGGAAAAACATACAGTCATGGTTGACAAAAGATATGAAAATGATCACCAAATATATAATCTTATTATGGACATAAACTTTTTAAAAGTAGTATTAATTGGTAAGATCCTTTGGTTATAGTAAGAAAGTATTCTACCAATTATAGCATTCCCTATGCAAATTTTTACAATAGGATAAAGCATTTTTAGGAATTATGCTTTATTTCATGCTAAATATGCCCAATTTGAGAAGTCTCAAGTTATGAGTTAATTATATTTTAGACATTTTCAGAAAAAAAAATAAAAAAATCTGTGGAAAATGATAATAATTTATGGCCTGTAGACAGCAGCCACATAGATGATTTTCAAAATTTAATTGTGGATGAAATCAAGGATTGGAATTTGTTTAGAATATACAAAACACAAGGAATATTCTTAAAGTTGCTAAGGATTATTGGGGCATTATCAATGAAGGATATGACTTGGACAGTAGTTTTAAGATGTAAAAAAGACCTTATGTGCATTGTTCAACTTTGTAAATTAGAGGGTCAATATAAATTGCAAATAGTATTGATGTTAAGTGGTAAACTCTGTGGAGTATCATAACTAATAAAAAAATTTTAATTGATTAGATAAAAATTATACTTAAAGTCAATTTGAAATGTAACATAATTTAAAAGTTTGTTCTCTTTTGCAAATAATATTAAATCTTATATTAAAAATAGCTTGAGAAATAGAAAGATTTTAGTGAATAATGTGAAGTAGAATGTTTTAGAAGAATAAGTTCATTCCATCTTTTTAGGATAATTCTTGCAAAAAAAATTTGATAGATATACTCACGTATAATAAGATGCAAGTTATTTAGAGAGGGATATAATGCATTTGATTTTTTTCTGTGATAAAATATTATGTTGGTGGAAATATAAGAATGTGAAGAAACATTGAGCATAACTGATTGAAAAACTATTGTAGGATAATGATGATTACTGTAATGAAGATGTTTGTTGATGCTAGAATAAGATATACTATTAAAAAATTATGAGTTCCAAGTTGCAGAATTTTCTCAAATATTTACTGCTTTGTAATATAATTTTCTTGAAAAAGTTGGATTAGGTATTGAACTATGGGCTAATATTATCAAACCACTTCTAAATAAGATTTTAGATGCTCAAGAAGTTCCATGGTGACTTTGGTCATGAAAGGAGAATACCATCCTTTGATAAAACAAAATGTCAAAGACAGAGTAGATCTTGAATAATTTACGATAGTTGTCACCAGTTATGAAAATTTTATATTTTTTTCTTAGCCTAAGTGTTAGTTATAAAGTATGATCAACTTATTATGCTTCATTTTACAATTTATAGATAATAGTAATAATAAAGTCAGATGTCATATGACTTATATATAGCTTGCACTTACAAATATGTAAAATTAAGAGCATGCTAATGAACTCTAAACAAGCTTTTTTTTATTTTATGATAAATGCTACTACAAGAGAAGGCATTCAAGTCATTTTTGATTGTTCCATCCCCAGACCTGTTTCGACCTATGGGTCTCTTCAGTGAGGAGTTGGGACATTAGATAAAAAAAAAGCTTGTTTAGAGTTCATTAGCATGCTCTTAATTTTGAAAATTTATAGATAAAAGATTTTGAATTATTTGTGAGATAGCTTGAAGAATTAAATTAATATCTTCAATATATTGTTTTATAAGATTATTTTAATAATAGTCTGTTAATAGAACAGAATAGCAGTTGTTCAAAAAGTTTTTGAAGACCAACTATGTTTGAACTGGAGAGAAGTTTCGCCAGTGGTAATCATAATGACCTGCAATTATTATGTTATAAAAATGATTAATGTTGTAATTTAAATTATAACCCAATATGTCAATTAATTTCACATTATTTTGACATCTATTTAGTTTGAGAGTCACTCAAGCATATTTAAAACATAAGAGATTAGATAGATGTATTGATATCTTGAAATTGAATAGAGTTGCAAAAAAAGAGCAATAAGAGATGAACTCATTTTACCATAAATGAAATAGCACCTGGGTAACATAAGTATGATAGTAGTAGCAAGATGAGTTGATTAAGCTTCAAGTGCAGATAGTAACTCATTGTAAGTGTAGTTGAAGTCACCATACAGGAAGATTATACTGGGCCTGTGTAAGATTTTCTTATAGGCAATGTGAAGAATGCTGGTTAAATTTTTTGCATTCTGACTTGAATATATTGATATGAGATGAAATTGCTGCAATTGATGACTAAAAGAGAATATGTTGCCTTAACAGCTATGCATAATATGCTTAATTTCGTTAATATAATTTTGTACTTATTAAAATTTCTTTACCTTGAACTGATTTGATGTTTGATTTATAAAGATATAGTTGATACTCAGAACATTAATGATATCTGGTTGGATTGATGACAAATCTTTATATTTTTGTTAACATGACTATGTCACAATGGTGACTCTCTAAAATTAAACTATGTAAGTTTAGGCCATTCACTTTGCTTATGGCAAATATTGAGCACATTATGGGTGTGAGTTGTAGAACTGGTACTTTTTTTTGGTATGTTGAGCCAATGTTATATGTTGTATAAGTGAGGGTAAAAAGTAAATACTTAAATGTTTATTTAATATATTATTATATACTTGTTTCAATTAACTACATATATTTACTTGAATGTTTGTCAAAAATATATATACTTCTTTGAATCCTTTTTAAATATTGGTATAATGTAAAAATGTCTTCTTTATAGAAATTCTTTTTCCGTTGACATCTTGGGATAAATAATATTTTTCATTTTGTAATTTGTATAAAGTTAAGAATAAATAATCAATAGTAACAATTCAATTTTTTTATAAAACAAACTTTATTTGGAGAACATATTTCTATGCTGAATCAGAATGGTGGGACTTCGTGTTGGTATTTTTTTGTCATAATTTTTTTCTGATTTTTAAAAAACCTTTAGTATATCATCATAAATATTTTACATTTTTCTATCAAAACAAATTTAGAATATCTAATCCATGTCATTTCATGTACTACACATATGTCCAGATGCCTGAGTTCAGATCTATATGATTATATAAGCAAATGAGCTTGGATTGAAAACATTATTATGTTTTCATTTTGAACTCCTAGTTTTTAGTTAACCAAATAGTTAAAAGGTAGCTTCTGGAAGGCTGCATTAGATCCTAAGTTTTAAATGCAATGCTCTCATATCCAAGACTCCATCTAATGAAAGCCATAAGCTAGAAACCAATCTGGGGATATTGGATATGTAAGCACTTCAGAGGGATTTTATGCACAAACCTTCCTGCATCCATTGATTACGAAGGCTTGCCATTGGTGACACTACTTCATGGAGATTTTGTTACAGTTAAGATTGAGAATAACTACATATTCATACAGTTTATAGATAAATTAAACTTTTTCATAAAAATCATAGAATATTTATTGCCATGC
This sequence comes from Epiperipatus broadwayi, assembly GCA_028023455.1. Classification (NCBI taxonomy): domain Eukaryota; kingdom Metazoa; phylum Onychophora; class Udeonychophora; order Euonychophora; family Peripatidae; genus Epiperipatus; species Epiperipatus broadwayi. The sequence goes on from JAQFVV010000114.1 coordinate 2,576,752, forward strand.
TATGTTACTTTAAATGGCTGACTCAACTATGCTTGACCATTAAAATTTTATATATTTTTTTGATTTAGTTATTTGGGAAAATTGACATTTAGCATAGAATTACAAAGATTTTGTTTTTAATTATCATGCAGAATTCCAGATAAATAAATAGTCGTACAGTTTATGAATAAATTAAATTTCTTTATAAAAAGAGTGTGTTAATGATACCATATTCAATTTAAACAGACATAACAATGTTCTGCTTTTTATTAAAAATAAACTTTTTTTTCCTCATGGGTCATAGCATCAGCTGGAAAGTGAACTTGCTAACCTGGGACAACTGTTTGTAAAGCAGCTGTCACTGACCTCTCGACTACCAATACTTTTAGTATAAAATTGCATTTTTTTGTATAGTATATAGTTGAAAATTAATATCTATTACAGATATTCATGCTGCAATATTTTCAATAAGGTATGTAATATGAGAACTGATTCTTTTTGTGAATATTTTTAAATGTTATGTTGGCTGATCTAAAATTGCTTGTAAAATATAAAATTTTGAATTCATTCAGCTTGGAATTACTATAATTTACTTATATAAAGTTAATAATGATAATAATTTTTTATTTTCAAAAAATAAAATTAATATGGATCTTTTCATTACAGTGATGTAATCTTATCCATTATTTTTATCATGGTAATTGTTGCTTAATCATATGCAACATAAATATTATCATATATATTCAAATTTTAATATCCTCATAAAATGCTGCTTTATTTTCCCAGAAAAAACTTTGTTTAATGCTTTCTGTCAAATTCTTGTAAATCCCAGACCTGTTAGGATTGATTGCAAAATTCTATTCGAGTTTTTTAAATATTAAGTAAGAGTAGTGCCCCATAAAATTTTTAAGCAGGGGTGCTTTATTACAGTATTATCACCAAAAAAGTAAACAAAAAAAAACACAGCATTTTTAAGTTCGCAACCACACAACCATGTTATTTTCCCATACCAATCATTGTTAAAAATATAATGTATTTTTTGTTTTTACTTACTGCTGTTTGACAAATAATAATATCTATCAAGCATTGGTGGCCTAGCGGTTAGCATAGCTGCCTACCAAGCAGCTGGCTCGGATTCGCTTCCGGTCAACGGTTTGACATATGAAAATAATAATAATAATATCTGGAGTATATCGACCTTTACTTTTTATTTCAATTTTTTCTTATAATGTCAACTGGAAAAATGTATTTTTTAAAATATATATTCAACACTAACACTCATCATAAAAAATAATATTTCTTTTTATTATTTTATGTTTTTCTATAATAAATATTTATATGTTAATTTACAAATATTAACTACAAGAAAAAAAGAAAATATTTTATTGCTCATTTTAAATAAAAGCAATAAAAATGTATTTTCTCAGATGAAAAACCAGAATAGATAAGCATGTTATCACTTTCAAATAATTACTGATACTGCCATTACAAGCAGCTCCATTGACACTAGTTTTACACATTGATAAGATCAAATGAATCTCTGTGAAACTTGCTGATGTTTTTGATAAAGCAGCATCTTTGATAGAATTTCAAGCATAGGTTCAAATAATTCCTTTTAAAAATGACTTAATTATTTGCATATATAAAATAATTGTGCAAAATATTGAATGATTGTTATATTATTGAAATTTCCAAGCACAAATTTAAGAATTAATTTTTATCTGGGGAGTTATGCAGTGGTGCAGTGCTTATGGACTGGCCACTACTGTTAAAACATATAACTAGTTAGTTTCTTTTAGAATACTACAATCCAAAAGTACATAATCAATAGTGTGTATACATTTAATTTTTATTCTTCATTTTGATTAACTTTAAATAAATGTACACATTTTTAAAAAAAATACTTTCTGATATTTTGATTTTAATAATGTAGAATATTCATTCTTATTATTGTTTCATATGCAATATCCTGAGTGAATATTACAAATTACTTATATTTATTTACTTTATTAAAATAATAATTTATTTTATTTTTTGTTGTATTAAAATAAACATTTAATATAAAGTATTTTTAAAATACTAACAAAATGCATATAGAAATTTATAAAGTTAAAAAATAAATCAATAAGCTTTTAAACAAACCACTGCCAAGCAATAGCTTCTTCCCTCTTTTCTTTTCTTATTAGAGAAAAAACATTACTTACCATGAACAGAAATTGCCAAAAAATGAGGATTCTACCAGTTTTTTAATCTTTTATTTATTACTCAGTTAATGAGGACTAGAAAAATATTTAACAACTATTATCAATTAATATGGGATGTTTGGAATCTGATAAAATTTTTGAGTTGCATCAAAAGACAAGTGTAGATATACTAATCACACTATATTATAAAATTCTTCTAATTTATATAACTATATAAAATAATTATATTAATAGAGATTTTATAGTACACTTTGAACCCTAATCTTCTTTTAATTAATATTCTAAAAAAATCATCTTTACTTTTACAAACAAGTATCCAAAGATACCATAAAAATGTAATCAACTTCCACGATACATTTGGACTAAAGCAGGTACTGTCAAAAAACCAGAGAAATTTAAATAAGACTAATCAATCAAAGTGCATTAAGGGAATGGTTTGATTGTTTTCTGTCCTTAGCTTTTTGTTTATATAAAAAAGGTGATTTGATTTAAATTATAATTAAAATACATTTGGTTTAATAGTGGCTTGAATAAAAAATCTAAGCTTAAATACAACATAAATTTTGATTAAAATGTCAAATAATTTCATATTCAACAAGTAATAGCTTGATGTTACATAAAGTATAATTAAAAGATATGGGAGTATTAAAAATAAAAGCCTATAAATTTGTTTAGATAACAGTCTTGAGTTATCAGTGATAGAAAAAGTCCATAATTATCTGAATAAGATGGATTAAGTCAATGTATTATGGCAATTGCTTGCATTTTTCTAGCATCTTGTTTATATGTTTGTAAATGTGAATTGCTTTAAATCATAAAGTACATTTGTTAAAAAAAAGTAACATTTTAACATAGTTATTGCAAAAAGTTTTTCTGTTGTTATTTATTACATCTAATTTATGTTAAAATATGAATACAATAAAAAGTTATGACTGCTTTATTGAAAACTGTTCAGACATGATATCATATTGAATAGTGAATAGAACTTTATATTACTTTCGATTGTTCTTAAAAGTTTCTTCTTGTTAATATAAAAAGGTGCAGATTTTGCTAATATTTATTTTAATAAAAATAATTGATTTTGTGTGTGAACATGTAATATTAAACATCATTAAAAACAATTGATGTTTGCCTGCCTATTAATTTTATATATGCTGTATAAAAAGCAGATGATGAAAAAAAATAAAATTGTTCAGACAATTAAGAATTTATTGATCTTAAAACAGGAAAAACTCACTATACATATTGCCATTAACAGTAAGCTAGAGTAATCAAGGATGCCATAAGGCTTGTGCATAAAATCCCCATCTAGTGCCTACTCATCCAATATCTTCAGGCTAGTTTCTGGCTTGTGACCTTCATTAGTGAGGTGCCTTGGATCTGAGAGCACTGCACCTAGATCTTAGGATCTAATGCAAGCATAAGAAATGGTGATCATGTGATGTTGATTGGGTTAATTTATTGATTTCTTATAAATATTAATTTAACATTTTTTTATTTTAAACAAAATCGTTTTGAAAATTATAATACATGTTTTTATTATGGTTATAAATTTGAAAAAAAAAATCTATAATTAGAAAAAAATGTGTAGAAATATGTAGAATAACTTATAATAAAACACTGTGATTAAGTGACAACCCTTCATCATCATGTGATAGTTTTCCATTTCCTTAAAATAATTTATTTCAGCAGCTTATCATTATTTTTGGGGAAAAAAAATAACTGGTAAAAAACAACACAATTTTATATCATTACACTTATTTTAATAGTATATATATATATATTTTTGGATAATTCAAAAAATTGTACCCTACCAATAGGATGATAACCCCTAGAAACCATGACAAGTCCCTAAGTTAGGCTATACTGTTATTTAATCTAGGTATAATTTTATACTTTTAATTATTTCTAAATTATGTTTAATTTACATAAGCAATTATGAGACCATTTATCTATCCTATTAAACAAGATTACATACTCTTTAACATTAAACAAATACCAAAATTTTTGCTCAATGGCATAAGAATACTAAGACACTCCTCTTTATTAAGTATCTACATATTCCCATGACTAATAATAATACTTAAATAAATATAATAAACATCGATAATTATTAACTTTAAGTTAACCGAATTAATAAGTTATACTAGCCTCTTCTTGTATATTGATCTATTATTATTATTACTTTTATAGGATTATAATTAATAATAACCATAATATTAATATACTAAGATAATCATAGGATTATCATTGATTTTAAATTAGCTCTTCATTCCACCTATAGGATATCAAGAGAGATTTTACTTAACACTGTAGGTAGTGTCTTAATTAAGAAAAGGCTTATAACCTTAATCTATAATTAAAATTATACTACTACTTTATATTTATGTTCTCTAATATTTAATAATAAATAACTATTGTTATCTAAATTGTAATCATAATTTATAACTCCAAATAATAACTAATTCATAATCTGTTTTACTATAAATAAATATACTTTAATAGATTTACAATATATTTTATTAATGACTTATGTGATCAAGGCAGTTTGCAATAATTTAAGATCCTTTTTAAAATATGTTTTCTTAAATGATTGTTGTACATTATATTGTACTGGATTAATTTCTTAGTCAAATCTTAAACTGCATGTTTTGGTTAGTGTGTATAGTACAATTCAAACTCTCTGATGATGGTGTAGTGATGATGACTCTGACAAAAAAATGTAACTCTCAATACTTAGTTTAACTTTTAAACATCAGCTTTAATAATATTATTTACAAGATCTTTCAATGATTATTTTAAACTACTAAGTAACTTAGTAAATAACAATATTAATAGCATTATATAACAATATAAGACAGTAACACATTTAAACACTATTTCCCCTAATTACCATTAGAGATTTAAAATTAAATACTCCTTTCTCATAAGATAGGGTGTTATTGTTACATTTAACTTTATTACTTATATAACAAAATCATATGTATTTATTAAATTATCAGTCACTTTTTTATGGACTTGATTTACACTTATTACTTCTTATAGATTACACTTCAAAATATCAGAAGACTTAAAATATGGGTTGTTTTCTTTTTTAAATAATATAATTTTATTGTAATACTATGAAATATTACATAATTATCTATTTTTATAACTTATGATATTTATTATTTGATCTTTCTTTTTACCTTGCACTAAGATGATATTAATTCGATAATTATAGAATCATTAATCTGTTTTCTGATATCACACTCAATTTTCCTATGGCTTTATTATCAAACTCTATAACTAAATACAAAAAATGAAACTTTTATACTGTACACTCTCAAATATGACAACTTATCTCTTCCTGAACTAACTTCAATTTACAATTTATGATACCATGCTAAAGATTGATAGAACACTCTTTGGTGCATCCTAAAATAAGAAATCCTTACATTCATTTTATCTAAACAACTCAGCTATTAACTTCCTATTTCCAATCTATACCTGTTTTGTACATTTCTTATAAATAATAGCCTACAAAGAATTACAAACTAGAATTAGTTATGACTCCATTACAATTGCATTAAATTATTTATAGTTAAACATAACATCAAAAATGATAACTATTTCTCCATTGAATTTCTTAAAATGTTTTCTATATTCTCTATTTATTTATTTAAAAACATAAATAATTAAATGGATTAAATATTGGAAAAGCAGTTTTACACTTAAAGAAATCATAAAAAATAAAACAAGTTATAATAAGTATAATTATATAGCTAACTGAAGGTTTATGTGATGTTTGAAAAATCCTAGGTAAATTAAGCATTTGGGTGTTGTATTGAGTTTGTCCCATTTCAGGTCTTTTTATTTATACGATTTGACTGAAACTAATAGTGGAATTTTAAGTCTTAGTACATCCACTGTACTCAACTACACAGGGAAAAACAAGATATGGTTTAAAATTTTACTAAATCAATGTTTATTATTACTCTGATACTTAATTTTTTTTTAAAAAAAAAGAACTGTTACATAAATTATTCTTTACTTTTTTTCACCGAAATCTTTCTGTGGAAAATTTTACTTTTAACTAGAAAACATACTTATCAATCATTTTTTTTAACATTATCAATATTTTTCAGAATTTTTCTCCTATTTATTTTTAGGCATTGTATATATATGTCCAAGCAAATGTTTTGCATCGTTTAAATGATTTATAAAAGAAAACACTTTAAAAAAACAAAAACAAAATGTTACTAAAATTCTTCCACAACCATGATTTAATCTATTAACAAATAGATCTTTTTAAGTGAAATTCAACTAAATATACAACAAAACAAAGTATCCTTCTTATCATTCACTTCAAAAACAACTTTCTTTAACATCAAAGGATGTTTTCGTGAGAATGATGGCCTCAGATTCAAAAAATGTTATAATCAAAGATTCTTATATTCTTCTTTTCAATTCATTTTTTCCATAAAAGTTGACAAAGTTGGTTTTTGAAATGAATGATGAGAAGACATTTTGTTTTGTATATATATATATGTGTATGTTTAGTTGAATTTTATTTGAAAAGATCTATTTTGTTAATGATTGAAATCATGGTTGTGGAAGAATTTTAGTAAAATTTTATTTTTTGGCTAATATTGTAATGTTATTTGAATTTCTATTTTACTTATAATTATTAATATAGTATTGTTTTTATCCACACTGTACAATTGTTATGCTAAATAAATAATTTATTTCAATCTTTATTGAATTTCTAACAATATGGATTACTATATCATAATTCTGTAGTTTTGTTTTATATTTTTATGCACTTTTTATTTTGTTTTATCTATTATTATTATTATTATTATTATTATTATTATTATTAGTAGTAGTAGTAGTAGTAGTAGTAGTACTAGTAGCAGTAGCAGTAGCAGTAGTAGTAGTAGTAGTAGTAGTAGTAGCAGCAGCAGCAGTAGCAGTAACAGTAGTAGTAGTAGTAGTAGTAGTAGCAGTAACCGTAGTAGTAGTAGTAGTAGTAGTAGTAAAAGAAGTAGCAGCAGCAGCAGTAGCAGTAACAGTAGTAGTAGTAGTAGTAGTAGTAGTAGTAGTAGTAGTAGTAGTAGTAGTAGTAGTAGTAATAGTAGTAGTAGTATAATTATTTTATTTCTATTATTTATGCAATAATATATTAACAATGAAAACAGATAATTTTTAGTAATAAAAAGTGTATAATATTATGTGCAAATAAAGTCTTTCTGTGTAATTATAAGCACTTTTTATAATTGATATTATATATTGATATTTCTATTAATTTATTATAATAATTATATATATAAAATCTTAATTTACACATATCTTTAACAATGTATTATACATGTCTTAATAAATAATAATATTAAATCATAATTTTTTTCCCTTTTTACACTTATGTAATAAAATATGCAAAGGATCTTGAAGTGCTATGGTTAGTCTTCACAAACTCGAATTTAAGTCAGGGTGAATTTAAAATTTTATTTATTTAAGTATCTTAAATTTTACAAGCTTAGGACTTTTTTTATGTAATTGCTTTACAGTCACCCCATAAATATATATATATATGTAATCAAACTATTTTTATCCAGATATAAAACAATGAAACAAAAATGCTAAAGCCAATACTTAACTATTCCTGGTAAATAACACCTCATTTTGCAGCACTAATGATAAAATCTTTTTCATAATGAACAATTCAAGACTGTTTTACTCTTTACTAAGAGATAACGTATAAAATATTATTAAGAATAAGAAAAATTTAAGCTTGAAAATATAATGATGCTTTATACTTTGTGCTTAATTTCTGATAAAATAGATTTGACTCTGAATATAAATTAAATGGCTCCAAGAAATGGCAGGTGAAAGTAAATATAATAAGAAAAAAAATGTACACTGAAAGAAACAAACATTATAATATTAGATGGACAACAGAATAGAAAATGAAAAAATATGACTATCCAAACATGAAGACTATACAAAGAAAAATAAGAAATGAAGTCATAAAAATACATAGCAATAATAAATGGCATATTAAAAAATTAAAATATTTAAAAAGTGAACCAACAACGAATTTACAACACATTAATATTTCTTTCCATTTTTTCTCCTTATTTGCATTGATTAATTATATACATATACTTTTTAATTAACCATATACTTTTTAATTAACACTTTACAATGCACTTTTAACATATGATTTGTTTTTTCTTGCTTACAGTTTCAACTGTCCTGCAGTCATCAACAGAGCTCTTTTAAACTTAAAAAATGGTGTAGCTGTAGTAAAGTTTAAATGAGCTCTGATGATGACTGCAGGGCAATTGAAACTGTAAGCAAGAAAAAATAAATCATATGTTAAAAATGCATTGTAAAGTGTTAACTAAGGAGTATATGGTGTATTAAATGTATATAATTTGTGATACAATAGTGAAAAATATTATTGTGTATAGAAGTGAAGTTTTGGTAGTTGAAAAAAAAATGGAAAGAGGATTGATAATTACAGAAATAAATTAGTGGTGATAACTAGCAGGAAAATCAAGCAGTGAATAGACAAGCAATAAAAGAATTTAGAAATAATGAATGAATATTTAATATCCTACAATGAATTAAATCAGATCAGGACATTTTAGATTATGTGAATATATACAGAGAATATATCTCAAGAAAGATTACTGAAAAAATATTAAAATGGACACTGTCTGGAAAGAAAAAATAAAGATCCAGAAAAGTGTAAGAAAAAAGGAATAGATAAAGATTTTTAGAAATATATATGAAAATTTTTATTAACTATCAGAGATATGGTGACTAGAAATCAAAAGATGTCATACATTATTATAGACCAATAATAATAAGAAAATATATAATTAAATTTTTATTGTGAAAAGAGTACAATGTTCCTATACTGATTCAAATTATTATATGTAAAATTTTTATTAAATTTAAATAAACTTAACCATAAGCATTTATCTTTTCATCAAAGGTTAAAATTGAATGTAATTACTTTGAAAAATGAGGTTTCAAGATCTTGCATACAGTACACAACTGGAAAGAAATTTTAAACTTTCTCATGCTGTAATAAAAATTAGAAGATAAACATTTTGAAAATTTGGAAAGTAGGATTAGATTTCTAAGAAAATATGACTTTTTGGCTTCTGTTAATAAAAAACACTAATCAGTTACAAAAAGTCAAAAAGAGTCTGATCCTTAAAGTGTCAAGCTGAGCTAAACAGAACTGACTAAAATATTTTTCTTTATGATAACTAAGAATTGATTAATAAATCTTTAGTTTTAAACTTGCTATAATTACTTTTATGCAAAATCTATTAGAGATACAACACCATAAGAAAGCATAGATAATTGTAAATGTGGGTCATAAATATAATAATATTAAAAATAGACAAAGTAAAAAATATCATTTTCATGAAAACTATTTAAAGAATTTTATAGACTACTGAATCTATAAAAAATGATAGAATATTTTAAAAATGTTAAACCAACACAGTCAAATGAATTAATCACTTAGGTGGAGATTATTTATGTCCAAATAGCAGAAGTATTATATCAAGCTTTGAACTAGAAATATTTGGCACTTGATTTTAAATTAGTGATAGCTAAAAGTTTAATACCTACCTCAAATATTTTAAGCTTTAGAATATAAAATACAATTGTAGTACCAATATTTCTGAGAAAAGTTTTAGTCAGTGTACAATAAATTTGAAACATGATTATAGTAGATTTTGAAGACTTTCAGAAGCAAACATTATTTTGCAGTAATAGAATTAATTATGTTAATACTCTACTTAAATCTGTGAATTCTTACTTCAAATTCATTTACTGAATAAGTTTAAATACCAAAACTATAAACAAAAAAAATTTTCAATGGATCAAAAGTAAAAGTTGAGTCTGAAATAGATATGCATTCATATATGGTTTGATTCTAGGCCTTTAAAAAAAGTATAATAATAAAAATAATTATATAGTCAATTATTTGAGAGTCAAGTAAAGTTTGAGCATCAAGATATTAGTCTAAGAGCAATCAAATCTATTCAGTTGAACAATCACTGGTTTGTCTGTCTTAAAGAGTCACTCCAGAACTTGTTGAGAAGGTTAATTTTATTATTATACTAAATTTGCAGGATCAGCTCAGTAATGTAAAAATATTATTAATTGGTCTTATAATATACTAAACAAAGTAACATTAGACTTAACAAAACCATGTAATCTAATATTGAACCGGAAGTATCAATTGTTAAAGTCCTACACCTGATTTATTTTACAGCATAGAAATGTAAAATCTGAATATTAAACAAGATTGTGTATAAAAATAGGTATTTTGAATGCAATATCTAATTAAATTACTAAAAATAAAAGTTGACTAGCATTTACATGTTTAGTTTTTTATTTAGGACAACACAAAATACACAAATTATATGCATTTTTGTTTTACATATTATGGACATATTTTTAGGATTAGAAAATATAAAATAAAGATATATTATTTAAGATCATCATTTTATTTCTAGCTATTCACAAATGAGTGTGATCATTCTAAGCTTAGGAGGAAAAAACAAGAAAAAAAGACATAGGAAACAAAAGGAATGGAATCAGAATTTATGAGTGCATAATTAAATAGGACATTACTGCAATAAACACACAATCTCATTGTTGTGGTTATTGCAGGAAAATAACTTCATAGTCAACATGCCATTTACAAAAACACCTCTTTTCATTTACAAATTATTACAATTTTTTATTTTCAAATTTACAACACCATCACAAACATCAGACTTTATATCATTAATTATATTAAGTATAAATTTACATAGTTTTACTTTTCAATTTTGTAAAATTTTAATGTTTTTGATGAAAGAAATAGAAAAAAAAAGTTTGACAAGTATTAATCATAGTTTAGTAAAATAGACAATTTCTTTTTTTGTTTTTGATATTTAAAAAAAAATATTTAACTAAATTGAGCAATAATCAATAATATGCTGATTATTCAATAAAGCTTTATCAGAAATTGATTTTTCTTAACTTTGCTATCTAGAAACAAAAAAAAAAATTCAATAAATTTATGATTAATTTTAATAACTTATTATCAGAAAATATTAATATAACAATTAACCCTGTATTTAATTAGTTATAATCAAATGAAAGAAAAATCAATAAAAATACGAATGTAATGTCATGCAAAATTATTTTATTTATCATTAAATCACAAAGAACAATTTATATTATGATAAAACTCAATTTCTCAAAAATTTAAAAACTCAGCTAATGATGATTTACTTCAAATACAGAATAGAGGTTAAGCTCTTCTTTTAATAATAGTACCATTTTAATAACTATTTGGATGATTTAATGATTTTGTCAAAGGTAAATGAGAACAAAATATGTTTTTAATGATCACTTCTACATGAAATCAATTAAACAATAATTGATTTTCAATATAACAATTTTTTTTTCTAAATAGTTTGAAAGTTTAAATGTATCTGTTTTGTGTGCATTTTCTTTGTGTATATAAGAATACTTTATATGCCAAAAATTAATTTGAAGAACTTATGGTGTATGGCAGGGGTGGGCAAATAGCGGCCCCCTAAGAGTTTTTATGTGGCCCGCCAAGACAATCAGAAAAATCCACCTTTGACTGAAATTTCCTTCCCATTGGGTGATCGAATATTCATCTCGTATTTTCCACTAGGATGGTCACATCAATACACATGCACAGTGTAGATACGATGTGCAGTGCTTTTCCAGTTGATTTGATTAATTTAAATTTTTTCTTTGCATTAGCAAATATATACATTTCCAACTTTAGTGAAACCATGAACCCTCCAAAAAATGTAAAGTTGGTAATTAATGTCATGTGTTTAATGAAGAATGGACCAACAAATATTTCTTTGGTAATACAGGGAATAAAGCAATGTGTTTATTGTGTCATGAAAAAAAGGTGTGGCCCTCCACTAACCTTCGCTTCCACAAAATGATCTCTGATGCGGCCCTCTTCCAACCTATGCAGCTCTCGAGCCAAAACAATTGCCCACCTCTGGTGTATGGAGTAATAGTGCATTCACTTGCTATATCTACAATTTGAATTCAAATTCTGACTAGGTAAAAAAAATTTCAGAATATAAACAAACTTAAGATTTTTTCAGATAGATGGCCCATAGCTAACCCATCTAGCCATTCACTAGTTATCTGAAAGTGGAAATATAATTATTGTTAGTTAAAGAGTTAGTTAAGGAGTAAAGACCTCACTTAATCTGGGTTAACCAGATAAATATCAATTGCTAAAAAAATAAATTATACAATTATAATATGTTGTGGCTTTTATGACTAGTGAGAGATATGCTTTTACAAGTGTTTACATTATGAATGGTTTATCTTACATGATTATATATGTAAATTCATTGAATGTGGTCAACACTAAAACCAAACTTGACAACAGATTGAGATTGATAATTGTTATTGATATTGGTTTGGTTTAAGTGTTGACTGCTTTCAATGAATTTACATTTATTGACATATCTAGCCTTGGACATTATTAGCTTTAAGATTATATACGTATATATTTACCTTTATTGTAATTCAATTTATAAGTGCAGCATTATTTGAATGCATTGGTATTTATGCTATTATCTTAGATAAATATGATATTATTTATTATTAATGAATTTGATAATTATAAATTATCTGATTTTTCAGCTCCAACATAAACTTTAAATTCAATTAAAAAATTCTATTATTCATTTAATTCCTTCCTTTTTGTTAACTTATGCTTAATATAATCAGTATATAAGAAACCAAACTCTACACACATTCAAAACATATAGAAAAGACATATGAAAAAACATGATTCTCAAGACAGATTTCTAGTAAAACCAGATTTGTAAACAATTTTTATGGATAAATACTAAACTATGATGATGAAGATATGTATAGGCAATGATTTGGGCCAACTAATGATGACTGATTCTATTTGAAATGCTTATTAAAAATTATACACTTTTTTCATATATCATTATCTATATATTTTAAGTGTGTATAGTATTTGTAATTTTTTTTTGCATATATTTGAATTTTTAAGTAATGAATTTGGGGCATCTTAAGATACTTTAGTCTAATTGCTTATTTGCTTCCTTTTTTTTTAAGTTGGTAGAGAAAATATTTCTTGTTAAAACATTATTTTTCATGAAAATGTTTTTAAATAAAATAAAAAATGCATTAAATTATAATTTAAAAAAAATGAAAATATATTTAAAATATTAATCCTTTTTTAATCACTTAATAGATAGATGTCTTTGATAGGATTTAAATTTTCCAAAAGAAACAATCTTCCCTTTGTCAATATTCACAAAGTAAAATTTAAAATATTTTTACATTTTATAAATGTGATTCAGAAACAGCCATAAAAAATAAAATATTAATTCAGAAAACAAGTTTTGTTATTTGCTTTGTGAAAGAAAATCAGACTTTGGTCCAATTTAAGATGATGCAAATTGTTGACTTCAACTACCAGCAACTATAATCATGCACTATTCTTTAAAAGGCAAATCCCTATAAATGTATAATAAATAGAGTGGTTAAGTGAAACTATGCTTAGTTATTACTTGGTTAGAAATTGTGGAGATATAAGACAGTCAATAAAGTTTTGAAAGACACTGTACAAGTTTATTGGTCATAACAATGCGTCAAATAAATATTTTACAATACAATTTTAAGTAATAAATCTATAAATACATAAATAATTAATTCAAGGTGTGACATTTGAGATTCATCTCATATTGAGAAACTGTATCATCATCTGACATTGTTGTGACAGTTCGGAATGACTGGATAAAACTGTTTTTTTTTTCTATATGTCATAGCATCGTCCAGGAGGTGAACCCACAACCATCTGTAACCAACTACTTGCTTGCAAAGGTGGCTGCGATGACCTCTTGGCTATCAACACTTGACATTCTCTTGAGTTATAAAGAGATAAGATTTTATTATTTTTAAAAAATAAAGCAAATAACAATTTTGTGCATCAAATATTCCTCAAGCATGGCTGATTTATTTATATTATTAGCTAAAATCTGGTTTTTATGATCTAGGGCATTGGTAAATTCAAAAGATAAAAGTTCTTGCATCAAATCCAGTGGAGGAAATTTTGAATAAAATCTTAATTTAATTAATTTGAAAAAAAAAAAAACCCTGCTCAACTTGTCATTTTGATGTTCCAATATCACATGATCTCCTAAACAACTAATCAATCATAGAATTTTAAAACTAAAATGATTTTGCTGTTTGCAATAAAAGGATTTAATTATTTTAAAACTAAAATTATTTTGCTGTTTGCAATGAAATGATTTAAAAGGGCAGAAATTTAGATTATTTAAAAAAGATAAAAAAAATGATTTGAAATTTGAAGTATGAGTTTATAAAAAATGACAGATAAGTTGGAGAGTGAAAAATATTAAATTTTAATATTTAAAAAGTAAATGGAAAAAAGATTTAATGAAAACTTAGTGGAGATATTAGAAGTAAAAAAATACAAAAATACATATCAAAAGAAACTGATAAGTAGTTTTAAACAAATATTATATGTTTTGAATATTTAAAGAAAAAGAAATAAAAGGAGAAAGAAGACTTGGAGAAAGACGAACAATTTTATTAATCCTAAATGGAAATGTTTTTGCACAGCTTCTACATATGTTTTCTAAAATAATTGTGTTCATTAAACTTTTTCAGTGCAAAGATAGTTTAGTTCTCTCAATATAATATCATGTTTTAATTATGTTTCTTATTTAACAAAGCCATTGCAACATTGTTTCTAAAATGCTGAGGTACATTATCAGAAACTATAACTGATAGTTGTTGAAATTTATATTATATTACTTATTGTCACAAACAAAAACAGACCCTGTTTTATTACACAATGATGAACTTGAAATAAAATATTTCCAGATATGTTTCTAGTATTAAAATCAAACAAATAAACAAAACAACAATATAAAACAAACTTTTGTTTATAACATAAAAATGATTACTATTTAGAATATTCACTATATAAAATAAATTATTTTTGTGAAATGTTTAGAATTTAGTTTTTAATGCAAATTATTATTTCTAATCTACAAAATCTGAAAAAAAAAAAAATTAAAAGATACAAAAATGCTATAAATTCAAAAGTTTCAACATTTAAGTGATTTTTATTCACTTTTGCACTGGATCCATTAATGCTTTTCTCCTGCCTAAAACATTATTACTATATTGATAATGAACTCATATATATAAACCAGCTGATGTGATTAAAAGAACTCCAGAAAAATAGTAAAAAAAAAAACCAGTCATAACATTATAACTGAATTTTCATTGCATGTCAAATTAGAGCTTTCATCTTGAAAGACTATTAATCAGGAAATTCAGACATTTACTAATTTTTATAATTTTACTGGAGCAATTAATAAAATTTGTGATTTTAATGATGTGCTTAAAGATATTATTTCAGCAAAAAAAAAAAAAAACCCTATGGTTTTTCTAATAAATCTTGTTTCAATTAAAATAGTTACAAAGGTAGAAATGAGAACAATTTTGCAAAAAAATATTCAAATTGCAATCTAAAATTATATTGTAAAATAAATATGGACTGGTTAAGAACATATTTTATCTTTAGTTTGAAACACATACTATAATCTATCACTCTGACCTTTTATAATCATAAGCTTTTTTTTAAATTGATCAGAGTTTGATCAACTCAGCTTTCTGTTTAATATACTAGATAATAAAACAACAAGATAAAATATTTAGTTTTATTTATCTGGCATATGATGATCTTTGTCAGTAAAGCCATCTCCTCCACATACTATGGCTATATGCAAGATGTTTTGTCTTTATTACAATGATGATTTTTTACGGTAAAATGTTATCTTTTCTTTTAATATTGGAATAAATATTTACACACAAGAAAGACTAGACATCAAAATGTGAATATATAATAAATTACATGCAGCAGTTTGAAAAATATGGTTGATTCTAATTCTGGTTAATCTCTAATAACAAAAAAAAACATATATTATGCTCATAAAGCATTAAATATTTTCACATTAAACTGATTGTTAATCCAAAAGAATATAAATAAAAATTGTAATCTGTAAATAACTGGATGCAGCACTATGAAATTATGGAACATATAGTCAAATCATTTGTTTTGAAATAATATATAAACAACATTATTATTCCATGCTTGGTTAAATTTGCATAAATGTATTGGATATCATTGTAAAATATATCTAGGTAATATATTGCTGTAGTATTTAATGATGTATATACATATAATTAATTAAGTAAATTAATATATTATAAGAATATATTAATTATATAATTGCAGTTATATGAATATTTAATTCAATTGGCAAGGTCTTAATTGTATAAAAATATTACATTAGTATTGGTGAATTTTATAAATTAAAAAATACCTTCTATATTTTAATGGTATAGTAAGTAAAAATAAATGAAGTACAATTTTTACTTATCCAGAAATATAATTATATGTGCCCTTGTTAATTGTATATAATATCACATTTAGTAGTTGTATATGCTTTATTTTTCACATTTTCAAGCATGATTGGTGGTTTAGATGTTGTAGTTTGACATTTTCATGAAGAAGATTATTCTAAAACTGATCCCATAAAGCTTCCATCATCTTAATTCCCAGTTTAGAATTTATCTATATATATATTTAGTAAAATAATGATGATAGAGAGTGCATAAATGTTATTCATGCTACAAAAATATCTATCTGTCTTATCTCTCTATCTACCTACCTACCTCTCTATCTATCTATCTATCTATCTATCTATCTATCTATCTATCTATCTATCTATCTATCTATCTATCTATCTATCTATCTATCTATCTATCTATCTATCTATCTATCTATCTATCTATCTATCTATCTACCTACCTACCTACCTACCTACCTACCTATCTATCTATCTATCTATCTATCTATCTATCTACCTGTCTACCTGTCTACCTATCTGCCTATCTATCTATCTATCTACCTACCTACCTACCTATCTATCTATCTATCTATCTATCTATCTATCTATCTATCTATCTATCTATCTATCTATCTATCTATCTATCTATCTATCTATCTATCTATCTATCTATCTATCTATCTATCTATCTATCTATCTATCTATCTATCTATCTATCTATCTATCTATCTATCTATCTTCTATCTATCTATCTATCTATCTATCTATCTATCTATCTATCTATCTATCTATCTATCTATCTATCTATCTATCTATCTATCTATCTATCTATCTATCTATCTATCTATCTATCTATCTATCTATCTATCTATCTATCTATCTATCTATCTATCTATCTATCTATCTATCTATCTATCTATCTATCTATCTATCTACTCATCTATCTATCTATCTATCATCTATCTATCTATCTATCTATCTATCTATCTATCTATCTATCTATCTATCTATCTATCTATCTATCTATCTATCTATCTATCTATCTATCTATCTATCTATCTATCTATCTATCTATCTATCTATCTATCTATCTATCTATCTATCTATCTATCTATCTATCTATCTATCTATCTATCTATCTATCTATCTATCTATCTATCTATCTATCTATCTATCTATCTATCTATCTATCTATTTTGAATACCAAGTATTTTTATATACCTGGACCCTAGCTGTAATATAGGGGATTTGACCATAGACTTTAAAAGCTCCTTCCAGCCATCTGCTCTAATACAACTGAAACACATGATCACACATATGTGAAAAAGATAAATAATCTCCAACACTTACATTTAATGTTGAACCAGCACTCATCAGTTGGATCAAATCACTATTTCCTAATCACATATATAATCAGTGCTCAGTTCATATTAAAATAACTAATTTTCATAGTTTAATAGTACAGGCTTTGAACTACTCTGCCCTTCAATTCTTCAGCCATTCATACCATTGAAAATTTGATGCCAATATTATTGTCATGCCTATGTTGGCCTTAAGTAATTCTGACTCCCCATACATATGATCTTATCCATTTAAATATACAAAAAATGGATAGGCTGAATTTGTAATATTTTAAATACAAGTACAATTTACACACCTGGAATCTAAACGTAACATAGAAAATTTGAATACAGACTTTCAAGCTCCCTTCAGTCATTCACTCTAATTCAACTGATACACTTGACCACACACATGTGAAAAGATAAATGATCTCCAATATACATATTTTGTGCTGAACCAGCACTCATCAGTTGGTACAGATTATTATCTTTCACGCACACATATAATCAATGCTCAGTTTATATTAAGATAACACATTTTCACACTTTAATAGACTGGCTTCAATCTACTTCACCTGCTAACTCTTAAGCCATCCATACCATTACAACTTTGATGATAGAACACACTAAATTCCTTGTTAATGCCAATATTATTAGCATGCCAAATATTGGCCTTAAATCATTATGACCCCCTATGTATAGGACCTTTTTCATTTAGAAGGAGGATGGGCAGTATGCAGGCTGAATTTGTAATTTTTAAATACAAGTATATTTTACATACTTGGAGTCTAGCTGTAATATAAGAGATTTGAACACAGACTATCAAGATTCCTGAGCCATCCTCTATAATACAACTGATATGCATGAACACACATATGTGAAAATGATAAATGATCTCCAATGTATTACATCTAGATTACAGGTATGTAAAATATATTTGCATTTAAAATATTACAAATTCAGCAGGTATCCTGCCCATCCCTATTATTTAAATGAACATGGTGGTCCGGATACTTACTTAAGGTTAATATGGGTATGACAATAATAAGAATTTAAGTGTGCCATCATCTTCAATGATATGGGTGACTGAAGAGTGGGATGGTGGAGTAGATTAGAACCTGTTCATTAAAGTGAAAAACTTTGCTATCTTAATATACACTGAGCACTGATTATATGTATGTGTGGGAGATGATTGTCTGGACCAACTGATGATGCATGATTTTTTTTTCACATGTGTGTGGTCATGTATATTGGTTGTATTAGAGTGGATAGCTGCAGGGAGCTTGTGTTTAACTCCCTATATTATAGTCAGACTCCAGGTATGTAAAATACATTTGTATTTAAAATATTACAAATTCAGCCTGTATTCTGTCCATCCCTTTTCTAAATAATTAAATGGACAAAACCGTATGTATTAGGGGTCAGAGTGACTTACAGTCAATGTGGCCATGACAATAATATTGGCATTAACAAGAGATTTAGGCATTCCATCATCAGATTGATACTTATCCATTAAAGTATGAACATTTGCTCTCTTAATATAAACAGAACACTGATTATATATATGTGGTAGATGATGATCCGAACTAAGTGATGAATGCTGATTCAGCATGAAATTTGTTTATTGAAGACTATTTGTCTTTTTCTCATGTGTGCTGTCTTGTGTATCAGTTGTATTAGAGTGGATGGCCGAAGGGAACTTGAATGTCTGTGTTTAATTCCACTATATATATATATATATATATATATATCCTGTAGAAGATCAATAATGGTCAAAAACGAATACATATGTAATTAGAACTGATAATAACCCAATCTCTCACTATTCAACAATTTGCAAGCCTAGTAAGTAATCTCTTTTCTCCATTATTTCTTGAAAAAGGAGAAGGATGTTTAATTCTTATTTAACATATGCAACAAACAATGAAAGTACACTGTGGTAATAAATCAAATTTAATTTAAGTACTAGTTTTATACAAAATGTTTTTTTAAATAAATGTAGTATATGTTTATATGATTTATTTATATATTTAGCGTATAGATTTTTTATTAGATAGCATAACTATTAACAAGATATAATTAAGTTGTAAATATTCCAACTAAAGGATTATAAAGTCTTTCAATTTTGCCACTGTAATCATAGATTTGATAGTCATTAAATAGAAATAAGTAGCTGTTAAATTCCACTTATAGTACAAATGAGTGTAATAACCATGAGTTATCTTAAATGTGCTGGCAAGACTCCAATACTGTTTAAATCAAGCAGGCTGTACTGTTGAATCTGGAAAAAGAAAACTGTTTGGAATCTCATATTTTTATACTACAATTCTTCAGTTACAGATTCTGGGTTAAAAATTCAGAAAGTGGATTTTGATTTGAGATAATTCTTCAATGGAAAAACTATATTTTGATTTATTGGCAATTCTAATTTATTTGAAAACTTTTTACATCTTATCTATGAAGCAATTTTATTTTGATATCTAATAAAAACATATGTAGAAAAGGAGCAAACCATTGTAAAGTTTAGAGTAGGCATGTTTTTGAACAGGGGACAGTATTTATCAGTTGAAAATGCTAGTGCTTAGGAAGACATTCATAAATGCATGTATCACAATCACAACGAATGCAAGATAAATTTCCAAGAAAGTTATTTTTAGAAATTATTTTGGATTTAACCTTAAATAAAAGAAAACAAATTGGCTACAATCAAGATTATTCATAAGTAGCAAAAAGTAAGATTGTGTTTCAGTTTATTGTTGCAAAAGTTATAATCAGATTATGAGACCTTTATAGTTTAGATGAAAAGATAAAAGTTCTGTTTTTGTATGGATTAGAAATAAGAGCCCAATCTTTGAAAAAGATTTCCAAACTTTCTCATCTCTACTGATAGGCATTCTCTTGTTGAAAAGGTTTACCAAGTTAATGCTTTGTTATCAAAATGGTTGAATTTTCTGCATTACCTATTTGAAAAATCACTAATAAAAATATTAGGTATATAAGAAAATTTAATTCTGGCATGAATCATTGTATAAAATTTACATATACTATGATCTCTCGCTCTCTCTATATATATATATAATATAGATAAAAGATAATTATATTATAAAAAAAACAAGCACTATGAGAAAAAAAGTATGTGACTATAATACAGTTTTCTAAAATATACCAAGAAGTATTAAACACCATTATTATTTTAGTGAATGGCCAAGATATTTCGTAGTATAATAAAAGTCAAACATTAAAATTATTAAACATTATGTATATATATATATATGTAGTAAAACTTTATCTGTATTTTTGCATATACAATTTTTTGCATCCATAGTTTTTTATTTTTTATTTTTGACCAATTCTGTGAAAAGCAATAAAAATAGTCTTTTTTTAATTATCATTTTCCAATATCTATCAGTTATATTTTCTGGTCCCTTAAAAAGTGACGGCTAAAGATTTTATAATTTTATGAAGACAAAAAGTTGAAGTATCTAGGTAAGTGATAAAATTTCAATATTATCGATAATAGTAACAATAAATAAGACTTTTATTTATAACAGTAAGATAAATTTTGCTAAACACTTCGTCTAAAGATATCAAAAACACGAAGTCAAGTAAAAGATCAAAAAAATGATAAAAGTTTACGTAACTATTTGATATATATATAATTAAAAGCAAAGTGTAGAAAAAAGTAGGTAACGGTTAAAAAACAGTATATAAGCAGATTAATAAAATTATTATGATTAATAAATTTTAATATATTGCTAAATAGTTAATATATTTTCAAATAAAAATATAAAAACTAACTTCAATATTCTCTAATAAAATACAAACTTTACTTATGCAAATCAAACATTTTACAAAATTTATTTTAAAAAATATGTAAACTAAAGATTTTTAACATGTTTGTAAAGTTTAAATAATAGTATGAAATATGCATGAAAGTAATAACTCTGAAAATCGATAAAAATATGTATATATTTTTTTATTATTATTTAAAACATCGTATGTCAATAACTAGCTTTTTTATAAGTTGAACATTTTTTAATAAATCAAATATACGTTGTATTTTTTTTTTTTTGTTTTAAAAAAATTTACATAAAAGCTTTATAAATATTAAAAAATATAAACAATTTCAAGATGTTTCATTTACACTTTAACTAAATCAGTAAATGTATACATATTAAATAATAATAAAAAATACATTCTTGTAACATATAAAAATTATAAGTACTTTTTTAAAAATTTACGTTCAATATGTATAACTTACATATTTGATTTAGACCTAAAGGTGTTGATAACATCTATTTTTAAAGTCAACATTTATTATTTTTATTTAAAGTTGACATTAATTTTTTTAATAAATGTATTATATTATAATTTTTATTTTTATGAATTATTTATTTTATGTATCACTATGTTTATAAACTGTAATTTTAATAATCAGCCATAAAGCTAATGCACATGCACTTTGTGGATTTTTAACTATAAAAAAATACTTTCACTTTCAAACACAAGATCAAGTCTTTGTGAAAAGATAGAATGAATCCATCTATCTTTTCGACCCAAACATTTATGTATGGGAAAATCTTAAGCATTTGAAAATGAGAGCAGGAAGATATTAAGCGATCACTTTAAATTACTTTTACTACGCTTGAATGAATTCTGTTTGCGAAATTTTCTAGAATTTACGATAAGTCAGCAATTTATAGAAAATACAAATGCATTTTTAAGAATAAATAATTTACATTTAATAAACTGACTATTACTTTTTTATATGTTTCTTTTAAAACTACAGTTTATTTTCCACAATGAAGTAATATTCTGTTCAGATTACCATAACAAGAAAGTAGCAGATTCAGGAGACAAATATTTCTGGATAGCTGAGAAAATTAAAAATAATCTTATATTTTTATTAATTAAATGAAATTATGGTCAAGGGTGTTCAAATGTCTTATGATCTTTTAAGAAATTCAAAATACCCCCCCCCCAAAGCAATATATTTTAGAATTCATGAATAATATAAATTGTATTAAAAAGACTACAATATAAATTGCACCTTCTATGGCTTATAGTTAACTACCTTGAATCTAAGCCTCTATAAAAGTTTGGTATTTCTTGTGCTTTTTTGAAATTTTTTCTTGTGAAGATTTCTTACTTTGATAGCTTATCACCTTACTTTACTGCTCATTCAAGAGTTAATAGATTAGTCAATACTGAAGAGGCTTACAGCTGTTTCCAAAAATCTTCTATAGAACAAGCTGAAAGAAAAGCCATCTTGGAAATTCAAGACAACTCAGATCATTGCTTTTTGCAACCAACCGCTCCATCCAGTGATGCTACAGTCAAAGAGACTATGATTTTTCTTCAAAAGCTTATCACAAAGGACTCCCAGTCTGAATTTCAAACCAGTAGTGTTCAAAATGAAGCCTCTGGTGAGATCATTAGAAATTTAGATTTCCAAAGCTTGGAAAATAGCAACAGTAATTTTTCTTTTAATTTTCCTCATATTTCTAATGTTTCTCAAAATAGTAATAATAAAATTGATAAAAATAGGAAAACTAACATAGTGTCTTCCAATTTAAATGCCTTCCCTTCCTAAAATCAGCCCAATATACTAATTAATAGCAAGCCCTCTTATGCTCATGTTACACAGGCAGGCCGTTATGGCATGGGAGGCTTCAAAAAATCACAAAGATTTATTCAATTTATGTGATGAAGAGATGGAAGAGAACCTTGCTGATAACTATAGCAATCCAAATATTCTTAATCTAAATTTGGAGCAAAATGACATTGATAGTAAACAGATTTAATAATACTATTCCTCCCCAATAACATAAGTCTTTTCTTAACTTCCACAGTGAAAACACCTCAATCTTGGCTGTTACCAATCCTACATGTGATCTATATAAAATTCTGATCAATGAGCTATGTTATGAGATAACAAGAAAAAAACTATGGAATCTGATTCATAAAATTCTGCAACATCCTAATAATCATTACATAATAATTGAATTTAACAACCTCACTCAGAAATTATTCTTCCAGAAAACTTTCAAATATCTTGATGGAAAAATAATTTGCAACATTAACATGCATAATCCTACAATCTTGTCAGGTAAAATCAAGAATTGTTACCTTAAATTTAAAGAAAATGATTTGCAGCAATTACTTAAGTTCTATGGCAAGGTCTCAAATTTTAGATTAAGGGGATAGACCTTCCAGTTTTACTAATACTATCTTCTTTGGACTCTCTCTGAATAAATAATCAAACTCCAATAACATTCCTACTCTCTACTATGTGGTCACTTTCCCTCTTTTCAACACTTTCCATGACATTCCTCTACAGTGTTTTTTCTGCTGCCAGAGAAGCCATTTGGTAAGGGACTGCCTGGCCAGAATATGCCATACTTGCAAAAGAACTAAAATCAGAACACACCACTGTAACTTTGCTCCAGTGGTGCATATAGTGGATACACCCATTTCCAATCCTAACCTTACAGCATCTGAAGCAATGAAAAATTCCACCTACCCTTTATTGACTTCTGTTGATGGGGTTGCCCCTAACTTTTTTTACCTTCGCCCACACACTCTGTGTGTGCATTGTATGTGTGTGTGCATTGTATGAATCTTTTGATGGAGGAGACATTTCAGTTGCCTTCATCCACAAAAAGGAAGGCAAAGGAACTGAATGTAGATACCAAATATTCAGTGAGCAAAACATGCTCCAAAAACAAACAAAAATAGTGTTAGCTCCTCAGATACTGAATATCTTGCCTCCCAGCAACCAGGGAAAAAATGCAAGCCTATTCCTAAAGCAGATAGCCAAGAAAACAATTGTGAATTACCCAATAAAGAACTAAGCAAACCTTTTCAAACCCCTGTTCCAATTAAGGATAATAAATTACGGCTACCTAAGGTCTCCAAAACACCACATGCTGAACCTTTTCCCACTGATGGCCTGCTTTCCAAGGAGTCTAGGGAAGGGACCTCTGGCCAAACTATGGATCCTCAAGAACCTAGTGCTGGAGTATCTTCCATGGATGTCCTGTGATCCAGAACATCAGGGATGAAAGCTAGTATCTGTCCTCCTAGCAGGACAAGTAATTGCTTAGGGTATAAACACACATACACTAAATGCTCAATCAATCACTTCCAAATTTCCACCACTAGGCCAATTAAAACATTATAATTTTTCTGTTGAAGTAATGCCACATGAAGTTCAAAATATCAGGAATTAATATATGGGGTCTGAACTATTATTGTTAAATAAAAAATGATACTTCAAAAATGTTACTATTATCTTTTTTTGTGTGTGTTAAGAAGTGACATTTTAATATTAAAAAAATAATTTCAAATGCATTTCTTATAAGGCTTGACTTAGCTGGATAACAACTTACAGGAGAAAACTTTTTCATTAGAATACATTTTTACTCAGGTGAGTAACAACAATTTGTGTCCAAAAATGCATTCTAAATCAAAATCTTGCATAAAAATTAAGCAATTATAATATTCCTATAGTAAAAAAATATTTTGTTAATTTAAATTTAAAATAAACAAAATTTGATTAAATAAAAAAAAAAAAACCTTTATATACATAAATCTACAACTACAGATTTCTCATGTAACCACAGCAACCCAAGCTATGTAAAACCATGTAATCCACAGTATATAAAAATTCCTGTAATCCTGTGTAAAGTAATAATAGGTCAACTTTTATAAATGTAAACCTATGACTACGGATTGCCCATGTAAACTCAGCAATCCAAGCTATGTAATCTCTTGTAACCCTTTAAGACAAATAAAGCTTATCTTTATAAAAAAGACTACAAGATATAAAAATATCCTCTACATTACTATTCCAAGCAATAAACCTATTTAAATACTTTCAGTTTTATAAGTTGAAAGAAAGACTTACATGAAGCACTATAACAAAGACTCCTATGCTGTTACTTTCAACAAGTTAAAAAATAGAGTATTTTATCATGGGGAATAACAATATATAGTTGTTATTTCACTGAAATTATTATATGAGTGTAAGATTTGGACACTCTATCAATGTAATATAAAGGCATTAAAAAGGATTTATTTAAAGATATTCCATAAGATTTTAAAATAAAATGGCAAGATCATGAAACCAATAAATATGTTCTTCAATTCGCTGGATGTGAAATTATAGAGTCCACTATTGTAAAACTATACCTTCATTGGCTTAAAAATAGAAAACAAAAACAATGCAAGATTTTTAAATGAATGTTACATAGTTTTTATGAAAGTGGTAGATGCTGTCTACATTTTAAGAATTATCTCAAAGACATTTTAAAGAAATATGATATTAATTACTTTGATTGAGAAGTTATATCAGAGAATAGATTACATTGGAGAATTACAATTAGTCATGATGTTAAAGTATGCTGAAGAAATTAAAAGATTACATAACAAAACATCAAACTAAAAAAAAAAAACAGGCAGCATATTTTATATGTGGATGTATTTGTAGTTCAGATTGGTTTGCATAATCATTGCAAAACTCATTTCTAGGGTTTATTTTTACTTTCTTTGGAGTTGGAATGGCCATACTCATTTATGAGAGGCTGCTACATATATGTATGTAAATGTTCAAAGCTTGCTTACCTCATCCATCCATCTCACCCACAATCTCTTTCTAGGTCATTATTAATGTTTTGCGATGAATTTTAAAATTTCAATTGCACTTTTATTGCCAATTTTTCTAGTGATAATACTAAGCCTAATTTTATTTTAGCATCTTAATTATTTCAATGATATCAATAAAACTTGCCTTTTATTTCACACAAGTATGTCACTTTTGATCTTTTTCTTGTTAATTCTAATAAACATTTCTTCATAAATTTTCTATTTGTTTTAAACTCTGTGTATATTTCTTGTATCAAATATCCAAGACATGTATTAAAAACTTTCCAAGTACTCAAATGTATTTCTTTTTAATAAGTTACTTTCATCAAAACAATTGATACAAGTTCAAAGTTCAATTCTATAAATAATTTCACCCATTATGTTGCTTCCATCTAAATTAATAATCTGATCAAAGTATTTTTAGTTTATAATTTTTTAAAATTTATTACTATATATCTATATAGTATAATTGATGATTGTAGTCTCCACAAGACAAAGTCAATCTCAAGTTTTTAATAATTAGTAGAAAAGAAGTTAAATGGTCACTTAAAACAATATATTTTTTTTGTTAAATAAAATTTAGAGTATGTTATATATAGAATATATTTAGCGTTTTCGATTAATGATTAAGACCTCATAACAAAGTAAGCTAATAATATTTTTTATAATTAGTCAAATCAATATTAGTCAGTATTATTCTTCATTTCAATAATAAAGTGCAGAAAAAGCGTATATGTTTATATATTTATTCTAATCATCTGATATTCACTGATTGTATGTGTATATATATATAGCTTAAATTAATAGAGTAAATTATTATTGCTAAACAATAAATCTAGAAGTAAAGGAATTTTTGTTTTGTTTTTGTTTTAATTGATTCAAATTGAAATCCATCTGCTTCTGAAAATATCCATAAATTATTTTAAAGACCGCTGTTACAAAAATAATAAACAAAGATAGAATCGATGTATAATATTAGTTTTTTTTTTTTTATCATAAATCCACAGATTTATCACTTTCATTAATAATCGGAGTTTGCAAATCATTGTGTGGCAGATACTTAATTTAAACTAAACTTCATAAATGAGTTATTTTCAAAATTGTATCCACACATGGTAACAAATACTTTGCATCTTCTTACAACCTTATATTAATAAAAAATTCCAGATTTTATTATTTTACATAACATTTTCTTGACTAACATTTTTTTCAATTTAATTTTAATAAGTTAATACATGTACAAAGGCAAAAAAAAAATAACAAAAATAAATTAATATAGGCAGATCTCATTCAGTTATAATTTACACAACAGGTACAAAAATTGCATAATGAACACTAATTAGCAATCATATTTGCTGCCTAAAATAATTATAAATTTAATTCACTTAGCTATTTTTAGCAGAAAAAATTAGCACTATGCATAATTTTGTCTAAAAACAAACTGCTAGATACGTATATTATAATAATTTTTTGCATATACCCAATGAAATACACATTAAAAATACATTAATGTTAATGTTTTGTTTTATAACAATTTTAGTCGTAAAAAAGGTCAAAACAAAGTTATTATAAAATGATGAAAATCTAAAATTTATTTATTTAATTTGTGTATCTTTTTGATTATCTCTAGTGTTAAAAATGTTGTATATATATTTTTAAAGGTATTTTCCTAAGTGCATGTGTATCCTATAATAATTTTTGATATGTGCCATGCAATCAAATTTATAAACTGATTAATATTTAATATTAAAAAAATTCAAAACAAAAATTCCAATTAAAAAAATCCAAATAAAAAAAAAGGCAATGATTTAAAATTTAATATTCTTAACATTTTATTTATCTTTAATGGTAAAAGTATTGTATGTACTTGTCTTCAAACGTGTTCTCCTATATGCATTTATTGTAATAATTTTATAAAACTAAAAATTAAAAACTGACTAATTAAAACAAATCAAAAGAAACAGTTAAAAAAAAAAAATTAAAGGCAATAAAAATGGCAGTGATTTAAAATTTAGTTATCTTTTAATTTATCTTTATCAGTAAAAATGTTTGGGTGCATTTGTATTTAGTAGTATGCTCTTATGTGTATTAACTGTTGTAATTTTAGCTGTATAAACTAGAATTTGAAAGCTGGCTAATGTTGTTGTTAAAATAAAAAAAAAAATACTAAACAGTAAAATTATAGAAAATTAAGTGCTAAGTATAAAATCACTAAATAAATAAATGCCATTGACTGAAATATAATGTTATAACAAATGCTATTGGCTGAGAAAACAATCCTGATCATATGACTTTTCAAAGCATTTTTGATTTTAATGAAACTTCAATCATCATAATTATGATTTGTGAGCTTATTTGTATTTAGTTTTTCTTTTGCAATTTTTTCAACATTTCTAATTTTTGTTTTTAAATTTTTTATGCATATAAGTTGGAAAAAATAGTGTCAAAATTGCTTTGTCCTAACATAAAAAGACTGTTTCTAAAAGAAAAAAAACTGCAAAATCATTAGGAATTTAAATTCGAATATGGTTAAATAAACATTTTGTATAATCTTACAAAATGAATTAAAAAACAAACAGATGGAAAAAAATATTTAATCAGTTTAATTTATAACTAATAAATTCTCTTTGTTAATATAGATGAATCAAAAGCAAATGTGTTAGTACAATTAAATGATCACTTGTGAACAAATTAAGCATTTTGTTCAAGGAATTTTATGTCATCTTCTAGAAACATGTAAAATTCTTATGAGAGAATTTGTTACCAGCAAAGTAAAATTTATTGGATTCATAGCATTATGAGGTATAGTTAAGCTTTTAATCAGATAAGACTGCTATTATATGCTTACTCAGAAAAATTTTAAATTCTGAAATAAGTATTATGAACTTTTATTACAATAGCCAATATTACATTTCGATTTTATGCTTTCAAAAAATGAATTTTAGTTGTTTTTAGAAGATAGATTTTTGTATATATCGCTATTATTTTTATATACATTATGTATAATTTTTATTTTTGGTTTTAACATTAGGTTTGCTAAGATGTGAAATGGATTCTCCCTAAATACACACATTACAATAACTATAAAAACCATCCACATAATGTATGGCTTTTAGAATCAGTTAATTTATTTTAAAAGACTTCACGGTGTAAGTGTATGATTAATATTACATTCACATTTTACTCTATGTTTTTTTACTTTGTCATTTTGAACTTTTATAAATTATTTTTTACCCACTAGAAAATGACAATTGAAAAATATGAATTGTGGTATAATATTAATTACTTTAAAAAAATATATATGTAATTACAAATAAAATATCATTATTATAAATTTTTAAACAATATATATATACTGATTATGTATTATTTACTTAAATGTTAGTAAAATAAAAGCTAGTAAAATATTACTGAAAGAAAGCATTAAACAAAAAAAAAAAGAGAGAGAAAAAAGCTTTTGTATTTAAAAATTATTAAAACTGACATGAATTAATTTCAAGGAAGCAAAGTAAATAAAAATAAACATTAAGTAAACCAGAAACATAAAATTTATTATAAAAAAAGAATTAAAAAATATGCAATGTTATCCATTTTTTATTATAACAATGCTCATGAGTTCACTAGAAATTCACTAAAAATGGCAGAACTAAAATAACAATCCATGGGCCTTGAATTTTAAAATCCACAAATCTACTGATGCACTAATCCATAGATGATATAAAAGCAAACATTTAATATTATATATACAATAGATGTTAAAAATTAAGTCATTGTTATTTTTTACATTTAATAATTATTTAATTTTCCAGAAGCTTATGCCAATTTAAACACAGCATACAGGCTGGCACAAATACATAACAAACGATAACACATGAGTATTATAGATATGCAATATATGGGTAAAATTATTACAAGTCAATAATGTTAGCTATGGTTGCTTAAAATCTGGTAAGTCATGAATCCAGAAAAGCCCACATTGTATTTTTCTGAAAGCTGTAATAGTTAATAATATAAATGTTATTTTAATTTTGAAATACATATGTCATAATGTTGCATTTACAAATATGTTGAGTTTTTATATATAGATAGGAAAGTCAGTAGATTGTTTATAAATAATGTTATAAAATTAAACAATTAAGGCACGAACTTAAAAAATATTAATTATCAACCTAATCTTCAGTAAAATTTATGTGTTTTTTATTATTTTACAAGTCTATAACATTTATTTTAAAATGTACACCTTTCATTTCTTTACTATAAAATTTAATTATAAATAGAATGACTATCATACATTTTTTATCATAAACAAGAAATGTATTTCTTTATAGAAAGTTGTTCTCTCAGAATAGCATATTACTATACTTCTCAAGTATGTTTTCCATTTTGACTAAAACTATCGATATTAAAAAAAAAGTGGTAATTTTAATGCAAATAGATGGTGTAGTTTCATTTACATTCTGTTTATTAAATGTTTTTCTTTATATAAATTTATATTAATTTTTGATGCACTTTTATTAACATACACTATTAAACAAGAATTCATAATTGTATAACTGTATATATAAGTGTGTGTATTTTACGAAAATTTAAATAACTTTATCACTGTTTCTAATAATGTATTGTTATTAACTTATAATTACATTTTTAAAAAAAAGATTTTTATGAATACGTTCTTTTACACAAGTATAACTAAAAAGTTTTCCCCCCAATAAAACTTTTAATCTTCATTAATTTTATCTTATTAGTCGCTTGAAAGGGATTAGTTGCTCCTTTTTATCAGATTAGAAGCCTTAAATGCAGTCAATCACTTCATTTGCTTGATGTATTTAGAACAGATTGCATTTGGTGATTATAAGACACTTAAAAAACTTATACGTTGAACTTTACTACAAAACAAAGATTAAGGTTTTTACTTTTCTCTTAAACTATTTAATTTATAATGCAAACTTTTTAAAAAAGTTACACTAATAGTAGAAAAGAAAAACAGAATTGTAATTTTTTTATTTAATGTGTTTAATTAAAGAGGATTTGAACACGGATTTTCAAGCTTCCTTCAGCTATCCACTCCATTTTATAAACTGACATATATGATCACACACATGTGAAAAAGATAAAAGATCTCCAATATTCTTATTTCGTGCTGAACCAGCACTCACCAATTGGTTCAAATCATCATTTCTCACACAAATATAATCAACACTCAGTTTATATTAAGATAGCACGTTGGTGATCGAGAGGTCAGCACAGCTGCCTTACAAGCAGTTGTCCCGGGTTAGCGGGTTCGTTTCCCGGCCGATGCTATGACACATGAGAAAAAAAATCTTCAAACTTTACTGGAAAGACTTCAATCTTCTCCACTTTCCAACTCTACAGCCATTTATACTATTGAAAATCTGATGATGGAATGCTCAAATCCTTGTTGATGCCAATATTGGTGTCATACCTATGTTCACCTTAAATCATTCTGACCCCCTTAATATGTCCATTTTAATACACAGAGGGATGGGCAGAATTCAGGCAGAAACTGTAATAAATCAATAATATTACATTATAAATACAGAATTTTAAAATGTAATTAAAGGGGATTTGAACACAAACTTTCAAACTTCCTTAAAAAAACAGTAAGTAAAACAACATATATATATATTCTATTAGAATGTTTTAATTACAAATAATTGCAGTGATTTAAAGTTTATATTTTAACAAAATAATAATATCATCACTAAACTCTAAAAAAAAAAACAAAAAAAAAAAACACTAATGAGCAAGATCAAGTAACTTGCAGCAAAGTTAACCAGCAGAATAGTTGACTTAGTAGTTAAAAGTTCTTGGATTAATTTTCAGATGAGAAAAATAATAAAAAAAATTTCAATTTGGCCAACTGAATAGAAATGTTGTGCTCAGTCCAACATTTTGGGGATCAAATATTGCGTGATTTCCAAGAAACTGGTCATATGATTATTATTTTCTCTTAGATAAAGTCTTTATTGAAGGCATCTTTCATATCCAATTAAGATTTTTCTAATTCCACAGCCTTGTTTTTTTTATATATGCCAGCTCACATTTATTTAAACTCTAATTTTTATGAAGATATGTATTATATTGATCCAGATTTGATATAATATGTGCACCACAATCGTACATAAGGTTTGTATTTAGGTTCCTAAACAGACTCCTTCCTACTAAAGCCCTGCTGAATAGTAGACTCCATATGAACTTGGAACCAATATGCGTGTTATGTAAAATAAAGGAAGATAGCTTATTGCACTTATTTGAGGAGTGTAAGGCCCTCTGGCACATTAAAAATAAAGTTTTTCAAAAACCAGTAATAAACTTAAATAAAATAGTAAAAAGAACCTTTGTGAATTTTAATCTGCATAACACATTAGCAATAATACATATATTGAAAACAATATGGTCCATAAGATGTAATGCAATCTTTGATAATAAAAAGTATATCTTGTTAAAAAAACTAGATAAAGATTGGAGCAAATACTTTAATCAATGCCTAAGATACCTACCGAAGAAAATTATGGTCAAAATATGGTGTGGATGTATGCTGACATTATGTGAAGTGTGGGATTAATAATTTAAATCAAAATAGTTATAGAAGACCTGGATATATAGTGATGTTTTCTGCATTTGCATAGCGTAGTGTTTTTAAAGTAGAGTGAAATAATTATTATGTATATCTGATAGTTGAACCATGTGGTTTATTTGTAAAAAGTGTATATAAAAATTGTTATTAATAAAGAATACTTTAAATAATATGCTTTTTATCTTTTTCTACAAGTTTGTTTTATTTTAAAAATTTGAAAATGTGTTTTGCAAACTTAATTAGGATTCATTTCAATAAAAAAATTGATTTAAAAAAAAAATAAAAAAAATAAAATATAAACAAAAAACAAACAAACACTTATTTATAATTGTTTAATGAAGAAAAAGATATAAATTAATATTAAAGTTTATAGGCTTAATTAACGTTTTCGAGGATCCATGCCTCATATTCATAGCCCTTATAAAATGTATAGTAAAATATATGCAAATATTTAAATAAGCTAGTGTTACGTAGCCTCTTTCTTCAAGATCTCGAAGCCAATGATGGTTGATTGTTATGGTTTAGGCATGGACTGCTTTCATATATTTACATATATATTGTGCCATTATCTGATAGGGTTCAAACCAAATATAATCATATATATATAAAATATAGCAAATGCATTCCATGTCATTTTATTTCTTTATCTAATTTTTCTTAAACAATATAAATTTGTTAAGTAAATTTTACTGTTGAAGTTTTCCTTTAAATTGAATTTAAAAAAGTTCATAATTTTTGACTATAAGTCATACTCAGGTGGGTCAAATCATATTTAAGAGTCATAAATTATAATTTGAGTTTAAATCTGCAAATTTTTAGCTTTCAACTTGATTATTCTACATCTATACTAAATTGTACAATGCTTTATAAGTCATTAAAGTAATATATTTATTTTGAGAATTAACATTTAGAAATTAATATTTTAAAAGTTTATTTGTTATTATTATTGGTATTTTTTTAAAAAATAAACGATTATATATATTTTTCTATTTGAATTTGTTTTTAAGTTTGTGCACCCTTTTAAGGATACCTTTTCAATTATCTTTAACTATTAATATCTACTATTATATACATACATATGTGTGATCATGTATATAGGTGGTTTGAGGTAGAGTGAATAGCTGAAGGGATCTTGAAAGTTTGTGTTTAAATCCCCTATAATATATACATACTATCCTATTGAAAAGGCAACCTATTTTTCACAAAAAACATGTTTATATAAACACTTTTATTGTAAAGCAAGTTGTAATTTTTAGTGCCTATATAAATATATTAGACCATAGGTGAAGGTGGGTGTTCATATTTATTGTAAAAAGGAGGTTGCCTTGATAATAGATTGTGATAGTTGATTGTTATGGTTTAGGCATGGACTGCTTTCATATATTTACATATATATTGTGCCATTATCTGAAAGGGTTCAAACCAAATATAATCATATAAATATATAGTTATTAATGTTTATATATATACTAAATGTTAATTCATGATTTTACACTGGAATTGTTAGCCATTGAGATCACCAATGAAAGTCTTCCTGATATCATTATATGTATACATTATCCGTGAATAGATTTGAGTTTTATTTCCTTTATCTTTAAATGCACACAATATCCACTTCCTTAAAAATGAAATGAAAACTATTTAAATTTTAAAAGAAATATTTCCTGAGATAAAATCACATATTTATATACACATATTTGATAAGTACATCAATTAACAAATAATAAATTACACTTCGCGTATATAAATATGTTCATATGAATGCATATGGCTGACATTTTGAAATGTATAATCGATATTTTAAAAATCTATTTAGTTATAATAATAATAATAGTTCAATAAATTTTCAATACATTGTCACAACTGTATCAAATAACAATGGCGATAGATATTACATCATTTGAATAAGTTATATAAACTCTATGACATCAAGTAAAAAACGGGTACTTGTGTTCTTAAAAAATAGTAAAAAAAATGGTGTAGTATTAACAGACATTACTTTCATTATGAAAATAATGATGTATACTTTTATTAAGAATTATATAAAGGAATCTTATTGCATGACTGGCTAAAAAAAGTTCGATGTCTGCTTTTCAGATGCATGAAATCTAAATCAATAGCTTAATACTGATCAAAAATGTTATCAACATTACATTCAAAAAAATCTATTCTTAAATTCAACAGAAATGTTAAAATATTTTCTTCTAACCTTAGATAAGATAAATGTATATATGCATGTACCTAGGATAATATGAGTTGTCACAAATAAAAACCAATAACAATATTAAGGAAACCAAGGAATAATGTTCATATATACAGAAGGGATGATTATTTATGAAGGATCATTAATCTCTTGATTTTGTTTATTTTTGTTGAAAATATTTCAATGTAATCTGTTGAATTATTTGCTTTATGCATATTGATGAAATCTCTCACAAATCTATATTGTGCTTGCATGTGTAGTCTTATATAAGGTATAGAATAATGATTATTCCCTTAAAGAATCATGATAGCAAAACCAAATAGATCTCTTGAAAATTAAAATTTAGCTGCATATATTATATAGATTGTGATATTTATCTGGATAGAATATTATTGGCAAATGTTCTGAATATGAAATTGCATTATATTGTAATGGAAATAAGTTCTTCTAATAGCTGCAAATTGTTATTGTTTTATGGATATTAGATAATTCTCTTGTATTGTGAAAATTACAATATAACTAGGTTATAGTTATCAAATAGTCTGAGCCATTGAAAATAGCTAAATGTTACATTGGAATTTTATTATATTTATTTAAAAAGTTGTTCAATATTTATATGTGTTTCTTGAGATAAATAAGTGAATATAAACACAACTAGAGAAAAATAATAATTGTTCTGAATTATAAATAACTATCAGCTAGTTGTTATATAAGTAATTTAATTTAGATTTTTTTGTATTGTAATAATAATAAGTTAAAGAGTTCTTAGTATTTTATATTCCTTTAATGAATGCTAAATTGTAAATATAAATATTTTCTATCTGGTTATGAAATATAAGTTTGTTGTCCTAACACCATTATACATTCAAACATTTATGCAGTTAATTCATTTTTAAATTCCATTTCTTTATTATATCATTAATCTGATATTTATCTATTGTTAATTTACAAATTATTGTTGATATTATAATAAATTATCAGTTCTGAATATTATTTACTCAATGCATTAAAAATAATAATTCTAAGTAGTACCCAAAATATATAAAAAAAGATATATGTATATATATATTGATCAATAAACTTTAACTAATACATAATTTAACTCTTAAT
The DNA here is from genome assembly GCA_028023455.1 of Epiperipatus broadwayi. Lineage (NCBI taxonomy): Eukaryota > Metazoa > Onychophora > Udeonychophora > Euonychophora > Peripatidae > Epiperipatus > Epiperipatus broadwayi. The sequence goes on from JAQFVV010000114.1 coordinate 2,613,324, forward strand.
ATTCCACACATATATAAATCAGTTAGAATTTTTATCCCAGGTATACATTACTTCAATTAGAGCTACCATTTCTTACTAACTGATTTATTATGAAAATGTATTGGTATAATTTAGGAATTTATGACCTCAAGCATATAAAATTTGTTTCATCTTATTTATATTAATTTTCTTTACTATCAAATTTGATCTTAATTGAATAGAGTTCCTATCTCATAGGCAATCCACGCTATTCATCTTATTTATACCAGTGTAATATATATATTAATTCTAATATTTTCACGGATAAAAGATGTCATATTATTATTACTATTTGCGGGATATTCCATGTAGTGAAAAAGCTAAATGCTGACAGTACAATATCAAGTATGCTCTGAGGAAGGTACTTGATATTGTACTGAAACGTCAGCATTTAGCTTTTTCACTACATGGAATATCCCGCAAATAGTAATAATAATATGACACACATATATATAATGTTGGTTGCTCTCATTGTGTCATCTAAAAGACATGAAATTATTAAGAGTTTGATCATAGAATTGAATCCAGTTGACTATATATTTTTAAAATAAATACTTTGTTTAAATAGTGTTTCTTATTATTAACATTTTAAAATAATAAAAAAATATTAAGCTAGTAAAATATATTATAGATTGAATAAATAATATCAAAGATTGGTTATGTAAAAATAACTAAAAAAAGCTGAAAAAAAAATTAACATTTATGAAGAGATAAATTTTTATTGCATATCATATTTTAATTTTATTAAAAGTGTTTTATTAATTTATTATATTAAGTTAATTAAAATATTAAAAAGGATATGACATATTATTCATTGTCAATTTGGTTCCATATTTTTTCTTCTTTCTCTAAATAAGGGATAATCTGATCAGTGTTGTAGTTTTAAAATTTAATCAATTTTTGTTTTAGAGGCATCTTCTTGAATAACAGCCAGACAACACCTGCTGTTCATTTCTCTTTATGCAAAGGATAAAAATTTCAATTAAGTGCTTCTGACCAAATGAATGACAGGTTAGGAAGATAAACTTGAGGATCCCAAAGTTACCATCACTCTAGCTGCAATTTGCCATTTTATTCTGGGAATTCTAAGGCAAGAACAACAAGGTCTTTATGCTAAGAATAAAAATTTCTCTTAAGTGCTTCTGACCAAATGAATGACATGTTAAGAAGATAAACTTGAAGATCCCAGAATTACCATCACTCTAGCTTTTGCCATTTTATTCTGGGAATTCTAAGGCAAAAACAACAAGGACTAAGTCAATGTCAAACATTACAAGCATTGACCATTTTGTTCATCAGAGATCAGATTACTCCAAAGTTTTCCTGACATCAACTGACTCAGTAAAGTCTTTACACCCTTGGTCCATAATGAAAAAAGAACATACTAAAGACTTTTGTGTTCATCTGATTTTTTAAAAAAAGGAAAAAAAATATAAGAAATTATAACTATATATACAATGTCACTAACAGCACATTAAAAAAGTGGAATAGAAAAGACCAAATTTATTATTTGATTAAAAAAATATATGGAGCTTGTATGTACAACATTGATAAAAGAAATATTGAAATTTTATTTATTACTGTTGTCAATAATAATTTTTTTTATTAGATATTGAATTGTAAATGGGCAGATGAATTTTTTTTATATGCATTGACAATACATTAGGGATGTTAAAAAATCATAAATCTTTGTTTGTATTTATGAGATTAAAATTTTGTTGATAATTCCCAAGGTTAATCATTTAGTAGCATTAAAGAATATAATTGAAATGATGTGTTAATATCTATGTTTTAGATTATAGAATGAATATTTTATATATTCTTAGCATAAAAATATGCAACTCTCTCATATTAATAAGAGATATAAATAACTCTTAAATTTTTGAAACATATATATTGTGTGAGTAAACAATACTTCACACACATATATAATTAATATATATATATACATTATATTTTTTATCGTATTTATGAAAATAAATATATAAAATAGTATTTATTTCGTTCTTTAAAATGAAACCATTGTTTAAATAATAATTTATTAATAAAAGATTATTGACCAGGAGATAATCTTTAAAGTCAAATTTACAATTTATCAATGAAATAAAGAAAATGAAACTAATTCAATGAATAATATAGAATTATAATATCATGAAATGTAATGTATAATATGATCTCGCAAGCTCCTTCCAGTATAAATAGCAAATCAAATAATTTATTTATTATTCTATCTTTTTGGGATATCCTAAATACTGCGTACAAAGATTTTTACTGTGTTCGAACCAAAGAACACATTATAAGAGATTCAATATTTTGAAAGATTTATTAATAAAGTTTTATTAGAAAGAAAATTCTAATATTACTTAAATAAAAGTAATTTGTAAATTACTCTACTTGAATATATTATTTTCGTATTCTAAAAAATCATTCTAATTTGGAGTTTTTTTTCATATGTCATAGCATCGGCCGGGACGCGAACCCACAACTGTCTGCAAACAACTATTTGCTTGCATGGCAGCTGTGATACCTCTCGGCTAATAATGCAAGACTAATTGGAATTTTGATTATAAAAATTTTTTAAAAGCATTTTACAAAAGCTTCAATCAAATTTAACTGAAGAACATTATTTTTGAAATGCATAGCGAATAGAACACCAGTTTTATCATAGGATAATAAAATGCACTTGCCTGACCAAATATATATGTAAATAACAACTACTACTAAATTCCTATAAAATTGTACAAGCTTTATCTACGGAATGAAATTCCAATTATCAGCAAAACTATTTATAAAAGAAGATGCTATCTTCATGCAAGAAGGAAACTGGAGAACAACTGGAAATCTTATATTGCCAATGTCAAGACATAAGGACTTTAATATTCAAATTATAGAAACATATAGTATAATTGCATGAACTTTTACAAATAATATCATCATCAGGAATTGTGGTTTGTAGACATTAATTTTATTTCCTTTGCCACTAAATTCAATTCATTGATGAAATGAAGAAGAAAAGAAGATTGATAATTTAATTTTTTTTTTTTTAAATTTGATAAAAAGTTGACTAAAAGTCTTAAAGGTATAAAGTAAAGTTAATATGAAGGTAAGCAACTAAATATTCTTCATACTACATTTGTATAACTTGACACAACTGTGTTGAGGCTAATTAAAATAATTTAGTAACCATAGTTTATTTATAATTGTATGAATGATTAACATTTGTATGGAAGATATTTATATTTTATTTTAATGATGACTAATTACAGGAATCATTTTACAGATGGAAATGTCTCATACAAATTGAAAACTATAATAGTGTAATTTAGTTATTATATATTTAACTAAATATAGTAAGTTTAGTATTTATATATTTATATAAATTATAAAAACTTCATTCACAATGTTATCAACTATTGAATCATGTAGTGCTATCAAAAATATATCTATTATGGGAAAAGGAAATGTATTTATAATTTAGATATTATAAAATATTAGATATATACATCAAAACACTCACAATATTTCCTTTTGTTATATATTATAAATTTAAATTATCTATTTGTTAAATAAATATTTGTTATATTTTATATTAAACCTAAGGAAGTCTCTAATTAATTTTATTTATTTATTTCATTTTACAAGATAAAATCAATTTATATTCAAATCCATATACCCACACTCATATATTATATTATTGAATAACCTAATCACTAAATTGAAATAAATTTTAAAGAGATGTTTTGAGATTATATGAAATATTATTATTGCTTTACCATTTATGGAAACCCCAGAAGAGAGTCAATTGTTAAACCTCACTGAGTTTGAAATCTGTGCATAATGGTTAAATCAATTAAGGTGAAGATTGAATGATTTGCATTTATATTAAGTATTTAATGATAAATTATTTATTTGAAATGGATGTAATTTTAGATTAAAGTTAGATTATGTCATTCATGGCATTCTATATGAAGATCTCAAATCCGATTATAGTGAGATGTGACTGACTGGATTTCCTTGAGAGGATATGTACTGTTATAATATATATGCTTAACTTTAGGATATTTTTATAACATTATCATTGAAGATTTATTATGATAAAGTGGAATATTGGTAAAGTTGAATATTTACATAATGAATATTAAGATTTAGGAAAACAAAATATTGATTTGGTCAATTATATGAAAACATATATATATATATATATATATATATGTATATGAAAATTGATTAGTGTGTAAATTATTAATATAAATAATGATAATGGTTTATGACTAATCTTATTAAATTGTCAGTATTTGAGTAACTATAAATGCCAATATCTTGATATTTTAATAATAAAAAAGAATCTTCATTATTACAATATATATGTATTTTTTAAGCATGTTAATAATTTTTCTCTTAATTAAAATAAATTGTTAATTTTGAAAATTACACTTACTACTTCAACATATTTGGTCACTTATTTAAAATACTCTGATATATAAAACATTAATATTATAGTTTCATATAATAATAATAATAATTTATCTATAGCACAATAAAATATTCTTTGGCTCCAGAATAAATTCATAAAAGTATTAATGTCATCACAATTTTAGAATACATATAATGTTCATGCTCTTGAGTTTGATTAATAATTAAGTATATAGTTTATATAAATGATGATCTATAAAACTGGTCCTCTCATATGAATAATATAGTTGAGATGTTATTTCTCGGGTATAAAGGTATGTGATATTTTATCATTGGAATTAGATGATCAAAGATGATAGATATTTAACTACATATATTGTTGTATAAGTTTTTATGTGTATAGAACCATGCCTATGTTGTGTTTCTTATGCCAATTAATAAACATTTAGTGTTGTACAGTTTGACCAGTTGAACGTACAGGACATATTTCTTTAAAAACATATTTTTAAATAATTTGGCATCATAACCAAGTCACCACCCTTACCATTATATAATTTGCCACCTTAATCTGTGAGATACTCAAAGAGTCAACTTCCTAAAAATACCATTATATAATTTGGTGATGCAATTTATGGGACATGTTAAATAAAATGGACCTTGTATACCCCAGTTACTGTTAATATATATATATATATATATATATATATATATATATATATATATATATATATATATATATATATATATATATATATATAATATTATAATAGGTTATAAAACAACTTTTAATTAATCTATTGTAAGCTAAAATATTTACTTCATAGAAAAAAGAATGATTAAAAAAATTAGTAATTTTTTTCTATCTAATAATAATTAGATATTCATTTAACTACCAGTATTGAATGTTTAATTGAGTTGCTTATGTGTCAACATAAATTTGAACACAGGTGTAGGCAATATTTCTATTGAACCATGAGGTCCTCTCATTATATATATTTATAAAGAGAGAGAAAAGAGAAAGAGAGAAAAACAGATAATAGAAAATCTTTTTCAAATTTCTAAAATCTTAACTCATCAAAATTTATACTCAGAACATATTTGAATTTCATTTACTTGTAGTTGATCAGTTTTTTGATATACTTTTTATATAACATTTTGATGAAAGGTTATATCAGAATGGTCAATAATTGATTCATTGCTAATATTTAAAAACATTGACCTATTTGTGTGCCGAAAACTAGTCTTTGTGTAATTGTATATTTACTTGTTGAGGTTTACTTTTAATTACCTCATTTTTTTATATTGCTGAATTTGGTTATACATAGATGCTCAAATTTATTCTGAATACTCTATATAAATATGAAAAAAAATTAGTGTTGAATTAATGTAAAAAAAAGAGTCATGAATTTGAGTGATTCTATGATTTATTTATTTCTAAATATGACACACATTGTCTATCTTTTGAAAATTAAAAATTGTTTTAGATTGTAGTATGACGAAAAAATTGAAAGATTAATTCCTTACTTAATATTTTGGAAATACAGATTGGTATTAGAAAGATGAAAATATGACAATAAGCATTTTAATTTTTTTTTTCCATTTGGTACAACAAAATTAAAACAAAGATCCTTTAGAAACTGAATGTATAAATCTAATTTTGGGAAATTATTTAAAATTACATTATATTAACTGTTTCTATTAGGTCTATATATTGTTATCAACTATATTTAATATATTTTAATTATTTCTAATTTTAATTAGAATATTATTACTTTTTTAGATGATAAGAAACATACATGATTAATCTTTTTAAAATATACACATAATACTCCGATATTTAAGATTTCTAAATGTAACTGGAATTGAATGAGTTTACTTTTTAAAAAAAAATAATTTTAAAGATTTATGGAGTCTTCCAGTATCTAACAGTATGGATTTTTTTAATAATTTCAATTGCATCTGTATGGTTGGAAACAGTAGTGGAGTGTCAAATATCAAGTCCATAATTGACTACTCAATTCCGATCCATTTGGTCACGTAAATTTCTGGAGAAAAAATCATTTGATTATATATATATATCTTAAGTTTTAATTTGGTTTTTTTTTTCAATGATACTTTTAGACTAAATTGCAATTTAAAGACATCATTTTTTATTATATTTTTTATTTAATTCTGCATAGTCTTCTTTGAAAATTAAATCTTGATTATTATTTAACTATTTTCACCATTTCATAATAAACTTTTTTTATATACTATTCAAACTATCAAAATGTTTTATATTACTCAATCTTTTTTTTTTTAAAAAAAAAACAACATTCCCATGGCAACTAAATTTGCAGCTTCCACATCATGATGATTTAGTTTAAATGCCCAAATAATTTTTTGAATTACCAATTATACAGTTGCTGTGAATCTGTATTAGGGATTCAGATTAAATGTTGGTATCATTTTATTTTGGATATCTTGGGACTTCTTTAGGTCCATTTTGGTTAAGATTTTTTTTTTAAGAAAAGCAATTTAAAAAAAAAAATTATTGTGGGGTTTTTTTTTTTTTTTGAAAATTCAGTCAATCTAATTTCTTTTAGATTTTTTTTTTTTTAATAATAAAAACCCATATTTCAACTTTTGCATTAAAATCATTCAAGATTACTTTAAAGTAAGAAATATTTTCATCAATTAGTTCTGTAACATTTTAATTAAATTCCTTTATTTTCTCATCTAATTCCTGGAAGATAGAGTTCATATTTTGTTTAATTTATAGATTATATTTAATTGAAATTTTAAGCACAAATTTAACTAAGTTATCAGAAATATAATACAACTCTTTGACATAATTTTTGCATTCTTTATTAATAATAAATTTCATATATTGTTTTATTAACAATTGTTTCCATATAATGGATGTCCTAATTTATCCTTTTGTCTCTTTTTTTATGTAAAACCACTTCAATTCCTCTACATTCAACTTTAATTTTTGTCTAATTATTATAGTTTTATGAGCTTACTTACCTCTTTTGAAAGAGAGTGATACTTGCAAGTTACTTGCAAATGTCACTGTTACCATAATCATCTATTTTTTACAAGATATATTGTTTAAATCTAAATAAAACTTGAACATTTTCCAGATAACAAGGCAAAACTCTCCATACAGTACTGCCACCCCGTGCCAACCAGAGTAATCAATGGATGCCAGAAGGCTTGTGCATAAAATCCCTATCTAGTGCCTACTCATCCAATATCCCTAGACTAGTTTCTGGCTTGGGGCCTTCATCAGTGAGGAGTCTTGGATCTGAGAGCACTGCACCTAGATCTTAGGATGTAATGCAACTCTCCAGCCACCACCTTTTATCTCTACTTAACTACAAAACTATGAGAACGAAATTAAAAACACAATATTTTCAATCTAAGCTCATATTTTGGTGTCTTTGGCTTTAACAACCATAGCCACCATTATCCTATTAGGCAGGATTAGTGTTAAACCACTAAACATCACATGATCACTATCTCTTATACTAGCACATAATTGTTATTAAACAAGACAAAACTCTCCATACAGTACTGCCACCCTGTGCCAACCAGAGTAATCAATGGATGTCAGAAGGCTTGTGCCTGGGAATATTGGATGAGTAGGCACTAGATAGGGATTTTATGCACAAGCCTTCTGGCATCCATTGATTACTCTGGTTGGCACAGGGTGTACTACTGTATGGAGAGTTTTGCCTTGTTTAATAACAATTATATGCTAGTATAAGAGATAGTGATCATGTGGTGTTTAGTGATTTTCCAGATAACCAAAAATTTTCAAGCAATATGTGGAACATAACTGATAATAAAGTAATCCAGTTATTAGTTAATAAATGTTTATTTGGAAAGACAGAAAACAAATAACATGAACAAAAAGAAAATCGTAAAGATACCCAATAATGAAAATTTAACTAGCTAATGAGTATGTCTTCACATATATTATTTTCTATAAAGAAAAAAGCTGGAGGCATTTTTTTTCAGAATTTAGTTAATTAGAATGATTATTTTTTATTTATTGTAAAAATATATAATTTATCAAATATAGGTTAGCTTTTTCTAACTAAATTGTGTTTGATAATTAAAAATATAAAATAAATTGATTGTTATTATTAATAGAACTTTTTTTATTAATCTAGATAATTGGATCTCATATTTTGGATGATAATCAAGAATAATTAGAGGCCATTTTTTTTAAAATAATTATATTTTATGTTAGTGATACAAAAGTTGTCAAAGTTATCCAATTATTCATTTTTTTTATTGAATGCAATTCAGTTTTTCATTTAAATTATAAAGAGATTATATTGCCTATATGGAAGTCCATTAATACTCTCCAATTTTTATAAACATTATTTATTCCCTTATTCATTTTACCAATAGAGTTGTAATTTTGTCTTTTTTAAAAAAAATAATGCTCTGATTTTAATTTGTTAAATTGGAAATGACTGTACTTAGTTCAGAATATCATGGAAATAACTGTTATTGTGGATAATATTGACTTTTTAAAAATTATTTCGTAAATAAAAAAATATTGATAATCCATTTATCAAATCAACAATGTAGCTTTTAAATCATTTCATTTAATTTTGTGTATTATTTTTTACTGATAACATACCATTTTTTATGCTTAACATTTCATAATTGTAATAATATTTCCAATTACTAAATCCATTTTTTCCTACAAAATTAATCAAACAAATGTCACCCTTTTGTCCACTAGACCTATCACTTGGGATTTGACTTTAACTTAAATGAGTCTTGAAGTTATTTTTTTAGTTCACAGATTTAGAAATTTCCTTCTACATAGTCAACTCACAGCTAGCTAGCCATTTAGTATTGGATGATAAATGGGAATCTAGTCATCATTATCTTCGGATAAAGGTTACATGCTTATTAGATAAGAATCACATTGCTGTCTATAAAAACAATATATATATATATATATATATATATATATATATATATATATATTGTACCATTTATTTATATATATGGTACAAATTACTATTTAATATTGGGTATCATTTAAATAAAAAAAGAGAGAACCCGATCCTTAATTTTTTTTTTTTGTAATATAATGTTTTAAGAAAAATGTACAGTGAAAGTATAATTTTTCTTTTTTTTTAATATAAGTTAACTAAAGTAAATTCAATGTGGGAAAGTGCATACTGAATAATTGATTCAAGTAGTGAAAGAAAATTCCAAAGGTAAAAGATTGCTATCAGAAAGTCTGACTTTCTGATAGTAATTAAAAATGGCAGAAATTATTAACGAGAAAACAGACTTTGTAATAAAAAAAAGGAGAATAATGTAGAAGTTTATAAAATAGAACAAAAGGTAAAAAGGAATATGTGCAGAACTTCTAAAAAGAATCTGGGAATATAAAAGGAGCCGACAGATTTGAAAAGTGTCTTTTGTCTTGTCATTCCAGAGAGTGTTGAGCAATTTGAAGTGCCTCGTATTTTTTTTAAACAAAAAAAATATTAATAAAATGTGTCCACTTAGATACGAACTGAAATTGCTCATCATGAGTGAGTAGAACTCTATCATTTGCCGACACTTTCTCTCAAGAAAAGTCACCTAGATCGTCATCTGACTCTACCTAAATTTGATCGGAGATTTGGAAGAAGTGCAACTAAAAAAACAACTACTGTGGACTACCCACTGACTGAATTGGATGTCGGAGGATCAATGACCTATTTAAATATAAACTTACCGGTAAGTTAATGGCCATAACTTTATATAAAGTTTTATGAACTGAGATTTTAATGAAATGTTTATCCCATAATTTTTATCTAAAACTTCAAACGTAGTAAATAAACAGTACCACGAAAATAAACACCAACTAACTATTGCTTCAATATTTGAATCAAATTATTAAATTCTTATCAATCGTCCCAACATTATAATTTTCATTTATCATAAATATTAATCTTTGTTATTAACATACTTTCATTTACATAATTAGAGTTATTATATTTAAGTTTTGATTATTTAGAATCAAATTAGTATACAAATTACCTTTGCTAAATAGATTTATTTTTCTTAATTAAGTCAAAGGGGAATATCTTCTACTTAACAGGAATTTTAACCCAGATCGTATAATTATTAGTTTACGAGTTACAATATGTTTGACGCCGACTCAGTGGGTCTAACGACTCTGGCGCCCTCATGTAGAAATTAAAAACTGAGTCAGCTCACAATTATACTTAGTAATAATTCTAGGCCGAGGTGATCAGGAAAGATAGTTATGTTTTGGAATAATAATGAAACGTTCTTCTTTTTTTTAATAAAATAAATGAACATTTATTTTTCTTTTGCATAACTTGATCAACTCACGCATTTATAATGCATGTAGAGGCCTAGAAATACAGAAAACGTTATAATGGCGCCCAATGTGGTGCTTACGAAAATAAAAACCATGACCTGAGAAAATTTAAAAACGGCATAAAATTGAGAATTTAATGTCCGTAGCTGGAAAATAAATATGACCACAAATAGTGCGCAAGTCTAAAAAGTTATTGCGTATGATTACGAAAGTTTTTTTTAAGAATATAAGATTTTAAATAAGTTTATATTGAAACAAAATAATAGCGGATAAATTAAATAATAAATAAAATCAATCAAAGGCTAGTAATGACAGTAAAGGTAGAGAGGGATGGGAGATTATAGGGTGATAAAAGAGAGGGTGTCGGTGAATGAATTTATTAACAAAGCAAAATAAAATATTGAATTTATATCGTAACAATTGATAAAGTTAAGATTTTGTTTACTGGAGCAAAAATAAGCAACATTGCCATATATGAAATTGAGAAGTAATAAAAATATACAAAATATGGCAGAAGGTGAGAAAGAATTAAAAGAGGACATGGAACTCTTAATAAGAAAACTATTATACGAATGCATGATGGAATTCAAAGAAGATATAAAGAAAGAAATGGCAGAGATGGTCAGAGAATTAAAAGAAGAAATAAAAGAACCAGTAAAAAGAAGGAGGAAAAAGAAAAGAAATAAAGTAATCAGTAGAACAACAGAAGAAAAGAGGATAGATAATCTTATTTGTGAGTGGGATGGTGAATCAATTAAGTACACGTCTCAAGAATGCCCAAAGGTTGTTTTGCAAATGAACGATGTCAAGGTAGAGACATTGTGGGATTCTGGCAGCCAGATATCAGTAATGTCAAAAACAACATATGAACGCATGCGAGACCAACCTATAGAGATACCAACTCTACCAGTGAAAAACATGCAAATAACATTGGCAAATAACAAAAAGGCACAGTTGGGCTCGAAACAAGTTTGGGTGCAAATTAAAATAGGAGATAAAATTATGCCCCACACGCTATTAATTCTAAAAGGGTTGGTACATGAAGCCATATTGGGGTTCGATTTTATGCACAAAACTGGGTGTATGATCAATTATAAAGATGAAAAGATTATCTGCGATGGGGAAGAAGTGGAGTTTGGTTTGCAGATGAGAATGAACCAACAAAATGTATGTAATATGGAGGTTGAGATAGAACAGCCTTCAATAGAGGCACGTATTGATGAGATAATAAATGAAGTGAGGGAAGGATGGAAAGAGGACCTAAAAGAAGTTCTAATGGAATATAAATCGAATTTTTCAGATAAACCCGGTGTTATTAAAGGGTATGATCACAGGATCAAGGTCGCTGACAGTACACCATACCAGGCAAGATCATACCCAGTGCCACACCAATATAGAGCTGAGGTAGAGAGAGAATTAGCAAAAATGGAGGAGTGGGATATTATCACTAATGGTTTGTCAGCATATAATAACCCATTGGTGGTTGTAAAAAAAATGGAGCCATAAGACTGTGTTTGGATGCCAGGCAACTGAACAAGATTACATGGCCAGATCAAAATGTTCCACCTCCAATTAATGAGTTGGTAAATAAATTCCAGGGAAAAAAGATATTTTCCACGTTAGATCTGACTGCCAGATATTGGCAGATCAAGTTACACCCTGCTGACCAGAAGTACACAGCATTTCGATATAATGGTATATCGTACCAATTTAACAGAATGCCTTTTGGTCTCAAGAATAGTGGAGCAGGCCTGCTAAAATGTCTTGACCATGTGCTGTCCCCTGAGATCAAAAAGTTAATCACTATCTACATGGATGATGTGATTATTGCATCCAATAACTCTCAGGAGCACTTACAACACCTCAAGTTGTTTCTACAAGAGTGCAATATGAAGGATATTCGCATTAATTTACAAAAAAACTGTTTAACAGTGGAAGAAGTGAATTTCTTAGGGCACTTAATTAACGCTAATGGAATCAGATCACACCAAGACAAAATCCAGGCAATATGAGATTTCCCAGCCCCTCGAACACCAAAACAGGTGAGATCATTTTTGGGGCTGTGTAATTTCTACAATAAATTTTACAAAAACTTTGCTTCAGACATGGAGCCTCTGCTGCAATTATTATGTAAGGGAATGTCATGGAAATGGATGGAAGAGCACGAGACCAATTTTAGGGTTATTAAAGAGAAATTCCTTAGCCAAGTGATGTTTGTTTACCCTGACCTAAGGAAACCATTTATTGTTCAGGTAGACAGTAGTGGGTATGGGTTAGGTGCAGCTCTTATGCAAGCTCAAGAGGATGGTACCTTGGGCGTAATTTATTTTGTCAGCAGACCATTGAGAGGTGCAGAGATTAATTACTGTGTAACAGAGAAAGAGGCCTTGGCTGTGGTGTGGGCATTTCAGAAGTTCCGCCAATTCTCGATAGGATCGGAAACGATTGTTAGGACAGATCATAAGAGCCTGGAATTTTTAAATCACAGTTATTTAACAAATAGTAGGCTAATCCGATGGAGCCCTTTTCTCCAGGAGTTCAATTATTCCATCCAGTATTGTAAGGGCACTGAAAATGTGGTAGCTGACACATTGAGGTGGAATATTGTTCCTGATACCCAGGACCATCTGCAGATGGAAGATATCTGTTTGGCAAGTGTAGAATTAGAAACAGACACTGTAGTAGAAGAAGGATTGAGAGACTTAGGAAAGGTACAACGGCAAAGCCCTATCTACAAGAAAATTATTGACCAACTAGAAGACAAAGATGAAGGGGGAGAAACAGCAGACACTAACGCTGGTGAGAGATACCGCCTGAAAGAAGGGATACTGTGGTATATCACTGACCCACAAAAGGATCAGTGGAAAATGATTATACCAGAAAGTTTACAGGAAGGACTTATTGAGTACACCAATTATTTGTATGGGCACTATGGTATAAATAAAGTGGAAGGCTTATTGAGGACATGGTTCCATTGGCCAAATATGAGAGCGCAGGTCACCAGAATAGTAAGCTCATGCGAAATGTGTCAGAAGACAAAACCAGCAAACAAGTCATATCAAGGTCCATTGAATCCTATCATCCCTAAAGAACCCAATGACCTGGTGGCTATTGATTTCTATGGACCATTGCCAGCTTTTGGGAAATGAAATATCTACTAGTAGTATATGATCTTTTTTCAAAATGGGTGTCGGCATATCCGGTGATGCAGGCCAATACTAGGAATGCTATACAAGCCCTTGAGGTATGATATTTTAAAAGAGTAAGCAAACCAAAAGCTATTTTGTCAGACCACAATACACCTTTCACATTTTATGATTGGCAACAGTGATAGAGAGGATGGAGGTAAAACACATATTGTCATCCATACGAAATCCGCAATCAAACCCTTGTGAGCGGGTGATGAGAGAGTTAGGATGCCTCTTCAGGGTATATACTGTGTCCAACCATAGAGGATGGGTGAAACAACTCCCAAGGGTATTAAATTTCATAAATTGGACTCATAATGAATCTACCGGATTTGCACCTGTAAGACTTCAATTCGGACAAGTGGTACCTCGATTGTATAAATGCAGGTTACCCGCTAGTCTAGAAAACATTGATAAAGGGAGAGATCATGAAGAAGCAAGAAAAAAATTGGGACACTGCACCAAGCAATGGACCCGACGGAAAAGAAGGCTTGACTGATAAGTTTAAATTAGGGGATACAGTATGGGTCAAAACGAACCCTGTGAGCCAAACTGGGAAGCATATTTTTAAAAAGTTCCAAAATTTGTACGAGCGACCGTACCAAATCAGCCAACGAGATGGTCCAAATGCTTTCACTTTAGGGGGCTACCTATAACGCTAGGTCACTGAAACCGTATAAGACTAGGATGTGGGTTAGAAGTACTCCATAAAGACTTATTAAGAATAAAATTAGTTCAAACCTCTATTTTTATTCTCATTCCCCTGCCCCGGTGGTATTGTGCCATTTATTTATATATATGGTACAAATTACTATTTAATATTGGGTATCATTTAAATAAAAAAAGAGAGAACCCGATCCTTAATTTTTTTTTTGTAATATAATGTTTTAAGAAAAACGTACAGTGAAAGTATAATTTTTCTTTTTTTTTAATATAAGTTAACTAAAGTAAATTCAATGTGGGAAATTGCATACTGAATAATTGATTCAAGTAGTGAAAGAAAATTCCAAAGGTAAAAGATTGCTATCAGAAAGTCCGACTTTCTGATAGTAATTAAAAATGGCAGAAATTATTAACGAGAAAACAGACTTTGTAATAAAAAAAAGGAGAATAATGTAGAAGTTTATAAAATAGAACAAAAGGTAAAAAGGAATATGCGCAGAACTTAAAGGAGCCGACAGATTTGAAAAGTGTCTTTTGTCTTGTCGTTCCAGAGAGTGTTGAGCAATTTGAAGTGCCTCATATTTTTTTTTAAACAAAAAAAAAATATTAATAAAATGTGTCCACTTAGATACGAACTGAAATCGCTCATCATGAGTGAGTAGAACTCTATCGTTTGCCGACACTTTCTCTCGAGAAAAGTCACCTAGATCGTCATCTGACTCTACCTAAATTTGATCGGAGATTTGGAAGAAGTGCAACTAAAAAAACAACTACTGCGGACTACCCACTGACTGAATTGGACATCGGAGAATCAATGACCTATTTAAATATAAACTTACCGGTAAGTTAATGGCCATAACTTTATATAAAGTTTTATGAACTGAGATTTTAATGAAATGTATATCCATAATTTTGTGATCTAAAGATTTGCAAACGGAGTAGTAAATGAAACAGTGCCACGGAAAAATAAGACACCAACTAACTATTGCTTCAATATTTGAATCAAATTATTAAATTCGTTATGCACAATATGTCCCAACATTATAATTTTTCATTTATCATAAATATTAAATCTTTGTTATTAACATACTTTCATTGTACGTGTATAAATTTAGAGTTATTATATTTGTTTTGATTATTTAGAATCAAATTAGTATACAAATTACCTTTGCTAAATAGATTTATTTTTCTTAATTAAGTCAAAGGGGAATATCTTCTACTTAACGGGAATTTTATCCCAGATCGTATAATTATTAGTTTACGAGTTACAATATGTTTGATGCCGACTCAGTGGGTCTAATGACTCTTGTGCCCTCATGTAGAAATTAAAAACTGAGTCAGCTCATGATTGTACTTAGTAATAATTTTAGGCTGAGCTGATCAGGAAAGATAGTTATGTTTTGGAATAATAATAAAACGTTCTTCTTTTTTTTTAATAAAATAAATGAACATTTGTTTTTCTTTTGCATAACTTGATCAACTCACGCATTTATAATGTGTGTAGAGGCCTAGAAATACAGAAAACATTATAATATATATATATATATATATATATATATATATATATATATCTATAATATTATATATATATATATATATATATAATGTTGCATTCACCCTAAAGATGACATGCTTTTGCTGGTACTGAACAGAATTTTACCTTTATATTCTTTATACAAAGTAAGAAATAACTTTTACAGTTTTAAAGAAAATACTATCTATTAGTACTTCTATTTTTATGTCAAGCATTTGTTTAATAGTTTTTGTTTTCTTTATCATAGCACTTTGAACAAAATAATAATTAAAGAAATGTATGAATTCTGAATTCATAATTATTCACTTTGGAAATTAAATAACTGCTTACTTTTAATTGTTTTTACTTTTTCAATATAACATTAGAAACACATAAGATTTTTTGATATTTTTAAGATCTTTGTTATGGGTATTAAATTTGTAGTTACAACTACTCAAATATTTTTAAGCTTCAGATGAAATGTTAGTTATTTTTAAATGTAATTCACCTCTACATATCTTTAGGTTATAACCATTAATAGTAATAACAATTATCTCTTTGAAATGAATGCAGTACTCAACCAAGCACTTGAGTGCTTATATATTACATGATCTTGGTAAATAATTAAATACAAAAATTACTGTAATGATTATCAGTAATAAAGATGTGAATTAATCAGTTTTGCATCTTGAGAAATATTCTTGTCATTAAACAAAATCAATTTAATTTTGGACATTATTAAATTCTCTTGGTATCTACTTTTAATTAGAACTTGAAAAAAAAAAAACAGCAACATAGTATTATATTTTATAAATTTAACCAATTCATTTTCTCTTGCAGTTTCTTTTTCACATTCTTTAAAATTTAACATGAAATTACTTTCTACAAATTTACAACTTAACTTTTTCTAATTTTTTTGCTTGGTATTTGAATTTTGGAACTCACCCTAAGCTCTAAGTAAAAAAATGTATAGTTTTTTCAAAATGATTTGATTAGTATTTATAAATCATTTTTAAATAATTTATTTTCTATAATATTTTACATTTTAAAATATTTTTATAGTATTCTTCCATATTTTTACTTTGTTTTATATAAAATATGTATTCTCATGTATGTTTGCTTATCCAATCTATTCAATTTTCAAATCACTACTATTCCTCAATTTTGATAGAGGCCTTATGGTATAACAAAAAATATGGATTTTATTTCAATTTCTAGCATATTTAGAATTTTTGATTCAAGTAATCAGCACATAATTAATCCTGATAGTATACAGTCAATGGATGTTATATAAGCATCTAACTATTTTTGTTACATGATTAAACTAAAAAATCATATACCTCATCATTTAGCATTTGAATAAGTTGGTGTTATCTTTCTGTCTAATCTTTCTCACAGCCAGAAATTGGAGAGGCTTTTTTTTTACTGGGTCTATTTAAAGGCTGTTTTATTTTTCATCTCCCTCTATAAATATATTATTAATGGTAAATAACATTTTTATAATGAATATATGAAATGTCATGCAGCAATTTCAAATTCTGTTATAATTAATTTTTGAACTGCTCTCTAGCTGCCTTGTTCAATATTATTTTACCTAAAAATGACCAATTTTTACTGTAGAGAGTAACAACAGAGAACAATCTTAAATCAGCTTATATATTATTTATTAAATATATTTTTAAATGTAACTTCATATATCATCATCAATAGTATTCTATCCTATGAACAAGTCCAGAGAATATCATGTAGCAAGTTCTTCTATTTCTCTAATCTATTCTCTTTATTATCCAGATCTTCAATTTCATGTATCTTCTCTATTTCTAATATCATCTAACAAATTAATTTTTTCTATTCTTTCTCCTTATTTTCATTCACTATTCATTCCAAACATCTTTCATTAAACTAATTTTTTTCTTAATAAATGCACAATTCAATTTCTGTTTCTATCTCTAATATTTTAATCAGTTTTTTTTTCATCCACTCTTACTAAAACTTCTTCATTAGTCATTTTATTCATCCAATCAATTTTACCATCCTTCTCTATGACCACACTTTAAAGTCTTCCAAACTAGTCTCAATTCTTTTGCTTGCCATCCACATTTCACAACCATACAATAGTACAATCCATACATAGAAATTGATTAATCTTTTCCTTAATTCTCATTACAAAGGCCCACAATATAGACAGTTTTTAAAATAAATGTTTACTTTGCCAATGCTATTCTTTTTTTTTTTTTGACTTCATCTTTGCTTTCTTCCAACTCAACCATCCAAATATCTAAATCCATTTACCTATTAAACTATATTATAAATTTCAACTTGTGGTTTTTACTTTTCCTCCCTTGGTTTTCTCAACATTTAATCTTCATTTCATATTTCACACATCCTTTCTCTAATTTATTCAACATATTCTGAAGGTTCCTTTCATCCTCAGCTATAAAAGCCATATCATCTGCAAACATTTTTACATTTTGTTATTCTACGTTCAATATTAACTCCTTCATATTCCAAATATTTATTTAATTATGTCTTCTAAATAAATATAAAAAAATCGTAGGTGGCATACAGCATTCTTATCTAATTCTTTCTTTCTATATTCACTTCTTCAGACTCATTATTTTCCAGTCTGATTCTTGTTCTTTGCTCAGTATACATATTCTAAATCAAATCTTACTCAATCTTGTAAACATATTCATAATTAAAAAAACAAGAAAATTATAAAACAAAGTAGTTTCCTGTTGTCTACTTTGCCAGCAATAATCTTCATGACAGGCTAATAACATAAAACAATTATTTTTCTACTACTTTCCACCTTATTGTTGTCACATATAGTGATCATCTGCTGATTTGGAAAAATGCTGTTGCTGAGATCAAACTCACCATTATCCATTCACTGTCATAAGAATTGTGACTTTTTATAAAAAAACACACGCCACTGCCCTTATTACCACTTCCTGATAGTGAATGCTGTCCCATTGTCAGCCTCTTTTTAGTTGCATTTACTTTGTTTATTCACGTGAACATACACATCTTAAGACTATTTCTCTACCAGCATTCTAAAGACCATCTGGATGGCATGGTATTAATAAAATAAGGTTAGCACACAGATGTTTAGAAAATGAAGTTATTATCCATTATTTCTAAATAATTTTTAATTCTAATTATAGATATCACGCTGAGACATTTTAAATAAAACCTATACTGATTCAAAAAGACTTTTGGTAATAATCATTGCAGTGGAGAAAATAAAACCATTACTAGTCTATCATCATAAAAATTGATAATGTAATTTGATATCCCTCTGTGTTATTACATAACAAATAAATATAATTTATATAAACAAATGTATAACTTACTTTTAAAAATTATAGGGTAATAGAAGCAAATCCTATTTATTCTATTGCACTCTGTTATTTATAGTAATATTAAATAATTAATAACTACTAGATAATAGTGCTTTTTAAATATGTACTACTCTATTCATGCCATCAAATTAGTTTCTGGATTATTGCTTTCATCATTGAAAAGTCTGGATTTTAAATATTTGCATCTTTTGGCTCTAATGTATTTTTTAAAATCCAATATCTATTTTTTATATTTACTTTACTATCAACATAACCTGAAATTCTTAATCATTTTAAGTTTTTGAACCAAAGCCAAATTTTTTGACATATAGTTCTGGCATAGTTATTTGATTCAATAGGATGTATTTTAGTATTTCTACTTTTTGTAATACTTGCAGACATTTTTATATTTTAGCCAAGACACAAGGTCATGTTAAGCTCAAAAAATTCAACTGTACTAGTTCTAGGTTTAACTTTTCATTGATGAATGCCATAAGCCAGAAACTAGTCTGGTCGTATAGATAGATAAACACTGGATATGGATTTAATAATCAAGACCATATAATATCTATATAAGGCAGCAGTAAGCTAGGGTCATTTGATGTTCGGTTTAGAATCACACAATATTTTAAACAAATTAATAAGACACACACACACACCTTTCAGGTTAAATAGAAAAAATACTGTCACATTTAAATTAAGGATTATAAAGTATTATTATGCCATATGACTTCGCTATTTATTTAAATTTTATTAATTAATCTATTTTTTTCAGTGGTCTGTGACCAACATTGTTCGTCAAAAGTAATGGAATTTAGATTCGACGTAATAATGTCATTGACTAGAAAGCTTGCATCAATATTGACATTAAACAATGAAACCTTGACATTAATATTATTAATTTTATGACTACAACTTTTATAAAATTAGCAGTTCTATTTTATTTTGCTTCAAAATATTAAAAAGAAATTTATTTATTTTTTTTGCTGAATATTTTGCAAGTATTTATAATTTTTTTATTGTCTTTGGAATAAGGCCTCAAAATAGATGTGTAGATTTTAATAATATCGCCCCTCCCCCATATTTTAAAATATATATTATTTTAATTTATTATGCTTTAATATTGACACTTTACTAAAAAAAGAACATCACAGACAACATATACTTATATAAATCATAATATATACATTTCAGAATTATTTATTTTTAAATATAAAGGAAATAAAAGTTCAGTAAGAATAAAAACAGAAGTACATTATTTCTCAATTTATTGTAAAATAAGATTGTGCTCATACCCCGTCTATTGTAAAATAAGATGGTAAATATAAAAAGTAGAAAAATAAAAGTAGGTAAGAATTCTTTATTTCTTTCTATAGCTATTTATTTTGTAAATGTTGACATAAAATTGAATATATTAAATTGAATAAAAAGAATGTGCTTGATTTTTATTGTATATTTAAAGTAAAATAAAAATACAATACGTATATTGGAGGTCCTTTATCTTTTTCGCATTAAGTGGTCATGTGTGTCGGTCGTATAAGATGGAGTAGATGACCAAAGGGAGCTTGAAAGTCTAGGTTCAAATCCACTTTAATTATATATTTTTTACATATGTCATAGCACCAACCGGGAGGCGAACCCACAACAGCTGTCTGCAAACAACTGCTTGCTTGCAAGGCAGTTGCGCTGACCTCTCGGCCATCAATGCTATATATTTTTAAATTAAAAAATCAGAGTACAAGTAAATGTAAAAAAGATTTAGCATCTAAATAAATAATCGAATAGATTGCTATTCAGAAGTTTATATAAAATTTAAGTACCATAAATAAAACAGACCATGAGTTCTAGACTCAACCACTCTACAAATGCATTAAATCATTAAAAGTACTCTGCATTTATAGAAGTGCGATCAGTCATCTGTAAGGCAATGATATTTTTTGTTTTAATTAATCAGTGCATCAACAATTACTTGATTAATTTAAATATTAGTCCAAGATTTTTATTTTCTGCTATTAATATCCACACATCTTTTCAGTAAGCAATAGATTCTAAGTACTCAAAAATATAGTGTATTTATTTATCCAATAAATAGTTTTCAATAATAAATTTGGCAGAAACATTTCTAATGTGAGCTAGCTAAAGAAAAGGTTTTTAATATTTATTATTAAGTATAGCTGAACGGCTTCGATGCAGAACATCAAATTCATAGCACTAGTTGTTATGCTATAGCATTTATGAAAGGAATAAATAATTTTGTGAATGTGTTTTGTGTTGTTTAAAATTTTTAAATTCAGTATTTTCACCATTCATATTTTAAAACCAAGAAATTACCAAGTGTATTCAATTGTGTTTATGTGCGTATATATATATAAACTAACTAAAAAATATATATATATACAAAAGTAATAAAGTATAGAAAAAATTATTTGTTTATAAAATTACTTTAATATTTCAACCAGAGAACTGGTTTTCATCAGAAAGAATATATATATATATAGTAAAATTTTGAACACTGCCATTTTACTATATATGTATATTCTTTCTGATGAAAACCACCTCTGGTTGAAATATTAAAGTAATTTATACACAAGTAATTTTTTTCTGTATTTTTTTTTTTTGTGTATATATATATGTGAAAATTAAATAATAAATATATAATATAAATTTGTTCGAGTTCAAAATTAAATATCATTTATTTAAGGGTACAAAACCCCCCCCCCCCCCCAGAGGGGGGGGTTGGCGAAATAAAAACAAAACCGAAAAGAAATTGAAAAAATTTTTAAAACGGAAAAACCTGCAAAATATGTATTTTATATATATATATAGTTATTAAATATTGTTTTAAAAGATATTCTGCCATCTAAAATGGTTGTATAATGAGATAAATTGGTTTAAAATTTTATGTTAGAAGGTGTTTTACAATATGACAAATTTAGATCTAATCAAGCACTATAAAATTGTAAATGTAATTGGTTAAACATATCTACAATATAATGTTTAATTATTATTAGATACATATTCTTTTTTATAAGATGTGAGCCTTTTTTATATGGGATTTAAAAATGTGCATTAAATTGTCTGTATTGTTTGATGTATGTTTAAGGTTCATTAATAATTTAAATATATTGTATACTTCTGATAGACTATCAATTTATTCACACTTTGAAATCAAACAAGCCGCATTTCTAATATATAAATATAAAGATTGGACCATTGTTCTAGTATGAAAATCAAAAACAGAGAGTGATCTGAAATTTTAATGCTGGAAGATGATTGATAATATAATAAGTTTATATTGTATAAAAATACATTATAAAACTAGAGAGAGAAAGGGAGGGAAAATAAAAGTAAAGTCAAAAAAAGAGAACAAGAATGGGAAAGAAAAAGATCATGTAAAAATATTTTTTTGCCATCATATGTTTAGTATTAGATATTAAATACATCTCGAAAAATTCAAAGTTTATTTCATATTTTTAAATTTATTCTTCTGTTAGTTGTATCATTGTAGACATTAGCATATAACACAATATCCAAAATTGTATTATTATCTTTCTTTCTTACGTAGTTCATTAGAGCATCACTATAAATTCAGTATTCATGAGTCTAAAAGTTTTTGGATTGGCTCCTATTCATTGGCTAAGCCAGCAATTCTTGAAGAAGAAAAGAGAATAATATCACTTCAAATGTTTGCCTAGTTGAATAGAGTATCTAATACAAATCTAAAGGTCACTGGTTTAGTTTCCATGTTAGAACTGTCACTGGTTAAGCCAGTAATATTTAAAGAAGAAAGGAGAAAAATACCAGTTGAAACATTATATTATTGTACTAACCTGTGTGACAATTACTTATAATTGAATGTACATAAACTTTAAATTTTTCTGACATTTAATAATTAATATTATATTATGGAAATATCACAGAATATAATTACAAATAAATAGCCATCTTCACAAACTTTTAGATAAAAAATTTTTTTTTATATAAATTTAAATTTTATATTTTTTATTAATATATTGCCAGATATATGTGTTTTTATAGTTATCTAAAAAGGGTCAAAGAGTTAATTGTGCTTGTATGTGAATACTTGCAGTAATTAATCTATGTAAACATTTTTGTGTATATATATATATATATATATATTGTACTGGTCAAAATTATATGTTAACTGAACACGATTCACAGCCTGGGTAAAAGTACCTTGAATCCACCCATACGCGAGATCAAAGATAAAGAATACTTATGGATTTTGCCCTGTTTACCCATTCTCTAAATCTGCAATTAATTCACAACATTTTCAAGGCAAGCAATTAATTTTTTTCATACTCCGACCCACTAGCATCAATGGTAGAGCATGAGCCTCAACTAATTCATATGTCTAACTCTAATTATTAACTTTAATTAGACTATATATTTATTTAAATATAAAATGGTATGTGTTTGACCTTGAGCATGCAGCACAATAATTAATTAGAAAATACTAATTTTAGAATGAAGGAATAGAGACGAACCACATATAGCTTAAATTCATATATATATTTAATAAAACATTTTTATAATTTATTTAATGTCTCTGATTGATTTCATAAATTATTTAACACAAATTTCTATTCTATCATTTATTATGCCTCTGGTGAGAGCAGTATAGTTTATATGCCAATATAACAAATGTCATGATTAGTGATTCATAGAAGATGCCCGCCCAAGTCTGAGATATTGGAATGGATATTTTAAGGAGCTATTTTAAACATAATTTTATTATGATTGAATTTATTTTAAGAGAGAAATGATTAACCCAAACTATAAAAATTGGTGTTGGAGAGAGTGACACAATTAAAATATAAATGGATCGCGATATTCGCAAATAAATATTTCAAGATTTAAAATACATAAATTAATCAGATCATGGTCAATCTGCCATAATGTGCTCAGACAAAGAAAAGTGAACAAATACCAGCCATTGATATTACATTACCAGCATAGACTCAATTCACCTGCCCCCGTTTTCATGACACCAAAAAATAAAAAAGGAATAATCTGCGCCATTGGCAAACCTAAAATATTTCAGGTGAAAGAAATGAGAATCACCAAAGCTAGCTGAGCTTAGCTTGCCCCAGTTCTTCCCATTTTTGGCTTTCATATCCTGATAAATCATGGCCAGTGAAATCATCATGTGGTCTGGCTTTGATCTAGTGATCACAAAGAAAAAAAGACAAGTAATCAAGACAAATGCCGGCGAGGCAAAATAGGATCACTGGAAAATATATTTTAGCATTTAAATATAGAATTGTGCTGAGCTAAAGATTACACAAATGTTATACAGATTATCCAAAATCAAACAAACAAAAATAAAATAAGCATTAATTATTATTACAAATATTTGTAATTAGCGAACCGTCTCTCCCTTCAACACAAAATCCTACGAACATTTCAAATAACATTCTATTACTCTCTTATTATTTAACATGAATATAATTTATAAACCCCCTCTATTTCACTCTTGAAAAATAAAATAATTTAACTAAATGAAGTCTCATACTTGAATCTCACGTCTCTCCACAACTAAATCATGTACATATAAAAAAGACACATAATAATATAAAATGGTTTCATCTTGACAAAACAAAGGTTGCTCCAAAATCTTCAGAGCTAGGGAATTATTTATTTTTATTTACCGACAAACATTGGTCGAGAAATAGGCAGCAAAATATTTATTTAAGTAATGCTTTTGTCAAGATGGAACAAAATTGGCATATATTCATTTCATTTTAAGTAATTAATAATAATATTTTCTAAACCGCAATTAGAAGGAAGTTTAGCATTAAGAAGAGGCATAATTTTAAAACAGATAGAAAGAGAGCAAAGACATTAGATTTTAAGTAATAGCAAGTATATTTTTATAGAATATTAAATTAAATATTTTAAATTACATTATGGGGATTCCACTTTAGAAGACATTACAATTATCAGGAGTTACATTATTGTGTCACTGGAGTTTAGAAGAATAAATTAGGTGGTTAGAAATAACAAAGTGGAAACATATTACCTAAGTTATTATGAGTCCAAGTGGAAGTTGGAGTCCCACAATAAAAACTAAATTTCCACACAGGCATAGCTAGCTATGAATTGAATAAAAGAGTTCAACAGTTCAGCAGTTCATTTTTATGAGGGTTTCTCTGACTTATGGTATTTTGATGATCCTATTTAAGACATGGGAGATGGGCAGATTGATGCCATCTATTATGCTACCATATTTCAGAACATTTTTATCATTATTTTAAAAATTTAACTGGTGTAGATTTGCCAGGCAATTGCTGACAAAAACTGGGACTGGCTGACCTCTATTGTTCTCTTTGGCTATTTATATCTTTTTCAACTATTTTTGGTAAATTCGTTTTTTCATATGCTCCTGGCTAAGTGGCAATGTTGGAATACCTAAAGTATATTGGTATTGTATTCCTGAGATCAACTCTCCCAATAAACCCAATGATTTAATTGTTTCAAATCTATTTTTAATTAAATGTAGATTTGCAGAATTTATATTTCAAATTATCTTTTCTATTTTAATTTTATTTTAATTAAAAAATCCATTACCATTTTGTTAATGGATTTTTTTTTGTTTGAACACTATGGAATGTTTGTAAGGTTTATCATGAAAGCAAATCTGCAGAATAAAATACTTAAAAAAATATCATATTAAAATTTTATATATTGATTTTTATAAAAGTTTCTGTCTGTAATTCTATATATATATATATATGTATTTGTGTATATATATATCTGGGATCCTTTAATATTTATAGTAAAACATTTTAATGGAAAATTAATACTTTAATAACTTATTTACTGGCCTAAAATTGAAATATGTATAAAATGGCAGACAGAAAGCTTTACAAACATTGTAACATGCATGGATCTGGTTTGATCCTAGTCTAATAATCTAGAAAGACGTGAAGCATGGATCTGACCTACAAATCTTATTGCTTCAATATATATATATAAAGTTAATTAATCAATCCTTTCTTATAAAATCTTTAATTTTTTGTACAATGCTTAACATTTATCAACATCGACAGTTTCGATTGCCCCTGCAATCTTCTTCAGAACTATAAATATATACACATATATATAAATATAAATTACACAACTATATATAAATTATATACAAATTATATAAATCCTATAAAATCCACATATATATATATTCATAAAAATATACAAAATATTTATCACCTGTATATCCCCTCAAATACATGAACATTAATAAAATAATTGAAATCTTTTAACATCTTAATTTTAATCTTTTTTTTACTATATATATTTAATATACTTTCATGCTATTATTTTATATTTTTCAAATATATTTATTTCAATTATTTTTATATTAACTTATCTTTATAATTTTATCTTCTATTTCCATAATTTATATTTAATTATTACTTTTTATATGTTAACATTATCATATTTATTTATATACCTATTCTTACTTACTCCATTTTTTTTTTTTTTATCTTATATCCTCTTAAATTTTTTATTTTTACTTTGTATATCCCTATATATATCTCATATTTCTAAAACTTAACCTTTAAACTTTTTATCATATTTTATAATTTAAAATCTATTACATAAACTATTCTGAAATTATTATAAACAGAAAAACATGTTTAATTCCTATTTATTTTATTTTTTATTATATTAATAATCTTAATTAATTCTAACATTTAATTCTTAATTTTACCTTTTAAACTTCTTTATCTTTTTACGTTTCTGCTCTATTTCAGTTAAACCGTTTTTTATTTTTTTATATATTTTTCATACATTAGCTCCCTCTATTGCATTTTTTACCTATTAATTTTTTATCTTTATTTTAATTTTATTCTTTTATTTTTATTATATTAACTTTTATATTAAAATTCTCCTCAATCCGAAATCATTGTTCATTTTTGGTTTAATAATATTTATATAAATAGCTTCTTTAATCTTTCTTTCCCTCCTACTTTCTGTAAAATGTAACATTCTAATACATTCTTTATTAAACTCATGTCCTGTCTCCAATCTGTGCATATATATTGGTGAATTTTTATCATATTTATGCTGTATCAATCTCCTATAAATTGAGTTCTTAGTTTCTCCAACATAATTCATTACCTCTTTATTTTTAATTTTACAATCTCTACAATTAATTTCATAAACTCCATTAACTTTATTATATTCTGTTTTATTTAAACACTCATATTTATTCTCTAATATTCCTATTATATTTTCCTTTTTTATTAACTATTTTTAGTTTTAATACTTCATTAAACTTTTTATTAATTTTGTTTATAATTCTATTCAAATTCTTAACTATATAATTATTTCCTGTTTTTAAACCTATATAAGCTGTTTCTTTTTTAGTTATCTCTTTATCTCTATCTCTTTCTTTATATTTATCCTTCATCTTTTTTCTATCTTTTTAATATTATTATCCACAAACTTTTCTGGATATTCATAATTCCTTAATTCTTCTTTAATTAACTTTTTTTGTTTATTATATTCATCTTCATCTGAACAATAATTTATTGCTCTATAAATTCTAGAATATATTGTACTTCTTTTATATTTTATATCTATATTTGAAAACCAATTAGCAATATTATATTTATTATTCTTCTTATATATTGATGTCTCCACCTTACATTTCCTTCCTTATAATATTTCTTTAATTCTATATCTAAATATACTATTCTATTATTTTCTTCCTTTTCCACAGTAAATTTAATTCCTTCATCTATTTTATTGACTTCTTCAATAAATAAATCTATTTGCCTCTGTGACTTGTTAAATATTAATAAGTAATCATCAACGTATCTTCTAATAAATATTGGTGCATTACCACTTCTCAACATTATCTTTTCTAATTCTTCCATATAAATTGTACTTAAAACCCCCACTTAAGGCTCCCCCTATTAACAAACCTTTCTTCTGCTATAAAATTCTTTTTTATAATTAAATGTTATTTCCTTACAACATATTTCTATAATTTGTTTTAATTTTTCTATTGGTATTTCCACACTCTTATTATTATCTCTTTCATATCTATCAGTTAATATTTTTATTGCTTTTTTTACGTTAATGTTCGTATACATAGATATTACATCCATCTTAACAAAAGTTAACCTATACCTATTATATTTATCTACAACCTTTTTTATATCATTTATCAAAATCTTATTATTTTTTATAAATGAATTGCTCTCTTTATTTATATACTTTTTCAATACTTTATTTGCCATCCATTTAGAAACCTTATTAAAATATGATCCTTTACCATTTATAACTGGTCTCAATGGTATACCTTCTTTTAATATTTTGGGTGCCCCATAAATTTTAGCCTACATTACAATCTTTTACTCCTAAAAAATCACATGTATTATAATCAATTATTTTTTCTTTATATAATTGTCTTATCAACCCGTAAACTTTTTCATTTAATAATTTAGTATCATCTTTAATTATCTTTTCAAATATGTTATCTTTTAACATAATATCCATCTTCTCTATATAATTTTTTCTATCCATCATTACTAATTTATTCCCTTTATCCGATTTTATAAATATAATTTTTTCTTTATATTTATTTTTTATCTCTTTTACTTCTCTCACTTTTATTATATTTTTCTTATCTAGTTAAGCATTGTACAAAAAATTAAAGATTTTATAAGAAAGGATTGATTAATTAATTAAGGCAATGCAATAAAGAAACAAATTAAAATTATATGGATGTTTAATATCTGTGTTTAATTGGTATATAGATAAATAATTAGTTATTATAAATTATTGTACTTTGCACTATAATTTTTGATTAAAATGTATAAGTATTTTAGTTTTTAATGAATATTAATGTGAGCACAGCTATTTTTTGTATGTGAGCATAGTCTAATTTTTGTATGTATGCACATATGTATATTTTAATTTTTAATTTTGGATTTTTTATTTTTATATTTATTTTAATTTGAATAGAATTTAAGCTTGATTAGGAGGGAATGTAGTTTTTTTCTTTTTTTGTTTCAATTTTTTTTTTTTTTGTTTCAATTTTGTCATTGATTGGGAAGATATTCTGTGTTAGATTTTGTGACCAATCAGGGGGGGTTTGTTAAAAAATTTTAATCTTTTACCAAATCTGTAATTTTTGATTATCGCCATTTTACTGTGTATTTTTTTTTTCTGATGAAAACCAGTCCTCTGGTTGAAATATAATATTATTTATTGGATTTATAAGTCTTTTTTTGTTTTTATATATATATATATACACTACTTGTAATATTCAATTTTATTTACTAGGACAGAGATCTATATAATTTAAACATAGGGTTATAAATCCCATCTGTTTAAATTACATACGCTATATGCATGTATAGCATTAATTAATGTTGCAACTTGAATTTATGTTTTAACTTGAATTTGTATAGTATCTGAATGTTCACATTTTATCTATATTTTCATCAAATCATATGACAAGTTTTCAGTTTACAGTAGTTTTTTTTTATTTTATAGATCAGAGGTAGTCAATCACTAACTACAATTTCATCAATCCTATATTGTAATGTTTACATGTACAATTTTAAAGAGTTGTTATAGATGGTATGGTTTTATATTGCATTGCCAGTTATAATGGGTTGTTTTTTTAGTTACATCATAGCTAAAATTTTAATAACATTTTTACATAAAAAAGTCCAAGTATCTTTTTGTGGGAGAAATTTGATTGCTTGTGAAAATTAAAAGAAGTTGTTATACTTCAAAATTTTCACACATATTAAATATTTATGTTGGACTTTATCACATTTTTACCTGCACATTCTTGAGGTTACAGCCTTAGTAAATATTACTTAGAGCATTAAGTTAAAATTAGTTTGATTTCTGATTTAATATAAGTCAAAACAATTACTATTATTGAGTGATGTTCTTTCCAGCTTGCATAACTAGCTTTATTTAGTTATTTCACTGGTTTACATTCATTTAAATTTTATTTAAATTATTACATGGAAAAATCTTATGCATGAACAGACATATATATGCGCAACGAAGACAAATAGTGAAATAGAAAGCAAATATTCAACAAGCTTTCATATGTTGGATATTGAAAATATTAAGATGTCCATTTATCAATGTATTTTGGATTGGTATTTAAGATGGTTAATGCCCATTTACTGAAAACAAAAACCTAAATCTATTTCTAAAAAGCTCATAGTGAATATATGTATATGCAAATAAAAATACTAAATCAGTTTATATATATACACGCCTCAAAATCAATTTAATTTTTGATCTAATAATTAAAATCCATTGAACTTACAGGCTTTTACATTAAATTAGTTTCATCTATCTACTATAATTAAACTAAATATAAATATAAACATTTATTGGTTTAATAATTAAAAGCATCTTTTTCTTTTTTTACAGTAAAAATATGAAAAGTATTGATTAAATATTTCAATTATACAACTGAGTGAATAAAAAAGTAGATTTGATTTACAGGTTAAAGTAATAATAACTTTTACAATAATTTGAGTTAAAAAAAAAAAAATCAAAACGGAAAATAACAGAAATTTTTAGAAACAGTAACTAATAGAAACCAAAAACATTATTAAAATAAAATAAAAAATCAAAAGTTTTAAAACAATATAGATGAGAATTTCAAAGTAAATATTCACTATTTTAAGTTCTCTGTCTGAATATTACCAGGGGGAGTAACTAGTGATTAAATGCTATACCACTAATAGTTGGAAAGGGAGTATATACATTATCAGATCTTTTATATTGTAACGGTCAGGTTTGTACATTTGCTCAACAGACCGAGAGTCTGAGCCAGAGAACCAAAAGCTAAATAAGTCGGGATACTACTATTCTACGTCTGTTCATACCTCAACCCTTTTATCCGTGCTTCAAAGTCGATCTAAAGGAATGATATGCTTGAAGTTACACTCGATATCTCCTTATTCATGTTCCAGCAGTAGCAAAGTGGTAAAACATGAGACATTCCCCCTCCCACATATGATTATATAACTTAACTAGTGATTCATAAGTGCAATGAGCAAGAATGGAAACAGAGAAATTTATATTTTATAAAATTTAATGTAATAATCAATAAGTGAGGAAACAATGCCAATTATATATATATTTGCTCACACGCAGATGAGTAAGTACTTAGGTTTACAAAGAATATTTAATGTAATAATCAGTAAATGATAAACAATGCGAATTATATTTTTGCTCACACACAGGTTAGTGAATACTTAGATTTACAAAGAATATTTAATGTAATAATTAGTAAATGATAAAACAGTGCAAATTATATATTTGCTCACATGCAGGTGAGTGAATACCTAGGTTTACGAAATGTTAAAATAGATTAAGGATTTACAGAACTGACAACATGCATACACACCATCTTTTATGTTACAGAAGAATATACACACAATTAAAATATAGTGTCTAAAGTTTCAATGACTGAGCAATTTGGCTTCCAACTAAACTCATTCTAAGGTTAAGTTGATTGTGAGACAAGATATTTCTGATCACTTATGCCAGAATTTATGCTACTAACTATGCCAGGAAATTTAGTAACAGCTAGAGTGATCAAATTAATTGGAAACTGCTTGGAGTTATATTAATTAAGTTTGAACATAATTTACTACACAGATAAATCACATTAACCCAGATTGTGAATTGGATCAAAGCCGAGGTTGATTACTGTGAAAGGCCGAACTGATGCAGGGCAGTTTAACATCAAATTCTACGACATTATAAATTATGATAACAGAGTAGGTGCATCTCAAATGCAAGATTCATTACCCCAGTAATCAGTTCTATGGACTGTGCTGCTTGCTATAATGAGAAAAGGCCTTTTAGTCTGCATGAGTGATACAACTATTTAACAAGTCTTTGGAATACTTTGGTTTCTTCCAAATACAAAAGCAAAATATCCCAGTTGCTCAAACTAAGATGCATGGTTTGACATTAAGTCCACTTTGAAGCAGGCCACTATAGGTGTAGCAAGAAGCTAAGCATACTCATGCAAACTAGCAACACATTTGCCATGCTAATACCCTATGATTAACAAAATCAATTATGCTAAATCTATAGTCCATCAGTGTTACCACCAATGATCAATTCAGAAATGGCATATCTAATCATACTACAGAGGTAAAATAGGAATCTGATTTATAGATATCTGTATAGCTTAACATATAATTAAGGAGATTTACAGCAAATTTAGGGATTTATTAAGAGTTAAAATACTACTTATATGCTGCATAGAATCACTCCAGCCTAAAATATTAATTTCTAAAATAACTTATACAGCACATTATAAATAGCTGGCTCAAACCTAATGCAAATGATAGTTTGATTTCAGAAGGGAGTTTTGCCTATATTTTATTATATTATATTTTTTTCATAATGGAAAGGTGCCTAATCACCTCTCCAATAATTATTAAACCTGTCTAAACTCCATTCTGATGAACATAGCATAAATTAATAAACATGAATTTAACAACTAAATATGGATGGCATAAGAAGAAATTGCAGAAATTGATAATGTTATAATTTAAAAAAATAAATAAAAACTTATGTTTTAAATGGTTTTATAAAACTTAAATATTTATGATCAAGCAAGAAATTTAAGAGTGCTCTAAGTTTAAAATAAATAAAACATAAATAGTTTAATGTAACATTTAAGTATTATAGAGACACAATACTTGATTATTTAGCTACCTTCAATTTAGAGTTTGTTTAGGAATGAAATTTGGGTATTCTGCAAAATGATTTACTGGTAAAGCTTGCTAATCAGTCTTTCAAGGCATTCTGTACTGGGTGTCTTCTCTCCATTAGTTCAGGATGCATCTTCTCTCCAATACTTTGGGATGCAGCTTCTCCATTACTTGGCCAGGTTTGAGGTTCTAATCATTCTATAGAGCAGTTTTCCATGGGAGATAGACAGCAAGTTTATTGCCCACTAGTCCCTGGTTCTCATCTTAACAGTTTCCAATGATTTCTTGGTCCAAATTCAGTTTGGCAAAAAGTAATGTGGGAAAAAACTCTTTAATTACTATTCTTCAACACTCATTTGGAAAAGAGACACATTTAACTAACTTAAAATGACTGTGACAGGTTTTATATCATATATTTGCCAGTATCCCCCCCCCTTTACTTTATCAATGTCACTTGTTGACTACTTTGAATCTTGCCCTTTCTTTTTTCTTCTTTTTTTTATTATTCACAGCTAAATCTGGAGTTAATATCTCTTTTCCATTGGATTCCCCAGTTTCACTTAAGATAAATTTATGCCTTAATAGGTCTTAAAATTTGTTTTCACCTATAATTTAAATTAGGTCAATTTTCAGCTAAAAGATTATTTTTAGATGAAATGTTAAAACTCATAAACAACTTACAGCCTGTGTAATTTTAAACAAAACAACAGAACTCGAAAATGATTTAAGATGAATATTAAGATATAAATTCTTAAATGAATAATTTTATAAAATCTAAATTTATAATTTTGTTATATTCATAAATTCTAACTACACAATGAAGGGTGGTAAGTGCATATTGTACCGGTCAGAATTGTATATTCATGTAACAAGAGCTATCATCTAGGCAAATGTATCTTGAGTCCAATCATGTACAAGATACATAAGTCAGGAACAATCATGAACTTTGCCCTATTGCCTATTTTCAAGATCTATAACATTAAGAACAACATTTCTGATGATAACAACTGAAATTTTATTCATTCCTGTCCCGGAGCAACAGCAGAGAAACAGGAGATCTACAGGGAATGATAATACTACTAGGCCTCAAACCCCCACCCCCAACGGAATGAAATAGCTTAAGATTAGAATTAGACTTTTCATCAAATTTCATTAATAAATCTAAGTTGGCCTAAGGTCAATGGAAATGAGCTATATATAACACAATCTAATTAATGATGTGTATGCATAAATCATGAGGCAAAGCAGACTTAAGCACTAATTATATGATTAATAATTTATTAATATTAATTAGGAGAAAATGAATAAACAAAGTTATTTAATTTGACAAACAGTCATGAATCTATTTACATATAACACTAATACAATTTTGGGTTTCACCTGATTATGAATGCTGATTTGTGTATTGAAGGAATTACATAATAATAGCACATAAGTTAATGATTAAATAATACACAAATCCACAATTGAATATGACAATTAAAAAAAAAAAGTAAAGATAGTCAAAAGATGCAGCTTAATATGCTAACAGTAGATACCAATTTTACCATATTATAAGTTGGATTCTTAAAAACAGATAAATGGGATATAAGTTATATCAGTTTACTATGGTTCATTTGAACCACACACGAAAATATTTTATAATTTACATTATTCACTTAAACAGTCATTAGACCTTAAAATGTTCAGACAGAAAAGTTATTTGTATTTTATTCTATTCTTTTCTGACTGGAGAGGATTTATTTAACATTGTTTGTTAGCACACTCAAACATTGTTTCAATGAGAGGGCGGATAGCTTAAGTAAGCTTTAAAAGGACATTCCTTAACTTATAATATAAACAAAAATATGAGCCAGATTTAGAAATCATGGCATTACGTCTTACAGATTTAAAATGGGCAAGTATGAGAATATTAAACAAGAATTGTGGTGCTGACTAAATCATAATGCTAGAAAAGATTGAATCCATTTGAGGATGAATGATTCATCAATTATATAAGAATATAAAATGTACCTGTTCACATGACAGGTAGGCATTTGAAAAAGGTGATTGTATAGGGATTCCATGGTCTGATTATTTCCAGCATTAACCCATGCAGAGCCTATCTACAACCTGACAATATCCTAGAGATAGTGCTTCCAAACCCCATTCAAGGATATGCTATAAGTAAAATAATCCCAGTTCTCCAGATTTTAAGTTTGACAAAGCAAGACAAGGAATTTTTGTAATGTTATCTAAGCCAAGCAACACTAATAATAATAAAGTAAATCAGGTTTTTAATGATGCTGATATGTGAATTAAGGCCATCATAATTTACTAGAATCTAGCGTAATGATATGACATAATTTGATCCCTCTCGAAAAGTATGCAAATGACCTTTAATATTAATTAGGATGTCAAAACATAAAAGAGGGAATATTGTTCCCTTCATTAAACAAATATTAATATGCTAACTAGTAATTGATTCCATAAAATAATTACCACACTAGATGGTGTGATGGGCAAATGATTGACCATATAAAAAAAACAACAAAGGTAAAGTCATTAAGTTTACTTTAAAATATAATATAAAAAATAAAATCAATATCATGAATGTGGTAATAAACTGATGTATTGAATGTAGCAGTGGATAATCTGCCATTAAGCAAATAGAATA
Source organism: Epiperipatus broadwayi (assembly GCA_028023455.1). Lineage (NCBI taxonomy): Eukaryota > Metazoa > Onychophora > Udeonychophora > Euonychophora > Peripatidae > Epiperipatus > Epiperipatus broadwayi. Next base: position 2,649,219 of record JAQFVV010000114.1, read on the forward strand.
ACTTAAAAATCTTATTCAATCAAGCAAACTATTAGTTAGGTAAGAAAGCTTACATTTACGATTTATCATCCCATAATATCGAGGATATCTAATAAGAAAATTTAGGATCGCTTTGCTAGATTGAACTATTAGCATATTAAATTAAATCATACAAAATTTTATAATATTGAAAATAAAAGTTTGCCACATTTAAAATATTAAAAATAGAAATTGTGAAACCTATTATAAAAATGCATTAAAAAAAAAAAAGTTATAGATTCATGCATTAGATTTTTACAAAAAAAAGAGAAAATCATTACTTTATAGAATTGTTACAATTAGCATTACAATGCCATGTTTAAATAAAAAGAGAATTACATTACAAATAATTTAGATTTTAAAATGAAAGTTTAAAAGAGTTCATCTTAGCAGCATGATTAGGATTTACCTTCCATTACTTGATGTCCTCATGTCCATACGGATTGCTGCACATAAGATCATAAAATGAAAAAAACACAGTTGGCAGTGCCAAGTTTGGAGAAATAATGGCTGGCATCTTGAGATAGTTATTTCAGCATTTAATTTAGGCTGTCCATAAGTAGAGATGGCATGTTAACATAGCAGTATGGAAATGATTTTTGGAGAAGAAAGGGGAAGCAAATTTAGTCTCTCTACTCTGGATTTATATTTCAAAATTTTGATTGACGTGGATCTGTTATGCAACACTGATTAAAATGGCACACTAAGAGACTTAGCCTGAAATTTTGGCTCTATTTATATGTTAGAAGACCTTCTCGAATATTTTCTCTTTCCATTTGATGAGGCCTGGATGTCCATTAAATGGCCTGAATGCACTTATTCTTTATTTTCAATGATAATGCAACAAGTTCTAGAGTATTGTTTTAATCTATTTTGAGAATGGAAATAGATTCAAAAGATATAATTTCCATTAACATTATGTTTGCTAAGGGATTTTACTTTATTAATTATCATTTTTAAATTAAATCTAGAATATTCTTTTATTTATAAGTTTCAGAGTTATTTTAATTACTCCCTAGAACTTTCTTTGGTATTGCATCATAAAATAAAATACGCGCGAACTATAAAATAAATATACATAATATTTAATATTTAATTACGAAAAATATTTTTTTATTAATAATATTTTTTTTAGCAATCTTGAACACACATACATGATTATTTAAAGAGAATGGAAATTTAAATATGTCCGACTTAAAATTATTAAATATTCTTACAATAAAATGTTTAACTTATGAAAGTACAAAAAAGGGGAGGGGTTAAAAACTTGTGTGTGTGTCCTTTCATTCTCTAGTGATTTACATATATATAGCTGGGTTTAAACCTCTGATTCAAGATTTTGAATCACCAGACAGTGAAACAAAATTGTGTGTAACAGATTTTCCACTTCAGTATATGCTACCTTCGCTTGCAACTGCATTTTATAATGAATGAGGTGATTATACACGCACATACTCGGTAATGCTAAAAGCACAAACTTGAAGTTTTAATAAAAGGAATATACACAATTTGAATTGAGTTAGATATAGATATGACAACCTCAATATGCTGATGATATCTTCTTGTGCCCAGAAAGTAGGGAAAATATGAAAGTTATGCTGAAAACATGTGCAAGGGTGGGTAAAGAGATGGGGATTAAATTTAATGAAGAAAAATCAAAAGTAATGATGACAAATGCTGGAGAAAGAGAAGAGATGAAATTTTTCTTGAGTGATATAAAATTAAATGTGGTGAATAGGTATAAGCCTTTGGGAATCATATTAAGTAATTAAAGAGATTGGTTGATTGAATGAGAGAAAAAAATAAAGATAAATAAAGCAAAGAAAAGTAAGGGATTGATAAAGAAATTAACAGTGTTTTCATATAATAAATATGATATAGTAAGAATTGTATGGAAGAGAGTGGCAGGAGCACAGTTAACTTATGGTAATGATGCATTATATGTTAGTAAAGGGGTACTAGATTACTTAGAAAAAGAACAAAGAGAAGTAGAAAGACATGCATTAAATGCAGATGTGTGGACAGCAAAGAAGGCAATTTAAAAAGAAATGGGATGGGCAAGTTTTTTTTGAGAGAGGCAAAAAGCAAAATGAAAATGTTTGGTAGATTGGAACTTTTGCATAATAAGAGAATAGCCAAAATAGTATTTAAATTGGGTTATGAGTAAAGAACAGGAAACAAAATGGGTGAGAAAGGTAGCATGGCATGCAGAAGATTCAGATAAAAAACTTTATGTCACTATACTTATACACAAGGTAGGATGATTGTGATAGGAGAATTATTGAGTATTATAGTGGCAAGGAATGGAATACAACAGTAAATGCATTAGTAAAAAATAGGGAGTTGGAAAGATAAAGAATTAGTATGGAGAGTAAAAAGAGTTTAAATATATATAGAAATAAATAGAATATTGGGTGCAAGTTAATTTATAATAATAGCAAGGAAAATAGTTTACTGTTCAAGGCTCAAATAGGATCTTTAGTATCAAGGGATAGCAACAAGGGAATATACACATAAATGGAAAAATATGGGTGATTTAGTTTGCAAGTTATGCAAGGAAGGCACAGAAAATATTAGGCATCTGTTAATTAAATATAAATGCCTTCAAGAAAAAGGGTACAAATAATGAAGTTGTGGAATAATAAATATAAGCAAATTGATTATACAGAAAGTGGGTTCTTGAGTTTTTATGCTGGATTTGGAAAAATATAAGGAGGATTTAGATATGAAGTCCATAGAGTTGTCAAAGTTTATGTTGTAGAAATGGGATGGAGCAGGATAGAAAAGAATATGAAAAAAACAGAGTGGGGAATGAAAATGGAAGGAAATATGGCTAACATGTTTTTCTGGGCATAGTGGCTGAGAAATTCCTGACTCCAAGAATGGAGAAGTCAATACATCACATCATATGACCAGCCAGCATTGAAATTGTTTGTCATAAATTGACTCTCTAGTAATATAATTTATTCTCCATCTCTATGTCAAAACTGTGTCACAGAATTTAAAGAAAGCTAATTTTTAAAAATATATTATTAGTTTGCTATATACTATTTTTCTAACAAAGATTCAAATGCAATAATAACCAGTTAACAAAGTTTAATCTTCATGTTTATTATAGCAGTATTTTTTTTCTTCTCTAATAAATACCATTTATCAAGATGCAATGATGTTATTTAAAGGGACTTATTCTTTAAATCAAGTCAAAAATTTCTGTGCCAAAAACCCTTAGCCAAATTAAAAACTCCTACTTTTTAAAGCATTATATAGTATAAAAAAGTCATTTATTTTTATTATCAAATAATCTACAATCATTATATCAATCTTCTAGCATAATATACTTCTTTTTCTTTTCTTAGCCAATTTTAATAAAAGTGAGTTGGTTAATTCCAATATAGTGAGAGAGCAATATTTGCTGCATAAATCTACAGTACTTCAGTAATACAGTATCCAAAAAGAGAGTAAATAAAAAATAAATAAAAACATTAAAATTTCTTAAATTTAATAAATTGTATAATACAGAAACAGCCATTTTTTCTCTCTGAGTGCCATATGCAATCACATTTCTTAATATTTCTTAGGATTATGTTGAAAGATTTTTTTATAATTTTTTATTTTTCCAAATGGTTGATATGGTACAGAATGTCATGCAATAAAATGAATTCTAATTGTAAATCTGGAAGTTTTGCAAAATTAAAAAAATCATAAAGTATCTCTTAAGCAATAAAATAAAAGTTATCAATTTCATATTGACGAAGTAAAATATTTTTCTACTGCATGAGAAAGATTGCAGTTTGAATAATTTGCCTAAAAATGGAAAAATGAGTAACAACAACTAGGAGTGGCTATATTGATTATGGACCTGATACAGACTTAGACATCAAAACAACTAGAGAAACTAAAGACTGTTAATGATGAGATTGCTATTACATTTTATAGGGAGAAAACAAGTTATTGAAGGGAAAAAATGTTATTAAGAGTGTGTTTAATTACAATGAAGTTCTGATACTTTGATGTTCATTTTATTTACAAAAAAAATAAAGATATAGTATAGTAAGAAGATTTTACTATTTTTATTTTTAGAATCAGTGTGAATGAGCACATATGTATAAAATAAACATATATGGAAATATGCTTTTTCAATTTATTAATTTTTTTCAGATATGTTTATACTATAATCTTAATTTATCTATGCATGCTATATATATAAAAATCATTTGTTTTATATTGTGTACTCACAGTACAATAAACAATATATATTATATTGTAATCAAAGTTTATCAACAAATTGTGAGGTACTACCCATAATTTACATCAAAAAAACTAAAATTGTGATTTGAGAATTGGAAAAAAATATAATAGATATCATGTCTCTACTGAATGTTGTTCTCATAATCGTCATTTTAATCATAAATATCTAAACAAAATTATTCTTTTCATTTTTTTACTTTCATTATACAATTTTTCATGATATTCTCCAAACTAAGTGTTCAATACTTTCACTCTCATTTTGAGATAAATTACAATTACTATCTAAATTCTTGTTGCATTTTTGTCTTGCTTTGATATCCAAAATAGCTATCCTTGCAATAACTTACAATAAGCCCTCCAGTGTTATCAGCCAACTTTTAATATCTAATATATGTTTTATTCTTATCTAACTCTAAACTATTTTTCTGATTCATTTTTCATAATTGTATTTCTTTTTTTGTAAATAATCTATTTATAATTATGCATTTAAAACTATTCTTTATATATTAACCCCATTTCTTAAAAAAAATACAAAGAAAAAATTTCTATACACTTTGTTTTCTTTAATATATTTTTAATATATTTACTTGTAGATGGGAAATAACCATGAAAAATAATTAGCATCACTTCCTAGCATTCATTTCATTAATTAAATTATTGTGCTTATATATATTTTAAGGAAAGAATCGACCATTATTGCTTAATACTAAAAAGTTGAATTATATAATTCTTGGTTTAATATTTAAATTTTTTAATTGTAATCTGATTTATAATTATTATTTATGAGAACATTCTTAAAACTATCTTTGTCACTTTTTATTATCTTTTATTCTTTTTGTCTTTCTTTGTTATTTTTTTTTTTTTTTTACATTTGACTGATATTTGTTTCTTATATTTAATTTTTTATAGAATTTTTTACTTTTTTGCAACAACTACCTTTCTTCATGCTTTAATATTATTATTAAATCTTAAAAAACTTTTAAATCATTTTTTTAATTAAACATCAAAGGCCTTGTGGGGTAATGGTAGCACATTCTCCTGTAATTGTTATGATCTGAACATTGAGTCTGAACTGGGATAAACATTGAAAGTTGTTTAGAATGGGGGAAGATTAAAGTTTTTTTTTAAGTTGGAGAACCTATAGCCAGTTGAGTTCGACATTCAATATTGGTTGATAAATTAATACCTAGCTATTGTTATCTAAAGAAAAATGTCTCAGAATAGTGATAGATTAAAAAGATGAGTATTTTAAACATGCACTTATTATTAAATTCGTTTCCAACAGATTCAATGTCACCTCAGAGTAATAAGTCCAATTAAGTGCTTATGAGTATCTTTTACTTCTTTAAAAACAATCCTGGTGTTGTTAATCTTCTAATCACTCACATGGAAATCTCAAAAATTACTACATTGAACATTAAGCAACTGATTTTATTTTTATAATATGGATTCAGAACAGGGTATATTTACCTGTTTAAAGAGGTTTATTTAAACTTCTTTATATCAATAATTTCATCTCTGTGGTCAAATTGCAACCTTTAGTGTCTATATAAATATATTGAACCATAAATAAAGGTGGGATTCCATCTTTATTATTAAAATGAGGTTGCCTTGACAACAGTTTGAGCTTGTTGATTGTTATTGATTACTTATAAACTTTTTTTTCAACATATTTAATCTTTCTTAATGCATTACTTTTATATATTTTAATATTCATTATTTTCTTCATAAATTCTCTAGTCTCAGTAGAAATTCTACTAGTCAATTGCTGACTTTTTTTACCAGTTATATTTGTTGCAGACTTTAAAAGAATATCAGTTATTTTTCTATTGATTTCATTCAAATATGAACCCTGTTCAAAATCTGCTAGCATTTGAAAATGGTTTGCAAGTTCTAACTTAAATTCATTAGAATGTTTCTGAAATTTAAGAATATCAACTTTGAGTATGGTTTTTCTTAATAATTTTTGTCTCTCTAGTTTTGCATTAATATGTATCTAACATCTCTCTAATTAATGATCATTTCCTGTGTTGAATTTATTAAGAACCTTACAATCTTGAAATATGTATTTTCTATCAGACAAAATATCCAATTTTGCTGTACTTTCATTTGGATGCACCCCTGTATATTTTTGTTTAACATTTTTCTCAAAAAAAAAAATCATATTATAAAAAATTTTTTTCTCTACACTCTATAAGTCTTTGCCCTCTCTCATTTTTAACACCATAACCAAATTTACTTACAGCACTTATCTTTCAGTTGTTTACCAATTCCAGCATTTAATTCTCAACAATTTTAAAATGTATGGTCTGATCAAAAACCTTTTGTACATAATATAAAAATCCTCTACTTCTGCATTTCTATGTGAACTTCTTGGGGCATCAACCTAAATTATTTGCATTGGTATCTGCTATTGAGTTGAATAATTAATTTTGCCATTCTGTCCAATATACCATCGATCTTCACAATATTGTTCTTCCACTTCTTATTTATAATAAATCCTACTCCATTTGTACTTCCATTATTTGTGCCTTTTTAGTACAGAATGTGTCCACTTTTGAAATCAATTGTCTTATCTTTTATTTTAACTTCACAAAGTATATAATGTCCCATTCAATATGAAACAGTTCTTCTTCCAATTCTTGCAATCTTCCCACTTCAAAGTAATCTTCAGGTGTAAGTACATAAATAAAATGTTGTCATCAAATGGCAACCTGAGACAGCAATCAGGAGATCCTTAGCACCCTCTACTTTTAGCCACCAATAACTACCTTGAGTAGTGACTTTACAGCCTCATGGGAATATAGACCATAATTTATTTTTGTCTGTCATGGTTGTAAATATCTGTTAGAAAATTTTTTTTTATTTACACACCCATTCATTGTGATTTCAAGAAATCTCAACTGATATTTCTGTTAAGAGCTATCAGATAACTGACAAGAAAGACCATGGTGTTATTTTATCTTAAACTCAGAGGTAAAAAGCCAATGAAATCATCTTGCTGGATGATGTGTGTTGGTGAGCAGCCTATCTATATTCATATACTACATGAATAACCACTTAATAATGACAAGAACATAGAGTGGACATTAGGAATTTGCCCTGCTCAGTTCCTTTAAGGCATCCAAGAGGAAACAAAGGTCTCCTTTCAGATAACAGCAAGTACCTTTCTGCAGACTTATATTTAGATATATAATTTGATAATGTATAAACTCTAAACTGCTTATTTGTATGTATAATTTTTTTTATTATCTGATTTAGCCAATTTATTTATTTTTCTTAAATTGTTTGTCATAAATGGTTATTAATTTTTATTTTAGACATAAATGATTATTAAAAATCATACCTAGCTGAGTTTGAATTCTAAAAAAATTATTTGTTTTAGAATGAGTGAATGAGATAGAAAAAATATGGCAAACTTAAGTAATGATCCTTTAAATAGCATTAATGTTGGTGATCTTTTAGTTTGATCATAAAATATGAATTAAAGCTACACATTTGACTTCCATTTAGTAGATAAAATGAGTAATATGTATTTATCTATTACAATTTATATATAGAATCACGTGAGTAGCATTCAAATAGAATGTTGCTACGTTTGATATAAGTCTTGGTAATCTCACACGAATTGATTAAGAATTGTTGAATCTGACACATGTATTCTACAAAGATTGTTTTTATAAATCAAAGTAGTAATAAATAAACATTATACTGATTGTAATAATATTTTAAATATCTGATATCACTTTAACTTATTATATATATATGTCCAAAAGATGGCGCTATACCAAAACCGCCGAACAAGTGTATAGCGCCATCTTTTGGACAAAAATAACAAGTGATAGCAGGTTACGTGATTAACTTGTTTTTGTTTTTTCATATATATATCAAAAGATAAAGATAAATCAATTTTAAGAATATTGTTATATAATTTAAAAAACTATTTTAAAATTTCAAGGATTAAAAATAGTGATTTGTATAATAAGTGCAAAATTCTTACAATTTTTAAATCACTAAAAAATTATCTAAAACAAAAAAGTAATATATGTTGGAAACATTAAATAATAATTATTTTGTTTATTATATAGCAAAATTGTATTTGTTAATGATCTACATGAACTATATAATATATTTAAATTTTAAATTTAAATATATATTAAAACCTGATAACATTAACTTATATTTGCTTATATGATTAGAAATATATTTATATAAATATATACTTCCCTTAACATTCTCCTCTGTAAATATTGATTCAATAAGCTATTAATTTATATAATAAATATTTCTCTTTTATATTTTTACCAAATATTTTATTAATTTATTACTATTTCAGTACTGTATTTTTAGTTGCTACTTAATTATTAATGATGAAAATGAACACTAATTTACCATATAAACTTTTTAATCATGTAATTCATTAAAAATTTCAAATCAGTTCATATTAATATTTATACATGAATTGTTTTCAATTTTATTAAGTAATTAATTACGAAATCACACACTCATATACCAAAAATAATAATAAGTAATGTAGAAAAACTTAGTTATACTTTAATAGAAACTTCAATTCAGTTTTATATCATTCTAAATTATAAATTTGGTGATTGATATTTTCATTAAGTTTTTATTTATCTTTTTCATTAACCTTTCTAATATTTTTTGACAGTCCTTAACAGTTATTGAGTTATATTTTCAACTTTTTATTTTACTTATTGTTTATTATATTTCTTTGATTTAAAATTATTTTTTTAAAAATATATCTTTGCTGTACTTAGTGAAGACATTTGGTGCCTCAAAATATACCATAAATTAAATACCTTACATAAAAAAATAAGCAATTACTATGAGTTCCTTTGGTGAAAGTATTAATTCCTTACTGTTTTAATCCAAAATAAATAAAAAAATCAGTTAAAAAGATAAAGCTTAAATTGAAAAAAAAAAGTTAATTAATAAATAAAGCATATTATTAACAAAAATTACTAATCTGTGGCTAAAAAAAACTTTGGTATTTATATATTTTCTTGTCTACCATGCTAGGTAGCCATTTCCTTGAATTATACAGTTTCAGGGGCCTACAATAAATATTTAAAACAAAATGGCTCACAAAAAGCAATTGTATTTAATATTTGCAGTTTTTTTAATTGTTATTTTGTAAAAAGAAAAATTTCTGCAAAAATTAATTATAATATTTCCATTTTATTTATTATTATTATTATTTTTGTATTAAGTGAACTTATTAAACATAACATGATCACTATCTCTTAATACTAGCACATATTTGTTTATAAACAAAGCAAAACTCTCCATACAGTATTGCCACCCTGTTATTGGATGAGTAGGCATTAGATAGGGATTTTATGCAAAAACCTTCTGGCATTCATTGATTACTTTGGTTGGCACAGGGTGGCAATACTGTATGGAGAGTTTTGCTTTGTTCAACTTATTAATATAATAATAATAATAATAATAATAATAATAATAATAATAATAATAATAATAATAATAATAATAATAATAATAATAATAATAATAATAATAATAATAATAATAATAATAATAATAATAATAATAATAATAATAATAATAATAATAATAATAATAATAATAATAATAATAATAATAATAATAATAATAATAATAATAAAAAAAGAAACATAAAGTTTCATATCATGTCCATTAATACAGACATTTGTGAGGGCAAAATTCTATACTTATGAAAATACTCCACTGCATGTAAGCAAGATTCCAATTATTTTTCCAAAATGATTGTGACAAAAATAAAGACACTAAATGTAAAACTATGACAATGTTTGGAGCATTTCAGCATTTAAATATAATATAAATTTAAAAAATTGAAATAAAACTTTTGAATGAAATTTATAATTGAGTTATTAATTTTTTTAAATGTAATATTTGGCAAAATAAAATTAAAATAACAAACAAATATATGTAAGTTCCCTCCAAGCTTGACAGACAGGATAATATGTAGGTACCAAATATTTTGGTAGCTATAATTAAAAAATGATCATTTTTTTATTTACAGCATGCATTTTTGTTTTTTATGTAGTGAGAAAATATTTCCCAAACCACAATTCATTAGATTAAAATAAATCACTGAGAAAAAAAATTAATTCATTTCAATGTACATTTTAAGCATTTTAAACAAAATTAGTTTAATACAATGTACATTTTAAAATTTATTTTTGATGCAATTTATGTTCTATTACTAACATTTTTTACTTTTATAATTAACAAAACTGCAGTTAATTTTTTCTTAAAACAATGCTTTGAAAATTGTATTTATTTTATATAAATGCAGTAAAATTAAATAAAAATTTGATTAAAAAAATGTAATATATAGTTGATAGCTAAAGTTTTGATCATTCAAATGATTAAATCATTTTTTTAATATTGTTGAGATGGATTTTTTTTAACAGACACCATTAGTTTGAATATCAAAAACAAATCATGAGATTATTGACTTCAAATTGAGCAAATAAATAATACTTTAAATTTATGCTTAGTAAATTTTCATCATTGAAAATTGATTATTAATTGCATAATGTATGAAATCATTTTTTTATCTTTTTCTTCTAAAAAAAAAATTACAATTAAGGTAAGCATAATATTTTACAATTAGAATAAACATATTTTTCCCTCAAGAAAAGTAACATTAATAAAAATTTTAATAGTATTAATTTAATGACTATATTTGATCTAATGTATAGATTATAAAACTTAATATTAATACACTATTTTGTTATATGGTTTTGATTTTATATTATCCTAAATGAAGCTAAAAATTCATTTGTCTTTATAAGCATTAAAAATGAAAATATTTACTTTATGTAAGTTATAAATGAATTCACTGATTGTCTTGCAAGAGCATTGAAGGAAAATAAAATCAAATAAATTAATTGTATTTTAATTATATAATAAAAACATATTATTAGATACAATATATGAGTAAACTCTGTACTTTACTGCACATTTTTAGTGTTAAAGAAGTACCCATGTTATTTTTGAATACTGTAGCATCCTATAATATTATTAATCTTATAAAATGATCAATATTTTTTAAAATAGTAGTTTTTTTATTAAAAAAAAATTCAAAAGTTTTTTTAAAGCAAATAATTGATTGTAAATCAAAATAGTGGGTGCAAAATAATAAAGATCAGTGGTAAATTCTTACATAAAGTACCATCTATGACTGGGATAAAAGTTTATAATTTTAAAAATGAAAACCATTCTTAAAAATATTGCAGCTTTGTAAATATAAAAAAAAGAAGTAAATAGAAATGTGTAATTAGAACAGTAGCCTTTTGTTATATTGTGATTTCCAATAAAATATATATTTGGAATAAAATAGAATTTATTAAAATTGTAATTCTATAACCCAAATAAATTTTTGCCATGAAACATAAAGCAATATAATCATATTTCAAAATTTAAATTTCCACTTTATGACTACTAAAAAACCAAAAACAACGACTCATATTAGTATACAGGCAGTACTTTTTTCAAACAATCATACTTTTTTGCCTTAATTATTACATTTTCTTTGATTTGTATTGTTTTATAAATAAAGATTTTTGAATAACATCTAAGTTCAATAATAGTACTATTGTAAAAAAATAAATATTACACAAATATTTTTTCAAAAATAATTATAAATATATGAACGAATATAAAAAAATATGTGATTTTCATTTTGAGATTTAAACAAAAGATGTGCTTCCATAAGATGTCTTGCAAACAAAGTGTATATTTTGAAAACAAAGACAATTTCTGTCAAATGAATCCAAAATGGGAACAAATTACAAATAGCTGCAAGAAAGTGAATTTAAGCTAACCAATTGAAGCACAACTGTATCACATTTTAGAAATGCTATAAATAACAAAAAAGTTAATATATATATAGGATGAGTATAAATTTCCCAAAATTTTTAACTCTAAATACTTTTCAGATGCAGAATTTTATGAATTCTAAAAAAATCAGCCAAAAACATATATTAATTATGACAATAAAGAGAAAAAATGTTAAAAAGTATAAATATATTAACATAATTTAAATACACTTTACTGGCAAATATTTCTTAAAAAATTCATTAAAGAAAAAAATTTACATTCATTACTTATATTTACTTGACTATATGTAGCAAAAATTTTACATTATAATAAAAGTTTCACCATTTTTGTAGTTGTTGCACAAATTCTAATTGGCATAAAATTGAATGGTAAAAAATTAAAAATGCTTAAAAAATATTCTTATATTTATTGCTTAGAAAAAATATTAATTAAAAAAAATCAATTTAAGTGATACTACTTGAACATAATTAAATAATATAATTAATTTTAAATAACATTTGCTAATAAATTACATTTAATAACAAAAAGATTTGAACAAAATTGAATGTAATCTATTAGCATAATTTATTAGTGAAGATTGTTTTATAGTTACTTAAAAAAATTCAGGTACTTTTTTGTTACACTGGACAAGTCACGTGAAAGCACTGTTTGTCTGCAAACATGCAGAATTACTCTGTTTATGTGATTTCAAACTGAAGCTGCTGGCAAAGTTATATTTTTTAGAATGCAGTTTCACAATAATTGTCTAACCTAAAAATGACATCAATTTCAAATTTATTTGCTGATGTTATTTTTCTGATAACATTTTGAGGATGAAGATTTAGTGTAGAATTGAAAACTTTTTGCTTTTAAATTTTACATGCAATTAAGAAAGAATAACAGAAAAAAAAATGGCACAAAATTTGCTGTGATACATGATTTTGTCCTATAAAATGGTTGATATAACTATACTTGGACATTAAATGTTATTATTTTATTTTTTCTTTCTTTATTTTAGCATAGCATTCCAATTTGTTGCCCCACAATATATATTTTTCACATAGCATACAGATAAAGTCAACTTTTTCCATAAAAGTATGTTATGAATTTCAAACTATATTTTTATTTTTTTTATAGGTTCCAAATGATGGATTTGTCAATATATTTTTTCTGCCACATTTGTTTTGAAAATAAATTTGTAGTATATATATTTGGCTTTAAAACATTGCAATTGATTGCAAATTCATATGTATGACACTCGGATATTGTACATTTTACCATATCTTTTGCTTTTTTATTATGACTAATAAAATAGTGTCTGAATGTTAAAATTTATATGCCAGCCAAAGTATCAGAACAATAGTATTATCAGTAACACATGGATTAATTTAGATTATATATCTCTTATATCAGTTATTCTTTCAAAAAATCTTTGTTTTAATACAGACATGTATACATTACAATTTTGTTCTAATTAATTGACATTATATATATATATATATATGTATGTATGTATGTATGTATACTCAATAAATATGTAATCAATTATTGGCATTTGAAAATTAGAAAAGATACAATTTAATTTTTTGCATGTAATGTAAAGTAAAATAGTCCATTGCATTGCAAAAACTTTTTTAACAGATCCTCTTAAAAAAATAATACAGGGACAGACATTAATACCAATCTTTCCAAATATTAAGTCATAAGAGAAAGTGTAATTTTTTATTATTGTTTTGTTTTACTTTGTAATTCAAAATAGCTAAGTATTTATTTACTGATTAATATTAAATGAAGAATTAGATTAGTTATAGCCTAGATACCTGAAAAAAAATTCCCATAGAACTTGGGAAAAAAAAAGAGTTTTATCTTGAACAGATTCATGAGTATAAATAAAGGTTCTAATAAATTCAAGTTAATTAAATGTGTTAAAGACCTAGTGCTCTTGAAAAACAAAGAAATTTAAAAGGTGATCTAATAAATTTTTACTTTTCTATAGTTTACAATCTGTGTTTAATTATTTATTCAAAATCAAAATATTGTGTAGGAAAACTTTTTATAAGTATGCACAGAAGTGCAGATAGAGATTAGCCAGTAGTCAATTTTGTGTACATAAATATATCGAACATGTAAAATATTTAAATTTGTAATTAATTGCCAACATTAATTATTTAAATTAAGATTTTAAATATAGAAGGACTAAAAAAGATGATCATATTAACAAAATAGAAAAAAAGTAGAAATTGATCATGTATTTTATAAAAAAAAAAATGAAAAATATCTTAGAAGAATTATAGAAAAGTAGGAAAAAAAAAGTAAAAAAAAAGCAAAAACGATATTTTGAAGATGATAATACTATGATGCTTGAATATTTAAGAAGAGAAAGTGCCCTTTCTTAAGTTGCATTTATCATCATTGACACTTTCTTTTCATGCTATGGATGTGGATCATAATATTGATTTTTGTAACACCTGGCTCCTATGAGATGTGACCTTCTCTACCAGTGTAATATCAGATAATATTATTAGTATTCAGATAATAATCTTAAATATATCTTAAAAGTAATGTTTTTCTTAATTAACATATTCTATTATGGAGTAAAACAATATTACTTAAACATTTATACAACACTTAATTTTGATAGATAATTACCCATTGTTATTTTAATCATTACAAAAAGATTAAATTGGTCGTGTATGTTTTTTATTTTTATCAACAATTCATTTAATTGTATGAATACGTATAGACGTACTTATCAATTCAGTTTTAATATCTCAAAACAGTTTCTTCTCAGCTTTTACTCTCAAATGTATAATGTTTCAAAAAGGAACTTTATTGATTCAAGGTAAAGTTTTGCATTGTTTTACATTTGTATATACAATATTTGTTTATATTGATTTATATTTTTAGCTTCAAAGTAATTGTAGACCAAAATGTGCAGGTACCACATTCTGTTGCCTGCAGCAGTGGGCCAACAAGATTACAATGGTATGCTGATATTGTACAATTGGGCAGTGGCTCAAAGCTATTCAACCACCTTATACAATAAATCAGATGTTACAAGTATATGAAATTGGATCAAAGGACAGTCAATCAAGGGGGGTGCTACTATCCATTCAAGGTGAAATATATGTGGAAGAAATAACTCTCAACCTGACTGCAGGTCCCCAAATTACTGCTCGCAGACCCCATCCATGTCCAGACCATCCAGGTTTTTGATAAGTCAAATGTATAATGATATCTATAAAGTAACATCTTTGTGTCAATTATATTGTCTCTGAGATTTCTATAATTGGTTATTATAGTCAAGTCCTTCAATAGAAATATCACTTTTTCTTAAAATATCGATATTATCTATACACATGGTGGTGGTTTTTCATTTTCTCATGACAGATCCGTTAAATGACCAATACCACCGTTCTCATTGTTTTCTTCCAGTTTATTTCATTTCTGCACTTATTGTTTTCTTTTTATACATTATCTATTGGTAGTGACGACATCAAATACTAGCTGTGAGTTGTTTTAAAACTAATTGAATTGAAATTTACTTTTCTCTACATGAAAAAAAATATCTAATTAGCTTAATAATTTAATTAAAATTTAAAAGATTAACAAACTATTTTAAAAAATTTATTTCAGAAAAATACATGTAATTTTCAGTCACCCACACATGGATATATAAATAATAGATCAGACCTTCCTTTAACTTTTGCAATATATGAGTATGTGTACATATATTCATGTAAACAAAGTAACATATATATTAATAATAGATCAGACTCCCTCCCTTAACTTTTTCAATACACGAGTCTGTGTACATATATCCATGAAAAAAAAGTTTTAATAAAGATTTTGCAATGAATAAAACAATTCATTATAGGTGCACATAGGTCACCCTCACTTAGCATTAATAATTAATTTTATCAAAATATAAGTCTAATGAGTTATAGTTAAAGAAAAAAAAAGATGTGTTATATAGAAATCTCATGCTATCTTCATATTAATTTATTAAATGACTAAATAAAAAAATTTATAGATCTAATATTACAACATTATTTAAAAAAAGCAGAAGCATAATTATTATATGCAGAGTGGAGATATAAAGAGCTAAAAATGTCTTGTTTATCTTATTAAAAAAAAACAACATAAAAAAACAACGACAACAAAACTAATAATAAGAGATGCCTACAATTTAGATTTTTTTAGGCCACAAACAAGTCTCCCCCGATAGCTGCTTTACTAATAATCCAGCCAATAATTTAATATTGATCAGTAAATAGTTTGGTGGCTATTATTAAGTAAAAAGCAATTGCCGCATATTATTTATTATGACTTGATAAGATAAATATTAATACCTTACCTATACGAATAAATAAATATGATTGTAATACGGAGCAGTATTTACAACTCAGATGAGATAGGGAAAATATATTGTCTATGGTTTTCCTTTAATTTTTTTGTTTGCTCCGTGAATTTAGTGCTAAAATAATGAACTTAAGAAATTAAGCTTCTTTGATATTTATTAGTTTAGAGATCATCTGCCACTCAAAGATTATATAATAAAATTATTCTAAGTCAAAAGCATAAAATGCGATCCTTCCATTTTTTTTAAAAAATCTGTTTGTATTGTTTTATGTTTATTTATGTCTCTAATATTTATTGCTCTGCGTGGTTTGGAGCAGTAATAAAATGGCAAACTCTGAACCGCTAGGTTCTGAATTACAATCCTGCCATTCCTGATGTTCATACTTTTTATGAGCAATAAACCATTCTATTGTTTTTATATAATAAAAACAATAAAAGATGATGATGACAACTGATCGCGATCAAGTCAGCAGCAAAACATAACTCCAAACGATATGGGAGAAATAAATCCCGAATTAGTCTTCCGAATTCGATTGAAAAAAAATATATTAATGGTTTTTAAAAATAATATTTTTAATAATAAAAGATTTAATATAGGGTATATGAGCACAGACTTTCAGGTGACCCATCACTCTCCACTCTATCTAATAACACTGATACACTCAAGCACATATATGCTGAAAAGATAAATAATCACCAATGTATGTATTTCATGCTAAACCAGCAATCATCAGTTGGTCCAGATTATCATCTCCCACACATATATACTATAAGTGCTCAGATATATATTAAGATAGACAATCTTCATACTTTAATGGACAGGCACCAATCTACTACACACTCCAACTCTTCAACCGTCCATTATCTTTTCAGCATATATGTGCTTGAATGTATCAGTGTTATTAGATAGAGTGAAGAGTGATGGGTCATCTGAAAGTCTGTGCTCATATACCCTATATTACATATATAGACACAGGTATATAATAAGCCTGTGTTTCAGTTATAATAAAAGATTTGTAAAACAAACATTTTCACTATATATATCAAAACATTATTACATGTGAAACTTTTTGTAATTGGTAAACAAAAAAAAATATTTTCAAAGTAGTTAAAATAAAAATAACGGTTGTACAAAAAATAAATATCCATTAGAACGCAACAACTTAAGCAATCTAATGATGGTATTTAAATAATGAAAGAAACTGATTCAGGAATTTCTAGGTCTTCACCTTTAAATTCTTAGACAATCATTCTATGTAATTTTCACAGCTAAGTCCAATTAAAACTTCAAACAGTTTCAACAACACATTTCAACCATGACAAATAGGCACACTTTTCAAGCTAACGATTACATTTTATAAAAGTTTATCTCATTACCGTTTTACCTTACAAAGCAATTGGGGGAAAAAATAATAGAAATTTATTTACGCATTTGTATAAGAGAAGGAATGCAAATATATATATGTACATACATTTACTTTAAAAAAATATTATGGACAGTTAGTTGCTCATGAGGTCGAGTGTCTGAGCAATAAATGAGACTGGTTAAAAACAATAATGTTCCAGGATTGATTGCAAACTGATAAAAAAAGATCAATTCGATAGACTAAATAGAAATATTATGTTCCCATGATAAAACATTACTTAATCTGTGAATAAAAGATTAAGTGAAAAATAAGTAAAGATAGAAAAAACTACCTTTAAAGTAGTCTACTCCAAGCCAAAACCCTCTTCAAGAGTCTCACATAAGAAAACAGCGAAGATATAGGCAATTCTCACCAGATATGTAATTGGAAGTAGTTATCAATTTATTGACTAGTGTTGGACTCTTAGCTAAAAGATACCTAAACTTATTGCAAAACAATAATTTTAATTAAAGTGGGTTGACAACACGTCATAGGCATAGAAATATGTATGATTGTTGATCCTTGAGGTTTTTCATATGTGATAAATATCAGATAAGAAAGAGATAGTCCAACCAATGTTATACATGTATGCTCAAGTACTTTGCATCAATAAATAAACTATATTCATGATATAAAAGTTAAAATTAATTATGTATGATTAATAAACGGTATAACCATTATTATTGTTTATATTAAAATTAGAAAAAAAAAATCTTTACAATCATCTTTATAATTTCAGTTATATATTAAAAAAATTATATAATAAACTAATTAAAATATTTTTTTCTTCTCATTTTTGTTTTAACCATTAGCTATTATTTCTCTCTTTCATCTTTCCACCCCCTTGCTCACCTACTCATTAACTTACCTTGTTTTTAATCATTTATTTATCTCTATGTACTTATTTATCTACCTAATTATTTACATATATATATATAACCATTGGTATAGCAATGTGTATATCCATCCATCTATATATATATATATATTTATTAACATTTCGGAATTTCTACCCATCTATCCATTAATCTATCCATCTATCTTTTTATAAATCTACCTATCAATTTCCTACCTAATCATCCATTGATCTATTTATCTATCAGTTCAATATCCCCTCTCTACATTCTTTCTTCATGCTCTAACTTATTTATTTATCTATACATCCATCTATCATCTCTGTATATTTATTTATTTATCTATCCATTCAAACATTAATTCTTTTGTATATCTAGCTGCTGTCTGATAATCTATAATTTACACATGAATCTGCCTATCTATCCACCCAGTTACTTACTCACCTGCATATCTGTCTATTTACCCATTGACCTACAACCTATGCACATACTCACTTATCTATCTATTTATATGCCTACTATATAAACATCTGGCATCTATATATCTCTTTAAGTGTATGTTATAAAGATGTTTAAAAAATCTTCAAAAAATAACTTTACTAACTTTGATAAGGCAAATGGACCAGATTCAAATATTAATTTATTTTTAAGTTTATAAAAAAATATTCTTAACAAAAATATAGAATGCTAAATTGTTGTATATTGTCCAATTTATAAATATTTTATTAATAAAGTTGTATACATGTATAAGTGTGCAGGCTGATTAATATAGGCAGTACTGAGTCACTCTAAAAATAATAATATGAAGAAAATTTGTCTACTGCAAAAGGCAATATGCTAATTTGCATTTAAATAAGGTCTAATATCATGAAAATTAGCAAAGTTAATAAAAATGTCTGCAGAACTTCTAATGGTATCAGAGAAACAGTTTGTTCATATCAGAGAAATAGTAATATGAATGAGTAGTTAAAAGCATTGAGCTAAAAGCAGATTAATGAAACTCTATGTATAAAGTGAAAATTGATAGTGCAGTTATAGATAAATACGGCTAATTCAAGAGGTGTGTATGAGCAGTAAGATGCTTACTTGAATGATAATTAAAATGACAATGTAATATGGAAGGTTAAAGAAACATAGATATTGAGTGATGATGCCAATAGTTGTAAAGCTATATATATATATATATATAATATTTATCTTAATCTATTATGTAATCAAGATGGATATTGCTGTCAACTAGTAAGTTGCCAGTAATTTCATTATCTTGTCTATTAATATTATTGTTATTCAGAGTAAACAAACTCTTGAAATTATTTATTAAATTTGTGTTGTTCACATGATTAATTTATTCATATAACTGTATGACTGCCAGATTTAATTCTGGTCCTGAACCTAAATGTGGTGCAGCCAAATTTAGAAACAGTTAACTATTAGATAGTATAGTAAAAAGAGAATTACTAATTGAATATTAAGTGTTGCAGTCATATGACCTATAAAAGAACAATTATTACATATTAGTAATTAGGATAACTGATGAAACATGCATAACAACATAATAACCATCTTTGGTGTAAAAAAACTAGCACAGTAGTAGATACACACTTATAAATGGAATTATTGATGACAAATTAAAAATCACTATCCTATTATAGATGTCAGGACAAGAATGTCCTACAATTAGCAAACCGTTTATGTGATCTAAAGCCAATTAAAAAAATCTCATATGAGAAATTATTGATAAAACTAAATGCCTATTTTAAGATGATAACATCAAAATTTGCAGCACATCTTTATTTCTGTGGTAGAATGCAATCGTTAGATAAAATTATGCATGAATACAATTTAATACTATGGACATTAGTGAAGGATTGTGAATTAAAAAAATATGTTGATAAAATGTTATTGAACTAGTTACTATGGAATATCAGAGATATGAAGCTTAGAAAAATACAAATAAATTTGTCTACATTAACATATAAGGCCACCATTGAATGGGCTTTAACATGCAAAGGTGTTGTATAGCACATACAAGCCTTCAAAAGATGACAAACATAGATACTCCAGAAGTAGAGATAAATGCATAAAGCTATGAGTGATACAAAGTAATTTAAGACAGAAACCTCATACTTGCAATTGTTGTGAAAAACAAGTCATTTTAATGTATAACAAAAAAAAGTTTAACCTGCAGTCTGACAAATAATTTATCAAAACAGTGTAAAAACATGCACTAAATGACTAATGAAACTACTAAAAAAAGTAAATCAAGAGCAAGAGTGTCAAAAAAAGTTACAGCTGTGAAGAAGTTAAAAAAAAAGGTAATGATATGCCTAATATGATAACTGTAAAAGTCTACAAACAAAGGATAAAAATAAAGATATACTATGGAAAAGGTATACCATTGATATTGCTAACAGATTGGACACCTATTTGAAAAAAAAACAAACAAAGGTTAATGTCAAAGGAAGCTATTGTGACAGCAATGAATATAAATGAAATCTTCCAAATTTTAATGGGATTGTAACACTGTCATTAATGATAAATAACCTTAATAAAAAAATACTATTATATGTAGTTACAAGAAATATTAGTCAAATATTAGGATGGAATTGGTTCAGTCCTCTGGGGATTAAGATTAATATAGTAAAAAGAGTGATGGTAGAAGATGAAATGAGAAATAAATATTCACAACTCTTTAAATTTAACCCAGCAGAGCTTAAGACAAGCTCAGTTGACATTGAACTAATGAATAATGATCAACAATTTCTATAAACCAGGGAAAAACATGTTTGTTCTTAAGCTGAATGTGAAAAAAAGCATTGAATGAATTGAAGAGTATAGGCATTATTACTCCTATAGAAAAATCTGTCTGGGCTAAAATTGGATGGAAATGTGAGGATATGTGGTGACTATTGAACTACTGTTAATAAAAATATTAACAAAGGTGCTTATTCATATCCAGCATAAAAGGAATATTAGCATCTCCACAAAAAGTGAAGTACTTTGCAGAATTAGATTTAAAATTGGTATTCCACCAAATGAGAAGTCTTAAAATCTTTAATACTTTATAATTGCATATAATAAATACACATATATCATTATTTAAGTTTAATAGACTATGCTATAGGATAAGCATAGCACCTAATATCTTCCATGTAAAGATAAAGAACTTGCTAAGAAGTATAAAATGACTTATATCATATTTGGATGACATTCTCATAGTTTCTGAAAATGAAATAGAACTAAGACAAAGATTAGACATAGTTTGTAAAAAGTTAAATAAGTTTGGTATAAGAAGAATTGCTGAGAAATGTATATGATCAACAAGAGAAATCAAATTTCTGGAACATATTATTACCAAGAATGGGAAATATCCAAACAGAAAAAATTACAACCATGAAAAATACACTGAGGCCAAGAAATATAAAATAGTTACAAGCTTCTCTAGACTTCTTAAACTTCTTTGAAGTTCTTCTGGGGAAATCACATGTAGCTATACCAAGATGGAATTGGTGAGAATGACAAAATATTGCTTTCAATAAGTGAATTGTTATTCTTTGAAAATTGATTAGTCCACTGTAGTGGGCAACAAGAAGTGATAGTAACAACAGATACTTCTAAATGTGGTGTAGAGTTGTAGTATCTTATAATTGACAGAGATGAATGTCCTATTACAGCTGAGAAAAACTGCAGCTACTTAGATAAATAAGCTTAAGAGATAGGTTTTGCAGTGAAAAAGTTCCACCAATATGTGTATGGATGGTCATTTAAAATTTGTACCAATTATAGGTCACTTTTGGGAGTATTTGGCAAGAATAAAAAAACCCTAGATCATTCCAGTCATTGAATGCCAAGGTGAATAAGAATAGTTTTTTATGACTACATATTATTATATAGACTGGGAAAGTTGATAAAGTATGCAGGTGCTCTCTCCAGAATTTTGGATAAGAGTACAGGAAAGTCATGTGTTTGTAAAATTACTTACATAAATATACTAAAGCCCAAAATAGTTAGTACCAAAAGTATTGCAGAATTAATTAAAAGGAATAAGGAGCATAATCTCACAAAAAATTGGATAAAATATGGATGGCTATTTAAATGACCAAACTATTTGACTTCAGCAATTTGGAATAGTTGGTAAAATTGTCATTTTACCATAAATGCATTATGATGGAGCATGTAATGATAACACCTGATGGGAGGGAAAACATTCTATAGTTGCACTAAAAAGAACACCAAGGGATAGTGAGAACAAAAGAGCTACTTCATTCATATGTTTGGTGGTCAGAATTGAACAATGATATAGAGATAACTGCTAGAAAATTCCTAGCCTGTCAACAAACAGCAGTTTCCCAGCTAAAAATTCAAATCCAGTTCAGAAGCTAAGAGTGTATGGGAAACAGTCCATTAGATCAAGCTGGGCCATTTCATAGATATATTTTTTTAGTAGTCATAGACGTGTATTCAAAATGGATATGATATCATCTAGTAAAAGATACAAGCACAGATAGTGCAATAAAAGATTTAAACAAACTTTTCTCAGTGCATGAGTATCCTGAAACTATTGTAACAGATAATGACATGGATTTAAGCTTAAAAAATTGCAAGACTTTCTTGCTCTAAAGAGGATGCAGCATATATTAACATCTGCTTATCACTGTCAATCAAACATAATTGTGGAGAAGGCAGTTCAACAACTGAAAACTATGTTAAATAAATTGGAGCCTGCTGATATTTATAAAGAGTTTACAACAGCAATGTTTTATTGACATTTTACACCCAGCTCTATTACAAAAAAATGCCTGAAGAATTGTTAATGAAACAATGTATGAGAATATACTTATCTAGCTTAATACTGAATGAAACAATACTGGATGAAGCAAAAAAGAAATATGAAGATTTAGAACACATCAGATCTAAAGTAAAACAAATTGTATGGGTAAGAGATGTAATTAAAAAAATGGCTACCATAATAATAAGTAGAATTGTTCCTGCTCAAATATGGGAAATAAAATTGGAAGGTAATTTTAAGACACTATGTTATCACATAAGAGAATGGAAAAATAAAACCTTAGAGGTTATAGTTATTACATCATATATAGATAAAGATAATAAGACATGTTTCTACTAACACTGAGTTAGATTAACTAGATAACCCTCCAGTCCAAGAAGAAGCAATAGAATTAAATGGTGAACAAGAAAAAAAGATTATAGAGCAGGAAAAAGAGGAATTGACTTCAACAAGATCTGTTAGGGAAAAGTGAATACTAAAAAACTTTCTAGATTATTTTTTTTGTAAATAAAATTCTGCTTATTTTTAGAATGAAGGGGAGATACTGTTAGATTCTGGCTAGTTTGTAAATATTTTATTAACAATTGTATAAATGTATGTGTATGCAGGCCAGTTGGTATAGGCAGTATTAAATCATTCTAGAAATAATAATATGCAGGAAAAAAGTAGTCTACTGCAAGAAGCAATATGCTAATTTGCATTTAAATAAAGTCTAACATTATGCAAATTAGCAAAGTTAATAAAAAATGCCAACAGAACTTCTAATAGTTTCAGAGAAGCAGTAATATGAAGAAAGATTAGTTAGAAGCATTGAACTTAAAGCAGATCAGTGAAACTGTAAATGCAGAGTAAAAACTGATTGTGCAGTTGTAAACAAAAATTAGAGTAGAAAAGAGTTCTAGTCATAATCTAATTCAAGTAACTAAATAGGCGTGTGAGCAGTAAGATGCTTACTTGAGTGATCATTGAAATGCCAATGTAATACAGAAGTTTAAAATAATGTAGATATTATGTGAAGCTATCAATAGTTATAAAGCTATATATATATATATAATATTTACCTTATGAGATATGACCTATTACTGATTAAGATTGATTGTTGTCAACTAGCAAGTTGTCAGTTGATTTACTAAGCCTATCTATTGTTACTCAGAGTAAATAAACTCCTGAAATTATTTATTAAAAATGTGTTGCTCATGTTATTAATTTATATATATATATATATAATTGTATGGCTACCAGATTTAAGTCTGGCCTGAACCTATTATAAATTAATGAAAAATTAGCAAGGAGTACACGACCATTAATGCTTTAATCTACACAATCTGATCTGAATTCAAATTCAGTGAATATCTTGATAAGTTTAAAAGTCACAAGTTTGAGATTTTGGGGAATAATCAGCACATAATCAATGTATATAAGAATTTAATACCAATTAGAAAATTGTTATGGTTCAATATTGATTAATCAAAAAATTGTCATTTCACTGTTCATAAAGAATAAAACCAAACAAGTTGATACACTCTTTATGACCAATGAGCCAGATATTGTACATCTATAGACTTTGAGAACCCACATTATCTTTATATTTCTGCAATGAACAACTATCACCAATAATGATCAAAAATTGTTTGTTACTGAAGCTGTTGTTTAAGATATCTTAACTTGCTTTTAAAGAGTGAAACGTATATACATATACACAATAAATTGTTCAAATTAATTAAGAAGTGTTATTAGGTGAGCACATTAAAGCAATAAAGTGATAAAACATAAAGAGAGAAAACGAATAAAACTTCTGATATTTGTAAAACATTATCTTTAAATTAACTATTAGTTAATTATAAGACATTGGGAAAAGTATACATATAAAAATACAGTTCACTTTATAGGTGTGATATGTTTCTTTATATTAGCATGAATTAAAATCATCAATGCTCACAAAAGTAAATTGATTTTAAGAGTGTCATAAAAATGACAAACTATCAATAATAATCACAAAGAATTATTGATTGATTGTAATACTTTCTTATTTAACCTCCTCAAACAATATTAGTGAAAAAAACTTAACATATATATATACATGAGTAATTGCAATTGCAGAGAACTATAAATTATACTAGGAAGATAATTGTAATGAAGTAAAGTTAATAAATAACGTGATATAGAATCAGGATCAAAGTCCAATAATGAATACGATAATTTTTACGCATACGTTTTGAAGTTTGGCATTGTTGGTGAAAAATAAATGTTGATAATTTTATCGGTTAATAAAGTAACACATACAGCGCAATATTTTCGGTAATAATTAGAATGAATGATTTATTTTCTGAAATGAATCAATTTTTACAGTGATATTAAAAAATGTTACTAAATGATTAAGAATACTTGATATATAATCAAAGGTAGTTTGTATTAATTTGTACATAAGTGATATAATTAAGTGCAGTAGATTATTTCAAGATTATGTGAAATATGTAGAATCTATATCGACTAAGACATTATTTATTCTATAAAAAATAAAACTTTCTATATTTTTAAAAATCATTTTTACTACATTTGAAAGTCTGTGTTCAAATCCTTTCTATAATTACATCTAAAACTCCAAGTATATAAATTATACTAGTATTCAATCAAATATTACTTCATATTGTGATAACGCGGAAGTAAATAGTTAGTTTCTTATGGCTTGTATAAGGAAGACAGCAGACAAAAAAAATATTTAAAAATTTGCTTTAGCTAAATTTTAACTACATATATCTCTTAATTTCTCTAATAGTGAAGCTCCAACTAGTCAAAATACTATGCTTATGAGATCAAAGTTAATGAGAATACTGTAAAGCACTGTCTATCATTGACAAATTAATTTATCAACCAATTTACTCATTATGGTTTATTAAAAAGTTTAGTGACTGTAAAATGTGATTTCAATAACATTTTTTTTAAAATTAATCAATTTATTTAGTATCATACTAAGATTTAAACTTAGAGAATAAAGCAGAATTGTTTGAATATTTTTCTCTGTTAAATTGTTTTAAGAAAGCAAATAGACATTTCATTTTCAAATAGCATTATAATTAATGAGATGAAATGAATTTGTTTTTCTCATAAAGTACTATACACATATGAGTGTTTAAGCAATAGGATACAACAAACACAAAATAACTCATGATAATTTATTTAATATTGTTTCTTCCTTCCTCAGCAATAAAAAAATTGAATAAAACTTTGTTATTGTTTTAAGCTTGCAGCAATATTTTTTTTATAAACGATATTTCGGCATATAAAAAATTTCATTGACAGAATGCATACAAATGTTTAAAATATTCAATATTTTACATATAACCAAACATTATAGAAGATACTCATAAAGAATAAGTCTATTCTCCCTCTAAATGAAAAAAAAAAAAAACACTGACATAAAAAGAAATGAACATTGACAGAATGAAACCTGTAGTAACAACAAAAACTGATTTTTGAAATACAAATATGTTGCTACAAATCACATATTAGTTCTTTATTATGATTATGTAATAACTTATAATTCTAGCCTTCAAAGTTTTCATAAAGAAAGCTTACTTTAAACCACTAAACATCACACTATCACCATTCTTTATACTTACACAAGCTGTTTACACAGAGGCAAAACTCTTCATATAGTAGCACCATTCAGTGCAAGCCAGACTAATCAATGGATGCAGTAAGGGGCATGCATAAAATCTCTATCTAGTGCATACTGATTCAATATCCTCAGACTAGTTTCTAGCTTGTGGTATTAATCAATGAGGAGCCTTTGATCTGAGAGCACTGCATCTAGATATTAGTAACCAATACAACTCTCCAGCAGCCACATTTTATCTTATTAACTAACAGTAAAGCTTTGTGTCCAAAATAAAAATACAATAATGTTTTCAATTCAGCTCATTAGCTTGTATAGTCATATAGATCTTAACTCAATTCAGCATCCATACTTTTTGGTAACTTTAGTTCTTTAATAATCACAGTCACCATAATTCTATTCAGCAGGATTTGTATTAAACCACTAAACATTACATAATCACCATTATTTATGCTTAATAAGCTGTTTACACAGAGACAAAACTCTCCACACAGCAATGCCACTCAGTGTAAGTCAGAATAATCAATGGATGCATGAACAGTTATGCATAAAATCTCTATCTATTGCCTACTCATCTAATATCCCCAAACTAGTTTCTAGCTTGTGGCTTTCATGAGTGGGGGGCCTTGGATTTGAGAGCACTGCACTTAAATACTGGAATGTAGTGCAACCCTTTAGCAGCTATATCTTATCTCATTAGCTAACTATAAAGCTTTGAGTCCAAAATGAAAACACAATAATGTTTTCAATTCAAACTTATTAGCTTGTATAATCATATCTGGGTAGTGCAACTCTATGGAGAGTTTGCCTTTGTGAAAAGCTTATTTTTTAAAAAGACTTCAATATCTTGACCAACTATGTATACATTGAACTCCATTCTAGCATTTTTTCTCCAAACAAGTAGTGTGTCTATACAATCCCCATAAGGTAAATGGAGTATTCCTTTTTTTGTTAGGAAGATTGTCATTATTCATTCATTTTACATGCAATACTATGCAGTTGTCTCCTTATAAAAAGTACTTGGTCTTTATAATAACTGCATACAATTTTACAAACTTATAATTATGCTATCATTTACTTATTACAAGGTATCTATGTTTTATTTATCTAGAATCAATAAACATGTAAGTACTGCAACATTTGTAGTATTTATATCATTAACATTATAAATATTTTCTTAATCATTACTCATTTTAATTTTATCACTAATTAGTTTTATTTTTAAAAGATATCTTTTTACTCAATTTTCAGACTTAATGGACTCTTTTTGAAACAGAATAAGAATGCCAAAGTGCATGTTTAATCAGTGAAATAACTTATGTATTTAGAAAACTTCTAAAACAATAGAGAGAAAAAACAGTTCTTGGGGCATTTTCTTGAAAAAGATTAAAAATTAAGTTTAAACTAAATACTCTTAAAACTACAACAATATAAGTAACATCCAAGTAACCAATCTGGATTAATTTCAGATCTTTAATTTTTACATAATAATAGTCAAATATCATTTACTTACTAATACTAGATACTAATTGGATATGCACCTTAAGACCTAAAATTTTTTTCATTGCAAATAAATGTGTTAATCACTGTACTAGTGCTACAAAATTACAAAAATTAAAAAACAACATTAATTTGATGGGAATGGCTTTAATAATTCTGAAACTTGAGTTAAAGCCAAATATTGTTTTTGCTTGTATCTACACCTCTTTTTGTTGCATTTTTTCTCCAATGCATGCAGAGAAAAATGGAAAAGTGCTCATTTATAATAGTTTATTGACTCATTATACTAACTGAAATGATTTAAAATTAAAATAAAAGTAGCTTACCTTAATCAAGAAATTTTTTTAATTGCTTTTGCACTCACAATAAAATTATCTAAAATCATTGCTAATTGTCATAACTGGAGTAAATAATATTTGCTTGGTGGTAATAAACATTATTCATGGATAAATACTCCTTTATTAAAGTAATACACTATTTATATATCATATATTTAATCTCTTTTTACTTCTGAATTATCTATAATTATGAGTAGTTCCAAGTGGATCCCCGTATTAATCACTAACTATTAAAATATTTCAGTAGAAAACACTGTTTTTATATCAAGAAGATATCAATAACTCTCTACTGAGAATATGCAATAGGAAAAGATTACATTTAAGGAATGTTTGTCATTGCTCTTTTATGTTTATTGATTGAAAATACTGTGTTGTAAAAGAAAATATTATGAAAAGCAGATTAAATGTAAATTTAAAAAAAAACCACGAGTTAACATCTTTTGTTCAGATGTTAGATGTGGACTTGAAAATTTAGCATCATGATAAATTAAATATATAATTGATGGAACAGGTCAGGTGTTTATAGCATAATAAGCATAATAAGTATCTTTTTTCAGCTTGAAAATTTTAAGATGTTTAAAGTGGATAATAATGGCTTTTACAAATCAAAAACTAGTGTTTTTGTGGATGAATATCATTATCTAAAAGCTAAACAACCCAATTATAATCATTAATTTCTTTATAGTTAGCAAAAGTGACTTAAAAGTAAGATGATATAAAATAAATTATTGCTAGTAAACAGTATATATATTTTAATATCATTTAAAATGAATCCCAAAGTATAAAAATATATCTGTAAAATAAATACAAACATTGTGTTTTCTTTAAAGATTGTAATGATGGTATTTTAGCTGTATTTATATATTGGACTATTTCCATCATGTAATATAAAATATCAAATGTCTTTAGAAAAATTTAACTTTATTTAAATTTTCAGAGTTCATTCAACTGTTAGTAATAGCACACAGGTTAGTCTATGCATGATGTTTCAAAAATATTATTCTCCTCTCTTCTTCCGGAATTGCTGACCTGACCAGTGACTACTAGCATGGGAATTGAATTTAGATTCTTGAATATTAAATTTTAAAATAAATGTTCTAACCAACTGAGCCATAATGCTAAAGGCAATAGTCATATGAATTTCATATTATTTATCTTTCTCATTTCTCCACTTTTTCTTAAAAGCAAAGTTGATTAGTGGTTTCCATATATTACGAGTAGTTACACTAGGTTGATTTATTGGGTTATTTACCATTGTCATGTGAGCATCTTCTTTGAATTCTTTTTCATCTATTTACCTCCATAATCAATATTTTTGTATTTTCCTAATTGAACATATGTTCTTTGATGCATACATGGTCTACTACCTTAGAAACATCTGTTTTCTCTCTTCTAATCATCAGTTTGTACTCTTGCAATCACTTTTCAGTCAGCCAACTGATTTTGCCAATATATATTTTTTCACATTCACGTGGCTTCAAGTTTAGGTTTTGTAGATGCTAGAAATCCTTATAGTATGATATGGCTATGGAAAGCTGTTCTGATGTTATACTTATTGGAGATTTTTCTTAATTTGTCTGATATTTTTGTATGCCTGAATATGCTACAGTACCAACAATTGTTTTTTTCTTTAGTTGGTTAATTTTGTTGTCTATTTAAGGTTTTCTTATTATCAGCTGATGGATAACATTTTTCAGAAGAGTTTGTTCTATGCAGATCTTCTCTTTTCCAACTTGCTGGTTTCTGAACAAACTTCTTTTACTCTTTTCCATAGTGATAGTATATTTCCATGTTTTGTATTTCTGATAGGATTGGATGTATGCTAAGTACTTTCCTGAATGTGTTTTTGTAAACTATAGTTTTGATTTTGTCATGAGAAGTCTTATCACAAGAACATCTATTCTATTAATTATGAATTTAATTGGAGATATGTTGATGATGGGTTTTCAAAAAGTTTGTAGTAATGCTCCATCATGTGGCCATACAACAAATGTATCATCAACATAGCAAAGCTAAACTTTAGTGAATGTGGCACAGTCTTTATGGCTGTGGTTTCAAGATCTTTTATGTAAATATTACTAATCAGGGGTGATAATGTTGTTAATATATAACTGATTTCATTATTTGAACAGGTCTTTAATTGGATGGATATAAAAGCCACTCCATTATTGATAACAATGATTAAAAGATGATCCAATGTTGTAATTCTTTTCTCAGGGAGTCGATAGTTGATGATATACTAAAGTTAGTACAATTACTTCTAATCCTTTAGAGTAGGAATCAATAACAATGAGAATTTTTTTGCATTTCCATGTTCTAGCATGATATGTGATTTTTTCCTCAAGGTCTAACTGGCTCTGGCCAAGGATTATCCCTTGTTTTAGTGGGTATAATTTGATTTATTTTACATTTTGGCAATTGTATATCTAGAAAATTTTATATCAGAGTCTATATTAGACTCTAGACATACATTTTATCCAGAATTTTTGTTTTCACTATTTCAGTGCGACCACAATGCAATTACTTTAAGATTTGCTTGCCACTGCTGGGCAGTGTAACAATTTAATTGTTAATAAGATATATTCATTCTCAATGAATAGCTCATACCTTCTTATCCAAAAGGCTTTAAGTGCATATGGTAGCTTAATAATTGCATACTTTTTGTTTATTCATTTATTCAAAAGCTGATATTTTTGGTCAGTTTGTGTCCAGTGAACTATCATTTTACTGGTTACTTGTTTAAAATTTCATACATATTAATGATTTCTCTTGCATTTAACTTGTGTTTTTTACTTTTAATTAGCAATTGACTGAATGCATCAACATTTAGGTTTTTTAAAACTTTATATAATGAATTTTAAACTTACATAATGTAAATAATTTTAGTATGCAAGACAATACATCCTGGGATAGGCCTTTTTTGACATCAAATATTCTTAATAAAGGTTTAATATCATTTTGTAAAATGAATGATCTTATGTACACATAGTGATAAAATTTTTTTAATATATTCTATCAAGCTAACACTCTGCCTATTTGAGAATTATTTTTCAGTTCTAATATAAGTGCAATAGATGAAGGAAATAGGTGTGTTACTGCCATTTTTATTATTGTAGTCTAGGATTACTCCAATGTCAACTAGTGGAGTGTTGTGTATTAGGATTCATTTTATATTTGGATTAGAATGGATTAGACCATTTGCATTAGTTATTAACTCTTATAGCTTATCAAAATTCAAATTATTAAATACTCCACATCCAATTCTTTTTTTTAGAAATTCATATAGTACTTTGTATTATTCTAAAGGAAGTTCTCATAATAATTGATGAATCCAAGAAACACCTGAAGTTTTCTTTTGTTAGTTGGGGACATATTTAGGATATTTATTCTGGTTTAGTAAAAAACAAACTGCATAATGTAATTTTAAATCCAAGAAATTCTGTTTTCTCAGTCTCCAATACACATTTACTATAACTTATTTTAATTTTTATTTCCATGAATTTATTTAAAAGCCTTCTAGTGGACTTTAATAATTATTCTTTATTTTGGACTACTATCAAGCAGTCACAAAATATGAAATAACCTCAGGAATTCCAACCATTAATTGATAAACTATTCACTGAAATATGGCTGTAACTATTGAAATTCCAAATAGAAATCTATTAACTTTATAAAGTTCTTTAGGACATATAACCACTAGTGCTTTGGAAGTTTCATCATCTAGTGGTAGTTGAAAATATTCTAGAAAATACTCTACTTCCAGCCAAAGTAGGAAGTATCTTTTTAAATGATGGAGAGAGATAATTATCAATAAATAAATCCTTATTTAATATACAGCAATAATTTCCACAGATTTGTTTTTTTCTGTTGTTTTTAATAATGATTAATATTGGAGTAGCCTATTCAGAATGAAATATTGGTTTAATCACTCCCTTGGATTGCAACCTATCTAACTCCTTGGAAACTTCAGTTCTTAAAGTAAAAGGTATTAGTCACATCTAATCACTTTAACATGCTTATTTATAAATACTCAAATGAATGTTCATTAATAATGACCCAAACTGAGATTAATAAACCTTACCACATTGTCTTCTACAATTTAATAAATCACACATTACTTGATTCATTTTAATTAAGTAGCCTATTGATTTAAGCTAATTTTGGCTCAACATGTTACTACACTCTCTCACTGGAAGAAAATTGGGCAATTGCATATATTCAGATCATTTGACTGTGACATGAGTCTCCCAAGATGGTCATAGATTAATTTTAGATTGGGATTTAAATTGGCCTAAAATTTCATTGAGATAAATGAGTTATTTAAAATATAATCAATATTCATAGCCACAGAAGTACCATTAATAATAGTTTTTTAAAGCTGTGATTACACTTTACTTATTAAACATATTTAAATTTAATTTTTGCAAGTTGTTTATTAGATGAACCGTTATCACTATTTTGTCTCTTTTTGTAAGAGGGAAATTTTGATATAACCAATACATTGACAAAAATGACAGCAATCATTCAAATACACACAGGGGTTAAAAGACTACCTTTTTGCAATGGTAAAAAATTTTGTTTCCTTTACAGATTCTTGGTATTTTATCTATCTGAGGTAATTACTACATCAACCATTGATCTTCTTGTCATTTTTGTTTCAGCATTTGTACTCATCAAAGTAGCAGACTAAGCATTTTTTGGAATACTACAGTAGCAAATCTAGGATTGGGGTATATTAAGAATGTAACTCTTAATGCATGATGTTTCATGTCATGTATAAATCCATCCCTCAGTGCTACTTCAATAAATCTTTCTAAATCACAGGTCAATACTATCTTTCACAATTCACATGCATAATTAATGGATTTTTCATCAACTTCCTGTTTGTGTAGTTTGAATATATATCTTTTTATTATTACTAGGGGTTTTGGTATAAAATAAATGTTTAGAACTTCTGCGACTTTATCAAACATTATTTTATAAGAGTGTAGCAGGGCTATCTATGACATGAAAATCTGGTACATAGATGTTTAACAAACATTCATAGGCATGACCAACTTTAGTTCATTTGCTTTAATTTCATTAACATTTATGTACAAATTGTTCAACAGATGTATTTGAGCCATTGTTTAAAAAAATCCTCTAAAACAATACTTCAATGAGTATTCACTATTTCACTTTGTTGACTTATAGCCACTTATTACAGTACTTTGTGCTTCAGACAAATTCCATTTATTGCCAGTTGATTGTTATATATAGTGAATGCAAACCTGAATAAATGTCTTAAGAGTTTTATTATACAATGATAATATACATGAATGAAAGATAACCTCACATAACAATTATGGAGTTTATCCACTACACATACATAGGTCCAAAAAGTAACAATAGAAACATAAACAGTTCTTCTCAACTATGCACTGTTCTTTAAATTTCTAAATAATTATATTTGTAAATAAAATACTAAGAACCAGTTTATTTTCATTGAAAAGAATAAAAGAAATGAACTTACCAAGGCAAATATAATTTACCTATTCCATTGGTTTGTTTACTTATATATATATTATCCAATGATAATCACGTTTTCTTCACTCAATCCAAATGATTAATTCGTTGTTTTAAGGATAAACAGAATTTACTCACAATGGTTAGTTACTTGGGAAGAAATTGAAATTTTCTCTCAGATAGGAGGTGAATTATGAATCTTAGTTTTTAAGTACATCATTCATTTACTCCAAAGTTTACAAGTATCTATTTATGACGATGACGTACATGTATTTGAACTATGCAATATAAAGCTTTCCATTCTTGATCTTTTTAAAAACATATATTTATTAAAACCTTAACAGCATATAAATAAATTTATTTTTTTGCAAAAGATGGTCAAAAGGAAAAAAAAAATCTGCCCAAGATATAAAGTTAGAGTTATATTTCCTTTAAAAGTAATAAATCAATAAAACAAAATGAAATAAGGAGGTTAGGTAGAGTTTATTGATTATTACATAGGATCTGTCAAAGAAACAGAAAGAAGCTGTCTAAAAGGTTTGCAACTTCTAAGTGAAATATTAGCTTCAGAAAAAGAATTTACACAGAATTATTAAAACTTTCTATTGATTACTATAATTTATTCTATTTTAAAAAATATTATTAGTAAAATTAAAAATATTAGTAAATAAATCAAATTATCGATAATTAAATTTATTATTACTATGAAAATAATGTCTTAGGGTCACTTAAATATAAGATTTCTCTGTAAAAAAAAAAAAAAAGAACAAACAGTCAAATACGTAAAACCTATCTACCACCATTAGCATTACTTAAGAAAACGAAAACAGCTTTGTGCCTGCTATTAAATTGAAGTCTCCCAGAAGAAATATAAGTCAATGTTTGTAACGTTATTCGAAAGTAGGTTGAAGTTAGTTTGTAAACATTACACAAATCTTATGTTTTTTCTCTCAATTTTGAATCACATATAATGGATGGATTTATTAACTGTTTTATTTATGTATAGAATTCAACTATACTTGTAAAAGAGGCTGATATTTATTACTAAAATAAGAGATGAAACGCACATACATGCGCACATACATGTAGTTAACGTCATAAACAATCATTTTTAAATTAGTATGATTATTATAAATAACGGTAGAAAAAAGGATAAAATGTTATACATAAGTTTAGTGATGGCAATACAAAACAATACACAATACACAAATATAGCCGAGAGGTCGTCGTAGCCGTCTTGCAAGCAAGTTGTTGGTTGCAGACGGTTGTGGGTTCGCCTCCCGGACGATGCTATGATATATGGAAAAAAAAATACACAAATATAGACTTTTAATCTATTTATTTGAGATCTCGCAAAAATATTTTTTCTTCTTCTAAGAAAATGTAACCCCATTACTTTTTAATGAAAGCAATCAATATTGTATTGCTTTACAGTATATTTGAGATAAAGTTTTATAATGTAAATATGAATTGGTGTTCTTATAAAACATATAAAATATTTTTTTAAATTTCTATTAGTATTCATTTGCTTCACATACCCAATCCAACAAAAATATGTCATTGCAATAATAGATCTAACATCATCATATGCAGAAATCTGAACAAGATACCAATTTAATATTTTTTATTAATCACTCATTAGACTAAAGATTATCAAATAATGAATAATATTTCTTTAGTGTAATTTTCATTATACCGCTCTCTCATGCAAGGTAGGGAATGTTTTCCATCCACTTTTAACACCTTGTGGAAGGATGTAATTTGCTATCATATATTCAGAATAATTCAGACCAACTTTAAATAAATTTTTTTATTGCTTGTAGATTACGTCAACATAGGTCACTGTTTTATATGGAACTATTTAGGCTGCAGTAAGTATATCACTATAATGAAATATCTATTTTTTACCTTGTTAAATGCAGCATCAACATATTAGATTCTTATTTGCACTTCAACATCTAAGTCCATGTATATAAAATCTACTAAAATCACTTACTGATTCATATTCTCAGGCTGATAATGCACAAATTGAAAGCTGTTGAAGATTTTTATTTTCATTATTGGCTAATAAAGCATTAAGTTTTAATTATTAAACAAAGCAATTATAGGCTGCTTCAAAATATTAAAAATATACTTTACAACATCTGATCATCTTTTGAATTGGAAAAACATTACAATAATTAACATTTTAATCTAGAAGTAAGAAAGATGATTTTTTTTTGTTTCAATTGTTTTAATTTTAAAATACCATTATCATCTGTGCATCATATGTTTATGCTTGCTTTATGTCATCTACAAACTCGTTCAAAGACTACTATCATAAAAATAAAAAATAAAAAACTGCTGCTAGTACATATTCTTGTTCATTGCCAATCTTCATTTAAAAAAATCATTTTTCAGATCTCCATGTATAAACATATTGAAAGACTAGGGTGCAAACAATGTAGAAATATTTATTCTACCAACTGATTTGTATAGCTACATCAAAACTCATTCTGTTTTTATGTTCTGTTTTGAGTGCCACTTCATTTTTTCTGGAATTATGGATAATCATAGCTATTTATGAATAGCAATCTAATCATAAAAAAATTGTGTAATGCTATTAATACAGAACTTTTGGCTTTATACTAAAAATAAATTATAATATTTAATTGTTTTGAACTCAAATTCATCATTATAACTTTGATATTAGTTAATAATTTGCAGATGTGAATTATTTAAAATTAAGTATTCCAACTTAAAATATGTCCTTGCTATTATTCTTATTTATGGTTATCATTATTTTAATGCAAATTTAGTTTTTATATTGATGCATTGGAAGTTTTGAAATTAATTAATTAATTCAGTTTTGTAATATGCAATCTTTTACAAAAGAATGTGATTTGCTTCTAAGCTGAAAGCTTTCAAAGAATGTATTATGTAAGCAGTATTTGATAAAATTGTTAGTATTGAAAATAAATAAGATTACTGTCTTACTCCACTTAGTGAGGGCAATTATTTCTCCAAAACTGTATATAGAACAAGTAGTTATAATAGCTTCCTATGAAAAAAAAATTGGCAGGTTATCTCAATTGAAAAATTACATTATAAACTGTGAACAAAGAACTTAACCTAGTATATATAGTAATTAAAAAATCACTTAATGTACATTACATGCTTATGTGAATTATGCAAGTATGCCATAAGCACTTATAATATATATAATCTATAATAGTGCAACTTAAAACTATGTGAAAAGCTTAGCTTAAAGTTGTTCTTTTGATGATCCATCCATTAATAATCAATTGCTTATACTAAAGTCTATCATTGTCTTCTAAATTCTTCGATGAACTTGGTTTATTTGAAGGAGTGCACCAGATGTTGATGGTGGAAGATTTCTGAAGAAAAAGTTTAGAAAGAATAGATGATGTGCTTATTGGATTTTTTTTCATATAAGAGATCATGATTTTATGATTTTGGAAATTTGAATGCACCAACAATGGTTTGAACACTTTGTTTTATACTGTCTTTGTTATTAAAAATATCAGTCATGGTAAACATGAATAAACATGTAGAAGGATGGATCTCACAATTTCTTTCCTTTCCAGGTGACGTAAATATCCATTTTGGTTTCCAAGCTCAGCAAATTTCTTGATTTTTTCAGGGTAATATTAGTTGCTGTTATGATTTTTAATTGAAAATGTATGTAGCTATAAACTTTTAAACATAATTGCTAGAAAAAAAGGGTCTTTTAACTGTCAAAAAATGCAGCAAAATGGATTAAAAAGTGAAAGTAAACCAGGAATCATTTTTGTTAATTTCATTCAAATATGCTAATTATTTATTCTCATCTCTTTAATAAGCTTCACTGTTTTCTTTTCACAGTCAAGGCCATGACTATGAGCATTACAATTAATTAGTTGAAAGTGCACTAGAAAATTTTTGCTAACTTTAAAAATTTAAAACTTATCTTGCATACGCTTGTGTGCACACTCTATTTATTATATTTCTCCAAGATACTGCTTATAAAAATTTTACGATATATAATAAATTCTGAATATTTTTGAAACAAATTATCAATACTTTTATTATGAAGTTCCTTGTTATATTTTATCTGTGTAATATATTTTAAATATTTTATATAAAAACGTAAAAATATTTATAAAAAGATAAAAATAAATCTACCTTGACATAAACATGATTAGCTTACTATTTATCAAATTTATTTGATTTATCTTTATTAATGCAATTTAATATCGATCTTTTTAAAAAAGTAAGTTGTTTCTTTGGAAAAATTGTAAAGATAAAAACAGGGACTTTTCTGTACAAAATTGATGAAAAGAAATATGATAATAACATCCTATGATGCATTTCATTTCCATTTTTGCGTTAGATGGCAGTATTATTGTACTGTGTTACTTTATTCTGTAAAATTTTCTGTGGCAAAATTTTAATAATATTATTATTTTTAACAAAAGCCATTATAATTCTTTGAAAGCACTTTTTTCTTAAATCTTTATAATCCCAAACATTTAAAATACTTTAAAATTATTTTATGCTAATTAGATAGCAATTTACAGATTTTGATCATGAACTAGAAACAGCAAAGTGTTCGTGTATAATTGCTTAGTTATATGTACAGATATAAATTATAAAGTAAATTGTTTCATACACTTCTATATAATTTTATGGCTTAATTGACAGAAAAATAGTAATTTTTAACATTTTTGTGTAATTTATTAGTTCTTTTTAATAGACATGGTGTTTTCTTAAGATTTATTAATCATGTTAGCATGTGACCTGACATAACATTTTAGCAAGTTCAATATGAATTATGACATAAATTTCTACTTGCCATTGAATGCTAATTTTAAACTATTAACAGATGAAAGATTTAAATCATAAATAATGAGCACACAAAATAAAAGTAATAAAATTATTTTGACATCAGAAAAATAAATGTTTATTCACAGGAATAAATATATATATTCAGAAGCCAAATATTTCAAATATTTTCCTATTAAACAACGAAATATTTAACACTTTTTTTTGCAAACCCAAACTTCTGTTTAGATTATTTATACATACATTTGAAGATAAATATATAAAACATTTTTATTATTAATTTTAATTATTTCAAGATTGTGCTTCTAAATAAGATTTATTAGCATAGCATTTAACTTATATGTTTGATTCTAAAGTAAGTTGCAATTTTTTAAAAACTGTATAAACTTATTCAAGTTTAAATAATTTTGTTGAATGAATATTTTAAATCACTTTTAGCATAGTGTTCAGTTTAGATTTTTTAGTCAGGTTTTTTTTATTAAATGTTTTATTTTACAATATTTTTTTTCAAAAAATAGAATTCATAAAATAATAATATTAAATAAATAAATATATTAATTTAAATTTGTTATTCATTGCAACCATTCACTAGTTGCTTCATATACATAAATTATACAAGTATAACATGATCACTATTTCATATGTTTACACATGCTGTTAATAAGAGTACCAAACTCTCCATACAGTAGTGCCACCAGAAGTGTAAGCTTTTTTAATCAATGGATGTCAGATAGGTAAAATGTGGCTTGCAGGATGTTGCATTAGATCCTAAAATCTAGGTGCAGTGCTCTCATATC
Source organism: Epiperipatus broadwayi (assembly GCA_028023455.1). Classification (NCBI taxonomy): domain Eukaryota; kingdom Metazoa; phylum Onychophora; class Udeonychophora; order Euonychophora; family Peripatidae; genus Epiperipatus; species Epiperipatus broadwayi. The sequence continues at coordinate 2,689,327 of JAQFVV010000114.1, forward strand.
CAAGGATCCTCACTGATGAAATCCACAAACTAGAAACTAGTCTGGTGATGTTGGATGAGTAGGCACTAGATAGGAATTTTATGCACAAACCTTTCTACATCCATGAATTACAAAAGCTTGCACTTGATGGCACTATTGTATGAGAATTTTGGTGCTTTTATTAATTGTACAAGTATGAAGTTAATAAGCTATTTTAGAGTTTGGCTTCTATAAATGTTCTTAAAGTTCATTATATATTGATTTTCATAAAGAATTGTGTTTTCCAAAAAAGATATTCATAATCTTTAATAATTTATAAACAGAATAAATGTTACAAATTGGCTTTTAGAAAAATAAATTGCTTTATTTCAGTTTAATCCATGTAAATTATCTAAATAGATAATGGCAAAAACATGTTAAGAGTTCCTGGCTATATATTCTAAATAAATATGAGATAGTTATTATTTTAACAGCAGAATATCTTTTAATTTTTATAATATTCTATTTTTTTATATTCTAATTTAATATTCTTTTTTTTTTCAAATTCTTATATATATATTTCTTTTAAAACTTTCACATTTTTTTAAAAATATAAAAAAAATTGCGACTTTTATCTAATCTTATTTTTTATTTTCCAAAATAGAATATCAAAGTTCTTCTCAACCTTTATAAAAAATTTGAGCATTCAGCCTTTTATAACAAACTGACATCAATAATCAAACTTTTATTCATTTCTCTTCATTTGTAGTTATTATCTACAAAACATCTGCGTTTATTGTTTTTATTTCTTTATACATATATTATTTTAGTAAATAAATTTATATATAAATACTGCATTTAATAGTTTATCACTTCGTTTTTCACCTCATATTTTTTAAGATAGTTTGTGGTGTAGAATTTTAAGTTTTTACTATTTTTTTAATTATTAAAAAAGAGCTACAAAGATATCTATAAGTAGTTAGTATTAGGGAGAGAAGATGAGGGAACTATCTGTCGTTTATTTGGTATCTTTTATCTCCTATTAAATTTGGTCTCTCTTTACATGTGTTTAAAAATTTCATTTGATTTTAATTTTGGTTAAATCTAATTTTTGAATAAATTTATTATATCTGATATTATCTATTTAATATACCTATTGAATTCTTAATAACAGTTCACTTATTTAATTTTTGTTTTATCATTCCATTTTTTATTTTTTCAAGCGGATGAATATTACATAATAGCTTTCATTTTTAACTCAAAATTTTACAATACTTGGTATGATGATGGAATATATTATATAATTACACATTAAAGAAAAAGGTTAGAATAATGGAGCCATGAAGTAGTATAATATATATTTATAGAAATTTTGGGCATTATATAAGTAAAATTAATTTTCTGCATGACTGTCTATAATATACTTTAATCTGATTATCTTAGAGTCTAATATAAGGCTGTTATCATAAGCTCTTCATATTATTATTCAGCTTTTTAAACTATTAAGGATTGTTCGATCACATTTCCACCCATTACTTATATACTTAAATATTTCTGAATCTACTACTTCCTTTTTCTTCCTATGTTTTTTAATTTTTATTCTAACTTTACTTTTTTTTATTTTTCTTCTGATATTATACTGATCATTCCTGCTCATGAGTAATTGTTAATGATGATTTTGAAGATTTACTTTTAAAACTAATATTAAAAATCATCAGTGTTGTGTGTTTGAAAATATCAAGTTTCAAACATGCTATTAAGGCAATATTTTTTAGCAAACATTTACCAATTTCAATATAAAACAGAAATAAAAATTAGATGTAATAAAATGATGACAATTTCAGTTGTAATCAAGGCAGCTAAAGAAATTCAGAATCTTTTCACAAAATTTTGATTTAGAGATTGTGATCATATGAATTTGGGTGCACTTTTATATATAATTAAAGCAAACCTACCATTTTCAGAAGTCTAAATTGCTGAACATTTTTTTTTTTGAAAATAAATAAAAAAATATATAGTCAAAAGTAATTAACTCTTTTGCAATTTTGCATTTTTTCAGCAGCCTCCATTGGTCACTGAATTAGGATTACAAATTTTTATTTGAACAAATTAATCATTATTTTTAAATAATTCCACAAATTTTAAATTACTTTTTAAAAGTATAAATTTACAAATAAAAATCATTTATAAAAATAATAAAAAATAATAATAAACTGAAATATGTAAGCACAGAAATAACTTTTGTTACTGCCTTTATGTTGCATTTTAAAAAAAGAGGATTTCCAAAAATGAAATAATTATTATGATTATTTATGGCAACAATATTCTGGTTTAAAATTTGAATTGCACTTACAATTATTTGAAAAATAACTTTTATAATCATTATAAAGGCATTCATTTCAGCCAATCACAACTTGTTTGTTTTATGACATAATCATTCTGAAGGTATTCATTTTTCAGCCAATCACAATTTGTTTGCTTTATGCTTTAATCATTATGAAGGCATTTGAGATTCAGCCAATCACAACTTGTTAGCTATTTCTATTTTTTTTCATGACTTCTTCTAAAAGGAAAAAAAAATTTTTACATAAAATTTGATTTTAAACATAAATAATCTTATAATATTTTATAAATATTTTGAAAATATTTTCATAAATTTATAAACAAACGAAGGAATATATATGTTTTTATTTTTGAAATTAACCAAAAGAAGAGACTCTCAACAGTCTTTGCAAGCATGTTTGAGCTGAGAACAAAGAAACTGCTACTCAGCTGTACATATTTCTATATACAATATTCACATCTTGAGATCTTTTTCTTTAAAAAAAAAAAATCAATTTTATTTTAGTTCTAGGTTTTACCATTAAATGAATGAAAAACTGATATACAAACGCTAAAGATAGCCACAAAAAAGTGAATTTAAGCTAAAGGGATAAAAATATTATTGATGTTGCTACAATTTCATGGACAGAGAAAGAATTAAAATACATTCAAAGAAGATTAAAAAAAATAAAAAGAATTGATAGTCATATTTACCAATCTTTTTATATCTAATATTTTACATATGATTCATGATATTATATATCCCATATATAAACTGCAACAATTATATATAACAAATAAATATATGTAACACCCATATAAATTGCAACAAGTAATAAATTTTTACATGTAGTATCAGTTATGAAATAATTAATTAAAAAGATATAGACTAAACATATTTTCAATGTTGCAAAGTTTTACCAATTCCAAAAAATGATAAACAATAACAATAACATAAATAATATTTTTATTAAACTAGTTGATATTAAAAAAACTACACATTTTAATATCATGAATATGGTTCAAATGTTTTATAAACCAAGATTCTTTAATGTCACCCCATAATTCCTATAATAGATTAATAAAACATGATAAATCTCAATCTGTCTATACTATATCATACAGAAGTTGCTCTGCTATATCCTACAGAATTTCAGAACTAGATTGTCACAACATTTGTATATAAATAACAGCACAAAAATGATAAAACTCGGACATCAAATGTTTATAAATATGCAAAGTTATGTAGCTCCCTTGAGAACAAAATGAGATTGATATTGAATGTATAAAGAATAATAATTTGAGGTACAAGATTGATGAGTCTTGACTTACAAAACATTCTAATCATGCTATTAATGTTAAAATATATAAGTTGTCACTTAATGTCTCTGGTTAATTAGAATTTATTTTCATTATTGTTGTTGATTTAGATTTATTGACTCAGATTTTGGATTATTTCATAACCACTATTAACAATGAATATTCAATCAGACAATATATTATATTAATTTTAATATATAGATTAGTTATATATATATCTAAATAATCAAAACATAAATAATTAAAAAATTACTGAGATTAAATTTCTAAGGTTTTTTTTCATGAGCTAAATTTATTTTTAGTAATGATTGTCAACTTTGTAGCATCTGATTAAAAATTTTTTTTCTCTGAAATGAAAAATTCTATTTTTGTTAGATAAACAATAAAAATAAAAAATAAAAATATATAAACACTGCTCATCTTATTTCCTTAAAGATTTTTTTTTTAATTTTATTTTAAAAACACGCACTCATTAAATTATTTGTACTACTATGCATATTTACTCCTTAATTTGTCAAGCATTGATGGTCGAGAGGTAACCACAGTTGCTTTACAAGCAGTTGTCTCAGGTTAGCGGGTTCGCTTCTGGATGATGCTATGACACATGAAAAAAAATATGATCAAGTTTTAAAAAAATCTTAAGTAAATTGTAACTGAAAGTAAAATAATAGAACTTTGTAAAAAATTAAAATATAATTATGTCTATGTAAAAAAATAGTCAAACTTAATTAATGGAAGCTCATCTGCATTATGACTATACATTAATACATCTTTTTAACATTAATAAAAAAATGTTTAAAAACAAAACCACAGCTTACAGTAAACACTTTTATTTCATGTGAAAATGCTAAAAACTTAAAACAATATATTTAAAAAATATTTTATAATAAATACTTTAACTTACTATTCATTAAAAATTCAAAAAATAATTATTTTCTTCAATAACAATTGAGGTTTTATATATAACTTTGAAATAAAAGCAATGGATGTCCAGAAATTAATTAATTAAATGGTTTATTGCAAAAAATAATAATTGAATTAATTAATTTCTGGTCACTCCATGCTTTTATTTCATATTCAATATAAAAACCTTAATTGTGGTTGAAAAACAATTACTTTTTGTCTTTTTAATGAGCAGAAAATAAAAGTATTTATTATAATATATTTTTTATATATATTATTTTTAAGTTTCTAATATTGAACTATATTTTGTAATTATTTCTATTTAAAACAGAGAATAAAAACATGACAATATCTCTAACACATTAAAAAGAATTGCAGCACATTAAAAATTGATATGAATATTATTTTATAAAAAAATCTTTTTTAAAAAATAAATTTTATAGTCAAAAGAAAATAAATTTTTATCCATTTTAAAAGAAAGAACTTTTACAATAAATTGAAATAAGAGTTACTTTAATTTATATTTTAATTAATTGTTAAAACATTTTTTTAAAAATAAAAGCATTTAAAAATATGCTACCCTCTCATTCCTATCATTGAAAACTTATTGAAACAACATCAACACATTAGAATTTTGGGCTACCAATCCATTTCCAGTAAAAAAAAAGCATGGGCTTTTTTTATTTACCTGAAATATTTCATTGTTATATGGATTATAACATGTGTACAAAATTTGAATGAAATTTATTTGATAGAAATATGTTAAGGCTAAATTTATATAATAACAAATACAAACTTAATTTATAGATAAAGGCTGTCTCATTTGAAATATATAAATGTCAGTAGTGATTGATGTATAAGGTTTCAATCAATGCATTGATGGAATTGGCTGATGTATTAGAGCAATGCCAGAATGCATTTTTATATAGCCACTAGCATTGATTGATTTGAAGTTGTGTTATTAAAAAAATATTCATTGCATGGCAGTCTTTCAATTCAGATGTGGTTTAATATTTGATAGAGATATGTTCAGACAGATATATCTTTCAGAAGCAGGAAGATTATGGACATTTTTAATTAATAAAAATCTAATTTTTTAACATAATTGCATTTTTTTCATATGTCAAATGCGTTGATTGGAAAGTGAACCTGGGTCAACTGCCTGGAAACCTGAGACAGCTGCCTGGAAGGCAACTATGCTAACCACTTGGCCATCAATGCTTGACAACATAATTGCTTTTTCTTTCTTACATTTGTAAAAAATCAATTAAATTATTTTTGAATTTGGTCAGAAATAATTTCTTAATTAAAATTTTTCTTAATTTCTTTTTGATACAAAAATATTTCAATTAAATTTTTGCTAACTGCATTGATAGGCTCAAAAAATTTTCTTACTAAAAACTTAAATTAACTTAAATTACATGATAAATATATCATGTGATATATATCAACTTCTGTTTCTTTTTAGTGTAATGCAATTTGACTTTTTGTCAGAATCAGAAAACTCAATAACCAAGATATTTGTATAGATTATTTATCTAATTTTAAATAATTTATCCAAAAATATTAATAATATTAGGACGTGCTCATTTGATCCTAATCATTTTATACTTTAATAATATTTATATAATTAATTCATGTATGGAAGAAAATATTTCTTTTTATATAATTCAAATACATATATGCACATACTGTCAGGATTACACTTGCACATAATTGCATGTAGGAGACATACTTATTACAACTTTATATTAAGATTTTATGTAAATATTTAAAAAAAAGTATGTGTTGACTAATATAAACTAATTCTTTATATATTAACCCATATATATATATATATATATAACCGTCGGAATATATATATATATATATATATATATATATATATATATATATATTGCAATGGTATAAATGGAATGAATAGAAGTGTAATACCAAGAGACAAAGACTTCTGAAACTAAATTAAATTGAAATTAATAAAGAAAATTGAAGCAAATTAAATGATAAGACTTTATATGCTTTAGCCTTAAGTTACCAATCTATACCAATACAATTTTAAAATAGATTAAATAATGAAGAATGCTAGATCTTATGGATGTAATGTAAACTTAAAATAATAATTTAATATTAGTTAGCTAAGATGGGTATGAAATAATAAAGGTTATGTTCATTTGTTCATATCCCTTTAAATACAATTTATAATTATTACCCTTAATTAATTAAATAAGTAAAATCAGGACTTCTGATTTCATAAATAATGATAGCAATTTATTTACATCAAGTAATATTAAATAATGTAAAATTAATGATATGCTAAAGAAATAAAAGTTAATGTGTAATAATTGTATAAATGTTTGTACTTATGGTAATGCAAAACAACAATCTTATTTATTGAAGCAGAGAAAAATATGAGTTTATATTAATTTTATCAAAGCACATAAAATTTATATGGAATCTTTAACTTATTATGATTTATTACTATAGTGATATTAAAATCTAAATTTGTTATTCAGATGACATGTAATTAATAGTTATTTATAATTTTGACTCATTGTTATTACTTCCCTCTATGTATATGTTTACTTATTTATTCTTTAACAAGCAAACATATAAGGTAACTTTTCAAACACATATATAATAAAATTTTATAGGGGGAATTGAATGATCTGCAAGGATGATGATATATTCAATATCTATAATTCAATGGCACTTAAGATTTCATAATTCACTAAAATATCCAATATCTGTGTAGCAACAAGGATCCAAAAGTAGTCTTAAAATTCATTCCAATTAGATAACCAATATAATTTTATCAGAAAAATATTTGTGTATGTTTATTCATTTAGGTAGAAAACCCATAATACACTATTCTGCAATGTAAGTTCCATTAGCAACCATATATAAAAATGAAACACCATTTGATACATTTCTACTAAACTCATCCTATTTTTTTATTGTCAAAATTTCTTTTCAAAGTAATTGTTATTCCATCCATCATGATGTAATATAATCCTTGAACACAATAATATATATATATATATATATATATATATATATATTATAGTCTATAAATATAAATATATATATATATATATATATATATATATATATATATTTAAGACTATAACCTTAATACTATGCACTTTGACTGTTCAATTTGCCACCAGATGGACCTCTGCAAATATTCATACAAGATTACAACTTTATAAAGATAAGAGCAGCCACTCTTATCCTCAACCTACTTTCTAATTATATAGGCAAATCTAAAGCATTTTGATTTGTGAGTGTGAAGCTGTTAAACTCTTCACTAATTAAGTCCACAATTTTTATTAAACACTAACATTCACAAAATCTTCCAAATAGAATGAGTTAATGTTGAATTTAATAAAGACATTTATTAAGATGCATAAAATAAAATTATTCCAACAGTAGCATGAAGATACAATAAAAAGAATGTAAAAATCAATGTTTTGATATTCCTTAATAAATAATTCTCCAGTTTTAAATGTTGATATTATATTTTAATACCTTTAGCAATATTAGCAATTTTATCCTTAGGTATTCGTATTTTTTCCCAGGAACATGTGTATATGTTGTGTTTAAATTTAAATAAGTATTTTTGAAATCTCCAATGAAAATAAAAAGCAAATTTTCTTGAATACAATGGAACTGTACTTCAGCTGGTATTAAGATTTGATTTACATTTTTGTTTATTTTGATGAGTAGACATCCACTTTACTTTCTAGCAATTAATGTTGTATGGTTTTTTAATAAAGACCTTCATGAATATGTACATTGTGGTTAATATTGAAAGAAATGTTTGTTAAAAGTGAAATTTCTTTTGAAATAAGCAAAATATATATATGAAATGTACACACTTAAAAAAAAGAATAAAAGTGCAGGATTTATATTTCATGACATGGAAATCCATATAACCTATTTGGATAATGTAATATCTATCACTATTCTTATTTAACATGCTCGAGCTATGACACTTAAAAAAAAACATGCTCGAGCTGATTGTCTGGAAAATTCAACGAGCTATTATTAATATAAATAAATACATTTAAAAAATATTAATTATACACACATATAAATATGAAAATGTAACATATTATTTTATTGAAATACTTTAAACAAATAATGTTATTTTGGATAAAATGCTCTTAAATTGAAAAGTTTTCAATCTTTTTTTTTTTTTAAAAAAAAAGGTAAATCTTACAAAGTGTTATTCTTTTGTATTATACATAAAATGATGAACTGTGAACTTATTCTTAAAAGGTATAATAAAATAAAATAAATCAAAATTATTACTTTGATTTAAAAAATTATCATTCATTATTTATTTATCAGAAGTTAAGGTTTACGAATATATATAGAACTGTTTTATTAGAAAAAAAGCATGCATGTCCCTTTCTTTAGGAATTCTAAATAATTTTAATTTTCAAAGAAGTTAATGTATTATTTTAAAAGATAAAGAAAATAAATCGAAGGTTTTATATTCTACAAAGTTAACAATAAGTCTTTTAAAAAAAATAGACAAAAACATCATTTTAAATTTTATCAAATATAATGCAAATATAAAGAATAAAATTAAAGAAGGCATCTAAATTAGTAATTTAATAATTAATGATCACCATAGAATAATAATGTAAAATACAAATATATAAAAAAATTTTAATAACACATATGTAAGTGACATGAATTTAGGGTGTACTAATATGATAAATATATGTACACTCATAGAATATTAATGAAGTTTTGTTTAATCCTAAAAATATTTCAAATGATTGTGATCAGACCAAAATAAAAAAAGTCACATTTAGAAATAATAGTAATTTGCTTCCATATTTTTATACATATAAACAAATATCTAATAGAAAACTTACTTTGAATTTTCATGTTCATGTGATGTTTTGTTTTTACATCTAAAATGTTAGAATTTTTTTTAGATAATTAGTCAAATCAAAACTATTTAGTCACCAGTTTAATCAGTACCTACTAACTGTATGTTTAGTTATTATTAGCTAGAAATGAGAAAAAACTACAAAAACTCTTTGCTATGCAACTATTGACAAGCTTGTATTTTTTCATATTCCTCTTCTAATGAAACTTTTGCTCGATTGTAAATTGCTTAGGCTATTTACAGAAAATACACATTTACATACATATGGAATAAAAACTATATATATATTATTTTATTTCTAGCAGTAACTAACATAATATATTCTCCAATGGACTTACTACTACTTGGAGATTTTATGTTTATATTTAATTTAACATAAAAATCTGTATTATAAATACCAGTTTCAATGTATACACTATTGGTCTACCTTACAATGTAAGTAATCATAGTTTAGAACGATTAATCTTAAAATAATTTTATTTATTAAAATTATAAGTTAATTAATTACTCCAAATTCTGTTAAATTTATAATTGTTCAGGTAATTAATATTTATTGTGTAAATTGAGTAATAAATTATAAATCATATATTTATAATTAGAAATTGTTCATAAATAAAATTAATTATCAAATGACAAATATGCACGTGACTAACTTAAAAAAAGTAATGATATAAGAAAAAAAAAACGGAGAAGAATAAGGAAAATAAATCAACAAACTAATTTTGTCAAGGTTTTTTCTTTTTTAAAAACTCGACTACAATTTCTCACTAAGTTTTTTTTTTTCAATTACCTTTTTCAAAGTTGTCAGCTGAGATTTTCTAAAACAAAAAATAAATAAGTGAAAATAAAATTTAAAATGTCACAGTACAAGGCTTCAAAGATTTGAAAAGGGAGAAAAAAATTCTGTATTCTCATTTTCCATCATTTATTATTGTTACTAACGTTCGTGCTATTGATAGTGCTATTAATAATATCTTAATATTAAACTAGACCGAATTATTTATTTATTTTATTAAATAATTTTCATATATGGAAAAAATTACTATTAAAAAAATGCACAAAAAAGAATAAATAAATAAAAAACACAATTTCTAAGAATGAATTAGATTAACACTTTATGTGCTTGAAATTTCTGCAAAACAATTTTAATCACAAATTAAGAATGTGTAATATTTTTACAAAATACATTTGTAAATACTTAAATTTATTTTATTCCAGATATCTCAACACAGTATAAGATTTATTATTGTAAGTTATAAAATGCAATAATTATATTTACAGTTAACAATTGCTTTTTACTCAAATAAGTTTATATATTTATTTACGTATATGCTTGCATATATATGATATGTATATATACATTTATATTAAATGGCAAAGAAATGTTAAAACATAGTAATAATTTTACAATGCTTTATTTTTTAATACAATATTAGCAATATACTCTTTAGAATTATTTATATTTCAAAATTACATTATTTACAGGCATATGGATGCAGCAGCATATCAGATGCACCCCATTTTTATACACAGTTTAAAAAAAATATATTTATATTTTTTTATGAATTTCCATAATGATTTACTATACTAATTTTGTAGTTATCTATGCCTACAAAATACAACTAGGGAACATTGTAGTTAGGTACTTTGTAATCTTCATCTTCCAAACTCACAGATTTATCTCCAGAGTTAAACGAAGAATCACTTATAGTCTCATTTTTCTAAACTGAATATTTGTATAAGAAATCATTCTTTCTGCCATCAAGTAAGTTATTAATTCCACATTTCTTAAGTGACTTTACAACAGTCTCATATTTCACAATATCCCATGAAGTTTTGATCCATTCGCAAATCTTCAAAATGCTAGCCTTTTTCTTCTTCCTGATGGAATCACATAAAGGTTAAAAGTTTTGTTAAGGTCATAGGAATAAAAAAATAAGCTGTCAGCTAATTTGTGTTTTCCTGAAGGTTTGTGATGATAGTGTTCTAGTTATATTTTATATTGGACTATTTCCATCATCTAATATATGTATTGAATGTCTCTAGAAAAATTTAACTTTTATTTAAATATTCCAAATACATTCAACTGTTAGTAATAGCACATCAAACAGGTTAGTATATGCACAATGTTTCAAGAAGTATTTGCTTTTTAGCAGAAAATTAATTAACTGATATTAAACAGGAAATGTCTACCATTAATAATTTATTATTATTTGTTTTATTTTTAAATTAAAAATTGATTTTTAATATTTCAAAAACATTTTCTGTATTTTAGGTCATGTTTTAACAAAATTCAATTTTGGATGCAAAATGATTCACCCACATAGTTAAATAAATATAATAGTTCAGTTTTTATATACTTTGACAACATCAATTTTATACTAAATGTAAGTCATTTTTACTTTTTAGTTAAGAAGGTTACTATGCCATTATATGACTTTTTTAATACTTATTTATATGCTGTTTGAAGCATATAAGTAAGCACAAGAGAAGTAATATGGTATTGTTATTAATAACCCTGTATTTAATGAGTTTTTAAAATTGTCATTTTTGTTATTGGTTGATAAATTCTGTCAATTAATTTTTAAAATGTCTCAAACATGCACACTCAAACAGAGATCAAAATAGAATTTTATTATTAAAATTGAATTACCGTATATGATTTTTCTCAAAAGTAACCTTTATTAGTCAAAAGATTACAAAAAATTATCGGGTACACTTACCCGTGGAGAATTACAAAGTGTTCAATGTTACAAGACCAAACAATTATTGATCATGTTTACAAGGTACATATGCTCGATAATAAATATATTCATAAAAGGGTTGTATAATTTTGCTTAATGTGTATCTATACATGGATGAGCACAGATCTGCACTGCCCAAAAACAATCCATCAAGGGCATGCAGCAGCCCATCAGAGCAGAAAAGGTGCTGAAAACTTTGACTCTGTACCCTCCTGGAAAGTTTTCCAGGTAGTGGCAATAATTGTCACCAGATCGCACCCATAAACCAGACCCTCAATGACCGCCATCATCAACCCGTGTGGAAGAAATGAGGAGTGCAGACCCATGCCTGCAAATATTACAACAAAACTCTATTACTATTACAAAGATGATATTTCTAGCAGGAGTGTCTAGTATCCAGTGATATCATCTTGCACACTGAGGTCAATGAAGCTGAACATCTACCCTTAATCATTATCAAACTCCTGTGTCTACAAATGTTCACAATAGCTGTTCAACCTACCAACCAAAGTTCTTCAGGGTTTACAGTGATTTTTATTTGTCAATACTAATTGGATCCTGCTTCTTTTGATTGAATTTCAGGTCTTGATTAGTAATCAATGATTCAAGTATAATCTGAAAGTTTGTTGTTAAACCTTGGAAAATTCTCAATAATTATTGCTTAAAAGAATATGAATAATTTGCAGCTTCAATGTCTCTTTAGGTCTAAAACATCATTTGTACTAATTTTTGTCTTTGAATTATTATTATTTAGCTCAGGAATCACTTCATTGTAATTCTGTGTTGATTTGAAATTTTTTATATTTTTTTTGTGACCCCCAATCCACTGGAAGGGTGATAATAACTTCTGTTCTGATCATCCAAGAAACCTGATTTTTGTGCAGGGAGATAGATAGCTTAGGTTATTTTCTATAATGTTCATTTCTAAAATTGAGATCAAATTAACATTTAAAACTTGTTTAACACTGCTAAAATCTGATGCAAAGATGAATTTCCTAAAACCATCATTGTTAACATATTATATTCCACGTTTTCTATTAGATTTGATGTCCAAATGAATTTCCTATTTATTCTATCAATAAAATTAGAATTTCTAGTGTCTATTCTTTTTAGAATTATTTGGTTTTATTTAAAATTATTTTTAAAAGGTTTATAATATTCTAATGATTCTAAGAATTACTTAAGCTAGCTTTGTCTATTTCTAATGGCATTCATTTGCATAAAACGGAATGATAGATAATTTCAATTATCATTGAATGAAAACTGTTCAAAAACTTCTTCTAAAGATGAAAAACACTGAAACAGATATTCACTTATATTTTGGTAAACTTTTTTTCTATGAATCCAACAATGGACTATGACTTTGGTGAACAAAACAGGGAGCCTGAAACAGTAAAAACTGGAGTCCTAGGCTCACTCTAGTGGACTACCATATATGATTTTTATTAAAAAACTCTAATTAATATAATTTTAGTTATTTCTTTTTCCTATAGAATTAAATGACATTTTCAAAACTAACCTAAAATTATAATAATTTAACTCATTAAATGTTTTGTTGTAAATATACTCGTTAAATTTTACTCTTTGTTTTTTTTCCATAATTTTCCTTTAGTTACATTTTTTAACAAAACAAAAAAAAATTTTTTCTATTTTATCTTTAACTTTTTAATAAATTTTGTTAAATCATAAGTTCAAAAAATGAACTTAATATTAAAAATAAACTATTATGCTATGAAAAAAAAGTAAATCAGAAATAAATAAACAAAAGAAAAGATTTTATTTTAAATGTTAGGCTAATAAATGTATTCAACTACAAAAATTACATTTACATGGATTTAATTGGTTTCAAAGGCATTTCAAGTATAATGATGGTTTGTTATTATATAAATTTGATTAACATTGCTGATTAAAGTACAATTATATGAACATTGGCAATTATAAAAGATTGTTGTTAATGATAATTTTTTTGTACAACATAGCATTTGATATATAAAAAAGAAATGTTCATAACCTTTGAAGGATTAATGCTAATTTGTCTTGAGCTTGTCTGGTCCAGTTAGATAGCATTCTGTTGTATTAAACTATTGTAATGAGAATGTCTGGAACATAGTTTTTCATGTAGCTGTTTGAATTATGAAGCAGATAAAATGTCCAAGAAGGTGGTTAATACTTCCTATTGTGGTTGGGCTGCTCTCTAATGATTGACTGAGCGACTGTAAAAATGTCTGGATGGGGGTTATGTTATTATCCCATGCTTTTATATGAGATAATTTATTTATAAATGTGGATGGATTCTTCATGATAATGTTTAGTATTTATTCATTATTACTACTCATTAATTTTTTTATTTATATTATTTATTATTTTTTAATATAAATAAAACATACTTTTATTCATTTAAATTAACCTGACCTTCATACTTTGTTTATTTATATCATCACACTATGGAATACAATTTTAGTCACATCAATTTTATGTATCTGTAAATTCATAAAAAATATAGTTTAATTATTTATTTTATACATATTAGTTGTATAAATCCATGCTTTAAGACCATATAAATGTTTTAGTTATCAAATAGTTATAAATATATAAATAAATTTGTTTTATCTGCATAAATCTAATAATAGTAGTATTTTTAAATCCAGATTGATTCTTTATATGTTAATTATAATGTAAATTAACTAATGTGTGCATTCGATATTTGCTTATTAGTAAAAGTATTTTAAACCCCTGAGAGTGTTTTCTGTTATATTTGGCATTTCCAATATGATGACCTCTATATTTCATACATATTGAAAATAAATATAAATATAGTGTTCATATTATTATTTGTTCTATTTCTTTTACAAATTAATAATTAAAAATGTAACTAATAAAAGCGATTATTTCAATAAAAATAAATAATTAATTAAAGTAGTTAGTTAAAAAAATATAATAAATAGAAAAGCTGAATTTATTTATATATATAAAGCGTTAAATGTTTCCTGTTTTAATAAACATTTTTTTTGTCAATATAAAAAAAATATCTTTCATTAAAATTGCTATCAAAACAACAAATAAAAAAATCCATTATATGACATATAACTATGTGGGGGGTGGTGGTAAAATTTGTACAAAATTATTTATAATCTGATATAAACATGCATGCTTAGTAGCAGTTTATTTATATATTTGCAAATATGAATTAGCAAAAAATGTCATTCCACTTTAATGAAATGCTAATGGAATAAAAAAAATAATAAAAAAAGTCTTTAATCAATTTATCTTCCATGTTTTGATTTGCAACTATAAAACATGAACTTTGAATTTAAAAATTAAACAAATATTGAACAAGACAACCATAGACAACAAAGAGATAAAAGAAATAACTGAACAAAAATTCAAAGTAGCATGATACTACTGGTTATGTTAGGAAATATATGGATTGGTACTGATTACGTACCAACAAGAAAAAAATAATAAATGAGCTAAACTAATTCTTGATTAAATTGTGAAAGATAAAAATTATCTTTTGGCAATATATAATATGAGATAGATTGATTAGATGAAAAAATTTTTGGGATCAATCAGAAATTAAAGATTACATTATAGATCTTTGAAGAAAAAATTAAAGCCATTAATTCTATATACATTGTCAAGAATTGCAAAAATTATAACAACCTTAAATAAACATGCTTTCAAAACACAAACGAAAAATGTTTTTATAATTTTTTTTTTGCTTATTGTATTATAAAGTTATATATTAATTATTATAAAAATATTTTTAAAAAAATGACTGCTCTCTAAGAATTGTAATTTCTTTTTAAATTTTGATTTTTCTTTTCTTTTTTTTTTACTTTCAAAGTCAAGAGTAATTTCTTTTTGGGCAATTAATTATCTTGTCCTTTTACTGTGAATTCAATTAGCGATGCTTTAAATAACTTAGCATTACTGCAAATTGTCGTTTAATATTAAATTTTTTTTAATTGCATTATTTTAGGTTCATTTTTCATAAAGATAAAGACCAAATATGAATATGTTTTTCACTTCATCCACCTGCCGATTTCTCTAGAATTATATCTTAGTAAAAAGTATCTTATCTCAAAGGCTGCCAATTTAATTTATTTTAGAAGATAATTTTATATGAAAGGTGCTTGTGTAAGTTTTACTTAGAGAAGGGTAATTCATCTATAAAAGTTGTTAAAAATTATGTTAAATTAAAAACGTTTTAAATGATGTTAACAACAATAATAACAAAATAAATTAAGGATTTTTTTTAACATTTTTTTTTAATAAATCGACCTTTTTATTCTATTATTTCGAATTATGACTTTTTTTTCCTTTACCAAATAATTTTTTTAAAAAACATGTATTTTGAATACCAACACAATTCATTAATGGTAATATTGCTGCTACATAATTGTATGATTTTATCATGGGATGTTTTATAAATCACCAAATTTGAAAGTCTGTACTCAATACTCAATTTATTATTATAATAAAATAATTTAATTTCAAATTCTTATCATTATCATTATTTAAGTGGGTGTACCTCATCTCCATTTTTTAAAATCTTTAATCAATTTCTTTATTTTCCTCTCCTTTCTCTTTTCCATCCCATATATTCAACATATTCTTTATACTTCTGTTTTAAATATATATTTATTTCTGTAAATCATATATTTCATAAATGTCCTAATAAATTACCATTTTTTATTTACACTGTTCAACAGTTCAACATGGATTATTCTGTTTTGACAAATTATTCATTTCATTCTTCTCCAAATCAACAACATAAAACTCCATCATTTTTTTTACCTATTTTTAATCATTCAAGATTCTATTTTATATAAAACTACAATGTAAATTAATTTTTAATAAACAATATATTTAAATGCATGCAACATTATTGCCACTATACACCATGGCCTATGCCTACAGACTACATGATGAATGTTTATTTGTCAAAATTCATGTTATTCACTTTTAGAATAATTGTAATGTAATATACAATAAAGTATGTATTATTTTTTGTTTCTATATAACAGCTGTAATTTGGGGATGGGATTTCTGAAGCTTGCATATTAGATAACAAATTCTTGTAGCAATGAAAATTTTTTTTTCACATTGTTAAAAAAATATTTTTTATAAATATGTGATGTTTATATATAGCTTATTTAAAGTATATTTTACTTTTTAAATGTATATTATGCTTTTTCTATAGTGATAACATAAAAAAAATATTATTGTTTTTTTTTTTAATTCTCAATATATATAAATAAATATACTTTAAATAAAATATCTTTAGAAAACTGATAAATTACCTATTTGAAGACCACATCCTGAAAAATAAATTAGTAACTAAACAGGGAAGTTTTTTTATACTAGAGTAAAAATTGCGAGTGGGAAGGATGCAAATAAACCTGAAAACAATCTTCAATTTTTGTTTGTATCTTGTTTAACCATTACAATCTTAATTTAATATTTTTGATTTTATTACATAAATAGATTTGTCAAGTTAATTACAAGTCCAAGAGATAGCTTGAAACAAAACAGTGATTGGAAACAACTAGATAGAATATGTATAAAATGGAATGTATTAGTAATAAATTATTATAAATAATTAAAAAACTTAATTAGTAATAGCAGCCATTTTTAATTAATTAGAAAAGTAACACATAAGCTACATTTAATGTAGTCAATAAGAGTCAAAACTTATATTAAAAAACCATGAAGAATATTCAGAAAATGTAAACAAAAATTTATATTTTTCATAAGATTTGGTCAGAGTTGGACCAGAAACCTTTTTTTATTATGAGAAAGATAAAAAATAAACCTAAAACCTTCTATATGAAAATCTCAATGACAGAAGACGTTGGAGATAAAGTTGACAAATAACTGATTTTATATAAACTGACAGTCACATATGTGGCAAAAGTAAAAATGAAATTCTTGAATAAAAATATTTAAATCTTTTCTTACAGTGAAATTCTGATCTAAATAATAATATAGAAGGAGAGATTTTCTTCAGCAATATGACTATTACAATTTTAAGTTTTAAAATAATGTAGATTTTTTTCAAAATCAAATTTATTTTATTTATATATATTTGATGAATAAATTAAAAACTAAATATTTAAATTGTGTAATATTTAAAAAAAAGAGAGTAAATTAAAATGTACAAATTAAAAGTTAAAATTTAAAACTCAATATGTTCTTAATATTAATTAGAGTTATCCAAATAGAAATCCCATTCTTTTTCATTTTTTATCAAATTTTCCCTGCATTCACATTACTATGATTATTTATTTCATCATTGTTATCAATAAGAAGCATTCATAAATTGGTATTGCGACTATATAATATATACATTCAAAAAGAATAACATCATTACAATAAACAAGAAAACTTGTCCACAGCATTATAATATAAATGGTATATTTAAATTATTTAATTTATAAATTCTATTTATATAAACTTGTATTAGTTCTATGAATATGACTGACCTGATTGAAAGCAGTACTAAGCTATAATTTTTTTAAATAAATTATAATCTTTCCAGCATAGTATACCTTCTCTATTTTATATTCAAATTAAGAAAAAAAGTAATATAATTGAGTTATATACATTCAGTAAAAAGTCTTTAATTCTTCTTGATTTTTTTATATATTATTCCAATATTTATTGCAGTATTACATATCATTTACATTGTTTTCCTTATTTTAGTGTACAAATTTGTAATGACTTTGTATACAGTATAAATATTAAATATCATTATTTTTAACCATTAGCAATTTATTATAGGATAAAAGTCTTTGTGATTTTAATGTAGTTTTTTCCACTCCATAGGTTTTTATATATCACTCCAGCTAACTTTTTCTCTCATCAGTATATCTCAAAAACATGTCTTTGTTTAAGTTGATATTCTATTGAAATCTAATTTTTATTAATTACTCTAGTGATATGATTAATCCTGCTTTATTTTAACTTATTTTTTATTTCAATAATATCTGTTTGCATTTTAAATTCTGTATATCCTTTTCAATCTCTATTTGGTAATCCTAATATACATCTTTCTACACCAAACTCTTTGGTTGGCAATTTCTGTGTTTTTTTCTATGAAATGTTTTTTTAAGTTTAAATTTATATAAAAAAATCTTATAAATTATATGTATTAAATATCAGCACATAAACACAATTTTCTTTTTAAAATATGTCTTTAAATATATTTTTATTTATTTGTATATTGTAAGTTATTTATAATAAATTACTATCATTCAATTCTATGATAATTTACTTATTTAATGTATGAAATTTTTATTAGTTAACTTCACAACATATTATAAATGAACTTGTAAATATTTTAACTAGATAGAATCACTAATAACATTATTAAGTGTTCTAATTCTGTTACTGTACAAGTGAATATTATATTCATTATCTACATGGTTCATTGCTTGTGTTTATTCACAACTACATAGTTATTAAATTTCATTATTGAAACAGATAAGCATAATAATCATGGATAGTCTTGAATTTGCTAGTGAAATTCTATTAATATCTAGGGAAATCAAATATAACTAACTGTTTAGTTTAGAAAAAGAAAATTGTTTGGAATTTCATAAGAAGTTTATTTTTATGCCACAATTCTTTGGCTGTAAATTTTTGATGGAACTCCAAAAAGGGGATTTTGATTTCAAATGAATCATGGATAGTGAAACTACATGTTGATTTATTAGTAAGTCTGATCAGCTTATTAGGGCAGGTTGTAATACACTTTCTATAAGGCAATATCTAATCTGGCATCAAGCAGAACAGAAGAACACTGGGAAAGAAATAGATTTGAGTGTACCAATAATATTTCTCATGCTAATGTTTAATCAAGTATTTAAAAGTTTAGTGTGGACATTTTTGTTCAAATAATGGCAGAGTATTCCTCAAAAAAAAAGTATATTTATATTTAAATATTTATTATTACTATCAATCTTTACTTTACTTTTTGTTTGGAAAACTATTGAAAGTAAATATAAACATTTTAAAATATATCAAATCCCTCAGAAAACAATTTTTGGTAAATAAAAAAAATTGCAAGTAGGACTAGGGCATTTGCACATTTCAATATACATTCATAGAATTGAATTTACAGCATGATTTTAAATTGTTCTACTGCAATATTCACAAACTAGAATCTTCTAAAATATCACATGATCACCATTTGTATGGAGGGTTTGCTACTATAAAATAGAATATTCAAATATTCATTTTATTATACTTATGAATTTCCCTCAATAAAATAATTTAAGTGATATATAATTTAATGTGTAAATCTTTTTAATCTATGGAGATACCAACTCTACAGTGTTTTAATTATTTTATATTATGTCATTCTATCTTGTTAGTATTGTTGTAGGACAATTTGAAATTAGGCTATGAACACAATTCCATTAATGTATAATGAAACTTGCAAATATCATTGTCCATCCCTGCTGTGTTTATTAAAAACCAGGAAGCAGTGAGGAGGTTGATTTTCTTCTCTGTTTAACTATTGATTAACGATTTTTAAGTTAGTTAATTATATTTAAAAAAGATAGTGCACCAGATTTTCATTGCTTTTAAAATGTTTGCACATTAAATTTATGACATTTAAATGATCCTATATGTATTTGGGATGCTGTTCTCAGGCTTTCAGATATGAGTTTGGAATGACTTTCAGATGTGAGTTAATTGTGCATAATAAACAAGTAGGACTCTCCAAGAGTATCTTTTACTGCCTTGTAGAATAGGATATTAATTCATCAAAGATTAGATATTGTTTCCAATATGATCAATATTTTCTACCCTCTTTTTTTCTTCAATTACTTAAGTTAATGTATGGCCAGGAATCTTCCATGCCAGCAGCCATTTCTATGTAACTGTGACAAAGCAATTGTATAATGATTCAATCACATTAATTATATATACAACATTTCTTGACTTACCCCCCCCCCCCAATAGCTTTAATCATTGAAGAAATAAAGCATTGATGGAAACAAGCTTAGTATCTGGCAATTGTTATTGTGACTTTTCTCAAGATAATACAATTACTAATGTGTTAATTTGAAATTGGATCTAAGGCAAGAGTTTCAGTTGACAAAGATTATATGTTTAAGCAGTCCTATTTACAGATTCTTCTGCTTAGAACAGAAGTATCTGTCTAGATTAATATGTTAATAAGCACATGCTAGATTATTATTTGAAAAATTCAATGTCCTCTATGCAGCATGATTTAAATTGATAAATGTTATTTGATATAAAAATAGATCAATATTTTACATTATATAATTAAGGTTTTTTGAAATGAACATATCCTCATCATGTATGTAGGATAATTAAAAATATTCAAATTTCCAATATGCCTAATAAAGATATGTTTAATATCTTAAACATAATTATGCAGTGTAAGAGATTGATATGTTTTTTATGTTAAATAGTGCTGAGATTAATTCAAATAGTTAAATACAATCTAGCATGCACCTTTTATTTGTACCTCTGTATTTATATTATTTGATAAGATGCATAAAGGTTGCAAAAGAAATAATAATTGTCTCCATTTTTCATATTAAATATTTATGTATGAAGCTGTTTGTATATAACATTTAAATGTATATATAAACTAGACATTGTATAATAAAGTGATCTTAAAATGTCTATTAATATAAGAAAATCTATATTGCTATCATAACTTGTTTTCAGATATTCAAATCTTAGCATAGATTATATAAAATATAATTATGTAGTTAAGAGATTGTTCTTTTTTATGATAAATATCAAGAGAGCTCTGGGATTCATCCAAATAATTACATATAAACTAACATGCACATGTTGACCATACATTAATCTCTCTGTTTGTAATGTTTGACTGTAAATGATAAAAAAATTGGCTTTACCCTTCATAGTATGAGTTTAATGTAATGAAGATAGTTTGAATATTTTTCAATGTGATATTATATTTAAACAATTTATATTAAAAAATAAGAAGATTATATTGGATTTGATATTTATTTATTAATATATTATATTGTGATTTCAGTATTTTTGCAAGTATTAAAAAGTATTAAAATTTTGAATACATTTGATGAAAATATATTCATTATACAAAACAATCATATTGCATAATAATTAGAGAAAATATGAAATGTTGCTTATTATATGCATATTTTATTATGTAGATGATAATTTTAGATCTTCGAATTAGAAAAATAAATTAATATATTATATCATACAAAGTTCTATTAACTGCAGTAATTGTGCTATTATCAATGACTTTCTACAGATAGATATAGCTATATATGTATCTTTTTATAATTATAAGCAATAATTACACACACACATATATATATATATATATATATAATGTTAAAACTGCTATAGAGAATAAAAAATAAAATTTAAGTAAACTGAGTATATTTTCAAAGCATCATAGTTGTAATATTATATGTCATAGTGACAGAGATTTAATCAAATGCGTATACATATAGACCATGTTATCTTTTATATGTCTACATATTATTATATAAAAATGCTAATTCACTATAGAAACATGCTAATTAGTTATATTCATATTTTAAAATATCATTTATCCTTAATGATTAAGTCCATACTGTAGAATATTACAAACATAAGAAGATACAATATAAATAATTCAGAAACATTATAACAAATACAGAAGTAGTATAAACAAGAGCTTATATTATTCTTATATTTATTTATTAATGAATGAAAATTTTATATTATTTTTTTTTACTTATTAGTGTATACATTAAAACAGTGAATAAAAAAAAATCAACAAAGAGAATTCTGCAATAAAAAAAAAAAATTCAAAACCAGGAAAAAATATATATCAGTGAGAATTTTTTTTTTTGTCTTTTCTATTGTTTAGAATAGTGTTAAAAAAATTTGAGACTAGTTGTTCCATAATAATATTAAATTAAAATAAATGTAATATTTTTATACAAATTTTTTTAAATAATAATTACTTTATTTATTACATTAAAATGAATTCTATAGTGTAAGTAGTCAAACAAAAAAATCAAAGAAATTATTTTCTAATAGTTATCATTATATCAATTTTATTTGTCATACACAATATATTGATTTAATAGGTTATATACCTTTTTATATCTGATATTTGTTTATAAAAGATATATATTATTTAAATTTATGATAATTTTAATTTAAATTTGTAAACATTAAAATTATCTTTTCTTGAAAGCAAATTCTTATGTCATTATACTTAATAAAATATAGATATATACCTGACTCAAAATTTTAGATAAAAATTCAAAATAGTCTAAATTTTAGATAAAAATTCAAATTCTATTTTAAAATCTGGGAAACTTTAGTTATGTGAGAATGTATTTGTATATGTATAGACATATGCACAGCTATTATTCCTGCAATTTTAAACTAAAATTAATTTTTTTATATGTTTGTTTCATCATATTAATGCAAATAATAATAATAACAATAATTATCTGTTAGATAATTGCTGTCATGTGTTTAGTAATTATTCTTACACTTTTTTTTCAAATATTGCTTTGAAAATCTACTAAAAAATTAAAAAAATAACTTTAAATGTAACTTTAAAGCTAAACTTTATACAATTTTGTTATCAATTTGTCAAATTACTTTTTGAAAAGATACTGCAATTAATTTTTAAATCTCTAAAATGAAATTTGCTAAAAAAGATTATATAACAAAATTTGTTTTTTAAAAGTGGAATGGCAAGGAAATGAAGTTTAATATATACTGTATTTTAAATTTATAAATGAAAAAAAAAAAAGTTTAAGTTATTACAAAATAATTATTTTATTGTTTTAAAACAGTAGAACAATCTTTTCTTTTTACCATCGCTATTATTTATCTATTGCAGAAGTTCTCTAAAAGCTCTAATTCATTTTTTATCTATATCTTATATTTTTCTTATACTCAATAAACTTTTTAAGACTTTTTTTAGATCTTTCACAATCGCTTATGACCAAGTTAAAAATATTATTTGACCATATATACTTTTATTTCTTTTGGTAAAATGTTCAAAACATCTTTATTTCAGTTTCATAATTTTTTTCAATGATATCAGTAATATTTTAATGATATCAGTAATTTTTTTAATGATATCAGTAATATTTGTTTGACTCCTCCTTCATATATTTTGCTTTTAAATTTTTTTGAAAATTTCAACACACAGTTTCTCATTTTTTATTTTAGATTTTATATATTTGTATTTTGATTTTTTATTAATTGCTTAAGTTTCAGATCTATTAATAAGTAATGGTAAAATATTTATTGAAAAATGTCTTTTTCAAGAATATATGCATATTTTCTTTTATTATTTCATCAATTATGTTTTCGCAAATAATAATATGATCAAGATATTTGTAGGACGTTAAATATTTTATAATCAATCTTTATTTTATTTTTTTGAAAAATTATTGAATATTACTCTAGTCTTCGATATATATATATTCATATGATTTTATTAGTCCATTATAAAATAACATTTTTCATCAATATATTATCCACGTAAATAAAATGCATATTGCTTAGTTGTACTTTTAAAGAGTTTTTTTTTAAAAAAAAAGATAATAAATGTATATATAAAAGAAAACTGAAAATAAAAAGCTATATTGAAAAAAAAAAACTGCTGGTGTCAAAGTAAGGCGGGAAGGTCTAAAGATTTAATGCACAGCATCGTTTTTCATTAACTAAATTATTAATGTTTTTTTTTTTTTAAGAGAGAGAATAAAACTACATAATAAAAAAGGATAAAAGCAAAATTATATTGAATAATTTCTTGGTGTAAATTATTCATTAAAATATACATACTCAAGATTAATGATCAAAATAAAATCTTAGTATTTATAAAAATAAAACAATATTGTTATAAATAATAAAATATTATTATTTTTAAAAATGTATATTCAAATAAAGAATTTATGATGAAGCTGGATAATAATCTTACCGCGGTCCATCCTTGCAAGTAACGAACATTAGTTTGTAAAATAAATTATCTTCATATTAAAATCAGGCTTCATTTTGGTGACCTCGACATACCTGAACTCAAGAGATAAAGGTCTTAGACTATAGAAATGAAAAATAATTTCATGATATTGACAAGAATGGTATATCTCAAATGCCAGATATAACGTTAATCTTTCCTTCACCTTGAAAACATTACAAAATTAATTTAACAATGATGATATATCAAAAATAGAGATCCTCTACATATTAGTTGATCAGTAGGATATTGCTGTTATTTGTACTTTAGACAACTCACTATTTTTTTGTTTCAAATTATCTTTTAAAGCAAATAACTTCTACTTTAGATAGTTCAAACCATTTTCCAACCATCATTATTTGGACAAATAATTTTTTTGTTTGCAACATTTACAAACATTCTAATAGAAACTGGTATTATTATTTTTTTCCAGATTTTTTCATATACCATTTTCTTTAGTATTTATGGGATATTTCAATTATCACAGTAGTCTTTTGGAATATGTAAATAAACAAGCAAATCATCAATTCTTAAATTGGGTAGATTTTAACAATATGCATCCACTTTATGATGTCAAAAAAAAATTAATTCAGGTAGATGAAAAATAAAATAACTCCTATTAATGTTCTGTTTCAACAAAAATTGTTCATTACTATATTATGATCTATGGGCATAGGATTATTTCTTTTATACAAAACATAAACTAAGTTTAATTATACTTGGAATCCACATTTCTATATAATGAAACCTAATTAAAGCCAGTATATTGTATATTTTGAAGAGAATATTAATAAATTTTGTCTAGTTCCTTTTTGTTATGATAGGTTTAATAAATGTTATAGTAATAGTTGCCAAGGTCCATCTCTAATAGATATCAAACATAATTTATTCTAGGTTAAAACAAAATCAGAAAGGTCTTTACAGTCAATTTTTGTCTTAAAGTTTAAAAATTTCTAAGAAACTTGAAAAATTACTAAATGTTGCCAGAAAAGTAAAACATTATAAAATTTAGTTATAAGGTCTATTCACTTTTATGATACTTTGTGGATATAAAAGTGCCTTAAAAATCTCCTAAGATCACTGCTGATTAGATTGCAAAATTTATATATAAGACCTTTAAATCCAAAATTGGCACTTTGGAAAAATGCACCATTATAGCATAATTGTAAGTTTCTCTTTCACAACATTTTTCTAATATCATATCTGTTATAATCAATAGATATTGATGAATTTGAATTTGCTTTGGAATATTTTAAATCAGAAAAAATCTTCAGAGCAGATAGCATATATCCAGAGCTTTAAAAAAAATGTAGGTTGTAATTCTGAAGCATAGATGGCAAAAATATTCAGTAACATTTATCAAAAACTATTTTAAAAATTTGGCTTAAAAGTAAAAGGGTAGCACTCTAAAAAGCAAATAAATCCAAATATAATCCAAAACCATATTACTTAATATTATTAGCAAGCAATACTTTTAAGTTTTAGAAAGGACCATATTAATATAAGCCAGAAAAAAGCTACTATGAACAAGTTTTATTTTTAAATCATTCCCATTCAAAAAAAAAAAAAAGCATTCAAATAAATTCAAAACTAATACTATCTTTATTAATCTGATCTTAGCTTATGATTTTATTGTAAAAATGGTCTTTTTAAAATACTTTCTAAAATTCTTAAATGTAAAATGAATATTCTTTTAGGTGATAAAATACTATCTAATATAAAAATTCAAGTGACAACAAATGATAATTGTAGTAAATATAAAATTTTACATCAACATTTATTTCTCTTACCTATTTTTATTTAATATATATATCAGTAATCTTCCAGCAACAAAATACAGAAAGTTAATCTATTAATATTGATTCAACTTCAAAAAAGAAGTTCTTTCATAAAGATTGGAAATCTATTTTAAAAATTGGCATCTAAAGATTGGCATCTTTTCTAATCCAGTAACATTAAGTTCAGTTTTTCATTAAACAACATGAAACATCTTTTTAATTCTAATAAGCAGTCTTAGGTTGTAATCATTTTTTTCTCATTTAATTAAGATTAGGACATAATTAATTTATAGAAATAACTTCATTGGAAAGTTGGCTTTCAATACATGGGATTTTAATGCAAATATTTTGTGGATAACTTTATTAACATTAGTATATTCAGATAATAAATATTATGCCATACCAAACTTCTGACTACTCAATTAAATATTATGATACAAATATTACTATGTGTACTCCAATGTACTTCTTTGCATTAGCTTCCTGCAATTTCATGTGCTCCTCTCTCAGATATCAGTAGAGAAGTTGCCCATAGAAAATAGATAAAATGCTATCTTAATATGAAGATTGGATTTGCCAATATATCAAGATATAACTTCATTACATAAATCAAGATCTCTTTTTTGGATAAAAGTTATGATTAAAAATAGAATTTATATGAGATTCCAAATAAATTCGTTTTCCAGATACAAAAATAAAGACAGTTGGTTTTGATAAACCTAGGTATGATTGGAATCTCATCAACAGATTCAAGACAATCTTGTCATATTCATCTATTTCATAAATGGAATTTAGTACTCACTAATCTAAATATATGTGGATAAACATAAGACATAAACTCATTGATTGATATGTCATCAGCAGCATCCAGTTCACAAAACTAAGATTATATTTTCATCAAATTTTACTGAACAGAGAATGACTCAAAGGCATTTAGTCTTGAGTCCTCCACTGGACTAAGTCATATAGCAAATTTTAATATTTATCAGTCTAATATGAATGGAACTTAATCTGTCATTTCTGGTGATTTAATGTCACATGATTTCCCAAACTTATATAATAATAGTATTTGAGTTATTTTATTTTTTTTAATGATTTATTATTTTGTAATAAAATATTTTAATAGCTATTTATATTCTTATCCTATATAAGCATATTTTTAATTCTTTATGTATAGATAGATATATTTATGTGTAATCATATTTTATTATTATAAATTTCAGCTACTTTTAAATAGCCCATTACTAAATAACAGATGTTTATCATGCATATAAATCATTTCAAACGCTAATCAAATGCAAGGAAGGAGATAGTTTTGAAAGTATCTTATAATCTAAGGCGTTTTAGTTATGAGTGAATAATATTGATATGAACTATCATTTACTGAATTGCCAAAACAAGACTGCATTATGAAAAAAAAAATCCAACTAAACAATGACAATAATAATATTATCACTAGTAGAAAATCTATTTAGATTTACTTAATATGCTATATAATTATGAATAATTTATATGTATGATAAATAACAACTACAGTAACACCTTGGTTTATGCTTTTACTTAAAAAATGTACCCCCCCCCCAATTAAAAATATATTTTAATATAGCATAAATGTTAGATCTTTCAATATACCACTGGATAATTGTAAAGATAAAATAGATGATAAAATAACCTGCATAAGGCCTGATGTTCTCTGAAAAAAGAATAAAAACAACAATTATTATATGAATACACACTATCTAATAAATGTGATTAATAATGTTCCATATCAGGGCTTTACTTGACCACAAACAAACATATTAAGACATATCTACTACTAGCATTACTACTTATGCTACTATTACTAATGATAATAACATTTTACACAATTCATTAATACACACACAAAAAAATAACAACAGACCAATAGTGGTAATACTCTTAATAAATTTATCAATAGCTTTTATAAAACTTTACTATCCTAGCCCATTATATAAAACTGATAATAAATACATAATATTATAGTTGAATTTAAAAATAATACTTAGCTACTGAATATGACAGCATTAAATAACTACTGAAAGGTATTTTTGATTTTGAGACCATTATTTTGGTAACGATAATATTTATTTTAAGTATGACTATTATTATTATTATTATTGTTATTGTTGCATCATTCTATTTTAGAAATCTCTATGTAAAAATGAATAATCACTGAGTATCAGAAATTAGTAGCAACAATATTCATATATCCTTTTTTGATTTTTATCTTTCATCAGTGGTAAGCAATATAAACTAAAAAGTTTTGATACTGTTTTTTATATTCCAGTTTTTCCCCAGGCACAAAAGTGATTAAAGATAATATTTGAGTGAAATTATTAAAATAAATAATTGCTGACTTAGTGTTAAATCTTCACATAGCTAAATAAACATCATAATTGATTTAAAATCTTTAATTTCAAATTATTAGTATGAGTAATATAAATAAAAATGATTTACAGATTAATCTGATTATAAACCCTTGGTATTACTATTTCAGTTGATTTCAAATTGAGTGATATAAATGATGGTATATCTATAGACAAAGTATATTAATAAATTAATATGATGTGTCATGACCCAAAGTGCAAATATGATAGAATTGTGAAATAAATTTATAACACACATACACAAATCAAACGAAGTTTAAATATTGAATAAAATATTTGTTTCATATTTTATTATGACATAGGTAAGAGAAATAATAAAATGAAAATAACAATAAGATAGTAATGGTCATTTCTTTACTTACTTAAGCTTTCAATGAACTTATAAAACAGATGGTAATATTTATTATTTAAAGATTTATCAAGTGCATGTGTATTAAAATGACGATAATATATTATAGGTTTAAATAATGCAATTATAAATATTAACCTTAATATAATAAATTTGTATTAACAACAAAGTAATAAAGGAAATAAAAAAAATCATTCTTTCAATATAAGTGCTAACGAATTGTAATACAAATTAAATGTCTTTTTTTGTTGTTGCTATTTATATAGATAATAATAAATCGACGTGTGTATATTGTCACATAATACTATTAAAAAAATAATAATGATAATAATAATAGCTACCGGTCTTTATAGTTCTGCCTATCTGTGGCACAAAATTCCTATATTATATAGCAAAACAATAAAAGGGTTAAAAACTTGCTTATATTTTGGTTAATTAAGTTATGATTGATCAACCATGTTTTATAAATTATATATATGAATTTTCCATTATTGAGGACAAATAATATTTTATTTAACATTTTTTTCTCCTCAATTCAATGCTTTGAGTATCGTTTCCCGAAGTAGTTAAGGAAGACGCTTGAGTTTAGAATGTGTTTTTTATTATTATTGGTTTTCTTAAATATCGCCGCCTTTCTGAATGATAATATGGTTCAGATGATTAGCCATAGTATTTTCCTTTTTACAATTGCTTCTCAGGTTTCGAATATTAGTCTCTTTTTTCTCCAGGTTGGGATGAGTTGATTAAGCATATAATAGCTATGTATGCCTTTATTCACTTGTTCCATTGATATAAGATAAAACATGCAGATGGAAGAATAGAAAATCCTTAGATAAGTGGGTTGCTTTCCAGTGCATCCTATGACTTATGCAAGACATAAATGGAGATTTATCTTTTGGTTGATAAGACAATATTAATAAGGCAATTGTTTTTTGATAATTATCCTTCACTTCACTCGATAGAAAAAAAAAATCTTGTTATTTCTTCTTTATATATATATATATATATATAATTTTCGTGAATCACGTATTTTTTTTAATCTTCTATTGTTGATGCAAGCAATAACAGCGATACAAATGATTATACTATAATATTTTTGAATGATTATATATGCATATGAAAATATTTCAATATAAATAATAAACAATACATACATATATTTCTAATTTTGGTTATTAGTATTATTTTTATCCCATTTTAATACATTTCACATATTTTATTTCATTATTTTTTTTGTTATTGTTACTATTGCCTTTTTACTACTCTTAAATAAAAGATTTACTTTATAAATGTCATTATAAAAAAAAAATAACATAATACAAAATCTCTGAAATATTTTATAAACATATATATATTTTGATAACTATTTTACTTTTACAATACCTTTCCTTAAGAAAAAAAAATCAATATCACTAACAACTATATGCAACATGAATAACTGATATTTTACTATTTACATGTTTAAAAAAAAACAAACCACACTGCTGTCTCTGCAGGAAAAGTTAACAAAGGGAGACCTTAATTACAACGAAGATTAAGCTAATAAATGATAAAAAAAATTAAGTACTAGGGTATATCAAACAAGATGAGCTGATGCTAATTACTCTTGGTACATTGGGACAATACTTCAGACTTTATAAGTCCCTCTTAGAATCATCCAGTGTATCAATCATATAGGCATTTTCTCCAATCTTTTTCTGTATCCTATAGAGTCCTTCATATAATGTACTAAACTTCTGGTATTGGTGCTTTTGTGAGGGACTAACATGAGATTCAATTTAATTCTGATTTGCTAATTGTATTTAGAACTACTAATCTACTTAATTAACTTATATATATATATATAAATTTTATCCTATCAAATTTATATGGGGCCATAACCAAATAAAACATTTTGATTCATACCAAGGTAATAGGTGTGGAACTCATAGAATTGTAAGATCCTTTTCTAACAATTAAAATTTTGAAATGTATATTATAAATTTTGACAATACTGAAGATTATTGAAAGAAGCATTATAACTCCAACATTCATTCTCACTGGATACATATAAAACTGATCAACAACATCATGTGAGTGGTGTGAATTTCCACCAAGACATTCATTCTGAAAACTATCTAGGAATATAGCTCCTTTATACTAGGTAAAATCATTATTACTATTTAAAGCTTCATGGCTGTATTCATGCCTATTTACACATTTTCCATTGCTCAGATAACACATTGTGATTTTAAAATCAACATTGCTCTGAAATAACTTTATGCTTGACCATTATTAGCCTTAGGAATAACACAAGTTAAATCTATCTATATTGGCTTGTCTTTTAAATCACTAATTAAATTCTTTCATATAATGGCCTTTTATATCTAACTCACTGAAATATATAGTATTTTTGCTAATTTAGGACTTGAAATAACCTATATTTTCTTTTACTAAACTGTCATCAATTATAATGTCTTTATTCTCAGAAATATTATTTCTCTTATCCCTTATTTATATATGCTTTTCCCTAAGATCAAGGGCCACCCATTAAGATAACTTTGCTTTCATCACTATTTATTGAAAAATTAGTGATCTCAAAATCAGTAGTTTTACTAACCTATAATTCAGAGTAATCTATACCCTTCCTCTATTTTTACCTCATCATCTTGGGATTCTTCAAATTTAAAACTATTATTTATTATTGTTTGGGTTATAGCTTATGATTCCCTTATAGTTTCACTTATCATCACTTGGTTTAGTGCATATTATTTTATACTGAATGCAGTGGCTTCAGTTCTAGCTTCTCTTAATTTTTTGATAACTTTAGCTTCTAATTTCTTAACATGTTTTGAGCTTGCAGCTTTCAATTCATTATAGTTAGCATCTAGTTTTGCATCTATTTTTGCCTCAATTTTGGCAATTTTTTAATTCTTTAGAGTTGGTATCTATTTTTGCATTTAGTTCATGGAAGCTGACATCTAGTTTTACATTTGAGTCATTAGAGGTGGCATCTAGTTTTGAATTTATTTCATTTTTTAACTCAGTGAGTGTCACTAAAATATTTCCCCAAACATTTGGGTTTCCTAGAATTTTAGTTTCAAATCCATAATCTCTAATACTAAGTTAGTACAACTAAAGAAAAATTAAAATAGCCAGACATGTATTTTTGCATACACACACACACACACATATATATATATATAATTTTATTTTTATTTAAAAAATCTACTCATATAAAATCTATCTAAGGCTTTCCACCTCCCTCTGGTATTTAAAAAAAATAATCATCTCATCAACATCCACATGCAATAGCAAAGGAAAATAAAATCTAACAGACAACTATATCCTCAAACTTCTTTTATTTATCTATTCCTGTAGATTAAATTATGACATTCTAAATATCTCCCTTCTTATATATAATCTTAAGGTATTTTTCAAAATTTTTTTAATAATACTACACATCAAAAACAAAATGTAATTTTCTTATAGATTGATTTGAA
Source organism: Epiperipatus broadwayi (assembly GCA_028023455.1). NCBI lineage: Eukaryota > Metazoa > Onychophora > Udeonychophora > Euonychophora > Peripatidae > Epiperipatus > Epiperipatus broadwayi. The sequence continues at coordinate 2,722,515 of JAQFVV010000114.1, forward strand.
ATTATGTAGAACAAGTATTGGGTCAACAGATAAAATCACAGCATACTGGAACCTTTAATTTCATGGGCCAAGGTTGGAAAACACAAATTGTAACCGTACAGAATTAAGCAGAGTGAAAAAAATCTGCTTACCAATTTTGTATGTTTACAGGTTCAGGATCAAATCTATATAACTATAAAGATGTTATATAGGTTTCAAGGCTATATAATGTTTGGATCTTAGGTTATTATATTAAATAGTACAAAAAATATACATAACTGTATTGCATATGTAAGTAAAAATAGAATACTCTTCAATAATAAAAACAAATAAATCAAATTAGTCTGGAAATTTGAATGAATTTCTGCATCTAATAACTGTTCAAATTCACAAAATATAGCTTTGGTATATAATAAATAAAGTACATTATTTAACCTATTACTACATCATTTATTATAAATAATTCAACAATGATATCACTGCTTCTGGATTTAAGCCATGGCTACAAAATCAAACAAAATTGGATGCCTATATTAATATTAGAATTTTGATAAAGTTTTTATAAAGGTTGTTGATCAGAATCCCATTTTAATTATACAAAATGTTTTTTAAATTGGATGTGTCCTACTAACTTCAACTCAAAGTTACTTTGCAATAGAGTAGTTGAATATTTACACTTACAGTAAATCAAATTATGAAAAAATGAAGTAATCCCCAAGCATTAATTAAAGAGAGACTGACAGACTGAAAAGCTAAATATCGTTGGGTCAATTTCCACCTAATATAAGTTAAAACATTTTTACTTTGATAATATTTAAAATATTTTTAGTTTGATCATATGAATAGAGCTGATATTGCCAAATCTAATCTGAATTAACCCAATCAAGCACATGATTATTTATTTTTAAAAGAAATCAGATTATTTTTAAACAGATTAGATGACGTGCATTGATTGAGTGATGGAATCAAGTGTTAAAAAATATTTCGTCAGTCTCAGTTGAGAAAAAAGTCAGTTAAATTTAAATGTTGTATTTAATACGTTACTAGAGTGCCTAAATATCACATGATCTCACATACAACTGATCATACTATTGTGAACAATCCAGTCCACTGGAATATTTGATAATATATATATGGCAAAAAGATGATTCAGTTAAATTTATTTTATTAATTTAATTACCGTTTAAACGTCTACAATTACGTTATCATATTAAGGCTTAATCATGGTTTTGTCAAATTGTATCTTTAATAATTAGCAAGACTTCACAACTTAGATAGCATTATCAATACATATCATTTTAATGTTTTTGTTAATGAGTTTATGTTAATAGCTAAAATTTTATTCAATTAATACTGCTTAGATTTTTCTCTTATGTTATTAATGAATTGTATAAGAAGATTGAGAAAGCTGACAAGGCGGTGTGAAACATTTAATCCGTTAATGCAAAATGACCATTTATTTTAAAAATATCAATACTGAGTGTTAAAATAATGGCGAGATAGTGTTGTTTTTAGTAGATTGACAAACATGATTTTATGTAATAATATTACGGAGTTCCAAAAAATCTAACAATTTTTAAATATATTTATTACAAATATTTAATGCGATTTACATAGAAGTTACACACACACACACACACACACACACATATATTGCTAGATTTATCCTACCATACAATTTAAAACATAAAGATTTGCTGGTTTTTTTTCAAAATAATATTTATTTGCACAAAAAGTAATATATACATTGTAATATAGAGTTCATGTTTACAATCATGTCTGATACATTAAAGACTAATTAGTTATTAAATTAGATGATGATTACAAGATTAAAAGTAAAATTTTGTTATGTTACTTATCAGGGGTAATCTAATTTGGCATATAAATCCCATGGTGTGTAAAGTTTGAGTGTCATGAATAAATAATATACATGGCTATTTTTAAATATTTAATTGACTCCATGTTTGCTCAGCAAGGCTAGGCAGGCATGTTCTTAGATTACTTTCTTTAGATTTGCTGTTTATTCATATCAATTCTTAATGAAGATTAATTAAAAATATTATTTTTTAAAGTAATATTTAAGTATTATTATTATTATTATTATTATTATTATTATTATTATTATTATTATTATAATAATAATAATAATAATAATAATAATAATAATAATAATAATAATAATAATAATAATAATAATAATAATAATAATAATAATAATAATAATAATAATAATAATTATTCACTATTGTTTATATTTTACATCAACCCCTTATTAAAAGCATACAAAATGCATTTATTGGGATTGAGATACCAGACACAATACAGCACACTACATGCATTGCCTATATGGATGATGTTACCATATTTCTAACATAAAAAAAAACAAATACCGCAACTCCAAAAACTATTAAAAGAATATTCACAGAAATATGAATTAAAGTTTAATCTGGCAAAAACCACAGCCTGGTCACTATACACTGGTAAACCATGTACATCAATTTACAAATCAAAACCAAACTCATTCCCTGGGTTCCCATTTCATATGGGAATTACGGGAATGAGATGCCACATCCAAAATAAATTAAAAGAAGAAGCCACAAAAATTATAAACTCCTTGTCCAAGGCATATCTTTCATTGTATTCCAAAGTACAGTTAATTAACCAGCTTATCACAACCAAAGTAACATACTATGTACCGGTTATTTCATTCTCAAAGGCATTTATTTCAAAAATTAAAACTATATGTAATAAATTACTTTGGGCCAGTAAAACAGTAGCAATCTCCACAAAAAAAACTTAGCCAACCCCTAATAAAGAATGGACTTGGCTTGCACAACATTAACATTTTTCATCTACAAAAGTTAAGGAACTCAATAATTACAATCCTTGCCAAATATCCAAAAATTAACCACTTGCTAGAAGTTACTCCAATAGATAGACCACTTCCAAAAGGTTCTTTTTTCACTAACATTATACACCAATGCAAAACCATAGACAAGATTCCAGAACAGTATTTGCATAAGTATTCATACTGGGATATTTATGGTTTAATGAACAGAAAAACAGATACTAATGCTATACAACCTATGCTAGGAATTAACAACAAGACTACTCAAGGAATATAAAAAATGGGCTCTAGAGCCCAAATACTTTGATTTTATCATTAAAATGAATCTCATTGCCTTGCCAACAACCCACTTTCCTTATCATAAAAGAATGTACAGATCTATTGATCCTTTCTGCGGACTCTGCCATCGAGCAGAAGAGACACTGAACCACATTATTTATCAATGTATAGCACTTAACCAAACATGACAGATGATGTGTAACACCTACAGAAAACTAGGTACAATCATTAATCACATAATGGTTGCTTTTCAGGGAAGATCAATACCTAGCATTAGGGCAGCCATGTTTGTACTATATGCATACTGGTGCACCAGATGTACTTTCTTAATTGGAAATAATACCAGATGACACCCAGCTACATTTAGCAACAAACTGTTACACATTAGAAATAGAGATAGAATAATAACCAACCCCCATTTATATGCAGCAACATGGTCATTGTTAAGGCAACCATCAATGCTGTAAATGCTGCAAAAAAACTATCATACAACTAACATTCAAAAAGACATGCCCACAAAACTAAGCTCATCAAACTTTAGAACTCTAATTATTTTTGTTTTTTTTATCCTTCATATTGTTATAGTCCATTAACCACAAAGTGTAATCATTAAATTTCCTTTATATATATGTTTACCCTTATATTACTCATTGTATGTAAAATTTGAAATTTTCTAGATGTAAACTTTTGTAAACCATTGATATCAATAAAGCCTTTATTGAAACGTAGTAGTAGTAGTAATAATAATAATAATAATAATAATAATAATAATAATAATAATAATAATAATAATAATAATAATAGAGCGCCACCTGGATACACAACTAGTAGCAGGTAAGCAAAGAACCTCTTAGCTTTTTGTTAATAAAATGCAGATTTATTTGCTAATAACAAATAGAAATGCCCAATAAAACAATTTAAAACACTCAAATATTTATTTTGATTGAAAAAAAGAAAAAAAAGGACAGAGAAATCCAAAGATTTTTTTTTATCGTAAATCCACACCTAATGCTAATAGACAAATGCATAGTTAAAAGCTAGCGGATCTAATAACTAATGCCAAAATCTCAGGCAAATTTAATTTTTTAATAAGAGTAGATTTAAAATCAAATATACAAAACTCTATAAGTTTGCGGATAACTGAATTGTTTTGGTTATATATACTAGTGTTTGTTTAAAAAAAAAGGGGGGGAATTTAAACATACCTTTAATTGGAAAACTTAAAATGGCGACCACTCAACCGATTAACCAGGTGGGTGGTCCATTGCAGGGCACGAGAAAATCATATGCTGCTATAGCAAAAAAAGCCCAAGATTACGTAAGCCCGGCAAAAGGTCCTAGGTTCAGGAAAACAACAGCAGATGATTTGGAAAACTTGAATCTTATGGATCAAAATAAAAATTATCCCTCTCCCCCTCATATTGAATGGACTGATGAAATGCTGGAACAAATTGGAGAGAAATTCAACAAAACAATACCTCGATCACTTTTCCTGACGTTTAAACGTTTCTTCACCAATAAATCAATAGTACTCGCTGTAACAGATAGTCTTTGCACACTATACAGTTTCCCCAAATCCCTTCTAATAGAAACACTGCATGAAAATAATATGCTTGAATCGGTACAATGCATAGGCAACCATCCAAATAGCAGATATGTGGCGGTCCAGTTTTATGAAAATGAGCAAAGAGAACAATTTAGAAACCGAATTAAGATGCTAAATAATTTCGCACTAATAACAGTCGATGAGAATAAATATAAAAATATCTCCGGAATTTTAAAAAATACGTATTTTGGCTACAACATGGAAGATTTCCAAAAAATGATGAATCCTTTTGGAAAAGTCGTTTTCTTCCAGCAAAAATACATTAAAGAAGCAGCAATTCCCATACTAACCAATAGCTTTGAATTCAAAATTAAATTGAATAAACAAGTAGACCCGGAGAATATCCCCACATACATAACCGATGAAGAAGCTACACTATATATTTACGTCAGAGGGCTTAAGCCAGGTTGCTTCTGTTGTGGAAGAAGAGGACATATTGCAACGGAATGCAATGAACAAACACAGCAAAATAAAAACAATACATCAAAAAACTCAGGAAACATTACAGAAAGGGAAGACACAAATAACCAACTAGACGAGTTAAACTACCCTACACTACAAAGCACCCAGGAAAACAACATATATAATAGAAATGAAAGAATTAGCAATCCAGTAAACACTATAACAACAAGAGAAATTAAAACAGATAAGGAAAATCAAAGCAGTGAAAACCCGCCCAATTTAAATAGAATGGAGGAAAAAGAAAACAAGAACCTACCAAAAGAGCTTAAAGGAAAAACGAATGAAAATGATGAGCAATCAGAAAGCATAATAATAAATAAAATGACCACAGAAATCATGGATAAAATAACACAGTACTATCCAATGCTAGAAAGCACATCAATTGAAAGCAGGAAGAAAACACATAAAACAAAAAAAAACAAGAGAAATTAAGAAAATTAAAATGAACGAGGAAGAAGATAATCAGATTAATTTAACAGAAGAAACCACAGCAGAAGAGATGGAAATAGAACTAACCACACCAGAAGCAAAAAAATTAAAAAAATCACCACACTATAACACACGTATCCAAACACAAACAGAATCACCACAGGAAAAAAACATGCAAACAAAAACGGCAGAAAAAACCATGATCCAATTTAAATCTCCCTCGCAATATAAGTTAAACTCAATGAAAATTAAGATCGGCGCAATAAATGTTCGGGGATTAAACTCGAAGAAAAAAATACAAGAAATCAATTACTGGATACAACAACTCCAACCTACCATTTTAGGACTTGTAGAAACGAAAATCTACAACGGATCGCAAATAAATCCAGCACAACTTATGAATAAAATGGGTTTTTGCGCATGCTCTAGAGACACACTAACGCCCTCAGGTGGAACAGGAATTTTTATTAGCCAAAGAAGTCCCTTTACAACATTTAAAATAATATACATAGATGCGAATCTATTAATAACCACATTCAATAATAAAAACTTCTCAATAAATATTATATTTGTATATATACCACCAGGACCAACTGTAATTAACAGAATAATAACAACAATTAACTCAATCCTCTCAAACAATCCCTACCCAACTATTCTTATGGAAGATTTCAACATAAGTTATAAGAAATTTATTACGAAATGGATACACCAGTTAACATTTCCACTCATGAGTGCAGAGAATTTTCTACCACCTAACTCTATATCTTTTTATAACAATAGACACGGAACTTTAATAGATCTAATGTTTTATTCCCCAATGCTGCACCATTCAATAGAAATAGCTCTTTCCCCAACCCCTTTTTCAGACCATGCAGCGCAGATAATAACGCTAAACATAAACACACACCGCAGCGCAATAATTAATTTGCAAAAAACAATCAGGATTCTACTACCAGACAATACTACGGAGTCACTTTTTTCAGAAATTTATATAATGATAAATAAAATGAATCAGCTTGAATTAGACCCGATATCCAGATACATAGCTTACACTAACATGCTTTCATTTAATATAAACCATATCACACAAAAATCAATCCCTCCCTCCAGGCTAATTACATTAGCAGATGAAATATACAAAAGAATCAGTCTGGTTAAACCGGTTCAACATAATCAAACAAACATAATTAAACTCACCCAGCTCTATAAACAGACTTGCAATAAATTAAAACAATATCTAAGCATAAAAAAGAAAAAAATTTGCCTAGCACAGCCACACACATGGACACGCGGATATATTAGATGGGCTTTGGAGTACCCATCCATAAATAAAGTTCCCATGGTGCTGGAATCGGAAAATAAGATTACAGCAGGATTTAACATGATTCTACCTATATATAACTATTTCAAAACAAAGCTAACTAAGCATGCACAATTCACACACAAAGAAGATTATTTTGGAACAACTGAAGATGAGATGCCATTTAAAATCGAGGATTTTAAGGTAGTGTTAGAATCAATCCCACCCACATGTCATCCAGGACCTCCAGGCATTCCACAGTTTGTACTTGCACATCTTAGCCAAATTACAAATACATACCTGTGTCAATTGGCAAATCAAATATCACAAAAAATTTATAGCATACAGGGATTATACAAGATATCAATGGTACCATTTATGAAAAAAAAAGAATCTATTACCAAGATCACCAACTTAAGACCTATCTCAATGGAGCCTTTAGGAATTAAACTGCTAGAAAAAGTAATAAAGGTGAAAATTGAACCAGTTATACTGACAAAAATATCACAACATCAGTATGCAAAGAAAGGCTCATCCACAGGTCAGGCAGCACTAATCTTTAAAACTATAATTAACTCAGTAATTAAGAAGAAGAAATATGCTCCAATTGCAGTACAACTAGATTTTGAAAGTGCTTTCGACTCAGTACCAATAAAAATCTTACTAAACCAACTAAAGGAAACACAAATACCACGATCAATATTATATGCAATAGCCAACCTACTTTTAAACAGAGAAGTACATATCACACTTAATGGAAGAACATCATCATCATTCTATCCCACTCAATCAATACCACAAGGGTCACCACTGAGTACACTACTGTTCACATTCTACATAAACCCCTTATTGGAAGAAATTGAAAAAAAAATACAGGGAGTGTTAATACCAAATACAAAAAGATACATTCCTTGTATAGCTTATATGGACGATATCACAATATTTTTAGCATCAAAAAAGCAACTACACGCACTACAAAACATCATAGAAGAATATACAAAAAAATTCAAACTTAAAATCAATATCAATAAGGTCAGCTGCTTGGACAATTTTTACAGGGAAAGTAAACAAACAAATTTATCAAGGAAAGCCCAGCAGTTTTCTAGGTTTTCCATTTTATCTGGGAATGAATCAAATGAGAACAACAATACAAAACAAACTCAAAGTGGATGCAGAAAGAATCACAGAATCATTATCCAGATCATATCTATCAATATACGCAAAAATATCATTATTCAATCAACTCATAATGTCAAAAATAAGCTACTATTTATCAATAATTAGTTTCACAAAACCATTTATAGCCTCAATTAATTCATTTTGTAGCAAACTATTATGGAACAGGAAAGTAGTTGCCATTTCAAAAAAGCAACTCAACCAACCAACAAAATGGAATGGTCTGGGACTTCACTCAATATCAGTGTTTCAGACACAAAAAACAATAAATCTGCTAATAGCCATAGTCAAAAGATTTCCAGATATTGAACCAATACTGGAGATCATACCCACGGATCGTCCACCACCTACAAACAATTATATCTTTACGTTGCTTGAAAGCATTGAGAGCATCAAAAACAAAGTAACGCTGAAAAGTCCAATAAAATATACTTATTGGCAAATACATGATTTCCTAACACAAAAACAATCTGAGAATAACCAAATATCTGTATTGGGAATTGATAACAGCCAATTACTTAAAAAATTTAGGAAATGGTACCTGGAACCAAAATTTTACGATTTCATAATTAAAGTCAATTTGAAAGCACTACCTACAAGTCATTTTATTAGATACAGAAGATTCTATATAAATATAGATCCCTTGTGTATGCTGTGTCACAGGGATGAGGAAACACAGGACCATTTCATACATAATTGTTCAGGACTTGAAAAAGTAAGACAGATGATGGTTGGTGGATATAGGAAAAATGGAACAACAATAGATGAGATTCTACAAACATTCAAAAATAATGGAATACCCACCATTAGGGCAGCCACTTTCAGCCTATATGCATTCTGGTGTACCAGATGCACTTTTACACTGGGCAACAACACAAGAAGGTACCCTAACACCTATAAGAACAAATTGCAAAAATAAAAAAGAGACAGTATCATTGCACCACCTGATATCTTTGCAGCAACATGGTCTCTTTTTAAAATTCAGGCCACTTTATAATAAAGGATATAATAGAAAAGGACAGAGGCAAACATGAAATTCAGTGTTGCAAGAACATGGAAAAATTACTGAAACCAGATCATTGATTTATATTGTACATAAACTTGGACAATAAATATTTCATAAAGTGTTGAAAAATCTAAAACATTGTGAAAGCCACTATCTAAGTTCTAAAAAGACAATTTTTAAGTGCAAAGAGACTCTAATCAAACATACAGACTGTAATGTAATAACTGTGTAAACCTATGTATAACACTATGTTGAATCAACAACCAATGTAACCACTTGTTTTTGAATAAAGTTACCTTTAAAACATAATAATAATAATAATAATAATAATAATCATAATAATCATAATAATAATAATAATAATAATAATAATAATAATAATAATAATAATAATAATAATAATAATAATAATAATAATAATAATAATAATAATAATAATAATAATAATAATAATAATAATAATAATAATAATAATAATAATAATAATAATAATAATAATAATAATAATAATAATAATAATAATAATAATAATAATAATAATAATAATAATAATAATAATAATAATAATAATAATAATAATAATAATAATAATAATAATAATAATAATAATAATAATAATAATAATAATAATAATAAAAAAAAAAAAAAACATTTTTTAAATCACAATTTATTTTGGAATTTGAATCAAGAAAAAATAGATAGAAAAATTTGATTTTTTTATGATTAAATATATATCTATGCTTTAAAGCACAAATTAAATATACAATGTAATGCAATAAATCTAGAATATATATAGAGATTGAAAAAAAAAAGAGAGAAGTGTTTAAAATAGTACAAAACGTACTTTTGAGATATTAATATCATTATATAGATTTTTTTTTTTAAAAAAAAATTCCTTATATAAATTAGTTTTAAATGTATGTCATCAATGGTTATTGAAGATTACATTTTATTTTCAATAAACTATATACTTGACAAGCGTTGGTGGTTTAGCAGTTAGCATAGCTGCCTTCCAAATAACTGGCCCAAGGTTCATGTCCTGGCCAACGCTTTGACACATATAACTATATACTATCTGTAAACCATAGTTGTTTATGCATGCCGTTCTTAATAAATCATTACTTTAAAGCATACATAAATTAAGTAATATTTAATTCTTATTATTGTAACATTGAAAATTTTCATATGCAATATCTCGAGGAAATGTAATATGGAAAATAACTATACGCAAAAACGTATATGAGATATTCTTAAAATCTGAATAAAGTTCGCAATTTTTGCCTGGTGCACTTTGACTAAGTTATTTTAATCATAGTCATGGCCTCTGACAGAGAAAAAAAGATTGCCGACTTTATTAGAAAAATGTGAGTGGGTAATTAGCATAACTGAATCACTAATTATTTATTTAAGTAGGCAATTTTTTAGAGAGGAGAACACAGGAGTCTTTCTTGTTAATAGTATCACTCACAATGTGCAAGGCCTCTTTCAGTATACATTTGACATTGTTGCTCTCTGTGCATATGATGGTGGCAGACATAGGCTCAAAGATGTGGGTGGAAATGGATTGGTGCTAATAAAAATGATTTAGTATCCTTTTGAGTCTGAGCAAGCTATATATGTACTGATGTTGTGCTAATTGGGTAACAAGTTGGCCTTCAATTCTTTATAATATATGGTGTGGCAGTTGATTTGAGAGCATGTGACCTTGTAAACAATTTGTGATTTTTGGTTTGGGTAGTGTTATTAATAAATTAGGTTACAGGGATGGAGACACATAGAATGATTTGGTGAGTTGTAGAGCAAATTTTAGTAGGCGAGGGATAATACTAGAAATATATGGCAGCGAATACCAGAATTTACTATCAACTTCAGGAAGTGAGTGTCTAAGCTTGATAAAATTTTTTTTGCCAGTTTAAGTTAATATTTTGTTTTTATAACAGATGTTGTTCAAGTCCATTCTTAAATTATAATTTTAACTGGAGACTAAATTTAGGCTAGGCAAAATAGATTTTTATTATTATTTTATGAAATTCCAAAAAGGTTTAGAATGTTTCTATCTTGTAGAAAGGATATATCTTACTTATCTAGCTATGTAATTAGTGATTTTAGCCTTTCTAAACTTCAAGACAAAATAAGGATAGAACACTGCTAATGGTAATTAGCTAAATAGATAATGATTTCTTCTTCACTGCTTTCTTTAAAAGCATTTAACTATAAATAATTATAATACTAACTCATGTATACAGAAATTTAGTTGATAATATAAGATCAATAATATAAGTCATTAATAATAGTACTATCTCACTTTGGACATTATTTGTACTTGAATGAAATAAGACAATACAATAAAACAAATAAATGAGGCCAAATAAAATCACACATTATTAACTGTCATCATTTGTGGTTAGATTTAAACAGAATATTATAATATTTGATGCTATAATTATCAAACTAATGCCAACAGGAGTAAATCTGTAATAAGAAATCATCAATACTTGTTTTTACATATAATATCTAAGTGCTAATAATATTAAACTAATCATACACTACATGCTATAAAAATGTGTTGAATCATTAAATGCTATTGCCACTTAATACCAATCATTTCTATGTTCATGGTCATCTGGTACCATGCATGTATTGGTCATAATATAGTAATCATTACATATCATAAAAATTAAGTGCATAAAATTTAATGATCTTCAGTATTTTACTATATCTGAATAATTCTAGAGAATTATTTAGGTTTCCACACGCACACACACACACACATCAAATTCCATTATGTTCAAAACTTAACTTTGGATCACAAGAAGTCTACTGAATAAATGTGAATAAGAGTAAATATACTAATATTAATCTGCTATTAAATAAATTCAGTAAAATAATTTAAAATAGTAGTTAATAAATTTACTAATTAACGAGTAGCAAAAGAGTAGCTATAATAAAAAAAATAAATATCTGACAAATATCTATCAATAATATAGATAGAACACTTTTGATTCTGACATAAACATAGAAGATGTTAACTATTCTATAAGTTAAAAACAAATCAATAAATGTATCATTATTTAAATTGTAGTTTACAGATATACATATAAATTGTAAGTGGTCATAAAGTCCATATATAGATAAACACAAGAAGGTCTTATAAAATATTCTACTTATAAATTATTATTTGCCTTATATTTACAAGTTAAACCATATTAATTAATGGTGGGCTTAGATAAGGGGTCATCAATGTGATCAATATTCACCCTTGAGGGTTGATAAAACATTGTTTGAGGTCGATCCGAACTAGGGGTCAATTTGGGAGTCAGTGGAAAACTGATTAAAAATTACAAATATAATTATATATATAATGTTTTTGAATATTGTTTTAATGAATTTAATACCAGTTTCTTTACAGAAAAAAATTATTCAACTCACCACTGTGTACTCAATATAGCTACTCATCTATGTGGAAAACAACTACAAATCGAGTCAAACAGGGTTGACAGAAATAACCAAGTCTATATTCTACTCAAAACATAGATTACAGTGTAGTACATGTCAAGTGTTAGCAGAATGCTGATGTTATTAACATCTCTATAGCCATTTTTATGCCACCACTCCTTTAATATTTTACATAATCACCAGTATATACATATAATAAAGTAGAAAAGATTGCAATTACTATGTATTACTATCTGATGACTAACTTCAATTTTTATTATTTATAGGACTCTAATTCTGCAATAGCAGCTTCAGTTTCTAAAAAAAAAGTGTTGAAAATATTCATTGGATTATTTGAACTTTGGATTTATTCCTTCATCAATAAATAAAGTGATACCTATGTGTTTTCTCTGTGAGAAAACTTTTACAAATAATGCAATGAAACCAGCTAAAACGAAAGATCATCTTGAGAGAGTTCATTTTAATAAAAAGGATAAAGATCGTGATTTTTAAAAAAAAACTTACAAAAAAAATTTTCAACTCAGTAAAATATAATTTTTTTTATAAAGCCATCTACTATAGTTGAAATTGAAGAAAGATTAATAGCTTTACACAAGATTTCACTTAATATAGCAAAAAAGTAAACCCATACACAATTGCAGCAGATGTAGTTATATCTTCAATTAAAGATATCACTGAAAATGTAATGAAAAAAGATTCAGTTAATGTTTTCAAATACTTACATTTAAGTGCAAATTCTGTTAAATGACTTATTAATGAAGTGTCTGAAAAGGTGGAAAATATCATAGTTTCTGAGCTCAAAAATTGCAAGTTTTCTAAAAAAACTTAATAAATCTGTTTTTGGTGTTTTTTCTCTTCTTATAGCTTATGCCAGATATTTTAATAAAGTTAAATGTCAAACATTGATGAATTTTTATTTGCAAAATATCTTGAAAGTGATGGAAAAGGCATGACAATATATCGGTGTTTAGAAAAATATTTGAATAAATACAACATTCTATTTAACAATATAATAGCAGTAGCCACAAATGGCACATCTTCTATGGTGGGCTATTACCAAAGTTTTGCAATTTTTTTTAAAAGAAAGAGAGTTCCTGGTATACATACTACTCATTGTGTTTTTTACAGAACCCACCTAGTGGCAAAATATCTCAGCCCAGATTTGCATAACATTTTACAGGTTTGTATTAAATCTATTAATCAAATTAGAACCCAACCTTTTAAATTGAGATTGTTTTTCAAACTCTGTAAAAATGATGTATTATCAAATCAGTTACTTTTATACACTGAAGCCAAATGGTTGTCTAGAGGAGTATGTTTACAAATTTTTGTTGAGTAATTTGATTCTACAATAGAATTTCTTACCAAAATAAATTTTGTCTGAGTGATGAACTGCAAAAATATGAAAAACATGTTTTTTCTTAGTGGATTTACTTTTAAAATTCATTGATGTTCAAACAAGGCTCTAAGATAAAGATATCACAATTATTCAAGCTCAGACAATTCTTTTAGGTTTCCAAATTAAATTAAATTCATTTAAATCTTCATTATTACATAAAGATTTTCAGTACTTTTTAAATCTATGTTAATTGCAAATAAAATATGAAGACTTGGAAATATATACAAATCATCTTCAAAAATTGAGAGATGATTTTAAAATGTGCTTTGCAGATTTAGGAAATATTGATATCCCAGAAATCTTCATTCAAATTGCAAACATCAATATCAACTTGCAAAATGAACTTATTGAATTATTTAGCTGATCTTGAAGCAAACATACTTTTTAAAAATTTAACTTTGAGCAATTTTTGAAAGAATATAAATATAACACAAAAATGCACAAGATTTTGTGATATGGCATATCATTTTTTTGCTGGCATTTCCAAGTTTATATATGATTGAAGCTGGTTTCAGTCATGTTAATTCCATCTTAACCAAACAGAGAAAAAAGTTGAATGTGAAATTCCGAGATAATTTAAGGATAAATCTTAGTAATTTAAAACAAAATATTGCTAATCTTTCTAAGAATCATCAAGACCATCTGTATCACTGATTGTCAGTCAGAAAAATTATTAAAATGATTTATTAAAAAAAATGATATTACATTTAATAATAAGAGTAAAATGATGTAAAATTGCAAAATAAATGCATAAGAATAATAAACACTGGATTAGTGGTCAGCACAGCTGCCTTACAAGTAGTTGTCCTGAGTTTGCAGGTTCAGTTCCCTGCTGATGCTTTGACACATAAAAAAAAATAGTAAAAGTTTTTTTTATTTGTAACACATAAATAAATCACAAAAAATACATTTTGTGGGGTCAATAAAAATAAGATTTTTAGGAGTTCAGTAATTAAAAATGTTTGGCAATCACTGGCTTAGGCATTTACATATTTACAGTCATATATATATATATATTGCATCAGTTCTGTTATATGGCATACAATAATGTGTGTCTGCATATATATATATATATACAGATTAAAAGAAAAAGTATAAATAAACACAGACATAATTTTTTTAGATATTTTTTACATTTTCCTGGAATAAGTAAAAGATTAAATAATTATAAATTTAAAATAATATGTTATTATAAATTAAACATTTAAAAAGGTCTAAATAAATATTAATATTGTATTCTGATTTTGAAATTTAAAAACAAGCATGGTTTATTTTTTAAATCTTTTAATTAAGGCTTGTATACATTTCATTATCTAGTTAAACATCTTTGTAGATTATAAAATTCCAAAGAATTAAAGTTAATTGAAATCAATTTTTAAAAAAAATCATACTCTTGATAAAACTTCAAACTTATTTTCAAAAGTATTAAAAAGATAAAAACAGTTTCTAAATTAGTCTTTTTGTCACTTCAAATCTAGCTATAAAAGGCTGGATAGAAAGATTTGAACAGTTTGGCTTTTAGCTTTTTTAAAGAGTGGGCTAGTAGCTTGTTGGTCACTGTAGCAGAAAATGGCATCAGTAGAGTTGGCTGACAGAGATGGATGGAAGATCATGTAGAAAACTAAAGTGAATATATGACTGCAAAGAGGTCAAGTCCAAGGACTGCATTTACTATGCTGGAGTTTTGATTCATCAAACCTGACCCAGCTTTCTGTGTTCATTAATCTGCACAAATGTGAACAAGACAGCTGCTAGCCACAAATCTATCAAATACAAGACATCTACTTGCCTGAAATCTATCAAATCCTAGACAGTTTGCTTGCCTGAAGTCTACCAAGCCTAGACAATGGAAACAGATAAAATGCCAACCATACCTGAATTATACTTTTAAAATGATGACAAGACCTAGTCTATACTTTTCTGATGAGACAATTCTGGACTGGCTCTTACCAAAAGAATCCTAGCTTCTTGAAAAACTAATTATGCATATGCTGATATATCTATATGCATAGAAGCATCAATAAATGTATATACAAAAGTGAGTTGTTTTTAAATAATTCATTTAAAAGAAGTTTAAAAATATGTATATTTTATTTACAAACATTATGATTCATTAAATGCAACTTGTGATAGTGATATATATATATATATATATATATATATATATATATATATATACATATCAGTCTTGATATATATATATATATATATATATATATCAAGACTGATATGTTATATTGTTTAAAATCTGTATTTTAAAAGAAGAAAACAAGTAAATAATTTTGCTCGAATTAAATTAAAATCTAAAAATAATGATTGAATCATAGACAATTTTATAGAAAGAAAGAAAAAAATAAATCTCAATCAACAAATATTTTTAGAATAATCTGTCAAAACAAAAAAACAAAACTTCTATAAACTGTCAAAAATTTGATACTATTTTATTTTTTTTATTAAAAAAAAACGAAGAAAAAACTGTTATGAGAGAATTAATAATTGATTCAAACTGTAATCAGTAAAGTTTGAGTTTGATAACTAATTCAAATTATTTTTTAATATACACACATGTGAATTTCATGTATAGTTTTTAAATAGAATTAATTATGAAAAATATAATATTATTATCATGACAAGTTAAAATATATAATATAAAAGCTAATGGGGCTATACATTTCTGCATGCACAAACATATATGTTAATTATGTGATATAAAAGCTAATAATTTTATTATTTTGATAAATCCAAATGTTATGTTAATAAATAATATCATACATCGATGTGATGATATGTACAGGTATTTTATATAAACTTATTGAAATATATATGTAAATTACAATGTGATAAATCAAATTTTGATTTTATGCTAATCAACACATATATGTAAAATTTAATCATTGATTTTATTAAATGTCACTTGAAATATATTCATGTAATGGCAAAATGCACATCTATGGATATATATGTAAATCATAATGTAATAACTGGAATTTTGTATATTAATCATGTAAATCACAATGTAATAACTTTTTTATGTTAATCAAAATCAGAATGTTTATGTGTATAGAGATATTCTAAACACATTAATATCATTTTTTATTGTTGCTAATAAACTTATGTCTGATATAGTTTAGTGTCTATTATAAATTAAGTTTATAGTTGGCCAGTGCATTAATGACACTAAATGGTCAGAGAATTAATGATAACCAGTATGTTTTAGTATTTCAGCATTATGTATTCTGATGGATTAGCACTTAAGTTTGTGCTTCCAACTTAATGGTTAAATAATTGCCCCAATCTGGCAAAGGCTAAATAGTTGGTCTGGTCTACAATGAAATTCAGTCACAATATTGACTGCTGATTTGTTTTGATTGTTGATCATTTATGATGATGAATGGTTATTTTGACTATCATTTATTTTTATATTAATAATCTTGGTTGATGTATTTATAATTATACTTTAGTTGCTCTAAGGAGTTAACTGGATTAAATCTCTCATGCTCTCTTTAATATCTATTATTTTAATACCATTAACTTACTTTAATACCTTAATATCTTACTCTACTATTTCTCTCTAATATCTTACTTATATATTACTCTAGATCTTATACTTAAATGATAAAAATTACTTTAATATTTAATTTTAAAATATTGTTTATTTGGGATGGATGATGATTTGCCATTGCCCCAGGTTCAACTACCTAATACTCATCCCATTATAATGTATACATACACCAAACTCTGTGCAGTTTAAAAATAAAATAATATAAAAATAATAAATATTTTAATTCTCAATAATTAATTTGCATTTACATTATATAAAGTTGAATTCTTGTTTTATATATAAAAGGTACATGCAGGAATAAATTTATTCAACTATAACTCTTAACTTAATCTCAAATTTATAAAAATAACATGCTTCAAATTTTAGAATTTGTATTTATCTTTCAATATAAAAAATATCCTGAAGTTCTAAAATAAAATTAGATTCTTCTTCCTGCTAAATCTGTCAAATTTATTAACAAATTAAAATATTATTACTTATTTTCTATTTTGTTTAAAAGTATTAATAGTTTGATATCAATCTCAAAATTTTTAATATTTTCATTTTTTTATGAATTATTTCTATTAAGCAAAATAATTACTTCTGCTAAACTAATTGAATGACTTAGGATGTTTAATGGTCTGTTGTTATGCTTTTCTTTGACTTGTATATAAAATTTGTAGTTTTTCATTTGTTTTCTGACGTTTATGAAAATATTTGAAATGAACATTTAGCTGATTAACATTTTGAAACTACAATATATGATAAAAAATAAATTACTATCTTGAAAGCATTATTTGCATTTTGATTCTACCATGAAAAGGAAAACGAGTTTAATAAAGTTCAAGTACCGATTTATAAATAAAACACATGCTCTTTTTCTTTATAAATCTTGTTTATTATATGAACTATTATAAAATAACTAAATAACACTCCAATGTTTTGATTATATTTTTTAAGTCTTTATGAAGGAAAAAACTAAAAAATTCATAAAAAACAGTAATTATAAATACAAATATTTCACAATAATCTAAGTACATATAACAAATATAAATAACTCTTACATTAAAACTCTTCTAACAAACAATTTTAAATTTTTATTACATTCGTTTCTTAAATACCTTTCGCAAAATAGTCCCCTATAATTATTCAATTAAATCAATTTATTCTTTTTTTTTTCAATTAACAACCTATTTATTACAGCTTTCATTTCATTAATATAAATTCCTTCTTTTATAGTTCTTTCATAATATGATCTAATACCTTCTACTGGTTTTTTTTTAAAATTCTTATGTTTAAATTTACACATATGACCATAAACTTCCGAATTTTTATCATTTAGATGCTGTTTTAATCTTGTTGCGAATTTATTTTTTCTAATTGTAACATATGACTTTATTATCTTTAAAACAATCTAAACATTTTATAATATAAACCGAATTCACAACTTCTAAATTATTATAATCATTATCATTATTAATTAACAATTTTAAATCTTTTTCTTTTTGTAAACATGATAAATAATAACATCATATTTTTTATTAATCACATTTAACAAAACTTTTGAAACATTGAAACCAACATAAATTATCTTACTATTATTCTTATTTAAACTTATCCTATTATTCTTTTTTTTTTCAATATTTTTATTACAAAACACACCATTAATAACAACAACTCTAAGATATTCATTTATAAAACATTCATACTTTCTCATGTTAATTTCACTTTTTAATAAATTTTCATTTGAACATAATTTAATTGTCCTATGAATCCTATTATTAATAACATTTATTTTACAATGATTATCAATATCCGAAAACCAATTATTTAATAGACCATAAAATGTTTCTTTTTCTATAAACAGAAGTTTCTGTTTTTACCTATTATTATTACATATTTTTTTAAATTCTAACATGCATATATTCAATAATATTAACATTTTCTTTTTCCATACTATATTTTGGAGAGAATATAATTAAATTTACTATGGAAAAAAATGTTAATATTATTGAATATATATAAATGCTAGAATCTAAAAAAATAAAGTAATAATAGTAGGGTAGAAATAAAAACTTCTGAATTATAGAAAAATATTTTATGGTCTATTAAATAATTGGTTTTCTGATATTGATAATCATTGTAAAATAAATGCCATTAATAATAGGATTCATAACACAATTAAATTATGTTCAAATGAAGATTTATTAAAAAGTGAAATTAATATAATAAAATATGAATGCTTTATAAATGATTATCCTAGGGATGCTATTAATGGTTTGTTTTGTGATAAAAATATTGAAAAAATGAATAATATAAGTTTAAATAAGAATAATAATATGAAAATAATTTAGGTTTGTTTCAGTGTTTCAAAAGATTTGTTTGTTAAAATTAGAAAATTATTTAATATGATTAATAAAAAACATAATGTTATTATTTGTCCTGTTTGTAAAAAAAAAAAAAAGTTTAAATTTGCTAATTAATAATGATAATAATAATTTAGAACTTATGAATTTGGTTTATATTATAAAATGTTTATATTGTTTTAAAGATAATAAAGGAATGTCATATGTTGGAACTACAAAAAATGAATTGGCAACAAAAAATAAAACAGCATATAAATGATGAAAATTTTGCAGTTTATGGTCATATAAGTAATTTTAAACGTAAGTATTTTAAAATAAAACCTATAAAATGTATTAGATCATATTATGAAAGAATTATAAAAAAGGAATTTATATGCAATGAAATGAAACCTATAATGAATAGGTTGTTAATTGAAAAAAAAGTTGATTTAATTGAATAATTATAAAAGATTATTTTAAGAAAGGTATTTAATAAACGAATGTAATGGAAATTTAAGATTGTTTATTAGAAGAGTTTTAAGGTAAGAGTTATTTATATTTGTTATATGTATTTGGATTATTGTGGAATTTTTGTATTTATATTTATTGTTTTTTATGTATTTTTTAGTTTGTTCCTTGATAAAGATTATAAAATTATAGTTCAAATGGAGTTTTATTTACTTATTTTATAATAGTTCATATAATAAAACAAGATTTACAAAGGAAAAGAGCATGTGTTTTATTTATATATTGAAATTAATGGGCTACTTTTAAAATAAAAGACTGTGTTTCCTTGGTTATTAATTTAATTTATTTCAAGAACCATCTAATATATTATGATGTATTTGTTTTAAATATTTGACAGTAAGATTAGCATTTAAAATCTCAGTAAAAAAGAATGAATGCACCTAATATTTTAGATATTTCTAAAATGAATAAATATTTATTTATATATAGCTATCAGTATTATCATATATCATATATATGGCTATCAATATTATTTGAGATAAGAGGCAAATATTTTCAAGTATGGTTAAAGGAGTCCATTGTAACTAAAGTAATATTTAATGTACTGGATTTCATAGTTTTTTAAAATTTATTTTAATAATGTTATATTATTTTTGAGTAAGATTTAAATTTCCAAAGAGAAAAATGGAAATCATTGCTAATAATTTTGTTAAAAACTAATAACTATCAGACAGTCAATGCATTTTGATTAACGTTATTATTTTATTAAGGTACCATTAATTTAAAATACAAATTAATTCATTATTTAATATTTAAATTAATAAACATGCAATAAAAAGTTAAATATTTTTGAAGTATATGAGAACAAGTAAATAAACTTTTATGTATGATATATTGAAAATTTTTGGGTTAAAACAATATTAAACCTTATTAGTACTATTTTAAGAATTAATAATGAAATTTGGGATGTATGAAATTAAATCTTTTATAGACACACATATATATTTGATATCAATCTTAGGGGTATTCTACTGATGCTGATCATATGGATTTTTACTTTATATGCTATTTTAATAGAAAATATCATGTTATAAATGTTCACATATTTGAAATACAGATATTTGCTTTGCTATTTATGGAGATATACATTTTCCTCAAATTATTTATTTTCAGTTTTAAAATTTCGGAGATGTAAATTTTCTCTTAAGCATTACTTTCTTTTGTGGAGATCTCTAGTATGTTGTTGCAGATATTTAATATTATACAGTAGATCAAAACTTATGCCACTACCACTTTTGTTTAGTATTTTGGATTTGAAATTTGGAAATGATACATTAGTTGTATATGAGTTAAAATATATTGACAATGTGCTTGAGGTATGGTATAATTAGGATACTTGTAATACACTTTTGATATTTAAATCTATTGTGTATTATGCTTTTGACTTTCATGGAAATTAATTATAAAATCCAATACATTGTTTAATTGAAGTGATTAATTGTATGATTGGCTGGCAACAGCATCATATATATCTGAAGCAAAAGCTTGGGTAAATGTTACACATTTTTATTCTCTTTTCATTCATCATTAATATTATTTTTAATCTCAGGCCACATGTTGTTGAAATTTTAAACACTTTGTTTGATTTTAAAATAGTAAAGAAACAATATCTTATGGTTTATAGTTTAAAGATAAAACTTATTATTAATATGCTTAATTTTGTTCAAATACAAGCATATTGTTTCTACTGAACTTATCCACTTCATCTTATGCAATGACACACATGACCACATACATGTAAAGAAGATAAATGATCTCCAATATATGTATTTCTTGCTGAAGCATGTACATGCATATTGGAGATCATTTATCTTTTTATATGTATGTGACCTTGTTCAGTTGTACAAGATAGGGTGGATTGTTGTAGGATCTTGAAAGTCTGAGTTCAAATCCCTTCTTATGCTTAATTTTGATAACTTTATTAAAAATAATTTGAATTCAATGCTGTGTTATTGCTGATATTTTTAGCATTGATAATGTATAAGACAAATTCTAGAAACCAAATGAATATCATTTTACAATTTCTGTTGTAACCAATTTAGTTAAAATTTATGTATGCTTTATCATTATTATTATTGGCATTTATTTCTCTCTTGGAAATAAATAATTTAAATTGTTCTTATTTAGTTTCATTTTTTTTGTAAATAAGTCTCTTGGAAATTATTAAAATATTTGTATAAACTGGCTTGATCATTTATTTGATATCTTTGATCAATAGACTCTACTGATTAGTTAGCCATGGTATCACTTTACATGAATGATAGTATGTTATAGTCTTGGTTCTGATAAGCATTTTATTTGATTCTTTGATAAATAATCCATACATTATATTATTTGATTATTAGGATTAATAAAGTTGATAGTCCAATGATCAGTGTATAGATTGAACAAATTATCTTATCATTCATAAAATAATTCTTCTTTAATTATTAGTTAAATACATTTAGATTTATAGTTCAAATCTTTGTTGGATGGTTTATTAATTACCTTTTTGAGCTAAGTTTAATGCATATTAAATAATTTATGGATAGTTATACCAGCAGTTGAGAGACAAAAATTTTTTGAATCTCAACTGAAAATGGACCATACTCTCCTACATATGTTTTACTTCCATCCTTTATCCTTATCACAACACACAATGATTTATTATGACAATATGTATAATAAAAGATGTATATACAACATGCATATTAGTGAATTCAGTTTTTTCTTTATTCATTTATATATGTTAATAGGAGTTTGTATAAATATATTTGATTGCCTTAGGAAAATATCCTGATTATCTAAAATAATTAAGCTGCTCATGGCTTTTAATTCAATTTAGCATCAATAATCACTGATTTTCAGGTAGAAGAAGTAGTATTTGTTAACATATATTAGCTATGTTTCTAATCAGAGAGATCTAAGCTTACCTTTCTGAATATCTCAAACTTCACAAGTATAAAGACAGCCAAAACTTTCTTTATTATTGATTCCATTATTGTATTCATAGAAATATTAAAGAACGTATAAATGTTATGAGCAAAAATATTACAGTAAGTATTTTCCTTGAACTATAATACAATGGTTATTGCTTTTTATCTTACATATCAAAATAAAAATATGTTTAAAAATACTTTTTTAATTATTATTTTTTTATTGTGTCTTTAAATATAAGCATATTTGAAATCAACTTTTACAATTATATGTTTCTTAAAAGCATCTTTGTTTATACAAAAATAGTTTTCTTTCTTTGTACTATTAAAACTTTAGATTTTTGTCATAATAAAAAATAAATCAAATAATCCATTTGTGAGAGAGATTTATTAATTTAATTTTAAATAATTTATTTCAAATATCAAACAATATTATTCAATTAATATTTACACCATTCTAAATTTTATTTTAATATTTATATAATTAATTTTAATTTGTGGTTATTATTTTTTTAATTTTTTAATATATATGGCATATACTATTACTATGGCTAAATTCCATGAGACAGACTGTCTCATTACATACATAGTTTAAGATTCAAATTTATTTATTATGTATAAAACAATAGTTATTAATGTTTAAAGTATAGTTTAAACAATAGTTATTACTGTTGCAAATGAAATTACTGTTGCAAATGAAAATTTGATACTTACATTGGAATTGTAAAATAAATAATTATTTAAATACTCTATTAATAAAACTTATTTTGCTAATATCTTGTTTCTTTTTTCCTTTACATATAAAAAATTACAAATACAGGTAGAAATGTTTATTGCATTTTCCCAATTTTGTTTTAAAACTGAACTCAGAATGGGATGTTGAATAATGAGCACAATTGATCTGTAGTTAATTTTTTTCAATGTGATTTAAGGTAAGAACTAAAAATTCTACCACAATAAAAGCTTAAAGATCTAAGTTTGAGTTAAATTCATCATAATGAATTTATATAATTATTTTGATTTTCACATATTTACATTAACTATTAGTAAATCTTGTGAAAAAACCCTGATATTTATGATATCATTGAGCAATACTGTTCAAATTTAGTAGTAAATTAATAAAGATTCTTATGAGTTATAAAAGGAGTAGAAAATTCATCAAATATAAAAGGACTTATTTAAACACCAAAGAATTTTCATTATCTCAAATGCAGCTTCTATTGATTTTCACAAGTTAGTTAATATTTAAATACAAGTATAGTATATATATTTAAGCTAGATGTAATTAGAAAATATTAAATAAAAATAAATCATTCTCATAAAATTTACCACATTTCCATATTTCTTTATTGAGTAAAAAATACCCCAACTGATTCTGGCTTGCTTTCAACACTATGAATTATCAACAATTTTGTAATGTCTATATTATCAATGCAATGTTATACAATAGTTTGTACATAATTTTTTATTATTATTATAATAGTCAAATAAAATTATCTTTATCTTTCTATATATAATTAGAAAGCTATTATATTATTTAATAATTTTTCTATAACAACACCACATATTTTATTTGTATACATTGGTTAAATTTAATTTATGCAACTTTTTGACTTATCTTCCTCAAACCAATCAATCTTTTTTTAAAAAAACTAATAGTGTTGTCACTTCTTTGAAATTACTAATATAGTTAAATAATTAATTATTTAGAAAACCATGTAATAAGATTGAGTTTAAGTTAGAAGTCTTTAGCTCTTGAGTCAATTATTTGATTACTATCCTAAATTGCATAGAACACATATAATTAAATAATTAATTGCAATTTGTCTATTAAAGTGATAAGATGAACAAGAAATAAATGCGGGAATATTTGGTTCTAATATCCATAAGACATGACTTTACCATTATGAAGCACAGTTTACTTCTATAAATAAAAAAAAAAGTTATTTAGAATGGGCTGAAATAATCAACAATACTTTGTTTGGTCAAAATTTTCAATGATTTTATACATGACAAAAAAACTACACTTTCATATGTCTTATAATGCTTCAGAATAGTTTGAGTAAAATAAATTCAATTGTAGCTTATGACAATTCAGCTAAGCAAGATATTTAAAACAACAACAAACACACAAATTTTGAATTACAACTTTCACATTTTTCAATTTTCTTTTAATAACTATTCTCTTATCTTTTATTTGCACATAAATCATGGTGAAGTCAAGTGTTAGCCATTTAATCACATGCAATCTAAAAATACAAAGTAAATTAGAGTTGTAATTATAAATTTATTTAATGCACATTGATTACATAAGTAATATTTACTAAGGCAATAAACCTCAAG
The DNA here is from genome assembly GCA_028023455.1 of Epiperipatus broadwayi. Taxonomy (NCBI): domain Eukaryota; kingdom Metazoa; phylum Onychophora; class Udeonychophora; order Euonychophora; family Peripatidae; genus Epiperipatus; species Epiperipatus broadwayi. The sequence continues at coordinate 2,748,130 of JAQFVV010000114.1, forward strand.
AGTGTGTACTTGAAAATGCGAAGGTAGGACCTCTATAGGTCTTAACCACAAGCTTACGCTTTTCCCCTCTTTTCTGCCAAAGCATAAGCTTGTGGTTAAGACCTGTAGAGGTCCCTACCTTTGCATTTTCAAGCACACACTCTTGAGGTTTATTGCCTTAGTAAATATTAAAGTAAATTAGAACAAAATAAATTTTAAATAAAATCTTTCATATTTTGAGTTGGATATTTTTTTTTAGCAACTAATCTTTTCTTATCTTTTATTTGTATAAACCATATGGAAAAGATAACTATTACCCATTTAATCATACATAAATATTTACTAAGTAAGTGTTCTGATTAATTATTTCCATATTTTTAAATAACATGTGATAATAACTAAAAGCTAGTATAAAGTAGTACTTATAACTGTAAACACATTCTGACTACAATACAAATTTGCTTTAGAAAATATTTTAAAAACAAATTGTCTAAATCATTTTCAAATCAGATTAGTTTCTAAACTATATATTTTCTTTATTAGGATGGCAACTGTATAAAACAAAAACAAAATCCTATTTAAAAAAGTGAACAATTTGTTAAATTCAATATACAATTTAAAAAAGAAAAAAAAAAACATTTATCTAATTAAAAAATGCTAGTTATATTGCAAAACATTATTTTTTTTTATTATGAAAGATCACTTCTGATATATATATATATAAATAATAACTATTAAAAAATAAAAAAATATTTTTAAAATTGACATTAAAAAGTCAATATTTAAGCCCAGAAAATGTTAAAATAATTTAGTTACCTATAATTTTTTCTCTTAATCGCACTTTTTTGTGTATATATATACTTTTTTAAAAAATTATGATTTGCTCAACAATTCCTTTTAGCCTTTAATTGCAAGTTAAATTAGATTACTTTATTTACGCATTCTGATAAAAAATATATTGGAAAACATAGAGCAAACTTTTATCTTAAAACTAACATATAATCAAAAAATGATTAAATTAAAAAGAAAAAAAAAGAAAAAAAAATGCTTTAAAGTTTTTTAAATAAATATCTAGATTAGGTAGGAAAACTAACAATTCACTTATAAAATTATGTTAGATGTTTTCTGCAATTTTTTTAACCATTAATAGGCTGATATAGTCATTAATTGAATTTTAAAAATAAAAACAAAATGCGAAGAAAAAAAAAGTTATCAAATTTTAAAATGCTAGGAAAAAGCTGGTGCAATGTTATAATAAATGATTATTCGTAGTAAAGAAACATAATAGCCTTCATAAAAAAACAACAACTTAATGCTTGTTTTTTTTTATTATATCTAAGTATACGCTAAAATTATATATATACTATGCATGAATAAGATTAGCTACGTAAAAGTGTTGAAAATATTAGTTATGAGGGAGAATTGAGAAGTGAAAGAATTACATGGTTTAGCTATCTAAAAAATCCCATATCTGCTTGTGACTTCAAAAACTTTCCAGTTTCACTTCACAAAAATTCATATCGTATATCGTGGGCATAGCATATGAATATGTTACTAAACTATGCATGAAGCTCTTGTGCAAAACATGTTTTTTCACAAATAAGTAACAATATGAATGATGGTGATATAAACTCGATATTGCACACAAACTTAAATTGTATATTGGAGTTTCAGTTAATAATAGTTGAATTCATATTTTCATTACCTTAGTATCATATTTTAATTAACTTAGTATATAACACTGTATGAAGTTGACGTTTTTAAAATATTATATTAACAATGTATAGAATAAAGCAACACACCGTTTTATGGTATATAGTTATCGTTCTAAGCAAAAATCTTTATTAAAATTACTTTTAGAAAGTTTGTATTAAAGGTTACAGTTTCTCAGAAGAAGCTATAGTTAAAATGACAAGCTCAGGTGCAAAAACAAATTTATTACAAGGTTTATTTTCACTAACACTGGTCAGTGTCTAGCCTCATTAAGTAGACAACCGTTACTAGACAATAAACATTACCTTAACTGATATTTTGATGAAAGAAAGGGAATTCATCGCCGAAACCAAAGACACTTCCAATTAATCTAGTTGAACAAAGCTTAATAGAGCTCTCTGAGTAATCGTTTATTAAATGATTTTGTAATCTTATAACAACTAAGTGTGAAAAGCATTATTTATAATTTAAAAATAGAAAAATAACAATAGTGAAAAAAAAAGCAATTTATTTATAAAGATTATATGTATATATTTAACAGCAAACTATAATCAATTATAAATAAATTATTGCATGCACTTATAAGCAAGGAATCCTCCGCAGATAATACTTAAAACATTTACTGTGAATTCAGACCAGATTATAAAAAAAAAGTACATTTTTTCCACGTAGCCAACTAATAACTAACATAGATAATCATCCGATTGACGATTGGTGAATAATTAGCCAAATGTTCTTAATTAAAAAGTAATGCGAAAAAATAAAACTTTAACCTCTCATTACCCAGAAATTGCTTAATGTGAAAGAAATGCATTCTCCTTCAAACTTTCATTTTGGAGGGCTGTTGTTATAATCTACACAAAGGCACTTTTAAAATCATATATATATTATCAAAAAATTCTGAAGACGAAAAAACAATTATTAAATGTTTTTAAGAGTGAATTTTAAATTGTGGTGTTATGTCAAAGAGATGCGTATTATTTGAAACATGTAATTTTAGCATAAAGTATTTTTTTTTCAAATAAGTTATTAACTAGTTTCAATTAGAAGTAATTAAATGAAAATACAAGTTTTTTTTTTTTTTTAGTAAACGTGAATTAGTAATTTGCATAAACGATGGAAAATAATATTTTTATGAATGTGTCTTTTTTTTTAAAAAAAAAGATTATTCTTAAAGATTCTGACAACTTGACTATATTTTATTCATAATTCTTTGTGATAGTTTTGTAAATGCTTCCAACCTTTTTTTTTTCCTTTCAAAAACAAACAAACAAACAAACAAAGAAACAAAACTTTATTTTTAAAGTTACTGTTAAAATATTTTTCAACAATCCAAACATTACAGATTAATTTTAATCTTGCTTATATAAAACAATTTAAATAAATAAGTGCTTACATATAGTATAAATTTAAAAAGAATACTAGCAATAAATTTATAGTAAATAAATGATGTCATAAAAATATAATTATTTATGTTAATACAGATGGAAACATAATGGACAGAAACATAATGGATGAAATTAATCATAGAGTTAAACTTAGAGAAAGTGTTTATTATAGAAATAATTTGATATTAAAGAGAATTTTGCTTATGTGTTTGAGAGGAAAGATTTTTAATAGATATATTTTATTAGTTTTTACACATGGATCTAAGGTTTGAACAACAGAACAACAATTTAAAGTCCTAAGGCCATTCAACAAAGTGTGGATAGATGTATGTTGGAGTAACAAAAAAAATTGAAAGTAAAACACACAAGTGTATGTATCTAAGACTTGAACAGCAAAAGAACAATATAGATTACTTCAGGATACCTGACAAATTGTGGAGAGATGTATGTTAGAGTAATAAAAGAGTGAAAGAATAAACAGATATCATTTATGATCATTGAGATAATTAAGAGATTGAAGTGGAATTGGAGTAACATATTGTTAGAATAAAGATAACAGATGGGTATCTGAAGTCTTAAATTGATCCCAAAAAATTGTAAAAGACCTAAAAAAAGACCACATGTGAGATAAATGGAACAAATGAAGTTTTCTCATGTATTGTGGAAAAGAGAGTTTATGGATCAGAGAAACTGGATTAAACTAGAGATATCATCATCTGAAACTAATGGTATTGATATAGTTCTATATGCAAACTGAAATTAGTTTCAACAGCATGAAAACAGTAAAAGTGACAGATAATGGATATGTGTAATCTAGAGCTTATAATTGATAAGCTACTAACCAGAAAGGAGTTTAAAGATCTAGTTAATATTGATGTGTTGATTATTGGTTACTCATACTTAAATAGATGATTTTTAAATAAAGGAACAAAGTGGGTAACTGCTGTTAATTCAGTATTATCAAAAATATAGTTGACTTTTTTGACAAATTTAAATAACATATTATAATAAGATTTTCTCTATTTGAAACATAGCCTTTTGGTATTCAGCATATGATATAAATGGTATACTTAAAAACTGAATTTATAATTTGAAATATTTTTTAGTTTATGATTTTTAAAATTTAAAGCAGGGTTCTCCAACCTTTTTGCACTTAAGAGCACATTCTATAATATTGACCAGGTGGCGGGCACAATTTATTGTTTTCAACCAGATGGCGGGCACCATTTATTTTTTCAATGTAAATTTATAGTTGGATATTGTTAAAAATACACATAATGTACAAAAAAAATATTTATTTCAAAAATAAAATTTTAACATATAATTAATCTTTATATTTTTACGCTGTAAAAGTATAGTATGCCCTATAATTTGATTACAATATAATACAATAATTTATAAGAAATTTTAAAAATTAAATTTATTTGTATCAGATAAATAATTTTTATCATGTTTGGAGAGTGGCGGGCACACGTAAAATGGTCGGCAGGCGCCATGGTGCCCACAGGCATAGGGTTGGCGACCCCTGATTTAAAGTATAATTCATATAACAAAAGGTTACATCATTGCAATATTACGACAAATAACAAAATTAATATAAAAGATTAAAATAATATAAGTTTTACATTTCACTAAAGTATTTTAGATTTAAAAAAATATTAAATGGCATATATAAAAATATTTGATAAAAAATGCTTTTATTTAATTTGATCAGTAATGGATTAAAAATCAAAAAAAATTTTTTTTCTTCAAGTATAATTTTACTTGTTATATATAACTTAAAGTAAAACAATGGTAATTCATAAAATAACTGATTTGATATTAGTTTTAAAAAGAGTTATTGATATAATTAATTTGCTTCAATTTAAAAATAATTATGTTAGCAAACTTACTACATAGTTAACAAGTATAAAAAAAGAAATAATATAATGTGCATTTTATATCATTGATCCAAAATAAAATTAATTCATCATTACTAAGAATTTTTGACAATAATTCACTTTAAAAAGATCACAAAGCTTTATCTGAATATCTAAAGATTGCAATTGTGATATAGTGTGGCAACATGGCATTATGATTTTAATTTTCTCAATCATTGTGAATCTTCAGGAGAAAATACAATATATTTTAAATAATTTATTAAAACAAAGTCTGAATTGCTTCTTCAGTAAAATTTTAGAAAATATTATACTGATATTCTAAAGCATATATATACTGGTAATTAAAGAAATTGTTGTAAACATGAAGCATCATTTATGAAAAAAATGAAGTATTATTCTTATAAATGGTTGACTAATGCTGGTAGGATTGCTACAACTAATATGTGATACCACAAAAAATATTCATATGTCTTTATTTCATAGAACTTTTTTTAATTGAGCAATTTCCGAGTACATTTCTAGATATGTTTATATTTTACAAAATCAAATTAGTAAATAATAATTCTTATTAAGCACAATGTCAGCACATAATGCTTAAATAAAGATAAAACCTTAGACCTCTACAAATCTAAACATAAGATTCGACTTTATAAAGATAAGAGTGGCCACTCTTATCTTCAACCCATTTTTTTAAATATATAGGCAAATCTAAAGCATTTTGATTTGGGAAAATATTAGTTTAAATTTTGCTCACATAGTATACATTTTATGCCATCTTGTTTGGTATCTTATACTATTTATAATCTAAACATAAATAATTTTATTTCTTCATTTTTGCAATTTATAGTTATATATATTTTCATATAAAAATAATATTTATTATAAATAATACAATAAAAATCAAACATATTTATTATAACAACAGATTTTCTTTTCCTAAAAGAAAGCAATCAATTGATTCCAGTTAGAAGTCGTATCAGTTTATTCTAAATGAAAATAATTTTATTTCTCCATTATATTTTTTTATATAAAATTATAATTCTTATTGTGAATAATGCTAACAATAATAAAATTTAAATGGATTTATAAAAAAAAAAAACAGATCACAAGAGAGCAATCAATTGATTCCAATTGGAAACTAGTGTAAACAAAAGTAATTTTATTTCTTTTTTTTTGTGGCTTTATGACTATATATATATATATTAATAATACTTATTAATATATTTGATTAATAAATTTACTAGTGCAGTTTCAAACTATAATTTCAAACAGAAAGTAATCAACCCTTTACACATATACTGTTTGGTTATATTAAATCAATATTGTTTTTGGTGAATGTGAGGAAACTCTCAATTCAAAGCACAAGATAAAAACTTTGAAACTGTGCTAGTAAACATATTAGTCAATTATATAAATTCTTACATCTCTAAATATTAACATGCATTAAATATTAAAAGTTTACAAGTTTTAATACATGTAATAAAGAAAATAAAAATAAAGTGAGAAATATAAAATCTTTATGCTCTTATTCAAGGATACTTAAGATTGGTGTATAAAATTGAATATAGGTACAAAGATAAGACAGTTGCTCTTATCTTTTCAAAGACTCTATCTTATGTCTCTGATTGAAAATTTCCTCACATTAAAAAAACAACAACATTGATTTAATATAACAATACAGAATATGTGTAAAAGGTTATCACCTTTTTTTTAAATTATAATACTTATTGTATATAATGATTTTAATTACAAAAAATATATTGGAATCATAATTATATTATTAAATAATACTTTTTAAGAGCAGTATCAAAAACTGGTTGTAACCTTTACATTATAAAATTGCACTGTACCTGTTGCAAGTTAAATCTGCAAAAAATTTTATATGGTCAATGTTAAAAATTGTCTAAAGTAGCAAACCCTCCATAATCTTAGGAACAGTAAATTATTATTAATGCAGGCTAAATTTCCACATATGCTTCTTTACATATATCTATCTATTTTATTATATAACAAAATAATATTAAAAAATAAGAACAAGCATACACATATATTATAATAGAGACATTTATATTTATTTTAGTAAACCTTGTGTATTTTCAATTACATTAGTGCTCTATTCATGCTTATCAAAAATATAACCCTGTGAGTATTACAAGCTCTTTAATTCATCAATGCTTTTTTGCAATAAACTACTTTAATTTTTTTGTTTAACATTTCCTTCTTTGCAAACCAAAGATGAAATGTTATAATACAGATAACTGAGAATAGAATGCTAACACCAGAAAGTGTAGTCAGTTTAAAAATACATATTAAATTATATATACACTGTTATAATGTACTTTAAATTACAAAAAATAATGACAGATATTTAGTTTATTATATATATTGTTTTTGCCATGTATTGGTAGGAAATTTCTCGGTTATGCTTATAACATAGATAAAAATCAGGCTTGAATACTCTTAAAAGGCTTAAAAGTTTCATTTGAGGTAACTGATCAATAGCTAATGCATAATCATTTAATATTTATTATTAAATAATTTTATTTTTGATTTTTAAAAAATTCTATTTAAATTTATTGTCTTTTTATTTCTAAAAATATTAAAAATGTATTTATTTATTTGATAACAAATAAAAGTTGTTTAACTTGTAACATATCTGACAGTCATAGTATAATCTATATTTTTGAATCTCATTTGATGTAATTAATACAAGTTTATATCTTTTTTAGATAGCAACAGAAATAAATCTACTGAGAGATAACAGAGGCAAATCAAAAATAAAATATAATCAAAAATATAATCTAAAATTATTTTGAGGGAATGAAAAAATAAATAAATAAAAATCAATGTCTAGACATGGCTCTAGACCTGTTATTTACTGTGCTTTCAAAACTAAACGTTCCTGACGATTATTCATATACTTAATCTTTATTTTAATAAAAATAAAGGAAAATGTGATAAATAATATAAAAGTTATTACAATATATAAAAATATTTTTTAAAGTATTGCCATCTATAACTATGTTATATATAATCATCATAATATCTTGCACCATAATTTACTAGTGTTGAATGACATTCAGTTAAATATAAGTAGTTTACTTATTTGCTGCCACTATGAAGGTAACGCAGCTTTAAATAGACTATGGCAGGATAAGAAAAATACAAGGATTGATCAGGTAGTTGTCTGCTCATTGATGTGGGTTGTTACTGTTTTTCTGCTTTAAGTATCTCTAAATGATAATTGTAAAAAAAAATTGCCAAAGAATAATTGGATGGTTATTGAGATTGGCTTTTTGATAGAAGAGTCTGAAGTTTGCTTAAAATTATTAGCACTTAAAAAAATATCCATGTTTACTTTGTATTGATAAATCTATTATTATAAAGCACCGAAAATCTTGAAATTATTAGATCGGAAGTCAAACTCTGATAATGCACTATTACTTTAAATATAAATCTTCCTGCACTCACACATCAGTAAGAGTTTAAAAAACTTAATCACTTAAGTTTACAGTGCATTTCTATAAATACACCAACTTTCACTGACCATGCTAAATCAGGGCTTGAGTCTTTTGAGTGCTTGATGTTATAATCAAATTTTGAGTTGTACAAATCTATGATAGGTTAAATAGATGTGTACAATTGAAAATTTGATTATAACATCAAGCACTCAATAGACAGTAGCCCTGATTTAGCATGGTCAGTCAAAGTTGGTGTATTTATAAAAATGCACTCTAAACTTAATTCATTTAATTTTTTAAACTTTTACTGGTCTGTGAGTGTGCAGAGATTTATAATGTTTAAAGTAATAGTGCATTATTGGAGTCTGACTTCCAATCTAATGATTTGTATTGATAAATGTACCAATCCTTATGTTATAAAGAATATTTTTTTAAAGTTGTATATTTAATTTACAACATTAAATAACTGAGGCATTTATTTATATAGCACTATGTTTATAAATTGTAATAAACTAAAGATCAGCCTTTCCAGCTAATGTACATGCACTTTTTACGAATGTTAATACTAAAAAATGAATACTTTTATTTCCAACACAAGATAAAGTCTTTGCAAAAAAATAAATGAATCCACTTATTCATTCAACCCAAATGCGTATATATGGGAAAATCTTAAGTACTGGATATGAAAGCATGAGGATAAATCAATCATTTTAAATTACTGTTTAATATGTCTGAATAAATGACGTCAATGAAATTATCTAGAATTTATGAATTGTCACTCTTAAATAAAATTAAAAATATGTAAATGAGGCATTTATTTATATAGTACTATGTTTATAAGTTGTAATAAACTAAAGACATAGTAAACAGTAATTTAAAGGGATTGATTTATCCTCATGCTTTCATATCCACTACTTAAGATTTGCCCATATATAAGCATTTGGGGTGAATGAATAAGTGGATTCATTTATTCTTTCACAAAGACTTTATCATTGATAAACAGAGCAAAACTCTCCATACAGTATTGCCACCTGTGCTAAACAGAATAATCAATGGATGCCAGAAGGCTTGTGCATAAAATCCCTATCTAATGCCTACTCATCCAATATCCCCAGACTAGTTTCTGGCTTGTGGCCTTCGTCAGTGAGGAGTTTATTCTGTTTAGTACAGGTGGCAATACTGTATGGAGAGTTTTGCTCTGTTAATCAACAATTAATGTGCTAGTATAGGAAATGTGATCATGTGATGCTTAATGGTTTAAAGACTTTATCTTGTCTTGGAAATGAAAGTATTCATTTATTAGTATTAACATTCATAAAAAGCACATGTATGTTAGCTTAAAAGGCTGATCTTTAGTTGATTACAATTTATGAACATAGCACTATATAAATAAATGCCTCATTTACATATGTTTAGTGTCATTTAAGAGTGACGTTTCGTAAATTCTAGATAATTTCATTGACGTCATTCATTCAGACATAGTAAACAGTAATTTAAAGTGATTGATTTATCCTCACACTTTCATATCCAGTACTTAAGATTTGCCCATATATAAGCATTTGAGTTGAATGAATAAGTGGATTCATTTATTCTTTCACAAAGATTTTATCTTGTGTTGGAAATGAAAGTATTTATTTATTAGTATTAACATTCATAAAAAGCACATGTATGTTAGCTTAAAAGGCTGATCTTTAGTTGATTACAATTTATGAACATAGCACTATATAAATAAATGCCTCATTTACATATGTTTAGTTTCATTTAAGAGTAACGTTTCATAAATTCTAGATAATTCGTTGACGTCATTCATTCAGACATAGTAAACAGTAATTTAAAGTGATTGATTTATCCTCATGCTTTCATATCCAGTACTTAAGATTTGCTCGTATATAAGCATTTGGGTTGAATGAATAAGTGGATTCATTTATTCTTTTGCAAAGACTTTATCTTGTGTTGGAAATGAAAGTATTCATTTATTAGTATTAACATTCATAAAAAGCGCATGTACGTTAGCTTGAAAGGCTGAACTTTAGTTTATAAAATTAATAACTTAATTTTTTGCTTGATTGATAAAGACATGCCATTTGTGATAAGTTATATAATTATTATTCATATATTGTTTCAGCTGATTGAAAACACTTCTAACCTTTTATAAAATTGTAAAATGTTTCCCTTATTTTGAGAGACTAATCATGCTTCTGCAATCTATTTAGTTTTCCTATTGTGGATAAGTTGCAGTAATTTCATAGCAATATTCTCCAATCACAAATTAACACATATCCTTATGCTTACTACTAGACTTCTTCCACAGACATCATGTTATCTATAATTGCAATCAAAAATATCTTTATTATGTAAATGTTGGTGACCAATTTTCAAAATAGAGAATTATTGACTAAACTTTTAGATAAATATCATGATTATATGGTTGCCATGTGGAAGATCATTTGCCCTTATATTTTATTTTATTTTATTATTATTTAGTTGAAAACCAAACGTAGAATCTTTAGTTCTGAATTCATCTCTCTAATGTTTTGCTAAACTACTCAGATCAATACTATTAACATAATAACTTTATAAAAATAATACATTTCTAATGGTGATAAAATATGCAAAAAAACAAACAAACTAGCAGAATTATTATTATCAATAATATACCGTATACCAGCTGATTAAAAAAATTCCATGAAAACTGAAGCTACACTTATTGATTTAACAATAATTGGTCTGCAATGATTATACAATAAAAAATAATATTAAAAATATTTACAGAATTAACAATTATTGTACAATAATTTTTATTATGTGAATGCTTCCATGCAATTTTGTTTTATTGTATTATGCTCTGCATGAAAAAGTTTCTAGATCATTTTCCAGATGGAAAAAAATAGCAGCAAATTTTTCAGATTGTCATAAATCAAATGAAACTGTGCACTTAGTTTGCAAATTATGTCATGTGACTTTCTAAGCAACAGTTTATCTAATTATTTTCAATTTTGCTTTAGACAAACCTTGAAACAAATTAAATTTTTTGAATGCAGCAAGACTTCAATGTCTTCAACACAATCATATATACATAATCAGGTGGCTATCTGCATGAAAAGTTATATAACATTTGAGCATCAACAGTGGAATTTTGGTTTATTAGTGATTTATGACATTTTAGTTCTCATGTCTATTTTTCCATTAATGCATTAAACTGCACAGCGCTGTCCATATTTTATCAATACTTTTTAAAAGATTAATGCAAGGATCATAAAAGTTTTATTAATAAGATACAGAATTAGCAAATTTATTATGTGATATATGAGCACATATTGAATGCATATAATTGATGTATTAAGAATTCTTTACTAAAACATATTAAAGAGTTTACAAATATAACTCATATTAGGAGAAAATTAATGCAACAAAAGCATGGAGTGTCTTTTAGACTCAAATTTTGGCTGGATAAACCACAATATTTTCAAATGACATTAATATCTATTTTAAATGTCAATGAATTAAGTGGATAGAAATAATCTATACAGATAATAACAAACTATGATCATAATCCTATATCTGAAGATCATGAGAAATTTATGATGTTTTTTGATCAAGTACAATTTTATAGAACTATTGAAGGAAATTCTCAACTATATAATTTATCAATAACCAAACAATCTGATATCACTGCTCAGAAATGCCATAAAAAACCCACTTTTTTCTGTATAGCTAAGATACTAAATGGATGTGCATACATAAGCAATGATAAACATACAATTTAAATTAATCAAGATATTATAGTAATTCCACTTTTAATTGGTCTAAATTTAAACCACCAAGGCAAAATAAACAATTATTTATTTTAATTGTCAAGCAAACAAATCATAGCCACACATACTCATGGTATATAAAAATCAGCAACACTAACATAATGTTATACAAAAAGGAATATAGATATATTTATAAGCCTTAATAGTGATAGTGCAATTGCTTATATGCCTAAAATATGGATTCCAATTCTGACTAACTTGAAAAATTCAAATGGCTAGCCTATAATAATTTATCTAACTACCCATTATTGTTCACCAAGTAGATATTCAAACACTCTTAGAGTAGAACAATAATATAAAAACAGGCTTTCATTATTCAATCATTGTCAAGTATTATGAGTAATTCTTTCTCTAAGGTATATACTTATCCAAGTACTATTAAATATTAGACAAGTTGTAGCTAATTAATTTTAGTACAGTATCAAGTAAATATGAAAAACTGTCAAAACTCTCACTACACAGGTGATATCTATCTATCTATCTATCTATCTATCTATCTATCTATCTATCTATCTATCTATCTATCTATCTGTCTGTCTGTCTGTCTGTCTGTCTGTCTGTCTGTCTGTCTGTCTGTCTGTCTGTCTGTCTGTCTGTCTATCTATCTATCTATCTATCTATCTATCTATCTATCTATCTATCTATCTATCTATCTATCTATCTATCTATCTATCTATCTATCTATCTATCTATCTATCTATCCATCTATCCATCTATCTATCTATCTATCTATCTATCTATCTATCTATCTATCTATCTATCTATCTATCTATCTATCTATCTATCTATCTATCTATCTATCTATCTATCTACCATCAAAAACAATTATTTATCTATCTGTCTGTTTATCTTTCTATCTGTTTGAGCATCCATCCATCTACCTATCTACAAATCCATATATCTATCTGTCTGTCTGGCCATCAATTCATCCATCCCCATCTATTTATGTATTTGTCTATTTATTTATCTCTCTATGTATGTAAATGGAAATATTTTTAATGCTAAATATTTAATACTGCAATTATAGAATTCTATTTTATTATGCTATTTATAATATATATATCAGTTTTCAAGTTTATTTTTCTTCGGGAGAGAGGTAGTCACCCGAAAGTTGCATGTCTCATTTCAAGTAATAAAATAAATGGTAGATTTTATTAATTATTGGTAATAACGATTTGTTTAGTCATCCATCATGTCAAGTAATTCCTATTACACAGAAATCATGACAAGATGATTCCGTGATGATTTCTAAATATATATTGTACTCGGCAAAGCAACGCACCAACTATTGATAACATTTACAATATTCAGATAAAGATCTTTCATGAAATTACTAGTTTTTTTTTTTTTTTTTCTGACATTATTTTTTTGAGTTTTACATTTATCACAATATTCTATTTTAAATATATATATATATATTGAAAAACTTGATTTTATAAGATCTCTACACGAATTTTTACTAAAGGTGTGAAACCTTTATAACATTTTAACAAACCATTAACAATATAAAATAGAAATTATATGTTTCTAATATGGATATAGTATCATTAATGTTAGGCGTATGAAATTTGAAATAACAGTATTATCTATTTTTAATATATTTTTAAATTAAAACAAAAAAGAAAATTATAAGTATGCTGATAAGCCAAATATCAAGTATTAAATTTTAAAATTGTTAAGAAATATTGACCCCCATACATCAAAATTATAATCGAAGAGAAGTTTAGCATCATTATGTATTAGCAATTACTTGTAAGTAAGTATTTCCATTCTACTTTCAGAAAAGTAAAACAAAGATAAAAAGAGAGGACTGCAAAAAAAAAAAAAAACAGTCTGTGAGAGGAAAGGAGATATTGAACCATAATGACGTTTTTAAAATTAAACATTAAAAAACGTGATTGCACAAATGCACAATTCTATATTGCACATCTATGGTTTGAGAAGTTCATTATAACAGGATCATAGCTAACATAACTGAACACTAAAGTAAAAGAAACAAAAATAAGAAGAGTGAGAAAAATAATACAGATTAATTATATAAACAAATATTTTGAATAAAATAATTAGCTTACTTAGCCAAATGTATGATTTGAGACTAATAGTTGATTAACTAAGGTTCGTTCCTTATACAAATATTCACTTGCCTTCAATACCATACATTTCGAACATAACACATCAGACAATATGTTCTCAGAAGGGGGGTTATTCTATAAGTTGTGTGTATGTCATTAATTATATATATATATATATATATATATATATATATATTATATATATATATATATATATATATATATATATATTATAAGCAAGTTTTATGTATAAGATAAAAGTATTATAGTGGTAGGCTAATTCAATGTAATTAATTAGTGTGTTTATAAAATAGCAAAATATTTTATTCTATACTTGCTTTATTTTTTTATTTTTTTTATGATAAATGCTATTACAAGAGAAGGCATTCAAATCATCTTTGTCATAAAAAAAAAAACCCAAATAAATAAATAAATAAAAAAGTTTGTTTAGAGCTCATTAGCATGCTCTTAATTTTACATATTTGTAAATGCAAGCTGTATATAAGTCATGTGACATCTGACTTTTTACTATACTTGCTTTAATGAATGCATGGAATAACAATTAATAAATAAAAAATAATTTATTAATGACAAAGTAAAATAATAAATCAATAAATAGACAAAGAAATAAATCACTAGTATTTTCTTTAGAAGATTTTCTTTATTGAGTAGTTTTCAAGTCAGAAATTATAATAAAAGTTCAAATGCTTTATCTTTTTATAACTTTACATGATAACTTTTATGTTTCTTTTTAGATAGCTTTTCTGGAAATAGTTTCATTTATTTTATTATTTGAAATTATATAGTTTGTGCTATAGATAATTCAAGTTTAAATATATTTTTATAGTTTTCATTCTTTACTTTTTTAAAAATTCAATATTCTTTTCATTTATTTATGCTGAATATTCACTCACAAAGAAAAAAAACAATATTAAATCATTAAAGATTCTGGCTTTAGAAGATATTACTGCTGTCTTGAAAGTATTTGTTTCTTCTTTTAAATAGTTTTCTTTCTTTCAGTATCATTGATTAAATAATTAAAGGCAATTACACAAGGTATTAGTATCTTTATTTCTTCTCCAGCAATCCATTTGCAGAGTTCTATTTATCTATAGCAGTTTACCTAGTTGATAAGAAATATAGATTGAACATTGCACCAAGTTAGGAACAAATGAGCTATTTACTTTAAATTAGCACTTCATCTTTCATATAAACCTGAGTACAAAGAGTATTTCTATTACTTTAAGTAAAATTAAAATAATTACAAATTTTTATTTCTTGTTTACATTTTTTCTTTTACTTGATAGATAATTTATATTGTTTTTCCTCTCTACTTCAAAAAAAAAAAAAAGAAAGGGAGAGAGAAAAAAATTCTATCTCATTTTAATATTTTTAAACTTCATTTACTCATCAAAGCTTTTGTTGTATTTATAACATTTTGGGATCATCTCCATAATAAATTTAAAGTATTTTATTTTTAACAAAGGGAAAATTAACTAAATGAATATATCATGTTATTTTTCAAAAGAATAATGATGTAACTTTGACATGACCAATATAACTGTTGTATATCTCCTCTCATCAAGAAAAGACAGTGGGACTAGAAAATATTCAATTTCTCTTCTTCAATCACAATATCATCTATTTTTTTGTATAGTTATTTCTTGACATTTTTGTCAAATAATTTTTTTTAAATGAAAGATATTCCTTTATTAAAAACCAGTATATTTTTCTTTATCCAAAATCATTAATTCTTTAACAAATCTAAAGACAACAGTGAGCAAGCCATCCTTTAACTTTGTTTAATTTAGATTTTGTCTCTCTCCAGATATTTAGTTATTGGAAAAAATATATATTTCATGATGACTTAGTCCATATTATATTCTGTTCAATCTAGATTGGAAGTTTTATTTTCATCTTGCTATTTCTTCCAGTTTTGGCATCCTTTGATTCACCTACTGCAGAATTCAACACTCTACATGTAGTGACTATCAGTTTAAACTCAGGTTTACAGTAAAGTATTTTACTCACTTTGATTGCCTTTTAATATTTAGCCTTTTTCTTTTGTAGGGTTTAGAATATTAAACATTTTTATTTTTTACTTTCTCAAATATTCTTTCTTATCAATATTTAGGAAAACAACTTTGTTTTACTGTTTTCAAATAAAGATCTCGAAACATCTGTAAAACAGCAAACTATGACACATTTTTACATCTATAATTATTTGCATAGATGCTTGGATTATGAATTTTTCTTCATTAATATGTTTATCAAATCCATATTCAATACTTCAATGGCATTTTCTATTACCACACTGTATTTTAAATTTAAAGTTTGTGTTATAGATGTTCTATCTTTTTTAAGCTTTTCAACATCAATCACACTGATGATAACTTCCTTAGATAAATCTACCAGGTTTGCATCCACATTGATAATGACTTCTTTAGTTTCATTTATCAGCTTTACATCTTCAATGATGATGACTTGTTCATCTACTTGCTTTATTATCTCTTGCTTTAAAGTGATTATATTATTTTCTATTCTCTGTAATTTTTCTTTCATTTCTTCTTTGATTTGAACATATCCTTTTTTCATTTCATTTCACATTTCTTTAATTTCTATCTGCATTTTTTTAAAAAAAATTTCCATTTTTTTATGCATTTCTTCTTGAATTTTATTTATTATTGCTAGCAACAGTTCCACTGTTACTGTGGCTGGCTTTTGCTCCTCTGGCACTTCCACAGTCAAGTTATTCTCACTATCTATGCCTCCATTGGTTGAACTCTGGTATCAGATGACTCCACACTTATTTGTTGACCACTAATTTTCTTCTTTAACTTTATTAACATTAGTCTTTATATAACTATTTAACAATTTTTCAATCTGTTATTCTTTTTTCCTTTTGTGCTATAAATTAATTCCCTTCCCAGAGCAATGTTATCCAGATCTTTCTTTCTTCTATTTTAATCCTGCCCTTTACTTTTCTTTATTTAATACAAAAAAATTCTTTCATTTTATGTATTATATATAAGTCACACACATTATTCTTTATCCAAATAAGATATTTGTGGTCTCTTGATTCAAATTTACGTAATGATAACTCTAGTCAATAGAAGTAGAAGTAACCAAATGTACATGTAATAATGTTTTGAGACTAATAGTTGATTAACTAAAGCTAATTCTTTATACAAATATTCATTTGCCTTCACTATGTACATTATGAATGTAACAAATCAGAGAGCATGATCACAGAGCTATGGATATATTTTATCAGCTAGTGTTATGTATAAGATAAAAAGTATTATAGTGATAGGCTAATTCAATGTAATTAATTAGTATGTTTATGAAATAGCAAAGTATTTTATTCTATACTTGCTTTAATGAATGCATGAAATAATTAATAAATTTGTAAATAAGGAAATAATTTATTGATAACAATATAAAAAAATAAATTAATAAATAGACATTGAAATAAATCATTAGAATTTTCTTTGGGAGATTATTTTCTTGAATAGTTTTCAATTCAGAACTTACAATAAAAGTTCAAATGCTTTATCTCTTTATAACTTTACCTGATAACTTCTCATATATATAAAAAAAGAAATATTATAGTTTCTTTTAGGGTAGCTGTTCTGGAAATAGTTCCATTTACTTTATTATTAGAAACTATGATACAGTTCATGCTATAAATAATTCATGTTCAAATATTATATTTTTATAGTTCCTTCATAAATAAAAAAATGTCATTTTTGACAAGTTCCACAGTAGTTTTTATTCCATAGTTTTTAAAAAGTGCAATATTCTTTTCATTTATTTGTTCTCATTATTCACAGAAAAAAACAATATCAAAGTATTAAATGTTCTGGCTTTAGAAGATCTTACCACTGTCTTGAATTTTTTTTTCTTCCTTTAAATATTCTTCTTTTTAATATCATCGAGTAAAACATTAAAGGCAATTACACAAGGTGTTAATATCATTATTTAATCTCTGGCAATCCATTTGCAGAGTTCCATTTACCTATAGCAGCTTAATTAGTTGATATGAAATATAGATTGGGCATTGCACCAGATTAAGAACCATTGAGCTATTTATTTTAAATTAGCACTTCATCTTCCATACAAGCATGAGTACAAAGAGTATTTCCATCTCTTTAAGTAAAATTAAAATAATTATAAATTTTCACTTATTGTGTATAGCTTTTACTTGATAAATAATTTATATTGCTTTTTCCCTCCTCTAATTCAACAAAAAAAGAGAGGGAGAAAAAAATTATCTCATTTCAATATTTTTCAATTTTGTTTACATATCAAAGCTTTTGTTGTATTTATTACTTTTTGGGGTCATCTCCATAATGAATTTAAAGTATTTTTTTTAACAAAGGGAAAATCAACTAAATGAATATAAATTATTTTCAAAAGTATAATGATGTAACTTTGGCATACCCAATATAACTTGTTACAATATATATGATTGTATGAATAAATTTCTTTAAAATGTAATATTTATATTATAAATTTATAAGTTTTCATTAAATGTGTTGAATCTGTGGGAAGATTTAAACTCAAATATATTGAAAGATATTGACAAAAAATTGTGCATACCATTATTAAGAAATTAATTTAGTTAATCGTATCAAAGTTATTCTCTTCATAACTAAAAACAGAAAGTCATTAGGCTTTCTAGGCCTTTCTACTAGTGCATGAATTAAGTTTTTACTAAATATATAGAACTTGAGTGTTTATCAGAGAAGTCTGTTCTATGTTAAAAAATAAAATATTACTACTTTATACATTATTTAAATTTATCAATAAATGATAGCTTATAACAAAAAACACCATTTATTTATCTATTTGTCTCTTTAATACTTAAATTTGTATTACAGCAGATGATGTATTCAGACCATAGTCATTAGAAGCCTTGGCATGAATACTGAAAGAATCATTAGTAGTAATGTTTACATATTTAACATACATGTATATACTGTTCAAGTGATTTTTCTTACATATGTACATTGCTATGAAACAAAATAATTTTTAAACTGCATACATTAAACATCACTAAAAATAATAAAAAAGTAAAATAATGAGTTATGAATAAGACATTGAAGCATTGAATTAAAAAAGAGACAACACATTTATGTGCAAGTCACCTGTATCACACTTAAATGTAAGTTATTAAATGCACAAAATACTTTGCCTACATGATAATTTTTAAGTTCATAGTGATTTCTGTTTAATGGAACATTCTTATTAATAAAGTCTTCAAATATATTTAATGCTTTTTGATTAATAAAATACATCACATTTTAATATTATAAATCATTGGGAATTTTTTTTATGTAAAGTCATCAATCAGTTAGATATAATACTTTTCAATAACACAATATATCATTTTTAATCTTAATGTTTACCAGAATATTGCAGATATTCTTCTCATTTGATAATATAATATTTAGTGTTTGCCACAATTTTATTTCAGTTCACATCTACTACCATACATTTAGATTTCAGTAAATAATTCTCTAGTACTGTTAATATAATTTTAGCAATTTCAGAAACATAAATAAGTAATATTAGCATGTATCTTTTCAGGTATTTTACTATTTTATTAGGTGAGAATTTTTTTAAAATAATTAATTCAATCACATCAACTTAATTTTTTTTTCAAAAATAAATTAATTATTTTTATTTTATCACATTAATAAAAAAACATTTAATGATTCTCTTAGGCTTGGAATAATTTCTATCATCATTATTTAATTTTAGAAATCATTTGAAATGACATTTTAAATTTCTAATTTACAGCAGTAGAAAACATGCAAATGTTTGCAGGAGAAAAAAATAGGAATGTGCTATTTAAACAAATACAGTTTCAAGAAAAGATGTAAATTACTATTTTTTTTTTATTTAATATTTTTTTCAAACTGTGGATAATGGTTTTGAGGCAATGGATAATATAGTGGTTCTCTTGTATACTTTATTTTATTTAATCATTCAATTTATGTATAATAGTAACTAAACTTTAAATAGCTTATTGGAAGGGAAAGTCTCTCCTATAACATCTTTTTAAAAAAAAAACAATAAAAGATATAATCATCAGGTTTGCTAATTGTTGGGTCATGAGTATTTTAATGGGTTTTCATCATTGCTTCTCCTTTATTTAAAAATAGATAAATGTATATTTATCACTAAATACTGAACAGATATCTCAGTTGATCATTAACTGGTAACATGGGAAAAAATTTCTAAAACTAACTGAAATCTGAAAAAAATGCAAGTTTTACCTTTCTTGACTTTAAACCTCAGTTGTAATTATATAAAAAAGACATATGGTTTTATAAGAAGTTCAAACGACAGACCTGTGAGTGCCACAATCGATCCTGGAACATCTCAATTTTTAGTCATATGCTCTAGGCCAAATGCATACCATGATAGATAAACACATTTGATTCTAATCCATGAGGTCTTATTTTTTATATGCCATTTATTTACCAATGTTATTATTGATTGTTTATGATTAGAAGTTTCCAATTTAGTATTATGAATAAAATATATATAAAAAAATAATTAGAACTTTATTGTAAAACTAATATTTATAATTTAATAAATTATTTTAATAAAGACATAAGCACTAGGGAAATCAATAAAAAGAAAAAAATATATTACAAATATGTATTTATACTGTTATTTTCTATTATTAGTAGTTATTTATTTATACAGGTGAAATGAATTTACACAAAATGTCAATCTTTTCCTACTAAGTTTTACTTGCACTTTTATGCAGAAGAAATTGCCATAAATAGTTTTACATAATTATAACTTCTCTGATTTTAAATATAACCCAGGTATACAAATTATAATAATAAAATGATTATATTTCAATTGCATCAAAATATATATTTATTGCTATCAATTATATTACAGTATTTCCTTTTTTTTTTCTTTAACATTTTTTTAATCTGATGTTTATTTCCCTATAATATGATAGGTTTTTAAATTCAGTAGTAAATATTAAATAGTTTAGACACATAATGATTTCCATATTTTTTAAACTCATTGAAAATTGTTTTATATAAAAAATTTTGAAAGTATTATCAAAAAAAAATTTTTTTAATATTTTTACATTCAAGAAGTTGATAAGCATTTATTTTTATATAGTGCATATTTACAATTGTATTACATTCAAATATCTTGTATTGGAGAGGAAAGTATTCATTTATTATTATTATTAACACTTGCAAAAGCGTATGCACAATTAGCTTGAAAGGCTGATATTTGAATGTAATTCAAGAAGTTGATTAAAATATATTATTTTTACCAATTTTTTAATTTGTTATTAGATTTATTAATATTTTTTTCAATAATGCTAGTCTATTAATATTAGAAAAGCTGATAAAACCATAAAGTGTTATTTCATAATTTAATAAAGAATCACATAAAAATTTATGTACAATGATAAAAATATTTAAAGAAAAAATATTTTTGGTTTTGTAAAACATTGATACAAAATATCTATATTTATTTATCAGGATATTATTATGATGTTACCAAGACATATTTCCATCTATTATCATTTCAAAATATCTAATGTACATTATTTGTTTTACATTTATAATAATTAAATATTATATCATCATCATCATTATCATTATTATTATCATTTAGAAAAAGAACATTGAAACTTATAGGTTTATAGAGATTATACAAAAGAAATTACAGATACAGGGTTGGTAAACAAAAATATGTAAGTTATATAGGTACAGCTATTATTGGATCTATATCTATTCATCTATTATAATTTGTACATAGATTATTTTTACATTAAATTAATATGTTCTTAATCATATTTATTTACATTGGCATTATATATAATTTTGCACATGAGGTCAGGTAAAATTATATTTACATTAATACATTGTGTTTACACATTAGGGTATTAAATTTATTTACATGTTCCAATTTGGTCTTTAACTTTACATCAAATGGAATTACAGTTTTCACAAATTAATTGCATTCTTATGAAGATAGCCCTGTGTCACATTATTGGATGTTATTATTCAGGTAATACAGTTCACATTTGAATGCTTTGTTGTTTGATACTGTTGATTTTTGGCAGAGTTAGCTGATGTGTAGATTAAAATAATTTATTCTGTGTATTTGTCTTGAGATGAGGTTCACATGATGAATGGGGTTGGCTGTGAATTATTATTGTTGTTGTTGTTGTTGTTATTATTATTATTATTATTATTATTATTATTATTATTATTATTATTATTATTATTATTATTATTATTATTATTATTATTATTATTATTATTATTATTATTATTATTATTATTATTATTATTATTATTATTATTATTATTATTATTATTATTATTATGTTTCAATAAAGGCTTTATTGATCTCAATGGTTTACATCTAGAAAATTTCAAATTTAACATACAATGAATAATATTAAGGTAAACACATATAAATGAATTTAGTGGTTACACTTTATGGTTAATGGACTATAACAATATAAAAATAAAAACGCAAAAATAATCAGAGTTCTAAAGTTTGAGGAGCTTATTTAGTTTTGTCCAACATGTCACTTTGAATGTTAGTTGTATGATAGATTTCTTTGCAGCATTCACAGCATTGATGTTTGTTTGAACAATGACTATGTTGCTGCATATAAGTGGGGGTTGGTTATTATTTTATATCTATTTCGAATGTGTAGCAGTTTGATTCTAAATGTAGCTGGGTGTCGTCTGGTGTTATTGCCAATTAAGAAAGTACTTCGGGTGCACCAGTAAGCATATAGAACAAATGTGGCTGCCCTAAGGCTAGGTATTGATCTTCCCTGAAAAGCAGCTATTATGTGATTAATGATTATACCCAGTTTTCTGTAGGTGTTACACATCATCTGTCATGTTTGGTTAAGTGCTACACATTGATAAATAAAGTGGTCCAGTGTCTCTTCTGCTCGATGGCAGAGTCCACAGAAGGGGTCAATAGATATATACATTCTTTTATGATAAAGAAAGTGGGTTGTTGGCAAGGCAATGAGATTGATTTTTATGATAAAATCAAAGTATTTGGGCTCTAGAGCCCATTTTTTATATTCCTCGAGTAGTCTCTTGTTGTTAATTCCTAGCATAGGTTGTATAACATTAGTATCTGCTTCTCTGTTTATTAAACCATAAATATCCCAGTATGAATACTTATGCAAATACTGTTCTTGAATCTTGTCTGTGGTTTTGCATTGGTATATAATGTTGGTGAAAAAAGAACCTTTTGGAGGTGGTCTATCTGTTGGAGTAACTTCTAGCAAGTGGTTAATTTTTGGGTATTTGGCAAGTATTGTGATTATTGAGTTCCTTAACTTCTGTAGATGAAAAATATTGATGTTGTGCAAGCCAAGTCCATTTTTTATTAGGGGTTGGCTAAGGTTTTTGTGGAAATTGCTACTTTTTTCTGGCCCAAAGTAGTTTATTATATATGGTTTTAATTTTTGAAATGAACCCCTTTGAGAATGAAATAACCGGTACATAGTATGTTATTTTGGTTGTGATAATCTGCTTAATTAACTCTACTTTGGAATATAGTAAAAGATATGCCTTGGACAAGGAGTTTATAATTTTTGTGGCTTCTTCTTTAAGTTTATTTTGGATATGGCATCTCATTCCTGTAATTCCCATATGAAATGGGAACCCAAGGAAAGAGTTTGGTTTTGATTTGTAAATTGATGTACATGGTTTACCAGTGTATAGTGACCAGGCTGTGGTTTTTGTTGGATTAAATGTTAATTCATATTTTTGTGAATATTCTTGCAATATCTATTGGAGTTGCGGTATTTGTTTTTTTTGATGTTAGGAATATGGTAACATCATCCATATAGGTGATGCATGTAGTGCACTGTGTTGTGTCTGGTATCTCGATCCCAGTAAATGCATTTTGTATGCTTTTAATAAGGGGATTGATGTAAAACATAAACAATAGTGAACTAAGAGGGGATCCAAAGAAATATAGATTTGGTGGGTGTGAAAGATGGTGAGTTTCTTCCATTTAAAGTTATATGGATCTCTCTGTTCAGAAGCAGGTTAGCAATTATATATAGGTGTGTTCTAGAAATTTTTGTCTGTTTTAGCATTTTCAGAAGTGTGTATATATTGACTGAGTCAAATGCAGTTTCTATGTCAAGCTGCATGACAATGGGTCTGTATTTTTTCCACTGTTTTACTGTGGCTAGAATTGCTTTGAAGAATAAGGCTGCTTTTGTTGTTGAAGAGTTTTTCTTAGCATATTGTGCTTCAGAGATAAGTGGCATTATATATGGTTCAATTTCATCTTTAATAATTTTCTTCAAAATGATCGGCAAAGGTCCCATAGATAATGGTCTGAGGTCTGTAATAGGTGGAAGAATTGCTTTCTTTTTATTATAGGGTACTATGGCTATTCGATAGACACTCTCCATGGGTTAAATTTGTTGCGCTAGATGGTTTGCTAACTGACACAAATATTCTGTTGTGAATTTACATAAATGCTTTAATACAAACAATGGGACTCCAGGATTACCTGGATGGCAAGCGTTTCGAATAGTATTAAGTTTTGTTGTGAATACATCTTTTGTGAATGTGGTTTTTGTCTCTGATAGGCCAAACAGATTATGTAGTATTTTATATGGCTGTTTCTCTTGTAATTTCTCTTTAAAATATTCAAAAATTGGCATAATCATATTGTGTCCTGCATATGTTCCACTAGTTGTATATAGTGCCATTGGCAGTTTTAGATCTGGTTGGTTCCCAAGTGCTCATCTTATATAATCTCTTGTCCAAGTGTGTGGCCTGGTTAGGCATACCTTGCTTTTCTTTATCTTCAGATAGCTTTTGAGTTCATCACATGCTTTATTGTATGCATGTATAAGCTTGAATATATACTGCTGGGTGCAGTGTGATGGGTTAATCATGATTATTCTCTGGTGTAACTGATCTGCCAGAGACCAAAGTTTTGATGGTGGAGGTTGTTTTTTTGTTATATGGTTGATGTTAAAGGACAACATTCCCATAAATGCTAGATATTTCTGGATCAGGTTCAAAGTCATATCTTTGATTTTGTTTAGCATTATGTAGGTCTCAGAGAACAGAAATTCAGGGGTTGTTTCTGGGAGTAAAACTCTTATTGTTCTTGTAAGTGGAAAGGGTGATATTTAAATTTGAGAACAGTCAATTGTGACAATTTGAGCTGAGTGATCAGAAAAAGTTGAGGGAGTTAGTTTTATTTCAATAAGGTGGTGAAGCATTGGTGAATAAAAACACAGATCAATATGTGAAGAGAAGCGATTATTGTGGAAAGAGATGGCATCATCTGGCAAAAAACCTTGGCCACTCATTAGTGGTATGTTTATTCTGTGAAGCCAATGTTGGGTAAATTCCTGATATTTTAAATTAAAATCTCCAATTAAGACAGTTGGGTTTGAAGTTGTAGCTAACCTTGAATTAATGTTTGCAATTATGGTATCTATTTTTTTATCCTGTAAAGGCATATATACAAAAACCAGATTTATTGTTATGCTTTTTTGGTTGAAGGTTGCAATTAATAAGTTCATGTCAATGTGAATTATTTTGAACATTGTGAATGGGCAATTTCTAGCAATTATGTGTCCGGTGCCAGCTGAGGGAGAGGAAGTCTCTGGAGCATGCACAGAAACCTTCCATATTTAAATGTTTGGCTGGGTCAGTTTGTGATCCAGCATAAATTTTTGTCTCAAGTATACCAAGCAAGTGTGGTTGTATATCCTTGACCCAATGTTTTAACTTATTAATTTTTGAGGTTGAGTTCAAACCCCTGACATTGATTGCCGCAATTTTTATTTTCATTATATGTTATTTTTTGGTTGTTGTTGTTGTTGTTGTTGTTATTGTTATTATTATTATTATTATTATTATTATTATTATTATTATTATTATTATTATTATTATTATTATTATTATTATTATTATTATTATTATTATTATTATTATTATTATTATTATTATTATTATTATTATTATTATTATTATTATTATTATTATTATTATTATTATTATTATTATTATTATTATTATTATTATTATTATTATTATTATTATTATTATTATTATTATTATTATTATTATTATTATTTTTATTATTATTATTATTATTATTATTATTATTATACATACAACCATATGGATGTATATATATATTTTCTTTAATTTCATGTAAGGAGAATATATCAAGATATTTTGTTTTTTAATTTATATAAATTTCTTTGTGACAGTACCAAATGATAATTTTGTTCAAACTATCTTGATACTTTCTAATTACAATACCAATATTGTTATTTACACCCATAATAGTATTTTCATCTACATATTTATCCACCAATGTTAATATTCCCTAAATAATTTAAATAATTTTTCAATAATTTAAACTGTGAATCGATTATTTATGTTAAATTATGTCAAATGCCTTATAAAAATCTAAAAAAATATATACTTATATCATTTAATGTATTGTTAATTTTGTCTACAAAAATATCCTTTAATATATTGCTATAAAAATACAATAAAATAAGAGCAATTCTTTAGTGTCATTTATAATAAGCCTGAATAATCAAGGATTACCAATAATGCACTTAATCCTCATCCCTAGACCAGTTTTCTGTTTTATTGTATTATATAATCTAAGGAATTAAACAATTTGTTATTATTATTAATAAATACAACACCTACAATATATACTTCTATATAAACATTTGTTAGTATATCTATAAGTAAAATACAAATTCACACACAGAAATATAGTTAGTTTAAAAAAATAAACTATTCAAGATGATTATACTAATGTATTATATCTTTGAACATATATTTTGCATTTAGCTATATGCACATTTGTTTATTAAATTTTAGCATTATACAAATATTTAAATTGGATCCAACATTCTTCTATGTAATAAAAGTCATTCAGAAATATTGCAGTGATGGTCATAAATTTTCTAATTTTTAGATAACTCTATAACAAATATTTCTGAATTATTTCTATTACCTGAAAGATGATTGGTTGATATAGTAGGAACTATTGATACAATGGTAGCATTTACAACAAACAAACTTATTTTGGGATGAATCAGAAAAATATTTTACATCTCTTATCCATGAAAATGTTTGCTTTAATATATCTGAAATATTTTGTTTGATTAACATTTGAGTTTCTATGTGATTTTAATGTAATTTATGTAATGGTTGAAGAGATTTTCACTGGACTGATTTCCCACTGAGGAACATAAAAGATAATGCCAATTTAGTTATATGAAGGAAATTATTGTCTTCATCTTGACATTTTGATGTCCAGAAGGTCTTGGATTTTCTAAAAAACTAATCATGCAATTTATTTATTATTTATATAAAATTCTTAATAAATGTTATAGATTATGTAAAGACACATAAGTGATGATAAAGCAAATTATACTGAATGTTATTTTTTCCATTGAAATAATGTATTAAGTAGAAGATACAGTCCAGATTAAACAA
Source organism: Epiperipatus broadwayi (assembly GCA_028023455.1). Taxonomy (NCBI): domain Eukaryota; kingdom Metazoa; phylum Onychophora; class Udeonychophora; order Euonychophora; family Peripatidae; genus Epiperipatus; species Epiperipatus broadwayi. The sequence continues at coordinate 2,775,976 of JAQFVV010000114.1, forward strand.
AAAAAATAGTACTTATTTTTTTGCATACAAAATATAATTAATATACTATGTCCAGTCACTAAATGGAGAATATATATATAAATTAGAAATGCATAAATGTATGTATATTAATCTACATAAAATGAATATTATGAATAATTGACCAGGTAGGCATTTTTATCACACTATTTTATTTTGCTTTGTGTTAAAACATTAGCACTCATAGTATTGCTGTTTTGAATTATTAAATCAATGTTTTTGTTAAAATGACTTCAATGCACAAAGTTAATGATGCTAGAATTTTTGATAAGCCTAAGAAAAACTGCGAAATGTTTTCTTTATGGAAAAAATGAAAGTGTATTTTTTTAAAGACCATGAAAGAGAGAGAGAGAGAGAGAGAGAGAGAGAGAGAGAGAGAGATAGAGAGAGAGAGAGAGAGGAAGAGAGAGAGAAGGAGAAAGAGATGAGATAAAGAGAGAGAGAGAGAGAGAGAGAGAGAGAGAGAGAGAGAGGAAGAGAGAGAGAAGGAGAAAGGATGAGATAAAGAAAGAGAATGAATAAAAAACACATTCAGATAAATACGTATTTAAAACATAGTAATGTAATGATGCGAATGTTCTTTCTCTCTCTCTCCCTCAATTTATTACTATATTAGGGTTTTCATTACTAATTCTATTTTTGTGTTAATTATTTTTGTTGATGTTTAATTGATATAATTTTTAAAACGAGTTGTATCATAAATAAGTATATTAGATTAATTTTAAAAAAAGTCTATAAATATGTAAACGATTCCAAATTATCACCCACCAGCCTAAATTTACAAATGCAGTATTTTTTTTTCCTATGTATCAAAGCATCGGCCGGGAAGCGAATCCGCAAACCTGCGACAACTGATTGTAAGGCCGCTGTGCTTTTTTTTTAAAAACAATAGTAATTTAAACAACAGTTATTTTATGAATATATAACAAACATCTGAATATTTGAACTAAATGTAACTATAAAAACATTTCTGGAGATGTAATATATGTATATTTATGATTAAAATGTATATTATATAAAGTTGCTGACCTTGCAGGTCTCAGTATGACGCAGAAGGTTTAAGTCAAATGATACAGATATAGTGCATCTATTGTATAAAAATAATATTAGTAGTATTAATGTAATAATAAATAACTATAACATCTGACTAAATTTAAATAGAACATCAGTATTGTTATCTAGAAAAAAATTATGAAAGACATAAATAATAGTGTCTTTTTCAATTTTTTTACCGCCCGTGACAATTTTTTATTTGAAGAAAAAAATGTTTTTTCATGAAATTTTGAATAATTGAATTTATATCTTCAAATAAAAAAAATTATTCCTTATTGCACAAAATTTCTTATACATATAATCATATCAAAAATATTTTATATTAAAATTCTTGAATGTAGAGCTTTGGAGAAAAAAAAAAACTTAGAAAGATAGAGAAACGCAAGATCATATCATTTTGTTGAGATAAGCTTTTACTTCATTCACATCTTCAGTTTTCTCAAGAGATAGATGATAATATCAAAATATAAAAACATCTTCACTGACTCAATTTATCAATAAACTTTTTTTATGATAAATTTTAACGAGAATACAGTCTCCAGTATATATATATAAATCTAAATTTGATAAAAGTGAACAGATTTAAGTGGTACACACGCACACCTTTAAAATGAATTTAAACCAGTAATGTAATCTCTATTTAACTAGCAATGACATAACATCTAAAAAATCTTAGTGTTATTTCTGGTTAAATAGAGTTGCATTATTGTTTTATATTATATACTCATAAGTTTAATAGCTAATTATTATACCTTTTTAAAGTGTATATATATATATATATATATATATATATATATAATTACAATTGTAAAACAGAAGTTATTTAATAAACATGAATTTTTTTTTTTAACACTCGTCTCTTCTGAATATTGTCTTACTTAGTACTCTATTATATTATCACTATTTACCACCGATATGACATAACATTACTTCCCCAAGATGAGACAATATCTACATATTTAATAATATCCCTGAAAGAGCAATTATTACAATACAACACATATATAAGCATAGATACATATTAACCATTTTTACATTAACTTGTTTGGGGTGAAGATAATTTAAATCACTATATCTAAATAACTGCAAGTTATACAGCAGTAATATTTAATTACTATGTTGAATACATTTTTTTGTTGGCATATGAACCAGATCTTACTGTGAAGAGTTGTTTAAATATAGCAATTTGAAATGTCTATGTTTCAAATATGTTAAATAATATATATATAAATGTAAATACAATTTATCCAAACCACCTCAAACACTTTTTAACCAAACTCTTTATTTGTACATATATATACACTGCCATTTCAACTGACTTGCAGTCTTCTTCAGAGCAAGTTTATTTTAATCTTCTAAATAAAAAAATCTATTTTTTTATTTTATTTAGAAGATTGAAATAAACTTCCTCTGAAGAAGACTGCAGGTCAGTTGAAACGTCATCAGTGTATATATATGTACAAATAAAGAGTTTTGCTAAAAAGTGTTTGAAGTGGTTTGGATAAATTGTATTTATAGAATATTATGGCAAAAATAAAAGAAAGTGTGAATTTTGATAATATATATATATATATATATATATATATATATATATATATATATATATATATATATATATATATATATATATAATCTATATATATATATATATATATAAATGTAGTAAAATGACCAGATTTAAGATCTAAAGATTCATATCCATTTTCATCTAAATACAATTTTTAAAAAATTAACTTTAATCAAATAAATTGATTTAGTGAGCTCATTCTGCCATATGAAGTTCTTGAATATCTTACAACCTCTCAGCAATTGTAAAATTATTTATTTATTTTATATATAGTTATGAATAAGTAATATTTAAATAATAAATTTATCATATTATTAATTTTTCCTATGCAGTTTGTTGCAGTTGGAAGTAGTGGACTTAAAAAGTAAATGTTTCTAGATTATTGTCACTTGAGCAAGGTAATAGAAACCACACACACACCCAAATAGTTTGATTAATTGAAATAAACTGGTATATTTATCTTGCCACTTCAATTCTTGAATACTACATGATTTTCTGAGAAACTAAGAAAATGAGCAACAACTTTATTTATATTGAAGCAGTCGGATCTGAGTTCGATCCTAGCTTCATGACATCTAGCCATAATCCCACTTCAAACCCTAGTACTAACCTTAAATTTCTGATGCAATGGGGCTTTATACGTTCAATCCATGCTAATTTTTTAAAGAAAAAGTATTTTATAAATGTGTATTAAAATTAATTAGTTTAAGGTTTAAATTAATCAATGCTATTAATAAATTCATGATAAAATTATTCATGAGTTTATATATATTTTTATAAATATTTAAATATATATATAAATGCTCAAAAGTTTCATTGTGTCGGGAATGTTTTGATTTTACTTTAAATAATTTGTTAAAATTTTAGTGATTAAAAGCTACATTCTTCCGATAACCTTTCACACTTTCCCTTTCCAAAACAATGGGTAAAGTTTTATTAATTAGAAAAAAAAGGTAAGTATTTAAAATGTAAGGATTTCCTAATTAACATCATTTTTCTGATTTTAAGAATTTATTTTCTAATTAGAAAATGAATTCAAGTTAATGAGTTTGAAAGCCTTATAGAAGGAATGCATCTAATAACAACTAGTAGATTTCGTGACATTGATAATGAAAGAAGCGCTAGCCTGAAGGCATCAGATACAGTATAAATAGCTCTGAAAAGTTTGAAAAAAAGGGAGAAGCCATCTTAGTTGTAGAGAAGAGCCATTAAATTCTGTGCATCTTAAAATCATAAATTCAAATAGTGTTCCTAGCATGGTGAAGGGCTAAAACATCAGGAATCTGGCTACTGGGCCTGAAGTCCCCTGAAAATCTTCAATGAAGCTGCTAAATTCTTTCCGGAAAAATCATGCTACAAAAATCATGAAAAATCAATAAAATGCTGTTCAAGTAATCGACCAAATGCATGCCTACGTTTTATTAACCCGGACATGTAAACTAAGGAACCAGCCCTGGAAGAAATGGTAATATATTTCCATAATGAGCTGTAACTTTCTGGCCAGTTTCAAACTTTACTTTACACTCCCTTTAAGAACTATTTTCATTCTTTAATGTAAATCTGTGCAAAACTTTCTTTTATTTATGCTTTTTAAATTCATAGTAATTCTCTCAACCTCTAGACTTTAATTTTCCTTTCTTATGATGGCAGTTCATTTACTATATTATATATATTTATTGTGTGATTTATTAATGTTTTTTATTTTTAATTATATGCCAATAATCCTTCAACTTGATGAGCTCCTTTGTTCCATTTGCTTTATGCAAATAATATAATATTAGGTCTAATCGTAATTCTCACCCATTAGAACGAAATTTATACGTTCTATCAATCAACGAGTTGAAAGAAATCATTAAATGTTTACTATTTTTATAATTGGCTAATAATAAATTATTATCTCTGTTTCTAATCTATGCCCCAGCTATTTTCTCATTTCACCAATATTTAGTTACTCATATATAATGTAGTAATAATAACAAGTCAGATGTCACATGACTTATATATAGCTTGCACTTACAAATATGTAAAATTAAGAGCGTGCTAATAGCTCTAAACAAGCTTTTTTTTTATTTATGATAAATGCTAGTACAAGAGAAGACATTCAAATCATTTTTATCTTGGATTGTCTCCATCCCCAGACCGGTTTCGACCTATGGGTCTCTTCAGTGAGGAGTTGGGACATTAGATTTAAAAAAAAAAAAAAAACCAACTCAATCAAGGCATTTATCTAAAAGTTAATTGTTAGAAGAAGATCTGAAACTTTAAGACATCTACATGTCTTTAAAGTCAGCTCTCCAACTGAAAAAATCATATGGGCCTGAACTTAATTCAGATACTCCATATATTAGTAGGCTTAGCCATTTAATTTAGCCAAAGCCACAACAGCAAAATAATAATAGTAATAATAACAAGTCAGATGTCACATGACTTATATATAGCTTGCACTTACAAATATGTAAAATTAAGAGCGTGCTAATTGCAAAAGAGGGTCGATAAAGGGATCAACTAAATATATTGTATTCTAATTCAAATTTCTGTTACTATCTATTAATATTCAGGAAGGGCATGATATTTGGGGCATAATTAATATAATTTATAAATGCTTTAAAATAGTTAGTTAAAAGCTTGTTTGACTTTAATTAATTTGATCAAGTCATCACATAGAGCATTCGATAATAAATTGGGTTTTATTATTCAAATGGTGACTATCAAGTCATCCATCTTTGAACGTTGCTGATGTAGGGCAATTTTTCCACTTCATAGGCTTGTCAGTGGTGATATTACTGATATTTTAATTATAGAGGAAGAAAGCACTTTCCTCCCCCCACTTATATTATATTCGTAACACCAAAGGTTCGTAGTTATATCTTGGCCTGGCTTTCCTCGTATTCCTCATCTACTTAAAGGGCAGTAAGACTTGTGTTACACAAACCACCATACTACTTAAACCACTGACCAGTGATTATCTTTTCTTTTCATTTATAGCTCATAATTCACCAGCACCATTACTTTTCTGTTCCAGTAAAGCCCACTCTGATGCTCATAATTAATGATGAAGTGATTTCAATTAAAGTCGAACAAATTCTTAGTTGTATTTTTATATTGGACTATTTCCATCATCTAATATGTGTGTTGAATGTCTTTAGAAAAGTTTAATTTTTAGTTAAATATTCCAAATGCATTCAACTGTTAGTAATATCACAGCAAAAAGGTTAGTATATGCACCAACTGTTAGTAATATCACAGCAAACAAATGTTAATAATATCACAGCAAACAGGTTAGTATATGCACTAACTGTTAGTAATATCACAGCAAACAGGTTAGTATACGCACAACATTTCGAGAGGTATTTTTCTCCTCTCTTCTTCAGGTGTTGCTGGACTGACCAGTGACAGTACTAGCATGGGATTCGAACCTGGATCCTTAGATTCTTGATTATTAAAATTTAAGGTAACACTCTAACCAACTGAGCCATCCTGCCAAAGGCAACAGTATGTAGTAATTTCATATACTTATCTATAAAAAATAAACTTACTGACAATGACTACATGAGAGTTTTTCAAGCAGTAAGAAAATCATATACTATATTACATGGAAAAATAAAAGAATGTCAAAAGAAGAAACTTGCTAACCTACATGGGCATATCAAAAATCATAATATACCAAGCAATGTAACAGCTTCATCTGTTAAAAATCTAAGTTCTAAACATCTAACAGATACTGAAATTTCTGTTCTTGAAAGAGGATTAAACTTTGCTGTAATACCATCTAATATCCCCTTATTAGATATAATGGCAGCCACTGAGGAAGTCACTCAAAAATTGCCTTTAGAAGAAGCAGCAGAATTGCACTGGAGAATAAAAAGAACACTTGACAAGCAACAAAAATTGCAGTCAAACATATCCTATGGGGAGAGGAAAGCAATTAAATCTCTCAAAGCAGATAAATCTATAATTATTCTCCCTGCTGACAAAGGCAATGCAACAGTTGTAATGGATACAACTGATTATGACAACAAAATACAAGAACTCCTCACAGCTGGACAATATAGAAAAGTGGCAAAAGATCCGATACCAAGTACGAAAACAAAGTTACAAGCATTACTCAGAAAGCATCGCAAGTACTTCACTGATCCAGAAAAGAGTAAAATAACATCATATTTCGGCAAAATCCTCATCTTTATGGTCTACCTAAAATCCATAAGGATCATGTTCCATTATGACCTATTGTTAGTTCTAGAGATTCACCTTGCCAGAATTTGGCAAGATTTCTTTTCAAAGTTCTAAGTCCTTTGGCATGCAAGACCCAATCATTTGTCAGGGATTCTAGACACTTTGTAGAATTAATCAAGAACATGAAAATTGAAAGAACTGACTTACTGGTAAGCTTTGATGTGGAAAGTTTATTCACAAATGTACCATGTGAAGAAGCATTGTCTATTGTAAGAAAAAGGTTAAATGATGATAATAGTTTACAAACCAGAACAGCTCTTCCTATTGATAGCATAATGGAACTATTAACTTTCTGTATAAAAACAACCTACTTTCAATATAACACAGAGTTCTTCCAACAAAATCAAGGAATGGCTATGGGCTCACCATTGTCTCCCCTGATTAGCAATATTTACATGGAAGAACTTGAAACCACAGCCATAAAAACTACTCCTTATCCACCTAAAGTTTGGCTTCGCTATGTGGATGATACATTTGTTGTACATTGCTACAAACTTTCTGGACCCACATCAACAACATATCCCTTTCAATTAAATTTATAATAGAACCAGAACAAGAACAAAAATTGGCATTCTTAGATGTTCTTGTGACAAGACTCCCTCATGGCAAAAATCAAAACTACAGTTTACCGAAAACCTACACATACAGGAAAATACTTAGCCTATACATCTAATCACACCAGAAACACAAAACATGGAGTTATACTATCACTGTGGAACAGAGCAAAAGAAGTGTGTTCAGAAACGTGATTTGGAAAAAGAAAAGATCTATATAGAACAAACTCTTAAGAAAAATGGTTATCCATCAGCTGTTATTAAGAAAACATTAAACAGACAACAAAAAGAACCATCAAGAGAAAAGACAATTATTGGTACTGTAGTGTATCCATACATTCCAAAAATAGCAGACAAATTAAGGAAAATCTGCAATCAGTATAACATCAGAACAGCTTTTCAGAGCCATACCACACTACGAGGAATTCTAACATCTACAAAGCCTAAACTAGAAATGCTGCAAAGAAAAAAACTGCATCTATGAAATACCATGTAAATGTGGAAGAACATATATTGGTGAGACCAGCCGTCCCATTCAAAAGTGCTTGCAAGAACATAAACTGATGATTAGAAGAGAGAAAACAGATGTGTCTAAGGTAGCAGACCATGTATGGACCAATGAACATACGTTCAATTGGGAAAATACAAAAATATTGGATAAAGAAGAAAAGGTACAAAGAAGAAAATTTAAAGAAGCTGCTCACATGACAATGGCAAAAAATCCCATAAGCCAACCTAGTGTGACTATACATAATGTATGGAAATCACTAATCAACTTTGCTCTGAGGAAAAAGTGGAGAAATCAGGAGGAACCTCATAGATAAGTATATGAAATTACTACATACTGTTGCCTTTGGCAGGATGGCTCACTTGGTTAGAGCATTACCTTAAATTTCAATAATCAAGAATCTAAGGACCCAGGTTCGAATCCCATGCTAGTACTGTCACTGGTCAGGCCAGCAACACCTGAAGAAGAGGGGAGAAAAATACCTCTCGAAATGTTGTGCGTATACTAACCTGTTTGCTGTGATATTACTAACAGTTAGTGCATATACTAACCTGTTTGCTGTGATATTATTAACATTTGTTTGCTGTGATATTACTAACAGTTGGTGCATATACTAACCTGTTTGCTGTGATATTACTAACAGTTGAATGCATTTGGAATATTTAACTAAAAATTAAACTTTTCTAAAGACATTCAACACACATATTAGATGATGGAAATAGTCCAATATAAAAATAAAGCTAGAACACCATCATCACAAACCTTCAGAAAAACACAAATTCTTAGTTATCTCAAATTAAGTAAGTTTTCTAATGAAGGTTAAAGTTATTCCTTAAATACATATCTTGCTCTTCATGAATGGATTTGCGAATGTGAAAATAAATCTCACATTCTTTATAAAATAAGAATCATAATTTCCGTCACCATTGAATACCTTTATCTGACTTTATTTTCTTGTTGGGGGCATAGACAAATAGAATTCCATAATATTGCATAATACTCATTGGCATATAATAGGAACTGCCATCCTTATTATAATTATAAACTATGTTTAAGGCTAGAGGTGATCAATAAAATCATCATTTAAAATTGAACAAAACTATTATTAGTATTATTAAATATTTTATTAACACACTTGGTTTCTTAAGTCTTTTATTCAATAATTATTTAATGTTAAGGCTCACTGTTTGTGTTGGCAACCTGAACATATACATATGATTGGATTTAAAATTATCTTTAGTTAATTTATTATCCAATATTAGTGTCAGTTCAGGGGTCTCTAATCATCACCAACCGTTGAGCTAGTTTCTTGGCACATAGCACTGTGTCATCGATTTAGATCATCCATTGATCTGAGCTGGTGAGTTGGGTTTGAATTCAGTTTGTTTCAGCTGAGTTTGGATCTGACTTGCAGTTTAAGTGGTGGAAGTTTCTCGACTGGTACAATATAAAATAAAATATGTAGATGAAAGAACAAACATATATTACAGACATCATTGAAAGAATTAAGAGACTGAAATAGATCAGAAATGGATATATTGTAAGAAGAGATGATAGTAAAAGGGCAGTTGAAATTTTAAATTGGATCCCAAGAAACACAAAATGCATGAATGATATAAAAAAGTTTGCTGGTTACATGGAGATCAGAGAAAGTATGAATCAAAGAAACTGGATTAAATTTGGAGAGATCTTCATTCTACAGTAAATTGTGGATGATTAAAAATGATGATAATAAGTGAATAAAAGTACATAAAATATTATAGAAGCATTGCATTCAAGTACATAAGAGTAGAATTTTTTAAAAAAAGATTTTAACATAATAATAAAGCAATGCAACAACATGAGGAAAAAATATTTGTATAGAAAATTCAAAATGATGTTTACTTTTATACATTTTAGAATTTTTTTACTACTACTAACATTTTTTGTCTCAATAATCTTGATTTTATTGCATAATATTTTTCTAAGTTGCATTTTGTATATAAGAGGATTTTTTTTTTTTTTTAAAAATGTGCATGATTAATACTTGATTATTCCTAACACTGATTAAAAATTACCATTTTTTAGATATTGATTTGGATTCAAATGTATAAATACACACAACATGCTATAACTAATAAATTCATCTCCAATAGATAACTAGCTAGAAATAATAATATAATTATCTAATATTAAAGAAAGAGTGTATATGAAAGCAAATTATAAACAAAAAATACTATAAGCATATGACTTAAGAATTTACATCATATTGGAGTTTCTAAGTAATAGATTTATTGGAATAGCTTCATTTAATTAACCAAATAGAGATTTTATTTTTAACTTTTTTAAACTGAGACTCAATTGAGAAATGTTTAACTCCAAGTTGAAACTAATAACTATCAATGAATAAATATTAGTACTCCATAAAAACATGCACAATTATAGTTATATTGCTAAACAATTGAGTAAATAGTTGATGACATGGATTATGAAAAATATCAAAAGAAAGTTAAATGTAGCATTTGCAGCACATAATAAATGCAACAAAGAAAACTTAGTTTTTCCTGTTGTACATACTGTAATGGTCAGAATCGTCTATCTCGCTAACACACTGCATAATTCAAACCCCAGACATGAAACTGAACATTCTAGGAGGGGTTTCCTTCTAGATATACTAAGTTCGAATCTAAAGTCCAAATTTCACAGCGCCACCTACGTGATAACGCATCTGATGCTACAACTAGTATAATCTTTGACCGGTGCCTGGTGGTCAGGGAGAAACAAAAGACTCTATACTAAGATAAGTTTGGGTGGCTAATTAACGTCTATGGATTTATAAAAGAAATGTAGACAATATATATATATAGACCGAGACAGTGATAGGAATCAAATAAAATAAGAGATAAAATTTAGTTTTAAATAATTTCACACAATTTATTTATATAAATATATATATAACGCCACTGTCTGCTTATATGAGACAGGGACACGTATTAAATAATTGTTGGCATTTATATTTCAGTAATGACAAAAAGGTTTTAAAACAGAGTGATATATTCTATTCCTCGGGCTAATAGCGTTACGATAATGTGCTTGACAAGATAGGAACATGTGCGAGGTGCTTTGAGTAAATAGACAAGTTTAAGACAATATTTGAAATTAAATGTTCTAAAATATTTATTGATTTCGAGAATAGTAACGGACTAAAGCTTACTAAGCAAACGTGGGAATGGGATCAAAGCATTTATTTGAGAATAATAATAAGATTTGTATTGGGAGGTCAGTATTGCTGATAGTGAATTTATAAAGTTGGAGGGTGTGATTCGTTTAAGTCATGGATGCTTTGTAAAATAAACATAAAATGAAACAATATTGAAGATCCGGAATAATTACGGAGGGCATCTCGCCGCTAACCCGTAGGAAAGTATTTTGATGAACAGCCGAAACTTAGCGACTGTGTGACGATTGCGTTTAATTCCCAGGGGTGTCATTTGTGAACACCCTCTGCCTGGAAACTTGCAATTAGCGAAAAGAACGGACTTTGCCGTGTAAATAATCCTTGGAAAAATAAAACAAAGCGGTCTCAACAACCAATTCATGTACCAGCAATACGAGACTAGTGTATATAAAAACATACTAAATGGGTTTTACTTGGATTAAGAGAAATGCCCAATCAAATTCCCTGAAATTCATTTAAAAGGGTCCGCACATTCTCGACATCAATGATGAACTTTATAATTAAAGTAGAACACGGTAATTAAAATAAGAAAATGCATGCTTGCAGGTTTGAAAAGTAAGTATAGATTTATATATGCAATCATGCATTAAGGGACACATTTAATCATTGACTTTGCACATACTCTTATATTAGATTAAAATCAACAGCATGTAGATTTTAAACTATGTGATTATATTACATTAAAGAAAAGAATCGCCCTCGAACGAGTGATTTGCAAGACAATAAAATTGGAAAATTATAAATTTAAAATATGGCTTAATAGCGGCGTCTTATTTTCAATAGAGGGAATAGTTCACTCGGTCAAAGACGATTCTGACACATTATCATAATAAAATAAAAGAAAGCTTTATAAATAGAAAATATTAACCCAAGGATAGAGAGCAAAATGTTGAGCATATTTAAACACACAAAATAAATACACAATGAAGTTGTGAAATATAAGAAAACAATATTAAATAGCTGTAGCATGTTAGTTAGGAATCACAAGAGCTCTTGGGTTAATTTAGGTTACCTCTGGAGAAGCATTTGCAGGTAGATGTTCGGCAGGTTCTATAATTCAGCAGCAAAATTTGGAATGTTCATATTTTGGGCAGCGGCAGCAGCAGTTCCGGGATCCGTGTGATAAATTTTTGATGGTATGGAGCAGCGGCTGGCTATTCCGAGGGGACATAGCCATCTTAAACGCCTCTACTCGGACATGTCAAAGTTAGCAAATTATTAGAATTTTAGAACAACTCAGAAACCTTTAGACAACTCAGAATTCTTTAAAAGCTTAGAAACCTTTAAGAGCTTAGAAAGCTTAGAATGGAGAACAAAAGAAAAACATCCTTTTTATAGTAAAATTTAACAATAGATTTGTCCTGGAGTGTACAAAATTATTGGACTTATCTGCTGTAATTAAATCTATCCGAATGTCTAAAGGAATTCAACATTAATTAATTTCTTTTGTTAACTTCCCCGTCGACATTCGAATTACAAACTAGATTTAATTAAAATTACTGCTACTAATTAAAGAAAACTTAAGTGGACAGCTGCTGTTTTTAGATAAACTTATATAATTAAACTATTGTCCCTCATTTATTTTAACAGAAATATTTGGGATGATTTTTATTAAATAAAACGAAAATTATTTTATTTTAAATTGTAATATTTGAATCTATCTACTAAATGAATATTTACTAAATGAATTTTATTTTAAATCAAAATACATTACGACGGTAATATATTTGTAAATAGATCCAAACAAAATAACTAACAATTTATAATTTTGATATGTTTTAAAATGGATATCATAGTGTGTGCACAATTACGACTTATATAACTTACTTTTTAATAAATGTAAATTATGTGAACAAATACATAATTCATAATATTTTATTTTATTTGGGAATAAGTTATATATATAATACGAGCATTGTGCTCGTGGTTTAAAATTAGGCGGGATTTTCGGTATATAAGTGTATTGCAGACACACTACGATAGATTGGGGTTCAAACTAAGGTATGAGGGTAGGAAGTAGGTGAGAAAAGGTGAAACGAAGATATGCAAAGCAGACCTTACTGTTTCACATTCCCTTAGTGACGGAACAAAAAAAATTGTTAAAAAAAAAAAAGATCTTACAACAGGTGTCCACCTATGAAGCCTGCATAAAAAAAATTTACAAGATAACCCATAATGTATAGGATATAAATATAATGAACAAACGAAACTGAATTATATACCCAGATCATATTAATAAATCTACCATCTAGCGAACATTTTTTAATATCTTCCCCCCTCTTTCAACAAAATTTTATTTAAAAACTAATCGTTTAACACTGTTTATATCCGATCTCCTTTTTATACTATTCTGTGACGTGTCCATTTCTTTTTTTGTTGTTGTTGTTGTGTTTTTTTTTTATAAAAAAAAAACTACTATAATCCTGGGTCTGGTGGGTAATAACTGCTTTTATAATTTGATGACTGCAGTCTCAGCTTATCAGGTCTCTTTACCTTGTCTGGCGGTTCTTTGGCCCAGGGACTGAAATCCAGAGTGGTTAAGAATTCGGCCATTTCCTCCACCTCTTTGATTCTGCTGCCCGCCATCAGCTGTTGTATCGGTAGCGGCATATTCTGTTGAACGGTACGTATAATATGAGTATCAGAAAATGCAAACGTGTTAAGTGATCGAAGGCGATTGACCTGGCGAATGAAAAATTGCGTGTGTGTTTCCTTGATCGCTCCGTACTTTTCCTGGCAAATGGTATTTAGAATTCCACTCTGCCGATCCTCACTCCAATAATATCTTAGTAACAGGCTACAGTAATTCGTAAAGTTGTTTGGTTTTTTCGCCAACATGCCCCACCAATCTTTTGCATAGCCATATAAATGATGGCTAGCGATAGCAGTCTGTTCATGCGGATCCGTTTTATAAAACTGAAAGAAATCCCGCAGGCTATCCAGGTGTGGGTGGGGGTTTTCTCCTATTTCTCCTCGAAATATTTTAACAGTTAATATCTTAGCAAGTTGGGTTTGAACCCCGAAATCTGGAATTAAGGTCCTGTGGATTGTATCTATCCCACTACTATGCGCTTGAGGAGGTGGTAGATCATCGTTAGAGGCCTGACATCTTTGGTTTAGGTCCACTGCCTCGTTGATGCTGTTTGTATCGTCAGGTTCTGTTTTTGCTATCAGGACTTCGTTGTCCAGGTATTGTATTATTTTTGGCTCAGTTTGATCTCGGCATTCGCTCATTTTTTTTCGATTTCCTGAGCAGTATTCTTCCAGTTTCCGTTGGAGAGCCCTATATCCTTCTCTCGCTTGTGCCAATTCGTCGAGGAGCATCCTGGTAAACTTTTTATACTCCGTCTCTTTTCTTTGGGCTTCCTCTTCCTGCTTTCTTGCCCTCTCTTCGCTTCTCTTATATAATTCCACCAGATCATCCAGATTGGAATCTTCCTTGGTCGTTTGCTGGACAGTTCTCATACTTATTGGAGGAGATTCAAGAAATCCGGATGGGTCCGGTTCTTGATCAGCGTGGTTGTTGTCCATATTATCCCTGGCTTTGGATGATTATCGTGATCGATGATGATGAGTACTTTTTATTTTATCGCTAACTATATTAATATATCTTTAACACAATGTATCGCACTGATAAAGAAAATGTTTAAACTGTTTTACGTGGAGCTTATTAAAACTAATACGGTAAAAAAAAATACTCTTATTATTTTTCCTTGTTTAATTCTCTGCGATTATTACGTTTAACTTCAAATTTTATTAATGGCTAATAGGCTATCTCCCTCTCGGTTCTGTTGGCCTAATTGCTGCTTTTATATTTATCACTTAAAACCCCAACTACTGCCCTCTTACTACTGCTAAAATTTCTCGCTTAAATCTGCTGCCAACATATATATTTTTAACTGCCCGTATATATAAAAATCTCAAATTCTACCTGTCAAAAATATTTCGCTAACATATATATTTTTAAACTCAAGCAAATTTTATTTATATATATTAACATTCGCTAGATCCGGGTATAATTATTTCGTTCCCTCTTATTTAAGATTTGCAAACATATATATTTATTTACATAATTATTGATCCGATTCACGTCTCATTATTTGGTCTAAGAAAAATTTACACACGTTAAAAAAAACAAATTTCATACAAAAGAATTGAGCCTGGTGACAAAATTTATTTTAGAAGTAACTCCGTTTAGTGAAATTACCCTTGGGCGCCATGTCACCAGTTAAAAATATCCATAGACTGTTAGCTTCCCAAAATTAATTTTAATAACTATTCCATTTAACTACGGGCACTCGTTAAAACATTCCCATTTTTTTTTTTTGATTACAACATTTGATTTATAATTATTTCTGAATTCCATACGATAGCCTATTATATCTAGGTCATTACCGTACAAAATTATCATTATGCTATATTGCGCGTTGAGCCGATAAAACTTTATTTTGATAGAAAAATACAATATTTGAAATCTTTATAATTGTCACAATATTCACTTGGGACAATATTTAAGTAACTTACACTATGCGTACATAGCGTGATTTAAGTGAAACAATAAATACAGATAATTACAGATGGCTCGTATCACACTATAGCATGTTTGGACAAGTTCTGATTATATAGGATAAGTAATTGAATGCCCGAGTCAAACAAAATATATGAAATATACACGCAAATAGATAATATAGAGTTTGAAAAATATTATATATCAAAATATAAAGGATTTGAGTGATTAAATACGAAAACAAAATGCTAAAATTAAGCTACAGGGATGTGGGTGTTTAAATAATTAAGATCTACAGGGATGTGGGTGTTTAAATATTCGAGGCTCCACGTTTGGGCAAGCCATGGACCCGGAAAAAAAAAATTTACTATGTAACGGTCAGAATCATCTATCTCGCTAACACACTGCATAATTCAAACCCCAGACACTAAACTGAACATTCTAGGAGGGGTTGCCTTCTAGATATACTAAGTTCGAATCTAAAGTCCAAATTTCACAGCGCCACCTACGTGATAACGCATCTGATGCTACAACTAGTATAACCTTTTACCGGTGCCTGGTGGTCAGGGAGAAACAAAAGACTCTATACTAAGATAAGTTTGGGTGGCTAATTAACGTCTATGGATTTATAAAAGAAATGCAGACAATATATATATATAGACCGAGACAGTGATA
This sequence comes from Epiperipatus broadwayi, assembly GCA_028023455.1. Lineage (NCBI taxonomy): Eukaryota > Metazoa > Onychophora > Udeonychophora > Euonychophora > Peripatidae > Epiperipatus > Epiperipatus broadwayi. The sequence continues at coordinate 2,792,308 of JAQFVV010000114.1, forward strand.
GGAATCAAATAAAATAAGAGATAAAATTTAGTTTTAAATAATTTCACACAATTTATTTATATAAATATATATATAACGCCACTGTCTGCTTATATGAGACAGGGACGCGTATTAAATAATTGTTGGCATTTATATTTCAGTAATGACAAAAAGGTTTTAAAACAGAGTGATATATTCTATTCCTCGGGCTAATAGCGTTACGATAATGTGCTTGACAAGATAGGAACATGTGCGAGGTGCTTTGAGTAAATAGACAAGTTTAAGACAATATTTGAAATTAAATGTTCTAAAATATTTATTGATTTCGAGAATAGTAACGGACTAAAGCTTACTAAGCAAACGTGGGAATGGGATCAAAGCATTTATTTGAGAATAATAATAAGATTTGTATTGGGAGGTCAGTATTGCTGATAGTGAATTTATAAAGTTGGAGGGTGTGACTCGTTTAAGTCACGGATGCTTTGTAAAATAAACATAAAATGAAACAATATTGAAGATCCGGAATAATTACGGAGGGCATCTCGCCGCTAACCCGTAGGAAAGTATTTTGACGAACAGCCGAAACTTAGCGACTGTGTGACGATTGCGTTTAATTCCCAGGGGTGTCATTTGTGAACACCCTCTGCCTGGAAACTTGCAATTAGCGAAAAGAACGGACTTTGCCGTGTAAAGAATCCTTGGAAAAATAAAACAAAGCGGTCTCAACAACCAATTCATGTACCAGCAATACGAGACTAGTGTATATAAAAACATACTAAATGGGTTTTACTTGGATTAAGAGAAATGCCCAATCAAATTCCCTGAAATTCATTTAAAAGGGTCCGCACATTCTCGACATCAATGATGAACTTTATAATTAAAGTAGAACACGGTAATTAAAATAAGAAAATGCATGCTTGCGGGTTTGAAAAGTAAGTATAGATTTATATATGCAATCATGCATTAAGGGACACATTTAATCATTGACTTTGCACATACTCTTATATTAGATTAAAATCAACAGCATGTAGATTTTAAACTATGTGATTATATTACATTAAAGAAAAGAATCGCCCTCGAACGAGTGATTTGCAAGACAATAAAATTGGAAAATTATAAATTTAAAATATGCCTTAATAGCGGCGTCTTATTTTCAATAGAGGGAATAGTTCACTCGGTCAAAGACGATTCTGACACATTATCATAATAAAATAAAAGAAAGCTTTATAAATAGAAAATATTAACCCAAGGATAGAGAGCAAAATGTTGAGCATATTTAAACACACAAAATAAATACACAATGAAGTTGTGAAATATAAGAAAACAATGTTAAATAGCTATAGCATGTTAGTTAGGAATCACAAGAGCTCTTGGGTTAATTTAGGTTACCTCTGGAGAAGCATTTGCAGGTAGATGTTCGGCAGGTTCTATAATTCAGCAGCAAAATTTGGAATGTTCATATTTTGGGCAGCGGCAGCAGCAGTTCCGGGATCCGTGTGATAAATTTTTGATGGTATGGAGCAGCGGCTGGCTATTCCGAGGGGACATAGCCATCTTAAACGCCTCTACTCGGACATGTCAAGGTTAGCAAATTATTAGAATTTTAGAACAACTCAGAAACCTTTAGACAACTCAGAATTCTTTAAAAGCTTAGAAACCTTTAAGAGCTTAGAAAGCTTAGAATGGAGAACAAAAGAAAAACATCCTTTTTATAGTAAAATTTAACAATAGATTTGTCCTGGAGCATACAAAATTATTGGACTTATCTGCTGTAATTAAATCTATCCGAATGTCTAAAGGAATTCAACATTAATTAATTTCTTTTGTTAACTTCCCGTCGACATTCGAATTACAAACTAGATTTAATTAAAATTACTGCTACTAATTAAAGAAAACTTAAGTGGACAGCTGCTGTTTTTAGATAAACTTATATAATTAAACTATTGTCCCTCATTTATTTTAACAGAAATATTTGGGATGATTTTTATTAAATAAAACGAAAATTATTTTATTTTAAATTGTAATATTTGAATCTATCTACTAAACGAATATTTACTAAATGAATTTTATTTTAAATCAAAATATATTACGACGGTAATATATTTGTAAATAGATCCAAACAAAATAACTAACAATTTATAATTTTGATATGTTTTAAAATGGATATCATAGTGTGTGCATAATTACGACTTATATAACTTACTTTTTAATAAATGTAAATTATGTGAACAAATACATAATTCATAATATTTTATTTTATTTGGGAATAAGTTATATATATAATACGAGCATTGTGCTCGTGGTTTAAAATTAGGCGGGATTTTCGGTATATAAGTGTATTGCAGACACACTACGATAGATTGGGGTTCAAACTAAGGTATGAGGGTAGGAAGTAGGTGAGAAAAGGTGAAAAGAAGATCTGCAAAGCAGACCTTACTGTTTCAATACTTAGATGTATTAAATTAGAAAGAGCATTGAACATACATTTTTTTTAATAATCTCAATTTTTGGCTCTAAAACAAAAAAACTCAAATCTTCCTACTTTAGAAATAATGGCCAAATTAACATTAGCTTATAAAATGCAACAGGAAAGTGACAAATTTTATGACAAAGCAACTACAGTTTTAAAAACTAATTAAAAAAAAACAAAATTGCTCACAATGGCTCAAAAGTATGAAGATATTCAAAAAAGTGCTTGGTAAAAACAAAATCATTCGCATGAAGAAAGATAAAAGATATTGATTTATTTCATTGAATAGCAACAAATATGAAGATAAAATGCTTATGCAAATCACTGTGTTGGAATTCAATAAACTTTCTAATTATAATGTTAAACCCAAGAAATAAAAATTCATAGCATGCATTCTTAAAAATATTTACAAAAAATGTATAATAAAATGCAATATTCATATATGTATCCATAGCTTATTCTACCTAAACTATTCTCTAATATTAAAATGCACAAAGAGCACTGATATCTTAAGATTAATGATCGACTTTATCAGTGCTTATTATTATGAAGCATCTAAATATATGACATTAATAATTAAAATAAAAATTAGGTTTTGGGCAATCTACAATCAAATCTTCGTTTAAATTCAATAAATATTGATAAAATTTTATCTCCAATGAACATAGAATGGTGTCATGTGATATCACCAAATTGTATGAATGAGTAAATAGAAAAGAGTCAATTAAAATTATTAATAATTTATTAACTAATAAGAAAATAAACATATATAAAAGAGAATTTATCATTGATTTTTTAATCTGGATTGATAATAATATAATAGCAATATATAGGGGCTATATATGAGAAATGTCTGAATCTTGGCCAATGGGTTTGTTGGTCAATGCTATCATATATATCTAGGCATTGATTTTCAAAAAAAAATTAACATAAACCTTCCAATACTAAATGTATATTAAAACTGCATGTATATAAGCTACATAGATGGCATTTTTATATGAAAATCATGGAATATTATCAGCCATATATTTAATGAATTGAGGACAAAATCAGGTTTAAATTGGACTTTATAACAAGAAAAAATGACAATAAAATTCACTACCTTCATTTGAAAATAAGGTGGAACTATAACTCATTATTTTATTAAATGACCATCAAACCTCCCAACATTAAAAGGTGCATCAATATAAAATGCCAGATATCTTCATCAGATAAACTTGTGGGATTAAGCACCTTCTTGTATCACAATAATTACTTGTGTTAATTTGAGTGAGACAAGATTAAGATCAAATCATATTGCTGTTATGATAAAATCTGATTACCGCACAACTAATATACACAAATATGTAACACATTTTTTAAAAAAAACATTACTAATGTTATTGTGAATACAAAGAATGACAAAGATGAATACATTGGAAATTAAATTATAGAGATCTGCAGTGATAAATCTGACATTGGATTTAGAACATCCATCAACTTAAACTGACTGATTAATAATACAAATGATAAAATACACAAATTAGATTGATCTTAGATTGTGTATGCTGTGAGATGCATTTAAATTGATTGACTTTACATCTACTGTGGTAAAACAAATCTGAGAACAAGTTTGACAGAATATACTTTAATATATAAAAAGGCCAAGATTAATTCAACATATGTATCTATATTTTACAACAATGAAATGGAATGTAACACAGTTTTGATTTTAGTGTTGTTAAGATAATATGTAAAGAAAAAGCAATATAAAACATAAGACCAAAGAGGAAAGAATTATTGTACAAAATGAATATACAATGAAGCAAAAAGCTAATGGTATTCAAATTAGAAAGCAATGGGACTCATAGGGTTTTTAACAGAACAACTATGATTATGATGCACATGTGTCAAAATGACACTCAGTTTGCTTAATTTAGAATATTTTATCTCGTAGTATTAAAGGCAGAGTATCAAAATATTATATATTTCAGTTTATAAATAAATAAGTACTTTCTACTTAATTGATACAATGAAAAAGCTATTTATTGACTTCTTTTAAGTATTAAAATTAAAAATAAATTATTGTTGATGTGAAGGATTTATAACTAAACAGTATAAAAGGAAATATTTTTTATCATATTTTAAAATGTAATAACATTATCATAAAATATTACTTATTAATTGTAGAAATAAAAGTTCATCTTAAAAATTTCACTTTTAAATAGTAGAAAGCTAAAAATATAAACAAACCATATTACAAAACTTCCATAATTACTACTAATATTTGCATTTTGTAGAGTGACTTTTTAAACTTTAAATATTCAATAATTTTAAAGAGTTCAAAATTATCATTTTAGTTTATTTCACATTAATTGTTTTCATTTTACTTATAAACAGCTTACATAAAATCTACATTTCTTAATTAAATAAACCAGCATAAAATTTTGGAATTCATTTTTATAAAATTAAAACTCCATTTTAGTAAGGACAATAAGTCAGATACTTAAAAATAAAACTCTAATGCTTGATTGGATCTAAAAATAAAATTGATACTGTCTGAATTCAAATCCAGGTTTCATCATAATGGGTGAATATACTAGCATTACAACAATGCATCCATAATATATAAACATATTTTTGTGCTTATTATTTAATAAAGTGTTAAACACAAACATGAAATTTAATATTTATTAAATTAAAATATTTATTCATTATAACAAATCCAGAAATATTTATTAAATTACCATTGAAAATTGCTTGCATAAAAAATATTCCAATAATCACATCTAAATGAAATCCAGTGAAGTTTTGGATTTACAAAATTTAACTAAGTTTTATATTTAAATAATTTTGGCAGTGTATTATGGCACATTGATCATTTTGGCTTAATTTTACTCTCTTACAGTTATCGGTAGCTTTTATTTGCTGGTTTTGTGCTCATTTAATGAATGAAACCTGAAATTAAAATTTATATTGATTAATTTTAAAAAATCTAAAAAATGTCAATATAAGACAGAAAATATAATACAAATGAACAAAAAATACTGCTTATTAATAATTTCTTCATTCTCAAGAGATTGTATTTGTGTGACCTTTTAAAAGAAAATAATATAGTTTTGATAGTTTGTTATATATTTATGATTAATTTTACAAAATATTTGTCAAATATTTCTTTTTTGCCAAAAACATTATAATTAGCTTAAGATTTTATTCAAAAAATATTTATTTAAAAATGAACACAAATGAAGAAAAATGGAATAATAGAAAGCATGATGTAATTGGCTAAAAAGAACACCTCTTATAATCATATGAACTATTTTTGTTGTTGTTTTTAAATGATTGTAAATGGAATTTGTATTTTAAATATAATTTCATTGCTTTATATGATCTTAACAATAATTTATTCAGATTTTAAAAAAAATGAATTTAAAAAAAACTTTATTTCATTCATAATACATACATTTTTATTAGTAATTACAAAATAAGAAAAGCTATTGTTCTAATTAATTTTTTTTATATATTTGCAAAGGTGAAATATTATTTTTAAGAATATTTTTCATTTGTAATTTTATATTTCTAACAAATAATTAAAAATATATATGAGAATATAATGCAAAATAAAGATTTAATAATTAAAATAAAAAGTTGGAAATTTAATCTGCTACAGGCACATGTGACAGATAAAGTTAGAGAATTAATTAAGTTGAATTACATTTAAGATTTTACTGAAGTAGCGAATTTCTCTTCATAATAGTGCCATCTAGTGTAAATTATACTGTATGTAACTACTATATGGAGACAGTTGCTAATATTTTAGTAGCATGTGCAAGGATAAAAAATGGAAATCATATGATGTTTTAATCATTTAATATTACAAAAGTTCCACATTACTGTGTTTATATATAGGGTATATGAGCACAGACTTTCACACAACCCACCATTCTCTACTCCATTTCATAACATTGATACACTTGAACACATATATGTTGAAAAGATAAATAATCATCAATATATGTATTTTATGCTAAAGCAATAATCATAAGTTGGTTCAGATTATCATCTCTACACATATATGCAATAAGTGTTCAGATATATATTAAGATAGCCAATCTTGTTGCTGATTAGTTTTTTTTTAAAAATTCATTATGACATTTTTTTTTAACTTCTATTTAAAAAAAACAACAAACACAACTAAAATTAAAGTGTGATTAGGTGTACTTTTGTTTTTTTAATAATTACAATATAAATATTTTGGAAATATAATCATAAATATTTTAAAAACTATAAAAATTATACAATTATTTTGCTCATCACCAATAGCATAAAAAAGGAATTTATAATATGTGACATACTAAGCAGTGTCTGATCCTTCTGTAGTTTCTTTTGGTAGTATATTTCTAATCTCTTAAGATGAACTAATAAGACAATATCAAAATGAATGCAATAACTGGTCAAATCGCATTACAGATACACTAAAGAACAAAAGAGAACTGAAGACTGCCTACCAGTATCATCTCCAAATGAAATACTTTTTATGTATTTTTAAGTTAGTTAAAATGAACCCTTGGTCTAAACCAGAAGATTTATAACAATCAAATTTGCAAAAAAAAAATAAAAAATTATATGTGATGGAAAAAATATTGAAAACAGCTCTCTTTTATATACATATGCAAAAAAAAATAAAAAATTATATGTGATGGAAAAAATATTGAAAACAGCTCTCTTTTATATACATAAATTACAAAACTTAATCTTTGGTATTTGAATGTTGTGATGTAATTTTTTTTCCATCCAAAAATTTTTACGCATTATTTTTTATAACTCATAAAATTTTTAAAAGAATAAAGTCTTCTAGAATTAACTTTTTCTTCCCCATAAATGTCTATTGTCCACAGATTTTAAAAGGGCTTCGTGACATAGTTGTTCCAAATCAGTATGATATCAATTTGACTTGATTTCAAATTTGAGATAAGTTAAATTCAAGTTTAAGATGGGGGGGGGGTAACCTACAACCAATCTAATTAGATATCAACATTATCTGGCATATGAATTTTTAACTATTCTTAGCTAGAGAGGAAAATAAGGGTTGCCTATTACAAAAATCCTTATCACCTGAAAGGTGACTATCACGTCATCAGTAGTTTTGACATTCATAAAATCTCAAGAATACTTTTTATTCAGCCTGATTTATTTCAAGAAAGTCCAGTCCCCCATGAAAATAATTAAATTTGGCGTTTTAAAAGACTGTTGGAACGGACTTTGTTTTAGAGAAAGGCTATTTAAAAACTTTTATCTTTCTTTAGCTGAAATTGGCGAGGGTGCTGCAGAGTATTATGACAAATTAATTTACAAAACGAGAACCTTTGTTTTCTTTACTTCTTATTAATGAACTTTTAAACGAAAACATGTAAAATATTGTTGTTGATTTTTTTTTTGTTAATTTTAAAATATATCAAGACTAAAAAAAAAAAGCAATAACGTTTTTTTTAGTCTAAATATTTAATGAATAAAATGAATCATCAAAAATAAGTAATAAATAAGTATTTAGTTATATAATAAATACCGTATATTTTGCCTATATATTGTTTTATTTATTTATTTTACAAAAATTCAGTATTATGTTGAGTTCAATTACAAAAAACATTACAAAAAAAATTGAATGCACTATTTAATAAAAATATATTGTAACGTTAAATAAAATGATTTGAAAACATTATTACGATTTATATAAAAAAATCAAAGATCAGCATTAAATAGCTTTTACAATATTTCTTTATTTCTTCTTTTAGCAATCATCTTCTAAATGTAAAAGCAAAAGAGACGATGCTATCAACAAAATATTGCAAATAGAAAGTAATTAATATGGACATTTAAAGAAAGATGATTTAAAACAAACTTAAAGAGTTTTGTTCATATATTTTCTACTGGTCGATTGCTTTTTTTTCGATGTTTTACTTTATAAATACTGTGGTAAATAGAATTGAATTATTATTATTATTTATTTAAATTGTTAACGCAGATTGGAATATCAGTAATTACTAATGAGGAAGAAAAGAAAAAAATCATGCACCCCCCCCCATTCAAATTATTTGTTCTTACAAAAATGGAGCCAATCCTATTAATTTTAATATTCAGTATAAATTGCGAATATTATTTTTATTTAAATAATATTTTAAGTTAAAAACTATAATTATTATTTAATAAAAAATGCATCCAGCATTTCAATAAAAATATGTGTACTCCGGTTCCCCACACTTTCTTAATAATACAGTGACATTAAATAATATCAATTTAATGAAATTTATTAAGAATAATATCTTTTAAAAAAAATTATGTTTTTTTTTACTAATTCTGTTTATCTTGGATTTGGGGCATCTTGAGTAATATTGTGTATCAGTGATGAGTTTTTAGCTAGGTAATAAACCCCATGACAGTTCAAATACAAAGAAAAACAGATTAGTAAAACATATAAAAACAAATGACAGTATTAAAAAAATAATATTTGTATTAAAAAGAAGAAAAAAATATTGGCATTAAAAAACATATTTTGGGACAGCATCAGTATCAATTCCAGGATCCCATATTTTGGAGACTGATACTTTACCACTGTGCTATACTAAACACATGATAATGGTACTTTTAAAATGTGACTGATAAATATAATTACTTAATATATGATTATTGTTCAATATATTGCACAATTACCATAATTATTATGAGGCAATATTTTTTAAATAAGTTTATTAAAATCAGCCATTCAAGCTATTGTGCATTTTTATGAGTGTTAAATAATAAATGAATACTTTCACTCCCAACACAAGATATAGCATTTAGGAAAGAACAAAATGAATCCACTTGTTATTTCCAACCCAAATGCTTATATATGGGAAAATCTTAAGTACTGTAAGTGAAAGTGTGAGGATAGACCACTCACTTTAAACCACTGTTTACGATATTTGAATGAATGACGTGGACGAAATTATCTAGAATTTACTAGACGTCACTCACAAATGAAACTTTAAACATATGTAAATAAACATAAAAGCACACAATAGCTTGAATGGCTAATTTTAAATGTATTACAATTAGAAACAGCACTAAAATAAATGTTTATTTATATATGTTTATAAGTTTATTAAATAAATTATTAATAGTGTAAACGTACGCTCTCTCTCACCGAGATTACGGGCTTCGAAATAAACATGACATAGCGTAAGGCTTTATTTATTTACTTATATCGATAGTTATCCACTATCCACACAAGGGGGCGCCAGATACGATTATTTAAGTGGAATTTAATTACTCGCATCACCTTACATCACATCAAAACGATTTCGAAGTCTAATCCCGCCCACCAGCTCAAACTCCCTGCATGGACCAATAAGGTTTCTCAAGGCCGTTATACGATTGTTTCAAAGACAACTCCTTACGGAAAAGACGCACAGTTCACTAATGGGAAAGAAGTTTTAGTTTGCTAATTGATTGATCCTCGCACTAGACTTGATTATTGGTTGTTTGTGACCAATACGACGGTTCGTTTATGCCCCGAACAACTAGGCTTATAAGATCCTCCCCCCTATACACTATATAATTGTTTGACATTTGTTTATATATTTATCATAGACCCGCCCGATTCTTAAGTCTATCTTAATTAGGGAAAATAAATAAACATCGTGACTTACGGCACGATGTTGGCATATTACATTTAAAAGAAACAAAAAAAAATAAATCTAAATCTAAATAAGTATAACTTAACGATAAATTTATGAACGATCAAGAGTAAATGATATAAGACTTTAATTGTATGAAAAGACTTGAGAAATGCTCGACTTGTTTATATACTGAACGAATTTATTAAATATAAAATATTAATTTGAATTTTATTCGCACACGCACACACACATTCACGCTCGCAGAGAAACATATTAAACATAATAAAGTATGAATGATAAATACAAGTTTCCTTTTACATTTTGATAATACGGATTATGGTTTGTTAGATTTTACTTAAGTTCAAAGTTCATGTTTTGAAAGTCCTACGATTACGATAGATTGCAATAATAGATTAAATGTTACAGCAAATTTTATTATTTATTTACGCAAGTGTGAGTTAGTTAACTATGAGATTGCCTTTAAGAGTTTACGAATTGAGTGAATGAAACATAATATAAAATAAACTATTTACCTAGGATTTGATTTTGACTTCCGCTGCTTCGAGTGACACGAGGATTTGAACGTGGGAGATGGCTTTCATGATGAAGTGATTTGTTTATTTAAAGTGAGCATAGCATGGTCTGGACGATGTTGGTATTTCTCGGAACATAATTATTAGGTTGGAGCATTAATTTCACGTGGAGATGTGATTGAATTTCCATAGCTTCGGAGATATTCGGTGGCGGAGCGTCGATCAATCACTGAAGGGTTTTCTAGCCCCTCATGACAATCGACGCTCTCAGTATTAATTTCATAATGATCATTTTCGATTTGGATACGGCGAACTGGAAGAATATTATTCTATGTCACGCTATGTTAAGTAAATACATTAAGCGAGGAACTCTTTCAGCAACGATATCAATAATGATGACAGCAATCAAAAAAAAAACACAACAACAGCAATAATAATAACAACAGAAAAGAAAAAGCAAGCAAGAGCCATTGAATAGATTTCGTTTGATATTTATAAGAGGTAATCCTTATCTTAGGATCCAATCTCCCCCCAGAGTTCCATCTTTTTTAAGAGTTGTCGTTCAGGTCCGTGTTTGACGTAATGTTCACTCAATCCTTTGTGCTTAAGGCAATTTTTGGTCTTGGCAATCTCATGTTGCAATCTCTGTTAACCAACTTCTATTCATTCATACTTTGAGTGCATGCGTGTGTGCGAGTCTTACAAGAACACTACAATTTACATTAACTTAGAAGTCGAGCATTTAATCTTTTCTCAAATCATTTCTAAAAGTTTTATCTTTGCTAAAATTATAATTTACAATAAACATTTTAAATATCCCGTGGCGCATACAAATGGAAATTAACTTTGAATATTTATTAGAGCATATTATATTTTCCTTTATTATATTATTTTAGAGAATGTTCTATTATTAATTTTATGTGAAAGCCTTAACTATTTAATTAGACAATTATTATCTGTATTTTATAAATGTAGTTTATAAATGGGAAGAAAACTATTAAGGTTACAAATATACTGTTACGAGTCCTTTGTATTGCTTGAGTGTGTGTGTGTGTTTGTTTACATCGACTTGTCTTGTTATAATACATATATTTTCTTAGATTTAAACCCTATGTAACGCTATCCCGTTACAATAGTAATATCATTTTTTATACAAATTAGAATATTTATATAAAAGTGATTCAGAAATCTAAACATTTTCATTTACACATAAATTTTGTTAATTATCATGGTAACATGGAATCAGTATGTTGATTTAGAACAATGACACAGTATGTAAAATGTAGTATATTTGAAGCAATTGTCATACAACTAAGTAAAAAAAAGTAATACTCTCATATTTAAATTAAAAAAATATTTACAATGAGAAGTGTTTATAACAATGGGTGATTTGAATATCTAAACATTTTCACTTACATATAAATATTATTAATTACTGCAGCAACATGGCACCCACATTTATGAAGCCTCTTTGTACCCCACATAACCTGCACACCATATATGTGGGCCCTATATTAGGATATAAACATAAGAATAAAGATTAAATTTGAAAAACGTGAATATCTACAAATATTTTCAAATAATATCATTTAATAAAACTTTTATATGTTCAATTTTAAACTGATTTTTCTCTTTAAGTTTCAAAATATAGCAAATACTGTTTTTTAAAAAATAATTCCCAGTATAATCGAAATTCTAAGATAGTTTGAATTTCTATTATATAAACAATCCTCTCAGATATTGATAACATCTCTATTTGTGCTAATATATTTTTAACATTTAATATGAGAACAATTAATTTCCCTTGATTACAAAGCAATTTGTACTTGTCATTATTTTATCAATGTCTTATATACCCAGTCATTCATCAAATAAAAAAAATAACGGGAAAAAAGCCATTTTAAAGTAAACATAGTTAAAGTATCATGGGTTTTGCTTTGATTTACATTTAATGTAAAATCTTTATTTTAAGCTAATTTCTTGAGAATGCAAAAAAAAAAAAAACAAAGAGAGAAAAAAAGAAATGAACTTAATATTAACGAAGATAGATGAACTTATCAAAACCCAATTAAGTTGTATAAAATTTTATTTTTAATCAAAAAAAAAAACTTGGCATATATATATAAATTAAATGTATGCCATTATCTCTGAATAACTTACTCACTACAACAATATTTTGTTGTTTTTACATGTCTCTTGCTCTTTATATATATATATATATGTGTGTGTGTGTGTGTGTGCAAGAGCCTCAGAGTGTAAAAGTTTGTGCATCTACTTATTAGACTCAAAACATGGGGATTGTGTGAAATTTGAAAATATTTTCAGGATACATGCAGACATAGAATTTTATTTAAATATCAAGCCCATAATGAGCCAATAGAGCAAATTATTTATTAATTAGTGAATGGAATATCTAGCTATTCTTAACTAATGTTAAGATAAAGAATAAAAGCATTAAACTATCATCACCAGAAATTGACTAAACTGATAAGCAACATCTTCTTATAAATAGTTTATCTTAAGAAGTATAGGAGGCCTTTTGTCCTGCAGGAGAATATTTAAAAACTTTACCATTTACATATACAGTATATATATATATAATTAAAAACCAGTCAATACTTAGACAATCCCCAATATAAATAACAATCAACAATTTCAAACTGTTGTCATGGCAACCTCCTTTTAACAATAAAAGTGGAATCCTACTTTTATTAACTTACTACTTATATTACTATTTTGGCTATGAATTTGAGGGATACTCATTTTGATTGTTTGCTATTAACAGCTTTTTCAACCAGTGTTTTAAAGCACTTCTATATACTATAGACATGAAAGATTGCAATTTTTTTTTTTCACTGAAAGATTGTAACTTGACTATAGAAATTGAAATTATTGCTACAAAGAAGTTTAAATAAATCTCTTTAAACAGATAAATATAACATATTGAGACTAATAAACAGTCAATTATAACATTACAAATTGCAATTATAAATTTCAAATTGCATCCAATGTATTACTTAAATAATAAGTGTAATAATGTTCAAGGCTAAATGCTTTGTAAGTAACCATTTAAAAACCAGTCAATACTTAGACAACCCCAATAACAATCCACAATTTTAAACTACTGTCAATGCAACCTTTTTTTAACAATAAAAGTGAAATCATATCCTTAATAATGGTTTAATATATTTATATAGACACTAAAGATTGTAACTTAACCCCAGAGATTGAAATTATTGATATAAAGAAATTTAAATAAATCTCTTATATATATAAAGTTTTGAAAATGACATGAAAATATCGAAAATTTTCAACTATATATTAACAATCTAAAAAGCCAATTATTCTCAATTATATATTAGTACAAAAAAATCAAAGATTATTGCAGTTATAATTATTTCTATTGTTCATTAGTTTTTTGTATTTATACAAATTTAATTTGTAAGTGCATATTTTTAGGCTGTACTCATACATAACAATCATCTTTCACTACATATTTTAATTATTAGTAACTGTTTTTATGCTAGAAATTGTTACATTTAACTTTTAATATAGAGTTGAAATTTAATAAAGTATAAAAATATCAACATTACTGCTATATAAATTCCAATAAACCTTGCAACAACTTTTTGTTCTCTTTCTACCCAGAATGCCACAAACGTGTATTCTAGATATTTATAATTGTCAATCTATAAAGTAGAAAAATACTTTCTAATATCTAAGTCAATGATTGTGTACTCAAATTTATAAATATAATAAATTTAGGTAAAACTGCTTATAAATAGACTCCTGAAGAACAATGATCATTTCAATATTTCCACAAAAATATTATAATAAATAATAAAATAGCATTAACTAGGCTTGGCAATTGTCAACTAGAGTTTTATTAGCAGGTTTCAATTTTCCCTTTCATCTAAGGTTATTAAGATTTATAGATCAATAACTAAGCAATATGCTTTTAATTATATATATATAAAGTAAAACTGTTTGAAGCTTGAAAAATTTTCTATTTCATCTGGCCTGGATTTGAAATTTAGGCTGTAGATATGGCAAGTATAAATGCTGTTCTCATAATATAATGCTCTTATATATATATATATATATATATATATATATATATATTTCTGATATATATATATATATATATATATATATATATCAGAAATAGTTTTTAAAAAAGGATTGAAATATAAATAAAACATTATACATAATTATTAATTAAATATTTTAATGTTGTTCTTGTTATTCACACAATGCAAAAATTGTTTGAATAATTATCAAAAATACTTACTATGAATATTTCTTTCAGAGTTGTATTAATTCAGAAATTTTTTGTATTTCATCTGAAAGTAACTTATTTTAACGCTTAATACTCAATAAAATAAAAAATTTAAAAATCTAATTATTGCATTTATTAGTATTTCATTATAAACTGAATACTTTATTTATTTTTTAAAAATATTCCAAATAATTTATAATAAAATAAGAAAGTACAATCTTTAAGGTAAAAAAAATTATAAATGTATAGAAAATTAAAAAGTTGCATTTTATATAAAATAATTAAAAAACAATAAATGATTTTGAAACTGATATGAGAAATTAAAAAAAAGAGATGATATATATTTAAAAGTGGAAGTTATATATTGTACCCTTACTTCTTGATATATAAAATAGTTTAAAATACAACTAGCTCAGTTACTTTATTATGTTTAATTAAAATTTGCATATCTATCTTTAATATATTTCTATATTATCATATCTTAATTAAATTTATTATCAATCATCAAAATCAATATAGTTCTAGATTATATTAATTAAATAAGTATTTAATCAAATTATGAGACTGCGAAGTAAAGTTACAAAGTAATAAGCAGATTTACACTGAGTCAATATCTCCCAAGATACCGTCTCAATGGCATAAGAATACTATCACTACCCTATCACTTTACCACTACATCTATAGCATTCTTATGGCTTTAAAATGAAATAAATTATCTTTAATAATACTAAAATAATTCCTAACTTTTAATTTAAAATATAATTTAATAATCTCAGGTTCTTCTAAGCTGTTTTAAAATAATAATAACTCATGTAAATAAGTATGATGTGGGATTTTATATCAAACTTAAATACACCTAACTTATTTAAATAATAATAATAATACTAATCTTAGAATGTAATTTAATCTCATCTATTTCTATGATATAATTAATCATTAAGAAAATAAAGTAATCATACGCATGTCTTTTCATTTCCACCATAATCATTTCAAAATAGACCAAAATACTATAATTTAACTTTAATTTGTAATGTATAATAACATCTGCATATTGTGCATTATCTGTACTTCCTGTGACCATTCTGTCCTATTATATGCTAAATGTCAATTCTACAAATTATCTCTAAAGCAAATATTGTGTTTCTCTACCAAAAAATAATAATAATAATAAAGTTCATATTGTTCAAATATTATGTACATTCAAAATTATCTTGTTGTCAAATGTGACGTTGTAAAAACTAATGAATTCAAACACACTTTTTAAACTGCGTAGTAACGAATTCATTTATCAGCTTTAACAAACCAACTTGTTTACTAATGCGACAATGAATAACAAAATGGAACTAAAAAATAAGAAAAATAATGATACAATTTGGAGTACACACTATTGCTATTTCCATAATGCCGCAGATAATTTATACATTTCTTAAATCGTTCTAATCATGCTGTTTAATTAAGTTTACGACTGTACAGTTCGTAAGCGTCGTTTTGTCGTCAGTTATTGAAAAGAGTGTTACAGGATATCATTTAGATGTAGCATGCATGGTAAATAAACAAACTTTAATACAGTAAAACGCTATGTTTCACTTGATCTTACCTTGTTTATATTATAATGTACTAGGATGTAATGTACATTTACCATCAGTATTGCTCAGATCAATTAATTTACTGCTATAAACTGATGTAACTGTATGATATAAACAACAGTTATCTGATTATAACCATTTATCGCTCGATGTGTATTGCGGCATGCATGTAATGTTATAAAATTATCTTATCGGCAATATGCAAATTTTTACAATATACTTATAAATATGTTTAATTCTAATGATTGTTCTTTTATAAGTATAATGCTATTAATTCAAGTTCTATTCATATAGTCTTCTACTTTTGTACATTCTTGTTCCTTCTAAAAAAAAATAGCATCTACCAAAGTCATCTTAACGTACATTATCGAATAAACATATGACAATTTTAAGCAAAAGCAATAGCAGTCCCAAAGCTCTCATATACCTAAATAAATCCCATGTCACGTTAAGCCTTCGAGTCAAAGTATAGATTTCACACATAAAGTAGCTTAGCTTGAAATGCAATAAAAAACAAAAAAAAATAAAATGCGGGATTTTTGCTATATACATAACGAAAGAAATAAAAAACTTGTACATATATTTTAATTCTAGTGTGTATGCAGAAACATTAAAAAGAATTTGTTCCGCGAAGAATCGCTACGATTATTTCACAGGTTCCTCATACTATGTTGTACTAAATTTGCATCATCTGATTTTAAAGTATGTCATGATTAAAATAAATCTATATCTTGCATGTATCGTCAGTAAATATTAATACATTGCTGTTCAACAATCAAATTAACTGTATTCGGTTGATCTAAGAAAACGTGCAATACATCAAATTATTATGGTATCATATACGGTGTGCACCATGCACTGTATCATCCACGGTGAACATCAAGTTTCGGTTTTTCAAATAATCTCACGTTCCCTCAGCGTTCATCTCTTTAAAATACCGTGCTTATGTAAATAATTGTTAAAATGTCTGCTCTATTAGTATCTAGCAAACGATGTAGCCGCACCATGTCTCCCAATAAATTGTCGACAAACAAGTATCAATGTTTAACGTTCATACATCCAGCACATTACATCCCACCATGCGTGCCTTCATTCTATGATTGTTCTTTTTCTTAGGCCTACCAAACATCCGGCTATTTGCTACTCGTACATCCGTTGTTTTAAGTTTTGTAAATCTGGCTAGCGATTCTTTTTAAAAAAAAAAATAAAATAAAAGTCAAAGGACCTAGCTCCCTGGCAAAATAGACTAATAATTAAGTGGTTTACCAGGATCTGAATCTGCTTTACAAAAGGAAAAAAATACTATTACTAAAGGGTTCAATACATTTCGGGTCGTCAGTAACTTACAAGTACTGGTAATTGTTTCTAAATTGACTTGGATAGTCCCATGCTATTTGTTTTTCAAAAAATTAACTTGTGAATATTTGGATTAAGATTACTTTGAGATCTCTACTTTAGACAAGAACGGTCCCGAAGACTTTATCTTATCATAATTTGTACTTATAGAGATTTCTTGCGCTAACACCTAAAATTTCATTTCACCCCATTTATTCCAACAACGATTGAATACTAAACTTTAAAAAGACTTTCATAAAGGCCATTATTGGTAATCATTGTTAACTGAATCGTATCTTTTAATCAAGATATCATAGATTTACAATTTACAAATACTTTTACTTCTAAGAAAATTATTTCTCATTCTTTCACATCTATTTTATAAAAAATTAATTACCATTAACTTTAAATTACAAAGTCCAACGTACTTTTTAGCCATCTAATAACTAGCTGGATTAATCCGAAAGCGTTTGATTAAATTTTTCGTTTTGTAAGTGTAATACATCATATCGTGTTTCCATGACTATTTATTGAGCCGTCGAAACGATAGAAATTATAATTAAAAATTAGCACGTATGATGCAGTATTTTAAAAAACTACTCTCTATAATTTTAAGCGATTTTGAAATGTCTATAACTACTTATTTATTTCTAATAGCACACTTGCGCTGGGTTTCAATCTGTCCCCTCGTGAACGCATACGAGAAAACTCCACACTTAGTGATAATATATTTATATTTTACCGGCAAGACAGGAATTAAAATAAATATTAACTATTTATTATTTATCGCATTATTAAATTCTTAAATTAGCCGACTGACTAAATCATTAAACATTTTTTTAAAATACTTTCTTACTATTTCGCGCTTTTATAAGATTATTTTTATAAACAAATTAAGTCTATTTTTATTAGGTTATGTTTTAAAAGCAGTATTTTAAAAATCGAATTTGCATTATTTTTACTTATCTCATGATAACAATATATATTTAAATTTTATAACAAGGAATTTTAAAATTAACTTTTTAACGTCTGTTTACAACACTACCACAAAGCTGTAACAATGAAATAGATTAACAATTTTAAAATAAAATATTTTAAAATAAATAATATTATAACAGTTTTAAAATAATAATTCGATATTATTAAAATCAAACATTAATTTTCTATCATCACCTGTGATTAAAATTAATTTTATATTCCTTTATTACACATCAACAATAATAAATATATGCATTTAATTTTTAACTGTCTTTTTAAACGGCAAACATTCATTTATTAAATTGTACGATAACTTTTATGGCCGGTTTTCCCAACCCGCCCATTATCATTCCCCATTGAAAAAGATCTCTCTTTATCAACTCACATATCAGAAGCTAGATTACTTTTAATTACACTTTTATAAAATTAACGTCATATAACTAAATCTTAAAATTTAAAATTTTTTTAAATAGTTGACTCTAGCAAATTTATGGAATTAAAAAATTATCCTCCTTACTGGATAAAAGTAATAACAATCTTACATCTTCATTTTTCATATCGATATCATAACAAATCACTTAACATGAAATTAAGCATTAAATCTCAATCGAAAACACTTTAAATAAAATCATCATACTTTTCTTACTTATATTAAATACTCACTTTCCTTTTGTTTATATCTTTTAATTGGGTGTTTTAACACTAATCTTACTGTAGTATCAAATGTTTATATTCCTTTTAAATAACACCTTTTTAAATTAAGCTATAAATACATATTTTTATGTTTAGCACTATCTTTTTAAATCACACTTTGCACACTGATTGTAGTTTTGTTGCTAAATGAATCATTATCAAATCTAGACATTTTACAAGAGACTTTACATCTGGCATTTATTAATTTTAGAGCTACTACTACCATATTTATGAAACTCTTAAGTGTCCGCAACTCTTTTCATAAATTAACATAGATCTACTCCTTTCTTATATATGCTAGATTTCTCCTTGCTGACGATAATGGTGACACATTGTATAAAATATGCGACACCCGTAAAATCTTTTACCCCTGTACATCCTTTGTAATATTCGAAAGGGTATGGGAGTAAGCTTCTTGCATTAAGTTCCTTTTCTCCTCATCCTGGTGAGGGTGCCTAAATGCACCTACTTGCAGATTATTGGATTTCATCTAGACAAGAAATTTTTTGAACTGTTGCAGTGCCAGCATGAGGCCTTTTTGTACTACTAACATTGGCTGAGTCAAAATTGTGGGTTTGATCTCTATCATAAAAATGTATCAGGATTTGGCAAATTTTTAAAATGTGGAGACCTCATCTCCTGTTCTCTCCACAGAAGGTCAATGATTAGCAATTAACAATGTTTGCTAGCGAATGAGTGGCATTTACTTTAAATCTATTGTCCACATAGTGAATTCAGCTACTTCCAGGCGATATAGCCTATTGAGCCACGGTGTCAGCAGCTATCAGCAACTTTGTTCCAGCATTTTTAGGCCAGGATTATGCATACGACTGCATCCGCTCCTTCCCAGCAGTCAATCCTCCCGGCTATTGTAGTAATTTCTGAAAAGCTATTATAGCTATATTTATTTTCTTGAAACTAATTGGTATCTGATAATCTTGTTTATCAGAGTTCCAAACTCAGCAATAAAACACCCCAAAGAAGTGGATAAATTATTGATTTCTCAAGCGGTGATTTTCGCAATGCTGGCACACTTGCCACGCGGTAGAGGTACTATGGAAATAATTACGTCAAGTACGAGGGGATTTCATACTCTCATGGTTTGATTTTCATAAATGCAAAGCCCAAATTAATTATTTGGCATTTCCTTTCTGTGCGCTTCTCTACTCATGACAACACAATAGTATTTTCTGAACTGACCATATAAATACGTGCATGCTTACTCCTTGTAGTCTTTGTATTATTTGTTTAATCTGTCTCAGTCATACATTTGATGAAATCCATTTGTTCAAGCACTTTGTATTTATATCCTTTCGTAAATGTCTAAGATTTCTTTGTGACGAGGATTCTGTATACACCCTTTGCTCTATCATTTTTGCATCAGTTTTCTCTCTACTATGATCGTTGACGTTTAAATCGAATAATCACAGCTAATTCCTATCATCTGTCGCTAACGACAACCTCACAAATCTCATATCAACATTTATAGCTATCAATTTTAAAGCTAAATCATTCATTTGGTATTGATCAATAAATAAACCTTCCTGAAAATTCACAAATTTTTAACTTTCCAACAATTCTTGATTTTATACTTCTGGCTTTAAAGCTACGGCTACTTCTTCATTTTTTAGGCGGCTAATCGGAATTGTATCTTCCTGTTTTAAAATTTGGCAATTTCAGGAATTATCCTCAACACTTTTGTTTATGATTTTCCTAAAATCTGTTTTATCACTACTTAAGCACTCTTTAGCTGTATTTTTATATTGTTGGAAAATCTGAACTTCGTATTCGGTACTTTCATTTGAAAACACTTAACTACTTCTTCTCACTAACTAACATCAAATCTAATATATTTTTATGACTCTCTTTTTAAACAATGTACAATAGCATCAGTAAAAATCTATTTAAGCTATTTTTATTACTCTCTCTTTTCACTGAGTTAATGAATACCTTGATCGAGTAATTCAAAAATGCTAAAATCAAACATTGAAGAAGTTTTCTAATAGTATACTTCTTTTCTACTTGTTTTTAAAGATTATCTGCTCCTCCTCTCTATTTC